>OY282582.1:39007047-39338608 GCA_958299025.2 Drosophila histrio
AACCTAAAATTAATCTAAATATGAACGCCATGGTTAAGCTGTCACCATTTTGATAACATCCAGATGATAAATGTTAAATATAAACCTGGCGCCGAGATACGAATACTGGACATAATTAACACATCGTGAGCTTATAATTCCAAAGGGTCTTTGGGTTAACTTTGTGAGTCTTTGGGTTCACATTATTAAATTCATTGCCAGATTTGTTGGTATGTGTGTGTTTTATGCCGGCAACACATAAATCAATGACTGTACATTTTACAATTTCAATTTTGCAATTGCTTGAGAAAAGCACAAAACCATTCAGTATAGCACTTGAGGCGTCAATAGCAAATTGATTTGGTAAACCTCAAAGTCAGGCCAAAAGACAAAGTACTATAATCTCAACTGCTTTCGAATTTGTAGAAAAAAGCGAACGTAAATATTACAAAAGACTGCTGTCTAAGCGATTTAATTCCGTTACCGGAAATGAAGCAGAATAATCGTTAAAAATAAACAAATAACAAGAAAAAGCATCAAGTGAAAATGTTATCAATAACAATGTGCGACAAGCAGATGCTCTTGCTTTTCCATGCTTAAGCACACTATTAAATTAACGTTTTAAGGTACTTTCAAAATTCAACGGATAATAAAATTAAAGTAAGAGCTGCCATTCAGCTATAAATATAAAGCTTATCATAGTATATAAAGATGATGCTAGGCAAATTCCACACACACATTTTTAAAACCCTTTGAAGTGACCCTTAATCATCTGATGTGCAAGTCACAGTTTATTGCCATAAGTTGTGTCAAACATAGAGTACACTCAAGAAAATCAATTGCCTGGCGGGTGCAGTTAGTAGAGAACACCCAGCTACTGAATCGAAAATTTAAAAAGTCGTGTCCGTCCATCACTTTGATATACTAGATATCAGAGACTAAGTATAAGAGCTAGAGACATCAAATGTAGGTTTCTCCATTTTCTAAGCAGAACCATTTTGCTTTAAAAACTTTCGACAATTTCCATTCGTCAATAATATTGAAAACATAATAATACAGAAATATATTAAAAACTCAAGTCTCTGATTTTGCAGAAGTTATTCAAGAAACAATATCCATCAGCTTTGGGCAAAAGTAAGAATAAGAGAACAAAAGCTTGCAGTGAACTTAGCAGAATAAACACAGGGTCTTTCACAGTCGGAATCTCTTGAGTGGAGCATTTCCTACTTCTTCGAATTGATTTTTTGTCTTCAACATATTTTTAAAAAATGCCAAAAAAAAAAACATTAAAAGTTAGCGTCACGCGCTACATACGTAGTAGGTCCATTGTGTGGCGTACGCAAAAGGAATCGTGAACAAAAGAAACAATGATTAAAAAACTCACACAAAATGTATTATATCAGAACTAAGATGAAGTAAGAGTGTAAAAGTGTATTCGTTACAATGTAACAGGGAGAACTGGAGGCATCTCCGACCCAGTAAGGTATATGTATATATTCTTGATCAGTTTCAATCCATTTGTTCGTATGAACAGAAGCATCTCAGAGATTTGGTATGTAGACTCCTTATATGTATGTGCAGGTAGAATACATTGTGGATGCCACGCCCCCATCGCACACACATACAAGAAAATTCAATTACAATTTTAAAGTGAGAGATTTGAGTTTTGCACATAAATGATAAATATTCCAGGGGTGTAATAAGTAATGGTATCTCAGTGCTTGGACTAGGGTATATCGTAGTCGATCACTCTTAACTAACGCTTTTTATTTTACTTGAATTACTTTTATTATTATTAAATTTCTTAATACTGACATGGAACAATGCGACACAACAAATATGGTGCATATTTTCACTTTTCCACATACGAATGTGTGTGTGTGTGTGTGTGTGTGTACGTCTGAATGTGTAAGGTATTTTGGCACGGTTCAGAAATTAACACTGCATTTGATTATCACATAATTTTTGATTTTTACCATATTTCTCTATTTTAAAGAATAAGTACGAAATCGCTCAGTGTCGAGTTGTTTGCATTATTAAATCAATAAAATTAAAGTTATTATTTAATTAATGTTGAAAGCTAAGCTTGTTAATATTTGACCGTTTTCGAATTTAGTAATACATAAATATAGTATATCAAGTTAATGATATAAAAAGTACAATTTTTTTTAAATTTCTGCTATAAATTCTTTGGCTATCTGTGTTATTGTTGTTTTAAAATGATTTATGCCCAACCGGCAAGGGTATATGAAAAGGTAGAGAAAAGCCAAAGATATGTAGAAATAATTGCTCAACTTGTTGATGGCCTCGACTGTTGGTCAGGAAGAGATATTGTCAGTGGGGCAACTTTGATGTATTTTTTCGTTATTTTGTTTTTGTTGGCTTTAATTAAAAAAGTTTTCTTTTGGTGTTCCTGACTTCTAAGTTTGTCATGGCAACTGACAGAGAAGCTCGTATGTGCCCAAAAATGTATGTACATATAAACTTACGTATATATGTATGTATATAATACAAAAAAACAGATACTAGTTAGAATACTATGTATAAGTATTTACTTATGTTGTATATACATATGTATATTATTTATGATTCGATGTTTGGACTGTCGTCAGTTACTTTAATAATGTGTTCATGTGTGTACAAAGGGATTGAGTGTGTCCCCGACCATTCTCCGTTTTCGGTTTGCCGCCAGTTGCCATGGCCATTACTCGGTTACATCGACTTCCTTTTTAGATAAAAGATATATGTATGTTCATCAAAAGCAAAATCAAAAGCAATACCCAGACAGACTGTGTAGCTACACATCTCAGCCATTCCCATTCTTCGTCATTCCTGGGAACCCCCAAAAATTTGAATTTGGATTCGCGCAATGTGTGAGCCAAACAAAATTATTTATTTATGTATTTATGTTGATTTAATTAAATTTTCATATTTCCATATGAGTAAGTATGTCCGTATAAGTGTACGTAAATGCGCTTTCATTCTGCCAAGTTACTCGTACTTCCAAGGAATTGCTACGAATATCGAAAGAGTACGAGAATCCCATTAACATATGTATGACGAGAGGAAACGAGTCCCATCCTCACTCATAATAAACAAAGGGCAGCAAGAATCGAAAAAACAACTTAAGTGTGATAAACAAGAAGATATTCTGTACTAAATTGTTTAAAATTACATAAATATCTCTCCCATCTTAAAGGATATATTTATTATATCAAAATAGTTAGCTTCGATCTGCATTAATCATGGAATCATTATGAAAATGTTGGGAAGTTTTATATATTACATATCCGGCTGTTTTCAAATGCGTATACGTTGTTAAGTAAACATATTAATATAATAAAATGTAAAGATTTATAGGAAAATGTGCATTCAAATAGTACATATCATGTACGATATAACCTATTCTATAACTACCCAGCTAAGTCTGGGTATGGAATGCATACAGAGTATATAAACATCAACAACAACAACATCGACAACGACATCAGCAATAACATTAAACTCAAAGAATGTCGCAGACTTCGTCACGCTGATTGTATTGCAAATCGTATACAAAACACAAAAGACTATGAAGTAATAAAACCGAAAACGGAACAGTTTCCTCCCCCGATTCATATGAAGGGTATTCGCAAGCAAATGCTTAAAAATTCTCTTTAAGAATTTTTTAAGCTAACGCTTGGCATACATGTAAGTAAATGTACGTCTGTGTTCTTAAAAGTACTATGTCTGAATGTCGAAAAACAATAAAATTTTCGATATTGTTGGTTAATACCCTGTTCTCAACGGTATGCTAGAAGTTTATTCAAAGGAAGCAGTAGAAGTATAGATTAGCTTAAAGCTAAGTTTCATATTGTTTACTCGTTGCCAAGGGCGTCGGCAGCTTTTCAGTAAGGGGGGGGGGGGGCAACACAGGTTTACAACCTCATCTTCTCTCTTTGCCTTCCTTTTAAGTACCAGGCATTCAATATACAGTCATTAAAAAAAAATTAATACTCTTAATAATTGTTTCTTTTAATAAATTCAAGTTTTAAAAACAATTTTAAGCAGATTTTGAAAGCTAAATAATGAAATGTCACATGTGTTGGGGGGGGGGGGGGGGAATGGCCCCCCTCTGCCCACCCCCTGCCTACGCCCTTGCTCGATGCTGTTTACGATACGGTTATCGATCTACTTGTTTACTCGTTTTTGTTTAGATCTTTAATTACAGCGACTTAATTCTAAAGTGTTTTATTATACCCTGCATGGAGGATATAATGAGTTTCTAGGAGGCGTGGCGGATCCTATAAAATATCAGATCAGACTAAACAGTCGAGTAAGTCAAAAGTAATTCCACAAGCTTGGAAATTATTCGTAAAACAATTTCAAACAGCATCGGGTCAAATGAAGAATATAACTCTGACGCAAGATCTTTTGCATTCGACTTATATTACCAATAGGAGTTGGAGCTGGAAATAGTGGGCGTGGAACAGCAATTTTCTTACCATCATCATAGGCGAATTGTACGTTTTTTGGGCTATGATCGGACCACTATCGTACGACATATAGATGCAATAGGATCAATCACTTGAAAAACGAGTTATTGTTTGACTTTTTATAGCCTGTGCCCATTAAAAATGGGCAAAAAGGCTATAATGAATTTGTGTGAATGTATGTAACAGGCAGAAGGAAGCATCTCCGACCCTATAAAGTATATATATTCTTGATCAGTATCAATAGCCGAGTCGATTTACACCTGTCCGTCTGTCTGTCCGTCCGTCCGTCTGTCCGTCCGTCCGTCTGTCTGTCCGTTTGTATGAACGCGTGGATCTCAGCAACTATAAGAGCTAGAGACTTCAGATTTGGAATGTAGGTTCCTAAATACCATACGCAGATCAAGTTTATTTTCAATTTTCGATATCAAGTCCCGTTGGTTTTAAAATTAGAAAAATCACCATAACATAAGCAATGTCTAAGCTAGAGACTTGAGATTTGGCACACATGATAAAAAGCTTGTGCTTTATGTGTCCTGAAAATTTCATCGCGATGCCCCGCCCCCTTCGCCCGTATCGCAAGCAACCTACTCTCGATGCAAGCAAAATCGACTTCAAGCGATATATTTAAAACCCATTATAATGAAAATACTTTTCTTTGAAGACTTGCACAGGGTATCCTACTGTCGCGCCCGCTCGACTGATCGGCTTGTTTTTCATATTTTGTTGAAACTACTTTTAAATTTAATCTTTATTACTGATACGCGTTTATAAATATATATTTTATGTTCCTGGTATAATTCAACTATGTGGAAGATAGTGAATTATCATCAAAAGTGCAAATAGACACACAATTTCCAATAAATTTGGAGTATTTAATTTTGAGCCTAACCACAATTTAAGTATTTTACCAAGAATTTGTCATTGAGGGCACTTGCTATTTTTTTTTCTCAATTATCAATTTATCAATTCATATTTATTTTTAATAAAGTTGTTACTCAAACTGTTTAACTTAAAGTATGCAAAATTTAAAAATCCACATAATAATTTTACTCAATTACAGCTCACTTTGAGAGCTTGTGTACTTATATGCAAACGGACAATATAGAATCATTTTGTTTGTGGGAAAATAAAAGTTTTGTTCCATTTAAAAAATGCTAGAATGTAAACAAGTCTTATGCATCTTGTCATGCTCTCAATATGAAAGAGAACAAAGCAAATGTAATCATGTGTGGGCTTTTTGTAAGACTTCATTGTGTGAATGTGAATGTGTGCGTGTGTATGTTGAAATGCTGATGGATTGAAAAATGCATGACTTTGGTAATGCAATTAAAATGGACAACAACGAAGATATCGCTGACGGCCTCAACGACGTCAATGTGCTGTCCGACACTTTGACAGCACAATGATGGCGGTCCATTTACTTCTTGTAGTCACTGTCCGTGCGACAGCTTCTCAAAGAATGTCAGAACTTTTGCCGCTACTATCTGCAATCGAGGCCAGCAACTGAAAACAATGCAACTTCAATACAAATTCTAAATCAATAACAACTATAATAATATAATAAAAATTATAAGTATACAAGCTTTAGTCAAAAGTTCTCGACTACGAGATACGCTGGTCCAGTCCCTTGAATACCCTAGGACGAATTTGCACCCACGTAAATACATATTACAACGCATACATTCATAGACATACACGCCGCTCAGTGCTCACTGATGTCTTTGGCTAGACGTAGTGTTATATTGGATCTTGAATAATATCGAGATAGTAAAGACATGTTTTTAAAAAATCAACTCCAAAATATTCACTTATCAAGTCAAATGATAAGTGTTTTTTTTTTTTTTTTGTAAAGTTTCTAGTTCTTATAGTTGCTGAGACTGACAGTTTTATTGAGACATACTACGTCAATCGACTCGGTTATTGGCAAATATTAAGAACATATATACTTGAACATACACTGCTAAGTGGTGCCCAAAATACGAGTTCCCTACCACGCGTGGCTTAAAATAAAAATTATGCCTGCGTCGCTGTCGACTCACGCACAGTGTGGAATATTTCGTGTAACTTACAAACGTGTCCGCGGCTGTTTGTCATCTCACAAAGCAATGTTTGATAGTGTGTGTGGGTACAAGTGCTTTATAATCGAAAATGTCTTCTTCTTAAGTCTGTTACATGCATTTGAACATAATACAAAGTTTGCGAAATGTTACTAGAATAGTTTATGATAAGTACAATATATATTATAGTATGAAACCAGTCGGAAAGGCTACAGTCGAAGTCGACTATGAGAGACCCTTTACTTATTCTTCAAAATGGAAATAAGAGTAACACTAATAATTCCCATAACGCGTTGTAACGTCAATATGCTCTTCTTCTTCCTTTGGCCCGACACTGTGTAGTATTGTGCTTTGAAAAACTTCCGAGTCTATTAGTCGATCGTTATGAAATTTTTAGGATACATTAGAACCCGGTTGCCTGTCCTGTGTGTTAAAATTCAGGACTCTAGCTTTAATATTTTTCGTTTTATGGGATTTCAAAAATTTTGTTTTAAATTTACGAAGGTGGAAGGAGGCGTGTCAAAAGTTTAAGATAAACTTGATCTGCTTAGCCCATAGACGAACCACCATACCAAATTTGGTGACTCTAGCTCTTATAGTCTCTGAGATCTAGGCGCTCATACAGACAGACGGACAGACGGGCAGACGGATATGGCTATATCGACTCGGCTGGTGATGCTGATCAAGAATATATATACTTTATGGGGTCTGCCGGACTTCCTTCGACCAGTTACGCACATTTTTTTTTTGACAAACTTAATAGACCCTATTTACTTTTTTAAAGTAAAGGGTCTAAAAACTTAAGCAATGGTCTGCTACCAACTATTTTAAATAAAATTTAACTATCGGAAATTATAGAAAATTATTATAAAAATAACTGAAACACAATACATAAGTGAAGCTTCTGTTAAATTTATTGATTTTCTGTCTTAGTAATCATTTAAGACAACTAAGCAAAGTTTTTGCAATGAACTTTAAGTGTTGCAGCGGCAATTTATTAGTCTTAGCTCATTTGTATTTTTATTGAAATTGTCCAAATGCGTAACAAGTAGTAGATAACTTTCTTAATAGGAGGTGCCCATTTTGACCATTTTGTCTAGCAATCGTCGCGTGTATTTTCCCCGCCCATTTTGAGATTCTTTGCTCTCTTCGATTTCTTCATCTTGCCAAAAGCGAGATGAGCATTGTTGATGCTGCTGCTGCTCTTGTTGGGAAACTTAAAAAGCGTAAACAATTTCTTTTGACAAGTGCATGGTTCTGTAAACAGACACACACCCACATGCACATATATATACACATACGTGCACACACTCATACATGCTGCAAGGCCGTGTGATGTGCGATGCACTCAATTTTCTGTTCTTTGTTCAACTCTCCTCTGTTGGCAGATTTCTTCTTCTTTTTTTTTGGCCAGCCATAGGGCAACAAGGCAAATGAAAGGGGAACGTAATGGTCGGGTATTTAGGGTTAGCAAATAAAGTTCAACATTGTTTGAAAATGCTAATGTTTTTTGTTGGCATCTGCTCGTACAACGGGGCGTATGATTTTAGTATGACCTTAAATATTGTATAAATAATTAGGTTACAGCACGCTCTGCATATACACATGAATATGTACACATGAAACAGGTGTTTTCGCTCATTTCCAAACAGTTATTCCCTTAATTTATGCCCAACAAATGGAAGATACCAATAGGCATGTCATTCACTATTGGATTTTAAATCTGTCCTCTTTCGAATTTTCTTCCACAACGAAGCGAAAATTAAATTCATGTCATACGAAATTTCAGTTATTTTCATCTATATGTCGGAGATATAAAAAGATTGTGATTACGTTTATATACTATTGATCAGCGACAGCAGCCGAGTCGAGTCTGTCTGTCTATCTATCCGTGTGAACTAAAGGATCTCAGAGATCGTAAGAGCTGAAAGCACCAAATTTAGTATATAGAATCGTTATATCGAAAGCTATTCCCCCAAATCGATTTATACGAAATTTAAAGTTCAAAGCCAGAGACTAGAATTGTTGCACACATAATAAGTATTTATATTGGAGTCTATGTAATCAGAAAACTTCATTGTTTGCTATTGGTTGTATGCGGTTTAATGTGCATTTATATATACTATGTATGTAAGAGCAAATACGTCCCTTCAGCATCGTGAAGCCCTTCCGTAAGCAGTCACGTCAGACGTGAACTTTCAGGCCAAGGCCTGAAATTGTAATTTCCATCACGGGCTTTTGACACATGAATTGAACACAGGCATATTGTTGGACGTTAGGCCTGAGGCGTTCGCTTACCGATCATGCCCGATTCAGAGGTGAATTTGGGCTTGGTTTCATGGGTGATTTTAGTGAGTTCAAAGGAGAATTCGAAATAGAATTTAGATCTGAATTCAGAGGTTTATTCAGAACGAGGTAAAAATCTAGTGACGAAAGCATATTCACGCCCTAAAATTACTGATATCAAATTTTGTGACGAACAATATTAATTTTAATATATAAACTATTCTAATATAAAAAATAGTTTGGCATTCCGCACATTGCGCAAAAAGGTGCATCATTTGTGTAATTAAAAAACCTTTCTGCGCAGTGCCGAATGCCAAACTATTTTTTATATTAGAATAGTTTATATATTAAAATTAATATTGTTCGTCACAAAATTTGATATCAGTAATTTTAGGGCGTGAATATGCTTTCGTCACTAGATTTTTACCTCGTGTAGAGGTTTTTTTGGGGGGATATCAGAGATTTTTGGAATTCCAATTAAAAAGAATTATCCCCGACAAAAGGTTATATATGTACAAACATTTGTAGAATTTCAATGTCTGTAATATATTGAATTTCAATTGATGTAATACATATATTAAAAATTGATAAAAATGCATAGGCGCCATTTTTAATAAATTGCATACATTTTCAAGAATACAAGATTTTTCATCTCATCTCAGAGTGGCTTAGACTTAAAGTTTAAATAACTTCTATTCAAATAATTGCAAAAAAAGTTTCCAATCAAATTTAAATTAAAATGCTGAAAATTTAAAAAAATCGTACGACAGAATATCCCAGAGTTCGAACCCGGGACCTCTCGCATGTAGGTCTAACCCATCAACCATTAAGCCAACGAGCCTACCGTCAGGAGCGTGCTAAATTGCAATTTTGTTTAAAGAACTGTAATTGACATTACATTTTGCTCTCGTCGCTGCTGTTCTGACACTAAGGAAAATCCAACGAGCTATTTACCAAGTACCTGCTAAATTGCAGCTTTGTTTGCATAGCTGTAATTATCCTTACATGTTCTTCTAGTCCATTCTGTTAAGATGAAAAAGTTACAAATAGGAATTATATGGGATATGATAAATCGATTGCAATTAAATAAAAAAATATTTAAACTGCTACAAATATTATAGAATTAAAATAAACTTGAAGCCGCTAACTTTATTTGAACCTCGAACGTGCGCGTAAGAGTCAGACACTCTAACCACTGAGCCAACGACGCTGCTCCGTAGAATGCTCTAAATTGCAATTATGTTTACAAGGCCGTGATAATTCTTACATTTCTCACCGTTGCTGTTTTTCTTAAAACTCACAAAGGAAAATATGTGTAGATTAAAAATGTAATATCTTGGCAAAACGAATTATCCCAGATATGACCTATATACCAAAAGTTGCATAATTTCATTAGCTATGATATATTGAAAATATACCAAAATCGTAGGCGCCGTTTTCTTATTAATTGCATAAATATGCAAGCACACTAAAATTTACATAAAATTTTGATACTGTAAAATACGACTTAATATTATAATAACTTTTAAACGAAATAATGGATTTGGATTATTGAGGTACCAATCGATCCGTAGTTAACATTGGCATCATATAACATTAAATTTTTCTCCCATTAAGCACTAACGGGCCCACCAGCTCCAATCTAACAGCTGATACCTCGACAGGATTTTTTTACGACACCAATCTGAAAACGCTATATTTTGTCAACCCGAATTTTGCCTGACATGTGTTATATATCAAAATTTGCGCAATGTCTCCACGCTTTAGAATAAATAATCAAAAATACAAACTTAAGGACTCAATTTTTTGCAAATTCACAAAAAGTAAAAAAAAAAAATTAATTATGTAATTTTTACATCATGTAATAATCTTACAGAATTAGTTTAAACTTATATTAAAGCTATTTTGATAACCTTTCGAGTGATGTAAAAAATTTTTTCATAGGGTCTATGGTTTGGCCGCAGTTTTCTATTGAATTTTCAACTATTCTAGCTTTTTCCCGCCAAACTAGCGGTTTTTCAAAAAAATTGTGGAACAAACGTTTCTTAGATTTCTGGAAGTAACACGCTCAAGAAAATTCATCCCGATATCTCAAAGATTGGTCCAGACAAACCAACACACAAGATTTTCATCTCAGCTCGATGACGTCATCAAAATTTTAAAATTCCATTATCTTTGGAATGGATAGTCCGATTTGGGTGAATGAAGTACCGTTCGACGCGTATTCAACTCTACAAACTATCTACATTTAAAAGTTGGGGCTTTATGCTCCAACCTAAGGTCCACATTAAAACGTACAAAGTTTGACAAAGATATGCAAACGGCTATATCTCGAAAAATATCTGACAGATCGGAGATAATAGTATGTCATATTAAAACCACCGAAATTACCTTTCGAATGATATATAACACATTGCGATCGGTCCAGCCGATCTCTATATCCAATATTGCGTGTATATATAGCTAGTGGCCTGCAGCCCAGCAAACTTCACTACGTGTGAGTTTTTGGGGTCTGCTTTCGTCACTAGCGCGGACTGCCGTCCGCAGTGATCTGAAATGGATTTTATGGGTGGAAGCTCATATATGAATTCATAATTGGTTTAACTGACTCCACTGTGAATATATTTAAATTGATTTACTATTTGATTTTATTTTAGTTAACTATTATTGAATCTTATTTACTTAATAAAAATTGCTTAAATTATGATGATTAGTTGTTTGTGGCTTCCAAAATTGAATTTTTGATTTGTACTTCTCAGTGACTGGAATGGCGTTAATCCATTAAAGTACATTATTTAAATTATAATGAATTAAAATCTCAATAATGCTTACCTCAAATTTTACGTTGCTTTCATTATTTGTCACTTGCCTACCACGCAAATAAAATTAAACACATTTCTAATACAAAATAATGCAGCACATAAATGCACAGTTAAGCTTCACACTTCATTGTGTCTGTTCTTTTCTTCTGCTCTGGCAAGAGCGTGTTCGTAGTTATTAGTTATGAAAAGAGAGTAGTACGCTCTTAATAGTTACATGACGAAACGCTTGGTTTATGTGTGCTTCGAACCTCGCTTACCATTCATGTCTGATATCACTCATGCAGGAAATCAGCTATGAGCTGGAAGCGATCGATTCAAACCGAACTGAAGGCGTGTTAGGGTATCTAAGGGGTAACTCACCGTTGAGCACACTCGACCAATAGCTTTTTTTTACTTGTTGTGTTTCATAAGGTAGATAACTTATTTGCTGCAAACTATAAAGAATTTTTATAGTTTGTACGTTTATCTTATCTGTAAGCTTGTTAAAGAAAACAACTTACATGGGCTGAAACAAGTTTCATTTCTTGGGCAAAATCTAGCTTTTTTATAGAAATGATTTACTAAACTCTACTGATACTCTTTACTCGTGGAAACCACCAAATTGTACTTATTACTATCCATTATTTACTGTTACATCTGCGGACCCAGATGAGAAGTAAAGAAGAAATAAAGCTATAGTCGAGTCCCCGATTATAAGAAAATCCTTAATCAATATATATATATATATACATATAAGTATATAATTTAGGTATGCGTTGCTTAAAAACTTCAACCAGCCATAAATATATGTATATTTTATAACGAATGTTATATAGTACATTGCAACAAAAATAATTATTCCACCCGTGAGAGGTATAAACAGATTAATAACGAGCAAAATAAGACCCATGAGTTGAATATAAAAGAAGGACTTCAAACGTTGCCTTTAATAGGGTTATAGAGAATTAGAGAGGGGGAGTGACATTCATGATTTGTGCATGTCACCTGTTGCCAGAAGGAAAGCGCGTGAGAGTTATGGCAAGCTATAATCTTAATGATAGCACATATACATGTGAAATTGCATACATGTGTATTTGTAGCTGTGTATTTGTAGCAAAGGTTGGCACTGTTGCAAGTGCCACAAAGTGCACGGATGCAATTGCATTTCTAGTGCTTGCCATTAAATGTGACGCTGCTTTATTTCGATTTGAAAGCTCACACTATTACACCACACTCTGTAGATGATTTACTAAATCAAAAATAATTCGATGACGTCACACACCCATACACAGCCATACTAAGGAACACACACACACACATATGCTAGCTTGCAATGCTTCATAAACTTCAGCATTATAAAATTGAACCGAATGAACGGGCGCTAAAAGTGCACAAAGCAGCAGCTCTGATGCACACATCGTATATCATTACACACACACACAAGTACACGCACCCGCACACACACACATACGCATCGAAAATTGGAATTTACAACGATATTTTACAATATAATTATGTCAACTTCAGAGGACGATGACGACGACGACGACGCTGACAAAATGTGCGACGAGCTCTCAACGTCACAACAATACTTTGTATGTCCGGTGTCGTTGCCACTGCCATTCCCATTTCCATTTCCATTTTCTTTCCTTCCCTTTCCCTTTGCTCTTTTTTCGATAGGAACACTATGGTCTTTGATGCAGCCGCTGCAGTCAGTTGGCCACAGGAGTCGATGCCCAAAGCAATAACAACAACGGCTATAGCATATAAAATGATGGCACCCTTAGGGATTATAAGCTGGAGGACTGAAGGAAAGAAGACTTGGACAACTGAAGAATTGTAGACATGAATGACTGAAGGGGCGCAACGTGGAGCACTCGACTGTCCATGTCGAGTACAATAAGCGAAAGAGAGAGAGGGCTAGTTGTTTCATATCATTGTCTATATCTATTCCAAAGTGCACGCAAACACGGCTATTGCTGGGCTTTACTACATTAAAATTGTTAAAGCTTCCTATGACTTGAATATTCGATAGCGACAGCAAACGTCGCGTTGTTAGTGCACGACTCTAGATACCCTGCTCCTATACTTTGTCACTTGCATTTTTAAAATAGAAGTGCTAATGAAATTGCGAAACCTTATTCATATGGCAGTTGCTAATACTTTAATATTATTGCAAAACAATTTTAATCGCATTTATATAAGTGGTGAAAATAAAATAACATTTAATTGCTATTGAAAAAAATCGCCATTCATGTACACAGAGCGTAAAAAATCAAGTATTTTGTACTTAAACAAGCCGATCAGTCGAGCGGGCGCGACAGTAGGATACCCTGTGCAGGTCTTCAAAGAAAAGTATTTTCATTATAATGGGATTTAAATATATAGCTTGAAGTCGATTTTGCTTGAATCGAGTGTTGGTAGCTTGCGATAGTCTGGCAACACTGGACTGCGGCTGTTGATTGTTTATGTTTAGCGCCACAGCAGACGAAAGACAAATCAAACATACATGAACAAACGCGTCTTTTCATTCATTATATCGTCGGCGCGGCGCAGAAACTGCGCTGCTACTGCGCTGCGACGCATCTGCTGCGCTGCATAAATTTGTTACTTGAATAACTTCTGAGTTCAATATCCGATCGTACTGAAATTTGTTGCACACATTGAAAGTAGGATACTTATTATGTGTGCCAAATCTCAAGTCTCTAGCTATAAAATTGCTCTTTTCAGGACATATTAAACCCAAGCTTTTTATCATGTGTGCCAAATCTCAAGTCTCTAGCTTAGACATTGCTTATGTTATGGTGATTTTTCTAATTTTAAAACCAACGGGACTCGATATCGAAAATTGAAAATAAACTTGATCTGCGTATGGTATTCAGGAACCTACATTACAAATGTGCCCATTTTTAATGGGCACAGGCTATAAAAACACCACCTTTCATACTTGATTTCTCACTAAGAATGAATTTACTGAAGTCAAGAATCTCGATCTTAATTCAAGTACGATTTCTGAAGCCCAATAATTTAAGTATTCAGTATTTCCAAACTTAAAAGTGAGTTCGAAGCATACTTGAACTAAGTAAGTACATTCATTCTTGATTCAAGTTCAATTAACACTTGTTTTGAGTCCATTAAATTCTGTAACTAAGTACACAAGTATCTGAAAATACAAATATGATTATGGATTTTTGCTTCAACAGGCTTAAATAAGAATTGTGTAAGTTTACACTGTAAACATAGATTGATACAGAAAATTATCCTTCTATTGAATATAGTCTTAACTTCTCGATGCAAATTGAAATGGTCCTTATAGCAGACAAGCTAGAAGCATTTGGGAATTCTAAGCCAGAAATCGCAAAAACAATTTAAGTTTAATAAGTCTTGATATAAGATGTCACAAACTTGTTCAGGTGGTATTCGTTGTGATAATCTGCTTCGAGCCCGAGTTCCGAACTTATATCTACAATTTTTATACCCTGTGGGGGTATATTAAGTTTGTTAAAAATATGTAACGGGCAGAAGGAAGCATGGCCGACCCAATAAAGTATATATATTCTTGATCAGCATCAATAGCCGAGTCGATATAGCCATGTCCGTCTGTCCGTCTGTCCGTCGGTCCGTCGGTCTGTCGGTCTGTCGGTCCGTCGGTCCGTCGGTCCGTCCGTATGAACGAAAGGATCTCAGAGATGGTAAGAGCTAGAAGCTTGAACTTGGTGTCCCAGCACTGGAAATTTTTGCAGGCAGATCAAGTTTATCTTTTTTTTTGGATGCCACGCCCTCTTTGCCCACAATTTAAGTAAAAGCTTATGAAGCAAGCAGTTTTGTAGCTCAAAAACCTCATACCAAGGGCAGTTTTGTAGCTAGAGACTTGAGATTTGGCACATATGATAAATATTTTGTGGTCAATGTGTCCAGAAAATTTTATCACGATGCCACGCCCCCCTTGCCTACAAAACGGAAAGGCTTATAACAAGAGCAATATTACAGTAAGAGACTTGAGATTTGGCACATATGATAAGAATCTTAGGGTCAATGTGTCCAGAAAATTTAATCGCGATGCCACGCCCCCTTCGCCCTCAAATTAAGTAAAAGCTCATAAAGCAAGCAGTTTTCTAGCTCAAAAACCTCATAGCAAAAGCAGTTTTGTAGCTAGAGACTTGAGATTTAGCACACATGATGAGTATCTTGAGCTCGATTTGTCCACAAATTTTTATCACGATGTCACGCCCCCTTCGCCCACAAATTAAAAAATAAAGAATTACTAGAGAATTTTATCTAGAGTGAATTTGAGCGGGTTCCTGTAGACCCACAGGGTATATTACGGTCGGGGTCCCGACTGTTCGGCTTGTTATACCCATATCTAGTAAATCTGGAGTTCTTCTTAATTTAAGATTGTTTACTCTTATAACAAGAATATATGTACTTGGTCTAAGAATTTGTTCACTCATTTTCATTTTCATTCGTACTTGTATCATGAATGGATTTTAAGAATGGGAAATACTTAATTCGGGGTCGTTCGTACTTAACTTTAGTACGGCATATTTCGCTCTGTGTAATTCTCTTGAAATTCGGCATTTTTCTGGACACATCGACCCTCATCATCGATACTTATCATGTCTTCCATATCTCAATTCTCTAGCTAGAAAACTGGTCCTTTTATGAGCTATGTTTTTATGCAGAGAGTATTATAATTTTGTTCCGAAATGTGTAAGGCATGAAAGAAGATATGTCCGACCCTATAGAGTATATATAGATATATATATATATAGAGTATATATATTCTTGAGACGAATCGATATAGCCATGGCCATGCGGCCGGATGGACTCGAATTTTAACGCTGGTCAAGAATATTTATAATTTATTACGTCGGTCACACTTCCATTTGCCTGTTATGTGCAAATTTTTTGTCAAATTTAATAGACTCTTTGTACTTAATGAAGTACAAGGTTTAAAAGTTTAAAATTCCGGCATTAAATTAATCCAAACTGGTATAAAATGCTCGGTGATTTCGGATTTTCTTAAACCGAGGACAAAATACTTGATTTAAGTACGATTCTCTCGACTGTATCCTTTCATACTAGATTTTCTGTTAATTCCACTTCGTAACTTAAATAAACTTATTATGTTTCTGAAATATTCACCTTCATTTGAAGGAAATAAAAAAAAATCTTATAAAATATCATGAACACAAGCTAACATTATAAAGGTATTTCATAAACTGATTTAGATTTGGTTTGGATTTCGTTAAAGCAAATCTAAATCAATTGATGGAACTACCGTTTTTGCACACTGATTTAGTTAAGATTTCGTTAACGGATAGACAAAAATGAAAATTTTAACAGTAAGGCGCCAAAGCACAAAATTCCTAAATAAAGTAAGAAAAGTATTTTTCACAGTTTCTTAAAGAATACTTTTCTTGGAGAGCATGTTGCTTCATAATGTTTGCTATTATTTATTATGTTCTTAGCCCCTTTTTGCTGTCTCTTCCATCAGGAATAATTATATAATTGAAATCTAAATCAAATCTAAACCAAATCTAAATTAGCCTCAGAGTGGATTTCTTTATGACTTTTAGTGCGACCCTAACTCCCATTCTTTCCTAGTCAGACTGAAAATATTGTATGGAGTAGCAATGAATAACTCAATGCGAAATCTAAATAAAATCTGTTTTAATATATATATATATAAATCGAACTAACTCTCATCTCTTGATTCTCTGGTAGAAAGCATAACTTTTTACACTTTTAATTCTAAAGAACAGGACCAAAAAAGCAAGGAAGTCATTGCCAAGATTAAATTATCAAAATATGCAATGTAATTATTTCGTTTAGGTGTAAATAATTATTTTTCCAGCTATTCTGTTTCATTTGTTTCGATTATCTTGAACTGTCTAAGTGTGCAAAACTTGAAGTCGCTTGTTCTTCAAGTCTACTCCAAGAAATACTTCTAAGGGCATCGAAGTACCTGCAGTTTAACAACTTGAAGATATTTCCAAATATTGTTTTAGGATGCTGTTGTTAGTTGAGTTAGCAGTTATGTTAACATAAGTGCTGCGACACACCTTCAAATGCAACTTTTAATTACTTTGACACTTTTGGTGGCAGCTTATGTGGTTTTGCGTTAAATATTAAATCGAAATTCATTTGTCTTAAGCGACCGCAGCAAATACACGCTCAGAAGAGTGTAGGTGCATTTATACACGTACACACACTCCGCCCACACACTCACATCATACGTAACCACACATTTGGTACGCAGTCAACCGTTGGGCGCCGCAATGTATGCTACACGGATTACAAGTACAAGAAACTCCTCGATGTCAGGCAGACTGACGAAGAGCGACGGGTGGACGGAAAGATAGGGCGGCAGACAAAGGGACGGACAGACAAAGCAAAGTTGACAAACAAATTAAATACACATTTGGCGACTTACCGTTCAGCATAATATTGAGAGAGATAGAGAGAGAGAGAGAGAGAGTCACAGTCGCTTGTGAAAGACACATATACTTAAAATAAATTAAGTGTTTTATATCAATTTCTTAATTTAAAAGGGGATTTTTAAGCGGAGAACTGCCGAATTGTAAGACTCGTCAGTTAACTGAGTGCTCAAGTTCATACTAACTCTAATTATATGGCAATCTTTGTTAAAAAATGTTTGTGTGTGAATTCTTTCACATGTACTTAATTTTCCAACCCGGGGCATGAACATTTTAAACAATTATAGATTAAACAAGTGTGCAGACAATAAACTTTAAGACTACTTGACCTAAGATGAAAGTTTTACACAACGCTTTCTTACTTGTTTTTTGTTATTTGGCTGCAGAAGTGCCGAAGGTAATCAAACAATATTGATGTTCTTATTTAGTATTCAAATTTATGGGTATTTTAAGGCCAATGACATTAAATTTTCAAAAGTATTTCAATTCCTTGATAATTCAAATTCACATATATAATACATACAAATTTTTGTAGGATATGTCAATAAATTTGGCGTTTTCCGCTAACATACATACAGGGTGGGGCAAAAGTAATCACCCTATTGGAAAACGCTTTAAGTTTTGCAAATGTGACTCAAAAAACAGGAAACAATAATTCCGCGTTCTTGCGGAGTAAACCGATTCATGGTTTGTCGATTTTGTATTCTGCGTCTGTTTATTTTACAAATGTCAAAACCGAATTAACATTTGGCCCCATGTTAATGTTATAGCGTTTTCCAATTGGGCGATTTCATTTGCCCCACTCTGTGGAAGGACGTCGGCAGCTTTCAGTAAGGGAGGGGCCATTAAAACATCTTCTTCTTCTGTCTTTCTTTCAAGCACTAGTTTTCTCTGAGCACTTAAATTAATCCTGATAGTAATTATTTTTTTAATAAAATCAATTTTTGCGGATTTTGGAAGCTAAATAATGTAACTTTATAAGTGTAGGGGTGCAATGGCTCCCTGACCCCTCCCCACCCCTGCCGACACCCTTGGTACAATATACACACTGTATATACTTTAAAGGATTATATTCTTTTCATACAAAATAATAACACTCTCCGCATGAATACACAAAACACATGTTTGATTGAATTGATTACCAGTAAAAGAAATTTGTTTGAAATTTATGAATATGATTCTCATATATCAAAAGGGCTGTGTGGCCTAATGGATAGGGCGTCGGACTTCGGATCCGACGATTGCGGGTTCGAGTCCCGTCACAGTCAGCTGAGTGTTTCACTTTTTTTAGGTCCTGTGCTTTGCGAAAGTACCAAGTGTCTAATTAGTTTGTCCAATTAATTAGTTTATCTAATTAGTGAAAACTAATATCTCAGAGTCTTTAAGAGCTAGAAACACCAAACATGGTATGTAGGTTCCACTATATGCTTTAATTAAAATTTCTTAAATTTTTTTGAAATGGAAATATATAAAAACTTTTTTGTTGTACATGATATGGTGAATCTAAGTGTCCTGAAAGTCTTGCGATCGGATTATAAACTCGGAAGTTATTCAAAAAAACAATTTTTCGCAGTGTCGGGCCAAAGGAAGAAGAAGAGAACACTGACGCTTTAACGTGCAAAGTTTGCAGCGTTTTTGTTCACACGCGTGAGTTTACAGAATCAATACAGGGTCACTTACAGTCGGGCTCACTCTACAGCAGCCTTTTCCACTAGTTTTTTTTTATTGTTTAAAGTTGTATAATTGCTTGGCATATTTTATGGTGAGGGATATAGGGACTTTTGCTTGTTCAGCCGAACGTAAAGACATTTCACACAGACGGCGCACAGTGGCTCGTTTTCTCATTTTACTTTGCAAAAATCATATCTTTTGATCCAGGTAAGATATCACCAAAATTTAAAAGGGGTTTAATAAAGAATACCTGTCGCTTTGAAATGAGTGTAAGATCTTAAAAATCGGACGACAGATAAATTTTCAGCAGGTGTTCAAAGTTGGATTTTGTGTTTATACGATGATTTTCGTGAAACGCGACATTCATCGTATGCTTTTTTCTGAAATTTATGTGTAAATTTGTGATTCTTTATACATAATTATATGTAAATTAATGTTTTAAATACATCTAAACACTAAAGATAACAAATTTGATGGATTTCATGTTTCAAATACATATATATCGTATAAATTCCTGTAAAAACAAAATGTAATTTCAATTAAACTTTTATACTATATATTTGATTAAATTTATATTTATATAAATAAATAACAATAAAACTATTCAATTAATGTCCTGGTTAATTTAATTTTCCTCAGCTATGTCTTCAAGTTCGTAACCTATGTACATTAAATCTACCATTTCTTTAGTATAAAACTCTTGCAGTTCTTTGCGAATTCACACAATTCTTTTTGTTGATATCAGTGGATCTGAAGAAACTGATAACTTATTAAAATAGTCTTAATTTTGTCTTTACCGTGTCACCTTGCAACTATTCGAGTACCTATATTTCTTGTACTCCTTGTTTATAGATTTCTGGACTTCTTCTAATAATTCCCCGATTGACAGACATTGGTTTTCGTTAAGATCTCCTCCGTGTACCAAAATTTTATGAAGTTTGTTTTTGATCTTGTCGACCTCCGTCATATTTTCCTTAGCAAAGTATACTGTACTCACGGTCAATATAAACTCTTCTTAGCTTGGAACATCCATAAACATCTGAAATACATCTCGAATTTTGGAAGACATTTTGCGGTTTCAATATTTGATTTACATTACATAATACTAATCAGCACTGATTTTGTTTAATATCGTGATGGTTGCCAAAAGTAGACTGTGATACAATGCACCTAAATATTTGAATATATACCCTTAATCCCTACTATTAATTACCAACTTAAGTAGTACAAAAGATTAAACATGTGTAGTCATTTAAAATTTACAAACTTAGATAATTGGGTTTGGTAAACGTGGAAAATGAGTACGAAAAAGGGTTATAAATTACATAATCACTACCTGTTTGCTTGGGTTACATTAGTATATTTAGATAGACAATGAATTCTTAATATTATATTTATGTAAAGTGTTCAATAAAAGGTCTAGTTCAACGGAAACACGTTCAAATAACGACCATTCCGTACCGTAGGTTGCGCAAAAATGCGAGCCCGGCGCCATTTTGGGTGCGCCACAACGCAATTTTGACCCAGTTAAAAGCGTTGTGCGTGAATTGTTTATTAAATAAAAAGTTAACTGGCACTTCTTGGCACCTAGACTTTCTCGAAGTTGTTGCCGAAATATCCACGGAATAACGTGTATATACCCGTTTGCCTGGACAAGCCTGGACTTTATGCTAAAAGGCTATCTAAAGTTAAAAACAATGTCAAAAATAGTGCTTTAGTAAAAATATTATTTAAAATACTTCAAAACAAAAAAATAACAACATTTTTATACCATTCGCTTTAGAATCGACACACCTATTAGGTAAAATTAAGAAACTGAATATTCATAGAACCATTTGGATGCAATTTTATCGCAAAAATGAAAAATTTTTCATAAAAAAACATTTTTATGAAAAATCGAATTTTTTTTTCATGTTTGATGGGCTCTACCGCCGAAACCGTTTGCCCAAATTAAAAAATCTAAACGGATTTATAAATTTTGGACAATTCTCTATCAAACTGCATTTAAGGATTTTCCATGGCGAGAAATGACCGATTTCTTTTTTGCCACGTGAGTCTCGTGAGTGAGCCACTGTGCGGCGTCGCCTTGAATTTAGTGATGTTGGACTCGATTGCAAAAGGTTGTCGAAAGGGCTTAGTTGGCATTATGGAAAACACTTGACATCAGGCGGTTGCGATGGCTTTGACGGTCCTAAGTCAACACCTTGGGCATCCTTCAGCTTCAAGTCTGACAATAACAATCCTCTCTCACCTTGTTAATATTATACTGTATAATATATTCTACAAGGAGGTGCCTGCAAAGAATAAAAACGGAGCCAAGATTAAGACTACGGCTGGCCAATCATTTCTGCTTCATGTCTGTGCGCGGTAATTTCAGATAAATGAAAATGCATAAACAAAGAACTCATTAAATTCTGGAAAGCTGCCTGGCCAGCTCCCCATAAAGTAACTCTGTTTCTTCCGCCCCCCCTCCCACATTAATACCCCAACATATTCGTTGTTCTTATCGTTATTGTGGTGGTTATAGTTGTTTTGTTGCTCGCTTTGCACCTGACCGACCACTGCTGGCAAAGGGCCCTGAGTGGAAACCTGGTCGAATGCATTTGCATTCCAAGTGGCTCCGCTGAACTGCCAGCTAGCCAGAAAGCCAGCAAGCCAGCTAGCCAACAGTTTTGCTGTTTCTCTGTATACATACTTGGGATGTCCTTCGACTTTCGCCCTTTGGCCGATGGCTTTTATTAAATTTCGCATTCTCCTGGGTAGGGCTACCCGAAGGACGTAAGTATTAAACGCCTCTTCGACACTCTTCGCTCATTGTTTGACTTTATAATAATTTCGTTTTGAAGCGATTTGCACTTAAAACTTTAAGGCTATGCTGTCCGTGGTTCGATTCGCACACAGCTTCATTTACATAAGCCCGACAAAGGCCAGTCAACGATTAATTGACAGTCATATATTGGAAACGGTTCCCGTAATGGCCCAAAAGAGCATTAACAAATTGATTTTACGGCCATCGAAGGTGAGACTCGAATCATTTGCAAATGTTATTCTACAATGGAGGTCGCTGACATTCATTGAATTGTCGGCCCGTCCAAAATTAATTTCCTGTCCGCTTTTTGGTACTTTTCTTTCCATTGCAATTACCTTGAATAGTATAACTGAATCTTTGCTGTTTATATTTTTACCTTTTCACTATCAGAAATGTTTGCAATAGAACCCGATTATTAAAACTCCAATTATTGTATGCTTGACTTGGAATAACAAACCTTGATGGCCACAAAAATCAGTTCAAACAGTTGAAATGAATTACCAACTTAAGTTATGCTCAAAGAGTATAATTCGAGAGCCATAGTCCAATCAAATCTTACCCAATCTGGGGTCCTCTTAAACACGCCCACTTCATCATTGTCAACTGCCATTCAGCGGATGGCATGCAGCACACATTACTCATACGCCACGTGTGCCTAAATATTTGCTTAGATATCACTAATGTGCAGTTGTACGTTGCCATTGCTGTTGTCGTTGCTGCGACCACAAACACGCAGTGTATCCGAAAGATACTTTCGCAGCACATCAAATTAGCGTTCTAACAAACTGGCCTGAATATTTGCTTAACACTTTTGGGACGCCGCGCAAACACACAGACACACCCACACTCAAACACCTAGGCTACCAAACTAATACTTGCACAGACACTATCGCACACACACACACACACACACACACACACACACTCAAAATGATACTCACAAACACACACACACACAGACAATCACAATGTCAGGTGGTTTTAGTTGAGTTTCTCCTGCAATTTATGCCAGGCAAAGCAAACGCAGCTCAGCCAAAAGGCAAACAAATACAAATCCTATTTGAATTGTAACCATTTGCCAGAGTTGAACCGAGTTGGAATGAGTCGGGCTTTGTGGGGATACAGTTGGATCTAAGGAGCGGCAAAACGAAAGTGTGTAGACAGTATATCCAGCTAACTGTGCGTCTCAATGCGCTGCATTGGCGCTGAGTAAATATTAATCTGAATCTGCAGACATCGCGATTGCCCCAATTGGCAACCGAAATCTAGTGGGTCCCGTTTTGCAACTCCTAGTTGTTGCCCTGCACACAGTCAAATCAATTGCAATTACAACAAACACATTCTCAGATCCATCTGGCAAATGGAAATCAATTTGAAATGAGAATCACGTTTTGCCTCGCAGCGTCTTTCACCTTTTTTAGTTGCACTCACTCCAGATTCAGCTCCACATTCAGTTTCAGCAGCCAGGACACAGTTTCAGCTTTGTTTGCATTTCGATTGCCTTGCAAAACATGTGCACTGCCAATTCGTGCACAAAATGCATGTCGCAATAGCAATGGGCTTTGAAAGCCACTTATCTAACTTCTTCCTCTTTTATATACATACATACTTGAAAGGGACATGCCAACGATCCTGCCAATTAACTGCACTTTGCATACACAATTTCATTTAAAACTCCACCCATAACGTGCAATAATACAAGTAATGCTTATAAATAATATCATTAAATTGCAGACTTTTGATACATTTTAAGTATAGCATGTAAAAACATCTTAACAAATTATCCATTTAGTGACGAAAATGTATCGTCTCGCAATTTAGTCTTGATTTACCCTGCATTAAGTATCGGATAACAAATTCAGAAGATATGCAAGAGATATTGTATGCTACAACATACAAAGCATGCGGCGTGTTTGCTCGTGTGTGTATGCATTTTAATGTGCATGTACATGAGTGCAAAAACGTGTTGTGGTATTAGATACCACAGATTGGTCGGGTGTATCTCTAGTTGTTTCATAATTAACCAGGTGAAATAAATTGAAATGCTGACTATGAGATCTTAGCTAACTAAATATTAGTTGTATCTATTAATTTTAAATTTCAACTGTATTAAAAATATTGCCAATTTTAATTTTAAGTATTATAACTACAACTACAATCTTGATGTGGCTTATTGCGAATTATGAAAGTTTTCCAATAGATTGATTACTTTGGTCACACCCTGTACATATGTTGGAACCGACTGGATCGGATCAGTATATAATTTAGCTGACATAGAAACTGTCGATCAAAAATCATACTTTAGTCTTACAGATTATACATTTGGTCATTTCTTATAGCTACATCCTGATTAAAATTTAGTTTAAATCGGTCCACTATATTAAGTATATAACATCTCTGTTCTTTTTTAAAACTGCTCAACCCAAAATGACTGATTTGGCTTTGTCTTTTGCATTCTGACACAATTAGTTAGATATCGGATATCATATAGCTGCCATAAGTAAGGTCGGTTCAAAACTGTATACAGGGTTCAGCTAGGGTATGGAATCTTTGGCGTGGTGTGATGTGTAGCGCAAAACCAAATGACCAAATATGATAAAACAAATAAGTTTCCACCGATTCTTTCGATTTCACCTGCTTCCGACATATGTACTGCCAGCATCAAAAATACTTCAGATGTAGCTTAGAGACTAGTTTCCATAAAAAGAGACAAACAGACAGTTTGTCTGGGGTGTGCCACGCCCCTTTAATGCCATACACATTTCTTGACAAAACTATAATAATATATGGAAGTGTAAAAAAATAGATAATATTTAAACTCTACAAATAATCAATTTGATTGAAAATGACTCTAAAGTTGATTAATCTTTTAATACACAAAGTTCACATTTGTGATAGTTAAGATTTGAGTTTTTATATTTTTTGCAACACAAAAAATCTTGTAATTCGCCATAGCTTTATAAGTTTGCAATCGTTTTGTATTCTCTTGCATTTTGTATCATTTAGTTGAATCGCGTTTTGAATTGTAATTTTCTTTCGCTTTCCCACTAGATTTTAAGAATTGTATCGAAGAGTTTGAAATCAGTTCGATTTGAACTTGCATGAATAATTTATTTGACTGATTCATTTCTTTATTCAAAATTAAAGACCTGAACTAAATACCTGTATATTGATTCGCTTTGTTTTAACAAAATGTATATTTGAGATAAGTTTAATTATCCCAAAAAACAAACTAGAAATATGTTGTAGTAAATGAAATTTCTCAATATGATTACAAAATATCAAAGGGGCTGTGTGGCCTAATGGATAGGGCGTCGGACTTCGGATCCGACGATTGCGGGTTCGAGTCCCGTCACAGTCAGCTGGTCTTTTGCTTTTTTAGACCCTGGACTTTTAAAAATCACCAAGCTTCTATTAAGTTTGTCAAAAAATATGTGTATTTTTGATCAACATCAAAAACTGTATGAAAATCTAGATCTCAGAGGCTCTAAGAGCTAGAGACACCAAAATTGGTATGTATGTTTCTCAATATCCTAAGCAGAATGTTCTCACCTCTCTTTCCGCCTTCGAAAATCTAAAACTCATTTTTGGAAATTGAAGTCAGAGACCAGTCTCAAAGTCTTACAATTTCATTGCGATTGAATAATAAGCTTAGAAGTTATTTAAAAATCAATTTTTCGCAGTGTCGGGCCGAAGAAAAACGAAAAGAACACTGTCGCTACTACGAATTTGTTTGCGTGTGTATGAGTTTCACAGAATCAGTACAGGGTCTCTCATAGTCGGCTTTGGCTATAGCCCAGGGTGCGCTAATGTAGCACGCGTCTCTCCTCTCTCTGTCTTGTTCAAATTTCTTTATTCGATGTCGATTTGTATTTATACAATCTGGAATTAATTCGAGCGTGTCAAGAATATAAAAATATACCACTGTATCTGTATTTTCTGATCCCTGACAAAGTGAAAAAGTCGCGATTACTGATTAAATGTTCCTGCTGAATGCCCCGTTTGTCATTAATGACTGGGGATTGTGTGAGTTAACTCAATAAACAGAAGGTTTTTTATACTAAATGTTTATTTCTATGGCAGATCTATCGACTTTTAGCTCGCCTTCATGATCAATAACATATCTACTTTATGGAATCCGTCACGCCTCCTTCAAAACGTTACACATTTCGTGACTTAATTGTAATACCCACTGCAAGAGTATAAAAAAAGGCTTGGTAAAGCCAAACAATTTGTATTCAATTACATTCTTTTTACATTTTTCGCGACTCTCGCTACAGAAGCAGTAGTGAATATAAGTATTTGTATTAGATCAATTTGTAACTATTTAAGATATGAGTCCAGGCTATTAATCTACGATGGTATTCAATGTTGTCGTTCATTGAGGCAATCGTAATGAAGACAAATAGAGACAATTCCTATTGCGTTCAGAGCCCCAACTCTCAAGGATTCATGTTGTCTCCATCTATTCAGTGTCACGCATGCTGCATATTTGTTTAGGTCTCTACACTTTTTTTTTCCCTCCTCTACGACTACAACTTGTACGACTATTTGGCTTGTGCCTCCTTGTGTTTGCCTTAGTTTATCTCCAACATTTTTTTATTGTCGCCGGCAAAGATTTTCTTATGCGATACACACATGTAAACTTTTGGTATTGTCAAGCCACCAACTAACAAAAATACAAATTCAAATACAAATACAAATACAAACATACAGACAGAGATGGAGTGAGAGAGAGAGAGAGAGAGAGAGAGAGAGAGAGACAGGGATAGGGATAGAGAGTCCACTTCATTGTATTGCAGTTATTGTATTTGAATTGGACAAGTAATGTAAATAATATATCACATACAGTACGTGCTAAAAGGCTATGCCCAAGTATACGATGAAGCTGAAGCTGACGTTGAAGTTTCAGCTCAACAGATTTTCTGTTTATTTTGCTTTTTTTTTATTAACTGCAAAGCAAATCGGATAGATGGATCTGCAATACAATTTTCATTAAATGACACAAAACAATTAAATGTTCTTTCCCAGTATCTCAGTTCAAACAATAACTCAAACAAGCAGCATCAACTTGTAAATAAATAACAATCACGTAAACTTATAGACGGTCCTGAAAATCTGTATAGTTGCAAAATGTGCAGCCGTTTCACTGCTAATTGCTTTCTCAACATACTACTCGTATACAAAGTATTCAAAGTAAATTCAAAACTAGTTTCTCAAACTCAAACTCCTGATGAATGAAAGATTATTTACTTTTTTATACCCTGTGGGGGTATATTAAGTTTGTTAAAAATATGTAACGGGCAGAAGGAAGCATGGCCGACCCAATAAAGTATATATATTCTTGATCAGCATCAATAGCCGAGTCGATATAGCCATGTCCGTCGGTCTGTCGGTCCGTCGGTCCGTCGGTCCGTCCGTATGAACGAAAGGATCTCAGAGATGGTAAGAGCTAGAAGCTTGAACTTGGTGTCCCAGCACTGGAAATTTTTGCAGGCAGATCAAGTTTATCTTTTTTTTTGGATGCCACGCCCTCTTTGCCCACAAATTAAGTAAAAGCTTATAAAGCAAGCAGTTTTGTAGCTCAAAAACCTCATACCAAGGGCAGTTTTGTAGCTAGAGACTTGAGATTTGGCACATATGACAAATATTTTGTGGTCAATGTGTCCAAAATATTTTATCACGATGCCACGCCCCCCTTGCCTACAAAACGAAAAGGCTTATAACAAGAGCAATATTACAGTAAGAGACTTGAGATTTGGCACATATGATAAGAATCTTAGGGTCAATGTGTCCAGAAAATTTAATCGCGATGCCACGCCCCCTTCGCCCTCAAATTAAGTAAAAGCTCATAAAGCAAGCAGTTTTCTAGCTCAAAAACCTCATAACAAAAGCAGTTTTGTAGCTAGAGACTTGAGATTTAGCACACATGATGAGTATCTTGAGCTCGATTTGTCCAGAAAATTTTATCACGATGCCACGCCCCCTTCGCCCACAAATTAAAAAATAAAGAATTACTAGAGAATTTTATCTAGAGTGAATTTGAGCGGGTTCCTGTAGACCCACAGGGTATATTACTGTCGGGGTCCCGACTGTTCCGCTTGTTTTTTATTATTTTCCGTACTTGAGCAGTCTATTTAATTGGACGTTCTTTTAATCAAATACTTGATTGCAAGATATCAAAGTGGAACAAATTACGGTTTTGGTATCAGCTTCGGTTATGACCGCCATTTGATTATTTAATAAATAAATATTAATAACAATTTAAATATAATTAATTATAGTTTTAAAAGACTAACCGTATCTAATATATATAAATCAATTACTAAAAACTTATTTAAAGAATTTTAGACCTTCGGATTTAGTATAATACAAAGTTCAAATTTGGTTTTAGTTGCGTTTTGCAATTTACAGACAATTAAATCCCTAAATAGCCGTAATTTCTTCCCAACAATCTGTATTCCTTTAAGTCAATTTTTTTTACAAATCTCGATATCTCTAAAAGCAGCATATTTTAGCATTAAGGTGATATCAAGGTTAATTTATAAAAAAAATAAATCTCTCGCATATGTTCAAGATAAATACAATACTTGAGTTTGAGATTATCTTTTAGGGTTAAAAGACATTATATTTGGAAATGCAGATGATTGCATCTAATACGAGTAGAGCTGCCAATTGGAATATACAGTATCAACGACTTGTCTGAGTGCTCTGAACCTTTGAACCAGATCCATTGTATTGTTAGAGCGTTACCCTTATGGCCATTTAAGTTAATCTTATGTTTATTTACCCATTGATTAATGTACGGTGCCAGAAACCCGCAAAGGTCGTTGCCGGAAAGTCTTCAATCATAGTTTGTTTGTTGGCTCCATTCTCTCAGCATTTATTTATTTTTTACTCATGTTTTCTATTTTTGCTTTTCTCGTTTTCTCGTTTTCCTTTTCATTTTTCTTAGCAATTTCTGGCCATCTATGGATTTATCTATGCATAAAATTTATAGGCAGAAACAAGCATATTTATGTCATTAGCCGCAAATTTTTGACCCATTTGTCATTAGGCTCGAATGGGACTGGGGAGGGGGGATTTGCATAAAACAAACATAGCCTGAATACACATATGTGTATGGGTACGTGTGTGTGTGTGTGTGTGTGTGTCTGTTGGTCTGCTAAAATGTGTGACCGACAAGATTTATCAAGTAATAACAGACAATTCGGACAACCCATAGACCCATTAGTCACACGCTGTTTGACATTGTCTGAAAATATCATTTTAATCACAGGCGAGCAAGGAACGAGCTTCTCATTCTGTCGTCCCCCCCGCATACCGCATCTATTCCTTCAGCTCAATCGCCATTGTCATGGCCCGTTGAATGCTGGACATTGTCACGACACACACAGATATACAAACTTGTATGTCAAGTATGCATATGACCTCTGTTGCGTATGTGAGTGATATAATGCAAGTACTGGCCAGAGGGAACTGGAAACTGGATACTGGATACTGTATACTGATACTAGGAGTACTACTACTATAATACATACAAACACATTAACATGTTTCCTGGGCAACATGATCCAAGTCGCTGGCTGCTTTCAATTTCAACACTCAACTATAGTGTGTGTATCTTATCAATGAGATGGTCAAGCATTGTCTCTAAACTCACTCCCTCATGAATGGATAAAGTCTAGGGCTGATTTTGAATAGCTTTGTCAAGCCGCAGTTCAGTTGATTATTAGAAATAGTTTACTCTTGATTGAAATGTGCAGACTTCAGCATTACTAGCGATATCAATTGTATTTGTATATATACTAAGTAATACAATCCCTTCGATTTTCAAATGGTTAAAAACTGATGACAGTCGTTAGCTGGGTGGGTATCAGGCATCTAATGCATATAATGAGAGACAATAAGATGGGCATAAGAATATGGGATCAGTTAAAGAACATAAGATTGTGAAGCTTGAATCTACTTGAGTCTGAGACTCTATTGCAATTCTTGTCTGACTTTTATCGTGATAAATTTAGCAATGAAATAAATTGAAAATTAAACTTGGTGCTGTTTCCTATCTTCTCAGTAACGAAGTTGAAACTGTTTAATACAATTTCTTAATTGCTTTCAACTTGTTTGTGTAACTTGCAGCGTTTCACTTGGTTCTCTCGTAATTTCTACTGTCTGTAACAACTTCTTAGATACTAAGAACCAGCAGGTGGCATGTGGCAGGCAGTTGCTTGATTTATGTGTCGGGTACTACTAATGAAAAAATAATTGTAGAGCAACTTTTTATTCTACATATATATTTGTCTGTCTCCTGACATACTATGTTCATTTTAATATTCATTCACTTCAGTTCAATTTTAAACAAGAAAAAAACAAAAGAGAAATATTTCCTTAAAGTCTCTGAGATCCCAATACGAAATCAATATATTCTTGATTTAGAAAACTCTTCTTGTTTTTACGCTCATGACACTTATAGATGATCGAATTGTTCCGTAACTGAAAAAAGTAAGTGGTATAGGGGCAGTCAACATCTTCCATAGCTTCTTTTATCTCGCTGAGAAAAACGTGCAGAAGACACAACTTAGTGGAGAGGCACCATTCTTGTTCCTAATTGAGATTAAATTGTATTGATTTAAAGCGATTAGAATATACATACTAGTTTTATTGACTTACATTTAAAAGTTTGTCACAGCTTTCGGTGGTAATAGCCACTGGAATCTCTTCATTTCTTGTATAACCAGCCAGCTTTATTTGTTCAATGCCCGTTAGGTGGGCTTGGAATAACCAGCGTTGCATTCGGTAATTTGTTTTCATCAAATCTTTGTAGTGAATTGGATACAGTTTTACCAGAGTCAATTTGCACTGTTGCAGTACAGCGGGATCATTCCTTATAGTATAAAACAAATAAGAATTTTGTACTCGGGAGTGCCAGAATATTAGATACATAAATTCAAATATATATTAATGTTATCTTTGAATTTAAATCCACAAGGTTACTCTAATTACTGCATACATTTAGGACAATAATAAAATTAATTGTTTACCATTTGTTTTTTTCTAAAGACTGTAAATGAGTTGGCGTTTTTTTCCCGATTTATGGTGACGGAAGGAGCGTGTCAAAGTTTTAAATCAAGCTCGATCAAGAAAAGTCTATGAACCTCAATTGAGGAGATGGACATGGCTAGGTTAATTCGACGAGTAACAGGTATAAATATATGCACTATTTTAAACATTATTTAAATTAGGAAAAATCGTTATTAACTCACAAATCACCTAATGGTTCGATGTTTTCCACGCCGATTAAGTCTGCAGTATATAACAGTCGATATTTTCCCAACTTGGCGCTAAAAGTTCCATATTTTTGATTACTGATATCGATGGGCTTGTTAGTGTCTGAAGTATCTCCCGGAGAATCTGAGAATTTGTTGAGAAGATATCGTTAATTTAGCAAACAATATTAAAGCTGAACCGAATGAATGTACTAAATTTACGATTAAGTCTAATGGTTTTATCGCACTTATCTAAACGATTTGATTTAACATACTTAGCTTCTATAGGTCTTCTTTGACACATTCATATTTTTTACGCAGTTTTTTCGCTGCTCTGCGAAGAATTTACTATACACTTCACATGTTTAACGTCATTTAGAAACGTATTTTAAATTTTTTTAAATTTTTAAAAAAATGTCGTTGAGAAATTTATGTTAACATTCCTTTAAAATTAATTTATTTATTATTATTACTATTATCCATATGTTGGTCCTTGAATAAAAAGACTTGATTCCTAAAAGTACTGACGTCTCAGGTATCTTTACCTTTTAAATGTATCATTTCACTTTGCTTTAGTATATAATTTAATTAAAATACTTAAAATTTAAATAAATAACAACATTTTTGTATCATTCGCTTTAGAATCGCCACACCTATTAGTTAAAATTTAGAAACTAAAACTCAATTGAACCATTTGAATATAATTCCAGTGCAAAAATGAAACAATATTAATATAAAACGGAAAATTTGTTCATGTTTGATGGGCTCTACCGCCGAAACCATTTGCCCGAATTTGAAAAAATAAACGCACTTATGAACTATGGACAATTCTCTGTTAAACTGCATTTAAAAACCTTAAGCTTTCCATGCTCATTTTGATTTATGACACGTGAGTCTCATGATCGAGCCACTGTGCGTTGTTGCGCCTGTGTAGGAATATTAATATGAATGTAAACATCGCTGTCACTGTACATTGGTGTTTTCTAAATTAACGGCGATATTGGTCAAGAAACAGAAACTTTCGACTCATCAATGTTTTCAAATAGTTTGGGATTTGATAAATAGAACCTAAATTTCATTTTAGTTACTTAATTTAAATAATAAATCAGAATTCATGATTGTTGTTGCTCGAAGTCGATGTTACCAACGTCGAGAGTAGCTTGCTTGCGATTGTCTTTAAATGAAATTGCTGAATATATTATATCCTTCAATTATGGATCAATCGGCAGTAGCTCTCTTAAATTTTGATAGTGTATTTCGACCACCTGTTAATATAAGCTGCGTTTTATTTAGATTTTGGACTGTGCTCGTTTTATTTGTTTTACTCATTCAAAATAAACTTGACCTGCGTATTTCTTTGAGGAAGCCACATTCCAGATTTGAAGTCATTAGCTTCTATAATTGCTGAGATCGACTCATTCATACCGACGGACAGACGATGATCGACTGGTTATTGTTACTGATCAATAATATATTTATGGATCTTTATCGCCGTTACATATACATGTGCAAATAAACATTATTTATTTTTCAAATTTGTACTATCTCTAATAACTTACCCACTATTAAATGTTGTCTCAGCTTAATCTGAAGTAATTCATTCTTGTGAACAGAGTGCTGAAAGGAGTTCTGCTTTAGATAAATGCAGGCTCTAAACTTAATGGCCACGAAATCAAAATCAAAGGATGTCATCATTTTAACCAATGTTCCACGATTGGTACAAAAGTCAAACTCTCCTGCCTTACGTTGAGACATGAGATATTTTATGCATTTAAGTTCTTCATTTATGCATGGCATTTGTTTAATGTACTTATCATTCCCGTTGCTCAATATAATAGGATATTCAATTGGCATCGGTTCGCGGTAATAACCGAGGCTTTGCGGAGTCTCATTAGATGTGTCATCAATAGTTACAGATACCATCTTAAGATCACGTAGCTTCCAATCCAAGTCAGTCATGTTCTTTTTTTTCGAAATTATGTAGTACAAAGAACTCCGCGTTTCAAGGCAAATTTATAAATACGAACGACACGAACTCTGCGAGTGCTCAATGTGAACTGATCTCATGCGAATTATTGTAAGCGCGTCTGCCATATTTGGTACATTTGTATCAAAATTGGTACATTTCTTATTTCTTGGTACATTGGAAATATTTGTTTAAAGCTTATCAACTTATAATTTGACTTAAACTTCTTTGGAATAATCAATAAGTTTACGAACGAATTACAAAAAAATAATTTCATAGAAGTACGTAATAATGCGATACACTAGAGCGTGTTTTTAATTACTTATAGTATGTAATCGATAGTAAAAAAATTGGATTTTTAAAAAAATAATTAATAAATACTTTAAATAATATCAAGCTTATAGGTTGTTAAAAAACAAAATTAGTTTGGATAATATTTATTTTGTTTTGGTTTTAACGTGAAGTTCAAATTGGAACGTTTTGTTTTAATATAATTTTTTGTTTTACAAATTTTACTGACGCAAAGAACTTAAATATTAAATTAAAACAAAAATAAAAATATAGTACAAGTATTTACACTTCCTCTAGATTATGGTACAACATATTTTCAAAGAGTGGCAGCCTTGTTTGTGAGCACTCACTCATACATACATATGTATACAAGAATATCTAAACTCTAAGAAATGAGCGCTACCCAGCAAATCTTTACCCCTTACCAAAAGTACTGCTGGCAGCATTACATGTAATGCGAGAAGTAGTTACAAAATCTGACGTCTTCCATTCGCATTTATACAGGGGTGAAACTCTGAAAGAACGATTGCTTTGGAAGGTAGTTTGGCAGGGGTTCTGTTATTGCTCTGTTAACTCACATTTTCCTTTCCAACTCCCATTTCCGAAAACTACATTACAGACACCTTCTATTGGTAGGCAGAAAAGCAGGTCATGCGGCGTTCGCTACCAGAATAACACTTCCAGAAGGCATTGCTTTGTAAGGTACTTAGAAGGCATTGCTTTGCAAGGCACCAATACGGCATTTAAAAAGATTAATTAAATTACAAAATTGTATATTGATTTTAAATAAAAAATATATATATATTTATTCAATAAAATTGACAATTCATATTTTTTCAAGAATAACAAATATAATTCGTGTTATTGTTGATATTATGGTTGATGTCACAGTTGAAAATGCAACAGGCTTGGTCTTGTCAAAATCTGTAATGCATTGAAAAATAGATAAAAATAATTATTAACACTTATGTATATTGTTTCATAGCAGTGTATGATGCACTTATATGTACTTACGTTTGGCAATTATGCGGCAACAATTGAATGAATCAACAATTTCATTTTCATCAGACCCAAACGTTTGTATGTATCTATGTACATATGTTTGTATAAAAACATTCCACGGCACATAAAACAATAAATTTTAGAAAATAATTATATTATTTGCATTTGAAGTCATTACAACACATTAATACAATACTTACATGGTCAAAATATAACTTCTCTCAGCTTTATTTTGTTAATTTCACAATTTTTTCTATTTTCTTGCACGCTTGACACTCTGCTTCTCTGCTCTGCTTATTGCCATCTAATGCAGATCATCAGAATAACAGAGACAAAAAGGAAAAAGAAGAAAAAATTTCGGTTATTCTGTTTTGCGTGCACTTTCGTGGTAGTTTACAGAGAAATATGTTAACAGAATTACAAAACAGAGCAGCGAACGTTTTCAAACTACTGACATTCAGCCTTCCAAAGTAAGGTTTTGTAATGTGCTCTTTTTTCATGCTTTTTTTAGCCCATCTAGCACCTAGTCAAGCAATATACTGTCTATATCTCATGACATGTAAGGTTACCAGAAGGCATTGCTTTGCAACATACCTTACCTAAGGTATTACTGGGTAACTGCGAACTTTACGTATGTATGTGTGTGTGTATGTACATATATGTATGTTTATTGCTTCGTTTGTTGACTTAGGCTTGAAGAATCGTTGTGCTTTTTGGTTTACTTGTATCACAATTTAGCGATCAATAAGAATTTAATTCCCTTCGGAATCTTTTGTGAAGATCAATGTACAACTACAATTACTACTATCTAAACAATGAATGTATTTATTGTTTTATAGCTCTCGACAAAAGCTTTCTTACTTGATAGAATAAGCTGTGCATATTAAAACTGGTCAAAAAAGGGTATAATGATTTTGTGCAAATGTATCTCACAGGCAAAAGGAAACATCTTCGACCTTATAAAGTAACATATGTATATACATACATGTACTACATAGTATATACTACATACAGTGGATCACAGCTTATTTCGTACAGAGGTATCATAAAACTTTAAGATGGGATAGTCGCTAAACTAATTGAGATATCAACCAGTCGGAAAGGCTACAGTCGAAGTCGACTATGAGAGATCCTTTACTTATTCTTCAAAATGGCAATAAGAGTAACACTAATAGTACCCCATAGCGCGTTGTAACCTCAATATGCTCTTCTTCTTCCTTTGGCCCGACACTGAGTAATATTGAGTTTTGAATAACTTCCGAGTTTATCATCCGATCACCATGAAATTTTCAGGATACATTAGTATTTCGATGCTTGTCCTGTGTGCCAAAATTCAAGACTCCAGTTCTAAAATTGACCATTATGTGGGATTTTAAGTTTTTTTTGAATAACTTCCAAGATTATTATCCGATCGCGATGAAATTTTCAGGATACGTTGGGATTTTATGGGTTTTCAAAAATTTTGTTCTCGATTTACGGAGGCGAAAGGGGTCGTGTCAAAATTTTAAGATAAACTTGATCTGCTTTGCCCATAGACGAACCACCATACCAAATTCGGTGACTTTAGCATTTATAGTCTCTGAGATCTAGGCGCTCATACAGACAGACGGACATGGCTACGACCAGTTACGCACATTTTGTCACATTTTACTTTTTTTTTTTAAGAAAAATAACCTAAAAATTATATTACATATATTTACAAAATTTTTAAATAAGTTTTCTTAGAATTTTTGTTGAAAATTTCTTTAAAACCGCCTCAATTATCATTTAGAAGCGACTCTTTCATCGTTATTCTTATCCAAGTTTTAAAAACAACTCTGAACGAATTTCGGAGGCTAAATTTAGTCTGCCTTTCAGTTACATACTGCAGCTTTAAAAGGGTTATTAGTTATCGTACTTATGTGCTGATGTATAATTTCAAAATTATACGCGATCTTACACCATTTATCTTAAGCGAACTACAATCAAATGCTCTGAGCATATGCGAAATATTTCAAAAGCTTTTGAACTGCATAGATCAATCATAGACGTCGTTTTTAACGAAATGGTCAGTAATACATCTGCCTTAACTAATCGATCGAAATTGATGCTCCACGAGCAATAGAAAAAAAAAAAAAAAAAAATGGATTCAATTCTTCCGTTCAGAAAGCTTTATTAATTCCCAACATAGTTTAATTTATTTTATGCTTCAATAAAATACTTTCAAAATAAAATGGTCTTACTGCATTACTCCAGTTATATTTAAAATAAATGGTCTTCTGTGATTGAAAATCTAATATTTATACTGAAAGCGATATTTGTTTCGGTTTGATTGTCTGGTCTTATATATACGATATCAACAGAGTTACAAAAGCGAATACAAATACAGAAGCATAACATCAAATATTTACAAGCAGATTCATAAGCATATCTTTAAACAATTAGTTGCAACTTTGTCGAATGTCGAGTTCATAAACAAATAGACAGCATTAAATTATTTTCTAGTTACTCAGAAAGAAGAATAAAGAACTGACGCTTTTGACTTACTTTTTGCTTTCTTGTGTTTATATTTGTATATATGACAATCTCAGATAATCTCTTAATTGTGCACTCTCGACTAGAGTTATCTTACTTGTTTTGTACTGGAAGTATTTGGGGCAAGTGGTAAGTAGACATATCAATTTAAACATTGTTTTTTTAAATTATCGGGTACCCAATAGGAGCCCTAAAGTATTTCTCACTCAACTAAAGATATTATGTACCAATAATGTTTTCACTAAATCTCGATATACTACTTATGTACCCATAACTTTATGCATGCCATTGAACAAAATATCTGAAAATAAGATATGATGGATTATTGGTATGCATTTTGATGCAGTTACAAGTATCCCTTCCCCTTCAGATGACAGACACAATGGGATGGCTATCTGTAAACGCGTTCTGAACAATGATTGATTGTATTTTCAAATTCATAACAAGAGCCGAGGCATAACAAATCAGTAATACAAATGAAACACGATGGTTGGTAATGGGATGATAGGTTCATGGGCCGATGGGCCAATGGGCCAATGGGTTGTTGAGTTGACATTATGTTGGCCAATGTGTCGTATGAGTGATTACATGCAATCATTTTTACAATCAGGCAAGCAACCGGCAACTGAATGCATGCTGAAATAGTTATTACATTTAAAATAAATGACGTTTAAATTGCAGCTCAGACAGGACCCTCCGACTCAGACATATTCGTATACAGTATATGTACACAGAAAGACAGAGCTAACCATTTCGAAAGAGATACAACATATTCTGTCAGCAACAGACTGGCTAATATATAACGATAGCTGAGTTAGGGGTTGGACCATATATTGTCATTTGATTAGATTACAACGCATTTGTGTTAGTGTGTGAGCCGTTGATCTAACAACAAGGACAGCGGTTCTTGAGTGTCACCAACCCGATGATATCCAATGCCTGACATGCCTTCGATTTACAGACATTGACAGCAAGTCAGACACTGTCATTGCCCATTCAAGTCAAGAAGCCATTGCCATTGCCATTGCCATTGCCACTGCCATTGCGTTCTCTGCTGCAAATTTCATTATCACATCGACCAGCAGTCGACAAACACAGCCGCATGTCTCGCCCTTCTTCCTATCAACTAGGACTGCACTTAAAATTTTCATTTACATTTACACGAACATGCGGCTTGTCCCTAGAATCTGACAGAACATATTTTTGTCTCCATCTCAGCTTACACTTCGACGAAAGCAGCTGCTCGGGCTGATGACCGTCTCATCACTTTTGAACTGTTATCATATTATAGGGACAAATTAATTGTAAAGTCATGTAATTGTTTGACAATGTTGGCCTAAATGACAAGTTTCTGTGGCCAGACAGACCAACGATACTACGACACTGAGTCAGTCAACTAACCAATGATACATTTGTGTTGCCAACATCGACAACACACACTCACATCGAAATCATTGTGTATATTCAAGTGTAACCCAATTAGTTGACAGGCATATCAATTTGGCTTGCAGCAGGATTTAAGAGCATTTCAAAATAATATACGAGTACGAATGGCAATACAAATTCGAGTGCGAAGAATGGTTGTCTTTTGAGCACAGACACACACCCAGATGATGCGTGTTAAGGCCATGTTATATGAGTGTAATGCACATACATTGACCATCTAAAGAGTATTGTTTTTTGGTATCGTAAGATAGATTTATTATAGGTAGTCAAAATAATCTGCACGTCAACAAGTTAGCACACTCTCTGCTGTGAATCGTTTTATCTCAATTGGAGACAAATTAAGACAGTTTCAAGCTTAAAACATTTTGATTGCCGTATCATCTCTTTGTTTGTATGTATGAATGCGTCGATCTCAGGAACCATTAGTGCTTAAAACTGGCAATTAAATTCCTGTTCCTATTGTACGTAGTCTATAAAGCCATATCCGTTCGTTTCGATACCAACAAGTCTCTCGGTTTTTAATCTAAGTTAAGGTAGGTTAAAGATGAAGGCAGTACATTTGTTGACTCGAAAACCTATATCTCATAGCTGCTAATAAAGCCATAGGTTTTTAGCCCAGTACTAAGGCTTATAAGTTTGAGCCGATGCATGAATGAGGCATCTTCGACCCTATAAAGTATATATATATATATATTCCTCATCAGTAATAGCAGCTGCGTGTTAACAATGCAAAGTGATGGGATAATAAACACCATATTTAGGTAAATATACTAACATCAAAGATTGATAAGAGTTCTCTAAATAAAAATTAACTGTGGGTTCATTGCCACAGGTGTCTTAATCAATGAAAATGCATCTGCCTTAAACAACAAATAATATTATTTTAAATATAATCTTCTATATTTATTAACCGATTGTAATTAAATACTTTAAATGTCCACTAAGGTGTGCACACAATGTTTGTCTAAACTCAAGCCAGTAGCTTTAATATAACTCTTGTATTTTGATTTCTTTCGATTTCCGAATATTGTTATCAAACTTGGCTGCCAGACGGATCCTAGTACGAGGGCGGTCCGAATTGTTTCCAGCCTGACAATGAAGACGACCTCCTACGTAAACCAAACTTTAATATTGTGATTAGGCATCTTTTAATAATGTTTCTGCCAAAATTTCAGCCTTATCGATATTATTGTTATCGTTGAGTGCCACTTTTGATCAAAAGCGCGTTCGAATGAACTGTAACAAGTGTCTCCTGGCAATGATTACGAGTAATATATCGTAGTTTTAGCGCCGACTCAAGACTGTGGATGAAACATGGATGCACCACTAGACACCAGTAACAAAATCCCAATCAAGGCAGTGGATTGGAAAGGGATATCGCCACCAAAAAAAGCGAAAAACGGCTGGTGGCATATTTTAGTTCTCTAAGCTAAAAAATGTGCTTGGCGGACTGAAATTTTCATCAAGAATATCCTTAGTAGACAACCATTTTGAGGAGCAGGACGCCGACTATTTGTTGAATTTGCTGATGAGGTATGAGCATTGCTGGGAAAAGTCTATTAATTTAAAAAGAGACTATGTTGAAAAATATAATATAAAAATAATTTTAAAACTGTTGCATCATTTCGTATAAGCCCCATAGTACCACGCGGATACTATATGAGCTATAAATTTATTTTTTATAGTTTGTAGTTTGTCTATGAATTCGATGTTAAATGTAAATCGGCCATTTAATAAATTTTTCGCAAATTGGGGCAACAGCGAATTGAGTTGTAAACACAAATATGTGTCTCTCTATGTACATGCCACATATACACTTACACACACGCACACACACTCTAATGCACATGCACAGACAATGGACAACACAGACAACACAGCCAGCATAATTATCATTATCAAAGTGCTTATCGGGGCATAGGGTATAGCATACAGATGCACATGTACAGAGGGCGAAGGGAACAAAAGACAATCACGAACAAAACAATTTGATAATTAATCGTTTTGAACTCTCGACTGCTCCCGGTTAAATAAATGGCGCAGCATAATCACATCATATCATTTATATCGGGTGGTTGTGTGCGTGTGTGTGTGTGTGTGTGTGTGTTTGTGAACCGGAAACGCGAACGACAAAAACGATTATACCAAATGCTGTTGTTATTATTGTTGTGGTTACTGTCTTTGTTGTTGTTGCTGAGGTGTCGCCAAAAACCTTTCTGTAGGCTTCACTTCCGTGATATGATGAGAAGCCCCAGAGGATTAACCTCTGACTGTCTGACCGCGATGTCTGATGTAAAATAAGCCTTTAAGATTCTGCATCATATTCACTTGATTAATTATGTGTGCTAGTATGTAAATACTCTTTTAATATATTTACATTTTTTTTTACATTTTTCTACGTCTTTTCTTTTTTTTTTTTTTTTTTTTTTTTTTTTCTTGGTAAAAATTTTTATATTTATTAAACAGGTTTTCTATTACCATTTATGGCAACTTAATCTAGTTATACATTAGTGAAAAAGGAAAGAAATAGATCACAAGTGATACATAAATACTGTTATGTTAAGTTAAATTTAAGGTATAATTTTACAGAATTTACAGTGTTTTTGAAAGTATTCAATGTAGGAATCTGGTGGGGAGATCCACTGGATGGCACCTTTTCATACGTCTTTTCAGTAATAGTACTAATTGACAGTTATAAATTATTGCATACTTTTCGGGGCTGACGTTGCTTAAAAACTTGAAATATTAATAACTTCTGTTATATGTATCCGATCTTTATGCGATTAAGTAGGGAAATTGATAATAATAAAAGGATATCGTTACCGCAAAAAATAACTTCTAAAACTATCTTTAAAATCCCCGATCCCCAACACAGTATAAACATATATTCTTGATCAGCATCAAGAGCCACGAGTTAGATATCTGCTCCTGCCGTCCGTCCCCTCGACTAATCTCAGCGATTATAAAGCTAAGGGCACACAGACTTCTTTGCACACTACGCAGTTCAAGTTTGTTGTCCTTTAAGCCCTCGAAATTTAATAAATACATCCAGCACTGTAAAATCTTCAAACTTGATGGACGCGTATTATCCTCAGAGACGTCAGAGGGATTTTAGAATATTAATATCAATCACCATAAATACAAACTTCATATTGAACTTCACTTTCAGTATTGAATTAAACAATGCAAGTAATTTTCAGTATTGCGCTTAGTTCTATCATCGGGGACTACTGTATACGGTATTTATCCTATATCCCACATAGTTAAAGGTAGCAATGTCTTTTTTTTAGATTTATTTATTAAGCGTTGAATCCGAACTTACAGAATTAGTACTTAATTGATTAAGTACGTGCCCAACCCCATGCTATATGCAACGGGGACCTACTGGTAGCAATGTATGTTTTAAGTTTATGTCTTGGTTATAAACCCTAAAAGTATGCAATGGTTTTTACGACATTCTGTTGCCTCTATAGTGCGTATTAGGATGCGAGATCAATCTCCTTACTTCTTTCAGCCTGTAGTCGTAGGACAGTTCCAAACTTGGGAATTCGTAGATCCCTTTCCTCTAAGAATTTTGTTCTGAGCATCTAAAATTTTATTCAAGTGCGGTTTTCGGAGATTCCGTAAACTTGGAATCTATACTTCCAGATCGGGCTTGAATTCGCCGCTTTGTTGTTTTATTCTTCTGCAGATAGAAGCCTCGTTATTTCGCAGCTTTCGCTAGAATAGTTTGCTGGCAAAAGTTTAGTTGCCTGTAGTTATAGTTTTTTATTTTAACATAATGAATTGTTTATTACTTTATTGTTTCTATAGTCTACTGTTACTATTAATAATAACTTATACTATAGTTTAGTTATAGTGATTTTCCAAAAGCATCGTTTACAATTTATAGATACAAATAATTCATAATTAAATTGACTAACGGGTATCTCATAGCCGGGGACTCGACTATAGCGATCATGCTGTTTCATTCGCTGCTTAAACAAAATCCGATTAGGTTGAGTTTATTGCAATTTAATATTTTCGACTTCTATTTTTACAGCTTATTTTAAATATTAAGTTAAGTGCTTAATTGAAATTTGAATAAGCATCTGGATTTTTGAGGGAATCACGTTCATAAATTAACCTATATCATACCTACATTACTAGGGAAAGCCGAAAATCAGATTAATCTATATGTTAAAAAATGGCCTATTACACAAGATATTCTATTGCTTACATTTAACTTTAATATGCGTTTCAATACTATTCTTAGTACGCAGACGCCTTCAGGGATGTAGCAAAAGGACAAGTAAAGTAAATATGTACCATGTAATGAAAACAAATAGCCAATTCCGAGACATATACAGACATATATTCATACGAATGTATACATATAAACTTACGCTACAGAGTGTACGTGTTGGATTAGATTAATTATGTTGTTTGTGTAATAAGACTGTACTCGAAGTTGTCACAGTTTGCAGTTACTCGGACATCGAAGAGCTTTCCCTTTTTTGATTTTTCTTTTGCGGCCAACTGTTTGCTTAACCCCTTTCCTCGCTTAACCCTTGATCGCCACTTGCCTCTTGCCTCCCAGCGTGGCATTGCATGGTGTGACTCTGACTCTGACTCTAACTCTTTTTCTGCCTTCGTCTCTTGGTCTGGCTCTTGTTCTAGCAACGTCAACAGCCACGACAATGTCAGCAATGTCACGTAAACGAGTACAACGACAACAACAGCCACAATATGAACAGCTGCAACAACAACAACTGTTGCTAGTAAAATGAAGAGAAAAATTGTTGGCCAAACCAAAAAACTGTAAATAAATATTTAAACTATTTGTAACTTTATTAACTTTTCTCAAGTGGCACAATTTATTGCATGCCAAAAGAGAGTGAGAGAGAGAGAGAGAGGAAAATAATAAAAACCAAATGAAAACAAAGTATACGAGAGAAATCCACTACAAGATACCCTGTGCCCAGACCTTTAGATACATTAATACGTATTTGCTGCACACACATGAAATTTTTAGGATACATGTAGACTACGATGAGTGCCATACTAAAGTCCATTGCTTTAAAATTGTTATTTTTATTGCATTAAAAATTTAAAATGAATTTAATTTATGTAGTATATGCTCATACTCTGAGATCGACACATACATAAAGGCAGAAGGCCGGAAAGACGGACAGGGCTAAATCGATTAGGCTATTTATCAAAAATATACATATATACCTTATAGGGTCGGAGAGATGCCTCCTTTTGTCTTTTACATACAAACCATCATACTCCTTTTGCATACTTGAAGTGGACTCAGGGTATAACAAGTGGGAAAGGCTACAGTCGAGCACACACGACAGTATGATACCCAGAAGCAGCGATCTAAATTATTTGGATAATAAAATATTATGTACTTATTTTTATACCCTTTAAGTTTCTTAAAAGTCTGTAACAGGCAGAAGAAAGTATAAATTTTCTTGATCAGCATCAAAAGCCGAGCAGACATAGCCCGTCTGTCCGCCCGTCTGTCCGCCCGTCTGTCCGCCCGTCTGTCCGCCCGTCTGTCCGCCCGTCTGTCCGCCCGACCGTCCATCCGGCCGTATGAATAAAAGGATTTCTGAGATGGTAAGAGCTAGAAGCTTAGACTTGAGCTCCAAGCACTGCTTATATTTGCAGGTACGTACATTAAGTTTATCCTAAATTTTGGCCGCCTCGCCCCCTTCACCCAAAGAGAGAAAAATCCTATAACCGAATCAGTTTTGTAGCTTGGGAATTGAGATTTGGCACATTTGATGCCCATAAATTGAATAATAAGATAATTTGAGCGGCTGTCTCGGGGTATATTACGGTCGGTCTTCCTGACTGTCCGGCTTGTTATTATTATTACTGTTTTATTTATATGCCGATACATATAAAACTTCCATAATCGTGTAAGTTCAGCATTCTTTAAATACTTATAAAGCTGAAAGTAAAGTAAAAATAATATTTACAAGAGAAACTAAATATTTACATGACTTTCTACAATGAATTTCTTACTAGCTAATTATGTCAATACAATCAAAAGTGAACCGCACTTTAGATCTACATTATTAAAGCAAACAAAGCATACAAAACCATAATCAAATATCATTTATAATTCATGCAAGTTTCATTTGGTTTTGAATTCGATTAGTAAAATTAATTTGACTAGTGCTTTTACAATAATTATTATAATTATTTAAGTATTCATAGTGAAAATGTAAGCGTGACTTCCACAATAATTTATAAGATATTCTTGTAGTGCTAGGATGCTGAATAAAATAAAATAAATAAAAGTAAATAAATACATATAGTTTTTTCCGACGCTACTGTTCATATTAATCACGATACTTTATGCTGTCAGCCACGCTTCCTTCTTCCTGTTACATACTTCTGCACAAAGTTAATATATCCCTGGCACAGGGTGTACAAATGCAACAATAGCAGCAACAACTTGAACCAACTTTTGTACGGTCGAGTGTGCAAAAAAATGTAAGGGCATTTAATGCCTGGGAAAATCGCTTTGAGCCTTCTCCCAGTAAGTATAAAATAGAATGCGTGTTTTGCGGCCAACAACTGCTAGCGTCTCTAGATGAGATGACCTCTATGTGTGTATGTGTGTGCTGTTGTTGTTGTTGTTGTTATTGCTATCTATGTCGTGCCTGTTATCCTTGTTGTTTAGTTTGCTGACCGCTCATACGTAAACATTGTCCATACGCCGCATGCCACATGCCCATGGATGCATTTAATTAAGTTGCCGCGACTCCGGCGTTAAGCGACTTTTAATAAGTCACGCCCTGCACATGTGTATCGTGTGTATGTGTATGTGTATGTGTGAGTGTGTTTGAGCATTCACTTAGTGCTCTAATTGGCTGACCAACTGCGGAACGCTCCCCCAGAGGCAGGCAAGCAGACAAGCAGGAATCAGCCGCGCGCATCTTGTACCCCAACCCCAACCCCATATCGCATAACAGTGCCAATTTCGCATTTATTAACAATGTGCATACTAAGCACTCTTGTAATGACAAACATCAACACTCGGTTGAGTATCCACTTGAGACATTATTGCGGGTACTCAATACTCGTACGAGTATATCCGGCATAGCATTTCGATCATGACGATAGGATTCGTGTCTTGTCCGTTTGATAAACAAAAATTTACATAGTATAGCTGCCTGAATACACCACAATTTGGCTGAGTAACTTTAATGAAGTTCTGTTCAGCATAATATTTTGACTTAGAGTCCAGAGAAATACAATTTTAGGCAGCATACATTTGAAATTTGATTTGATAATCTTAAATCGTTCTACAGCTAAAATACAGGTGTTTATTAAATGTTAGTTATAACATAGAAGGTTCTTTCTTTATCTTGCAGTTAGTCTGACACATTGGGTATATTTATACATATACATAAATAGAACAAATATATTATTAGTTTAAATAAAATTCTAGAGAAAACTGTAATTCTGTAGATTACTATACTCCAAATGCTGTTATATGTATATGTTGATGCAACCTGGCAGCTCAGGATCCTTAAACTAACGGACGCATTTTGAAGACTTGTTCAGCTTCGCAAAAGGCAAAAAAGATAAAGAAACATGCAGCTAACAGACGGACTTGACATTTTACATGAAATATGTAGCAACATATACATATAAACATAGAAATACACACACGAACTCACACACACACACACACACACATACACAGAGACTGACTCACATACGCATGTGTGTACACATCATAAGAGCCAGGTGGGGCTGCAGGGCTGCCAACTCTTTAGCTGAAAGTTTTTTTTAGAACGGTTCGCTGGATATAAGGAGAATTCGCCCCGAATGGCCCCCTCCCGCAGCATGTGAATAATTTATGTAACAATTGCGACACTTTTTTTTTGCTGGAGACACCAGCTGGAAGGAAGCATAGTTAGAGCAACAACTACAAAAATAACAACATATACAAGTTTAATGGCATTGTTGCTAAGGTTTAAGTCGTAGTAGTCGGCCCTGGCGTGTCGTAAAAGCAAATAGAGCTGAATGGAAAACACCCAGAGTCATAGGAATGGGAATGGGATACCGGCTGGAGCAGGAGCTGGAGCTGGAGCTGCTACTGAAGACACAGATCAGATGGAATAGCTCCAGGTCAGAAGGTAGTCGCATTGGATTCGCTGATAGACAACGCTTTGGCGTCCCTGACTAAGTGAATGAAATATTGCCTGCTAATAAAAATTGTATGAAATAAAAGTGATGACTTCCACCACATTTATCTCTTATATCGACAATAAATTTACCTCGACTCGGCCCCATTTTCATAAAATTATTTTATCTGAAACAATATTAACATAGAATATACATATACACCAAAAATGCTAATTGAGACAGGCATGTTTTGAAACAGTTGTAAATCAAGCCTTAATGTTTGACTATTGGTAAATATTTTGTGTTTTGTTGCATGTTGATATTGTTGTGATATCCTGCAATTGTAATAGTAATCTTATCATTTTATTTTTGCATTAAGTTCTTTTGTGGTTTATTACCAGCTGCTTTTAGACAAATAAAAAACCCTTACACAAGGTATAAGTCAAGTGACGAAAACATATTCAAGCTCCAAAATATCTGTCAAAAATTTTTTAACAAACTAAAGGCTGGAGAGGCATACAAAATTTGGTGTCTCTAGCTCTTTAAGTCAGATCTAGGTGATCATACAGTAGGACGGACATTTGACAAACTTAGTAATAAAGTACAGGGTCTAAAGAAACATTGCTCAAAATGTTTAAGCTTCTTTGTATGTTAAGAGAAACTTTTGCGCTGGTGCCTAAATCAGGAATCACTCTTCATTACTAGTATAGTATACTTATATAACAAATTTAAACATAGCGTAGCGACTCTACGTGAAAGTATTCTAGTATACGAGTACTACAAAATAATTCATTTGAATTTCCACTGAATTCAGATAGATTTCTTGGTAATTTTTAAATATTCTCGATATGATAATGTTCACCGCTCAATTCGTCGAAATTGCTGACTTATTCATATTTGATATGTAAATATTTGAAATGCATGAACAATTTAAGCAATTAACAAGCATTTAATATCAAGAAGCAACCAGCAAACAGCTAACAAACAAGCTGACCGCATAAATTATTAGACCCAAAAGGCACAATGCAAAAAGTCGCAAGAAAAACTTTGTCTGCTTTTTGCTTTGCTGTGGTTGTCGTTCCGTTGGTTTTTTAAACTTCTCGGGAACTCGCATCTATTTGTTGTTACTACTGTTGCAAACAGTTGAGCAGTTGAGGCTTTGCAGCTGCAGCATACCACAAAAAAAACAATAACAATAACAACAATAAATTATTCATATCCCTTGGTCCAGTCCAGTGTTGCGAGACGGAAAATGACCCCCAAAAATCACAGGTGAACCAACTTGAGTGCAAAACAATAACAATAAAAAGAAAAGAACGAGTCCCATAATACCCGTTCTTAGAACGATACGAGATACGTAGGTACTTACATTTGTATGTAAACTAAGTAAAGAAATACCTCGGGCAGTGTGTGTAGCAATTAGCATATGTATGACTGCACTTTAGTCTGATAAATTAGGTTGTGGATTCGGGTTCCGGTTCGGGTTTTTGGGCTAACCGAATCGGATCGAAACCAAACTGGAACGCTTCACGAATATAAGAAATACGTCAGTTTATCATATTCATCTTGATTTTGAAAGGTGAAAATATAATAATGAAATTATAATCTTTTGTATGGTGTTTTCAAAGCAATTTTGATGTTCACAATTGTTTTTGTTTAAAAAAAAAACAAGGAAAATTGAATTCAACTGGAAAATTAAACAAAATGAGTTAGTATTAAATTGATACAAAGCTTGTACGAAGACCTTCGACTCAAGGTCTGTTGAGATCGGTTCCCGAACCGAACGCAGTATTATTTTAAGATTCAAGCCAACGATCCAAACTTTCTTCAAAATTCTGGAGTTTTCGTCTAGCAGTCGATCAAACTTGACTATCCAAATTTCATTTGTTTATCTATGTATTTTATCTATGTATTTTAAGCGCGAACGGTACAAAATGCAATATCTACATGGAAGGCACATCAAATGTTTTATTTATCCGATCTTTGTGCGATTAAGTAGGATAATTGACAGTCGATTGGTCCTTACTGTTTATTGTTGCCTAGTACCTGTATCTTCCCGCATAAATAAGTAATTATAAATAGTATAAATAAATCGAATGAATAACAGCAACAATTGGAGCTGTGCAAAAAATTACAATTAGATTCATTGATTTAGAATATGCAGACACAGATCAAAATCGATGTGTGCTTAAAGCCAAAATGCAAACCAACCAAAAATGTGAAATTTTCAGACGACTTTCTGTAGGCTCAGTAGGCTTTGTAGTGGGTAGTGGGCTAAATCTTCATTTTAAACGTCAAAGAATTGAAGATTTTATACCCTGTGCCAATTAAAAATGGAAACAAGGGTAAAATGGATTTGTGCAAATGTATGTAAAGACCATAACGTGGAATCTCCGATCGTATAAAGTATATATATTCTTAATAAGTATTAGTAAGTGTAATTACAAGGCTTTTAAGAGAATCGATAACTGATTTAATGTGAATCAGTTAAGCAACTACTCTTTAAAATGTTCCAATTATTTTCTGAATCTGAATTCTTGTATTGTAGACATGTCTTTCCACTTGCAACCCCCTCAGTGCATCTTTTAAAAAAAATCATCTACTTATGTATTTCGCGGCTCCCGAGACGTTACAAATCGCAAAAGTCATCGACCAATTTCCAAAAACAAAATGCAAATCGTCTGTCAAGCACACGCACACACACATACACACACGTACACACACACACTCGCACACATATACACAGAGGCCACTTATTTATTCCGTATTACGCATTATTCAAAACGCTCTCACCAGACTGGATGAGTTAAGAAGACTTGCTTCAAAAAAGTGCGCAAACGTCGCAAGCGGCAATACGAATTTTTTGGGAATACAGAGTGGTAACAGTAAGAAATGGGAGCTGGAAACTGGAAGCTGAGAGCGGGCAGCGGGCAGCGGGGCAGAGCAAGTTTTCAATCAATCACCGAGGTTGACAGTTACGCAAATATCAATCAAAAATAAATCGCATGTATGTAGCAACTTGTTTGCCAGGTGGGCGGGGCATTCTGGCCAAGTAACAAACGCATCAACATCTTGGCCCTGCATTAGTTGACGCTGCCAGCCGGCAATCGGCTCTGATTTTGATTCCAGCGATTTGCTGCTCCTGTGGTTGGCATCTGTCAGAAGTCATCGCATCCCAAAGTCAAAGTCAAAGCCCAAAATCCGCTCTACTCGTATATCTGTCTTTTCTTACTTTGATTGCGCCAACTTAGCATATGATTGAGACGGGGCAAGAGATGGGCGTGGCCAGGGCACGTGTGGTTAACCGAATACTTAGGCCTTGACTTGCCGAGCGACATCACTTACGGTTTTTCTGCCCTCACATTTGTCACTTTAAACACTTGACTTAACTTGCGGCATATATCGTCGCCCCATTGGCAAGTTTGCTGCTTCCAGTTATGCTTACTAGTTTGAATTATTTAACAAACGTTATATGTATACATATGTATCTATATATCAAACATTATTTAAAACACAAAAGTATATTCTTAATCAGTATCAATAGTCGAGTCGATTGCAACTATAAGGGCTACAGACTTGAAATTTGTAATGTAGGTTTCACTTCACTTATTTCTCCCACGCAAAGCAAAAAATAAACCAACATTGCCACCATTTTGAAGATAACACAGCATAATAAACCGTTTAAAACTAATATGATTTAAATACTCTCCAAATTTCATAGCGATTGAACCATAATTGGTGAAGATATTGAAGAAATTTTTTAATTTCACTTTTGCTGTTTAGCTCGCTCTCGCTCGATACAGTGTGTCTGTCAAAAGCTGAAAGCTACTGGCGGGAAAGACACAATATTATTTTGCAGCACTGAGAGTTTTCGAGCACTAAGTGTTTACTCACAGATATGTTTGACTATTTTACATTTTTATCATATAAATAGTCAAGTCTCCGACAGAATTTAGATATTTATTTGATTTATCTATGAATTTTAAACTGCAACGGATTAAATATTTCCGCATACTTTTGGGCGCTTGCGTTGTTTAAAAACTTAAACCTATCTTGATGCGATTAAGTGAAATGCTCATAATAAAGTAAACGTTCATCTCCAAAATCAGCGTTACAGCTTAAAAACTGTGGGTGATGTTAGCCCTTTTTATTGAATTGCAGTGCGAAATGGGGCGTGATCTGTGTTCTAAATTTGGTTGCTCTAGCTCTTATTAGCTCCGAGATCTAGGTTTTCATACAAAGATACAGACGAACGGACGGACAGGCGAACATGGCTATATCTAGATATGCTACTCAAGAAACTATATACTTTATAAGACCGAAGATGCCTTCGTCTCCCTGTTGCAATGAAAGCAATATACTCATTTACTCTACAAGCAACTGGCATTAATAGTTTGTATATAAACGTTTGGAAATACTTATTTTATTTTATTATACTCAATAATTTTGTATAAGTCATTCCATTTCCATTTAATATTTATATTTTGAAATTATTTTTAAATTAATGTATTCTTTTTTCTTACTAGTTAATCAATCATTTTCAAATAAACCTCATTTCATGATGATTCATTCCGTTCTATTCCATCCAAGTCTTCAGTTCGTAGTAATGCAATTGTTATTCTCCTTATCATGAAGTGGATTTGTCATTTATTTAGAGCAAAATGAACAATTGAATTAAAGAAAACAAGTAAGTACGCTACAGTAGAGTGTGCTCGACTTTATGATGCCGTACACCATGTCCTTAGTTACTCTAACAGTAATTAACACAAACATACAAATAAATACAAATTAAAGCTGCGAAAAATTGTTTTCAAATAACTTCGAACGTGAAAAAAAAACACAAACTTATTAGTCTCTTGTACCATTTGAGTACCGGGTCTAAATATCGCATAATTTATTGCTGTATTTCAGTCTTAAGCTCTTGATAACGAAGCTCAGCAACTACCACACACACACACACACACACACACACACACACACACACACACACACACACACACACACACACACACACACACACACACGTACACACATAGAGGGACATCAGTCGGTGGCTGTCTAAGAAAAAAAATTCTTACGGAAATAAAAACAGCAAAGAAATATTATATAATTGGCACGCCGAAGATTGTATGCCCTTGCAGAGAGAACTTTATAATATTGATGACCATGTATTCTGTCAAATACACAATTTGCCATTTTAGTTAACGAATCTTAAGAAAGAACCAAGTTTTACATATTAAACCTTTATTTTCAAGCGATTGCTTCAATGGCAGCTATATGATATGAACATCAAAGTTTTTCATATTAAACTTTAATTTTCAAACGATTTATGATATACTGATCCGATCTGCCTGGTTTCGACATATGCAACACACAGACGGACTTGTATCAAGTTTCACTAATACGAGTATAGTTTAAAAACTGAGAGTCTAGATCATGTCTATGTAGACACAGCTCGATCTCCTCATCAAGATTACTACCTGGCCTATTTTAATGTGTTACACAATTCGTTGCTAAATTATAATACACTCTGCAAGGGTATAAAACAGAAGCAAAAACAATAATGAGAAGTAATACAACTTAATTACTACTGTAATAATTATTTGGCTAGCAGGTCCTCTCGAGTCCTGGCCTGTTGGGAGGCTGTATAAATTCGTGGTTGTCGCTCCTCGCCTGTGGCTGCCTCTCGATGTCCTTGCGATTTATCTTTTTAAGCCGAAAACATTATTTTCTTTATCGTTCGCATTGCTGGCAAATCTGCACAATTAACACACTTTATGTGACAGAGAGTGACGGTGGTCAGGGGGTGGGGAGCAGGCCCATTGGTTCATAGAATGGGAGTGGTCTGTCAGCAAATAGCAAATTTTTGGCCAGCCAAATCTCAGCGGCACACGGGCAATGACAATGCGACAGCTGATGAAGTCAATGCCATGGATAATTATGCTGATGAACTTGACGAGCTTCCAGCGAACAGATAGGCGCTGAGAGCTGGGAACTGGGAACTGAGAACTGAGAACTGGGGGTTGGACCCAGTGACGCATTGCCTCATTAACGCAAAGCCCACGCGCTTATTCTTGGGCAACTCTGGGCCTAGTCTTATTACAGCGCCGGGGTCGGGGTCGGGGTCTGAGTCTGGGTCTGCTTGTGGGTGTGGACACAATTGGCACGCATGTCCCATGAAACCAAAAAGTGTCTTTTAATTTGAACGCGTTTTTCTTATTCCACTGTTTCTCTTTCTCGGCTTCACTTATGCATAAGTATATATACGTATATATGTATATATGTGTGTGTGTTTGTCTCATCAAAGGCCACGTGAAGTGAACTTATTAAGCCGCTTTCATTTTTAATTGTGCGGACGTTGCTTTTGTCGGTCTTCTATTTGACTGTCACAAAAAATTTGAAAAATCATTCAGCTGCCAATATAAATTGCGCTATTCCTCTTCCGCCCAAGACCCCAACCATTGCTACCTAAAGTCGTACTCCCAGTACCACCAAGCCAAGTGCAATCAATCACGCAAAATTTAATTACATTTTTAATTTGATTCTGATGAGACTTCAGTCCATATTCGCGCCAAAGTGACAAAGTGACGCAAGATAGACGTATATAAAAAAACCATATCCTCAAATCATAATCCTGTATACATTTTAAAACACGAGTTCCTTTATCGTCGACTTCTTTGGCATCGGTTTGCTCTACACTCAATTTGAATTTCTTCAATGGGATTCTTTCACTCATTCTGGTATATCCAAACTAATTAGTTTTATTAATCTTAAACAATTTTATTTTTCCAACAGGATGTAAAATGAAAGAACACTATATAGAATTCTACTTGAAGGAGCAGAAATTTGAATGTTGTGTTTAATGAAATAGCAATTTAATGAAGAGCAATCCTCAAACCATTATCCAGTATATGGGCATTTCCACCAAAAGGTCCACCGAGACCAAAACATTCAAAGTGTTTAAAACCAACTTGTTTCATTATAAAAATAGGGTGTATAGTCGATATTTTAATAGGAAAGCAATCTAATTTAACTAATGTAACAAAATTTCGTCTTTATTCATAACCCATTTCGAAATATTGGGATACAACGTCGAACAAGTGAAACTTTTCTCATTTGGGCATTTCTAGTGTACATTTTGTTTTGATACAAATTCTCAGAATAAGTTATTATGCATTGTCTTATGGTACTCCAAATCTTTGAAAAAGGTACAAAGAGTCAAAAAATAATGTATGAGAAAGTATGCGATTGCAAGCTACGATTATTTCGGCTTTGCATTATCGCATATTTCGGTGTCCCGTGCGACATGTCCCGTGCGAATGCGGCTTTATTTAATTAAAAAAAAAACTAGAAATCATATTTGAGCAAAACTATAACCATTTTAAGGAGACATCAATGCATAACATTTATCAGAAATTTGCGAGAATATATTGCCCAAACTCTCGCTGAAATCTGAGATTAAATTGATCTCCAAAAAAACCACTTCTATTTTTGTCCCGTGCGAATGCCTTGATTTTTTGTAAAAATCTACAATACGAATAGTTCCTCAAAATCGACCTTAGCACCAATTATAGGGCTAATCAAGAACTACTTTTAATTGGAAAAATAATTTTGAAAATCCGTCTTACTTTGACCTTTTTACCACTTACAATGTGTACGACTGTCCCGTGCGACATCGTGGAAATGCCCATATATATTTTTAAACACGAGTTTCATTTTTGTCGACTTCTTTGGCCTTGGTTTGCTCTAGACTCAATTTGAATTTCTTCATTGGGATTCTTGCACTCATTCTTGTAGATATATCCATACAAAACACTTTTATTAATCTTAAGCATTTTATTAATCAAACAGAATACAAAATGAAGAAAAACTATAAAGTATTCTCCACTAAGGCGAGAAATTTAAATGTGTTTAACCAATAATACTTTATAGGTTAAGACGCACTGCACAGATAAAACAATATCAAAATCAATGTGATTGTTTTAAATTGTATGTGCAATCATACAATCACGCCAACGCAGTTCAAGTAATAATTAGTTCCTATTTGTCGGGTATGTTAAAGTTTATTTAATGAAATAGCTAAAAATCGCACATGGGCATTTGCAGGAAAACAGGACAGCCGGGAACAAAAACTTACAATTGCTAAAAAAAAAGCTCATTGTCTTGTGAAATTATCTTTCGAAAACATAATAATGCAATTAAATTCCAGAATTTACACATGAATTAAGATATCATAGTTAGCAAACCGATTGCACTGTTGCATACAAGCTTTCTGTTGCTTGTTTTCAGTAAAATATTTTCTTTTAAGACGTTGATGCACTATCACCATTATTTATAAAAATGTCTCTTACAGCATAAAATATCTAAATAAAATGCAAATATAATACTTCAGTGTTGATAAATATGTTTTTTTGTTTCCAAAATGTTTAGTTACATTACTTTACACATACCCAAATAATCATGATGGAAACAATCATGAATTGAAAGCTTCATTATTATATTTAAATCTTAAATGAAACGCTTTTAAAATTTTTTTAATTTCGCACATTTTTGAGTATTTGCAGATGCACATCGAAAACCACTTTTATTTTTTACTCGTGCTACACTCGTATCTCATGTCGATAAGATAGTAAACCTGAAATGAACAGAACCAACATTTTGATCTAAAAATAGCACTGTTATATTATTATAGTCTATTATTATAAAAATATTAAATTAAGACAAGTACGATATTAAATTTTAATTATTTTTTTATAACCCAAAATTCCCAAAAAAGGGAATTACGGATTTTTGCAAATGTATGCAACTGATATCTCCGACTTTATTAAGTATATAATTGTTGCTGATATTGTTACAGATCAACAGTTATGACAACTGTCCATTTGTCTATCCGTCCTTTCGTCCGAATGTCTGGCTGGCCGTCTGTCCGTCCGTCTGTCCATCCGTCTGTCCGTCAGTCTGTCCGTCCGTCTGTCCATCCGTCCGTCTATCCATCCGTCCGTCTGTCCATCCGCCTGTCTTTCCGTCCATCTGTCCATCCGCCCGTCTTTCCGTCCGTCTGTCCATCCGTCCGTCCGTCTGTCCATCCGTCCGTCCGTCTGTCCATCCGTCCGTCCGTCCGTCCGTATGTCCATCCGTCCGTCTGACCATTCGTCCATCTGTCCATCCGTCCGTCTGTCCATCCGTCCGTCTGTCCATCCGTCCGTCTGACCATTCGTCCGTCTGTCCATCCGTCCGTCTGTCCATCCGTCCGTCTGTCCATCCGTCCGTCCGTCCGTCTGTCTGTCCATTCGTCTGTTTGTCCGTCCGTCTGTCCATCCGTCCGGCAGTCCGTCTTTCCATCCGTCTGTCCGTCCGTCTGTCTGTCTTATGAACGCGTTCATCTCAGCATTTTCGCTTTGTCAACTTTTATTTTAATTAAATTCGTTTTTGCATAAATGCCGTAAATTTAAAGTGCATATTTCCATAGGTGTCTAAGTACGAATTTATAAATTGTTAACTTGCATCGTTTTGCAACTGCAAGGCAATATCGATGTGGCAAATGTAACATTTGCGTCGTTTATGCCTCCATTTCAGAGACCAGTCCTTAAAATTGCATCCGCCACTTAACACGCACGTGTATGAGTTTTCAAAATCAGTACAGGGTCATTTATAGTCGGTTTTGACAGTAGCCCAGCGTACCCTACTGTCGCATGCGCAACGAATGCCTGATCTTTCTTATTTTTTTAAACAGCACTTTGCACATTTTTGTATAGTAGAATTTCGTTTTTAATTTTAAACATTACATATTTTTTACATTTTTTATAGAGGTGGGCTTTCATTTTTTTGAGAATACCTCAGCCAATTATAAAAATCTTTTCGCTTCCTTGAAGCTAATGCATATATTTATTAATCGAACCCCCTTGCATAGAGTATACAAATTTGTTCATGAGCTGAGTCGATCTAATCATGTCCGTATGTTCCTTTCCAAACTGGTGTCTCAGCTAACTGCCATAACAAATATTTTTGGTTTTTATTCGATATTTCAACCAAACTCACAGATTGTGAATTTGGTAAAATTCTTATCAAATATGATTAATAATGGACTTCTAGTATATCCTATAGCTGTCATAGCAACAATCTGTGGACAAATCAAGGTTTAGTATGGCAATCTTTTCTGTTTTTTAAGATTCCTTAACCAATCCCACAGAATATGTATCGTTTGTCAGTTGAAACTTGAGTAAAGAACTTTCCAAGGGTATAGAATCGTTGGTGTGCCAATGATAACCTTTCTTCTTTCTGTTTTTTTTTTCCTAAGATAAAATAAAAAATAAAACAACTTTTATTGAAGTGTCGCAATTTACGCCAGGGATTCGCATTTCCGTTGTCAGAGTGTCAATTGTTGCTCAAACAGCGCAACAACTTTCGTTTAATTTGATTTTTCTTTTAATTTGTCAGTTTCGACATTTAATTGTTGACAGCTTCAGGGGCTAAACACCGAAGTGAATTGGGGGAATGTGTGGGATGTAACGATGAGTGGTGTTGTCCATGGCGAAGGCAATAAATTGCAATGGGCATTGCTACGATTGTTTTTACAACACAGGATATTTTACCATACTTTTCGACCTTAAACTAAGTAACAAGGGATGGACCCTTGTCAATAATATAAATATGAGTAACAGGCAGAAGAAAGTCTGGCAGGGATACAGGGTCTCAACCAGTTCGGTTCTCTCCACTGTAGCCTTTCCAACAAATTTAAGGTAATAAATAAACAGTGAAGTTAAATTGGCACTGATTTTTGCTTTATACTATCAAATCTAAATCAAATCAAATAAATGTATTATTAAGATATTCACACTTTGCCATAAAATGGGCAAAATATGACAAATATGTATAACATTAGGCTCCCACAGGAATAAACTGTCTTTCCTTTTCTCTTCACATTTTATAGTATTGGGAAATTCGGGTTCTTAAATAAGTTAAACTACACAGTATTTAGTATTATTTGATAAGTATTATAATGTAAGATGATAATAAGTAATTCACTTTGAGTCGTAGTTTAATTTTAATGCGAGTTTCTTTTCGCAACTTCGTTTGAGTCTCTCGCTAGCAGCGTTTTCACCTCGGACTCTCGATCAGAACTGCTCTATTCACCTCGATGCTCAATCGTTCTCGCCTCAGCTGGCTGTGGTGAGAAAGCTGTGCGGCGTTGCCAGACCCATTCCCACAACATGTAAATTTGTTCTCATTCGTGTGTTAAAGTATTCCAAAACCATCATCTATTAAATTAGATTGATCCGTTTGTTAAAGCCATTTTTAAGAGTCCACTTTGATTTCCGGAATTGTAGGAGTCACTAAACTTTGTAATTTAGATTTCCGTATATCGTACGCAGACTAAGTTTCTTTTAATTAAAAGAGATTTTTAATTTTGCTACACATTTTAAATATCGTGGTCACGTTAAGTTTCTTACAGAAAATGTATCATTGTAACCACTTCTTAACTTTACAATACACAAATTAAGGTAACTCGTGCAAATAGAGTAACTGACAACTAAGTATCAAAAGACCGAATTCTTGGAGAATGATAAATTATAAATTTACATGCAAATTGTAAAGAATAACATCAGTTTAACAGCTATTATAATAACAGCAAACAGGTATATGTATTAACATTTAATAGTTATATGTTTTTATTGCGCTGTCATCAAAAATTGTTTAATTTGCATACATGGAAAAAATAGATTAATACCAGAAAAATGTCTAAATTCGCCATAGTGCATATAAATCATAAAAATTATGTTTGTTTCCATGTGTCAGTGCACGTGAGTGTGTGTGTGTGTGTGTGTGTGTGTGTGTGTGTGTGTGTGTGTGTGTGTGTGTGTGTGTGTGTGTGTGTGTGTGTGTGTGTGTGTGTGTGTGTGTGTGTGTGTGTGTGTGTGTGTGTGTGTGTGTGTGTGTGTGTGTTTGTGTGTGTGTGTGTGTGTGTGTGTGTGTGTGTGTGTGTGGCTGTGTGTGTGTGTGTGTGTGTGTGTGTGTGTGTGTGTGTGGCTGTGTGTGTGTGTGTGTATGAGTGTGTATGAGTGTGTGTGTGTGTGAGTGTGTATGTGTGTGTGTGTGTGTGTTGAAAATGCATGTTGGGAGCAAAGCCATCAGTCAGAGATGTTTAAGTGTTTCACTATGTTAATGCCGATGCCAGGCCCTGCATCCGTGTGTGTATGTACGTGTGTATGCAACCTGTTATCACACCGACAAAACTGCATACACAGACATTAAGAGATCGGGAGATTCTCATACGCATTGTAGATACTCACAGACAATGTTGCCATTTTAGCTATTTTATTGCTAGATTTATAATTTTATAATTTTATAATTTTTATAATTTATTGGAGAAAAAGTTAAACATAAACTGCGTATGGTATCCATGAAACTACATTCGATTTTTAGTTTGTAGCTCTTATAGTTGCTAAGATAAGAAATGGACAGGCGGACAGACGGACAGACAGACGTCAATCGATTTGGCTATTGAAACTGATGAAGAATATATACTTCATAGGGACGGAAATGTCTCCCTTTTGCCTTTTAATTACATTAGCTCAAAGCAATTATATTCTATTTTCGCCCCTTGGAATGGTTATAAAAACTAGTTTGTGTGTCACTTACAAATCTTTAATCCACATTATAATTATAACCGTTTTTTAAACGATTCCATTTCAATTGAATCACAGTTTTTTACATTAACCGAAATAATATTTTGGACACATTAAAACTATTCTTCAAAAAAATCTTTTAGTTATTAAAGTAAATTTACTTGACAAGTGATGTGCAAATTATTTTTAAACATGCCCTCTGATTTATTTAAATTGTCTAAAATTGTTCACATTTTTCTAATAAAATTTTAGCTATTTCTAGCTATTTTTCCCCATCAAATTAGCTATTTTAGCCCATGCAATTCTGACAACACTGCTCACAGACACTCACTTGAAGCTATCCAAGAGACCCAAAGGAATTTTCGAGTGCTATTTACATCTATGAGTACTGCAGCCCGGCAACAATGTCAACGTGTGTGTGTGTGTGGAACACACAGATATTCGAATGTGTATCTGTGTGCATGTGCACAGGTATGATGCCAGGTAATGCTTTGTGCCTGGCCAGCACATTTATCACACATTGTGCTGCCATTTAAGCAGTTTGCCATTTACCAGTATTACTGCGACAACAACACCTTGTTCCTCCTTTCTTGCCCCTTCTCTAGCGGCTTTTCCAGCTTAAATAAATGCACTGAAAACATTTGAAGCTAAAAACGTTGTCAAAAAGTTTGGCTGGCCCTTGTGCGCGATCTGGCAACATCTGATAAGAACAGCAACTTTTTGTACTCCTCGTTTACAATTAAGTCCAACTTAAACAGTACTGCCAACTTGTTTCGATTATGCAATAAGTAAAATAACTACATGATGTTTTCTTCAAGTGTACCTCCATCGTCGCTGTCTATCGCATCATCCAAATCCCACAAATACACTTAAATCAACACGCACACACAAAGTCCAACCCAAACACTCATACACACAAAAGCTATGAGAACTTAGCTCAGTTCCCGCTGTATTCTCGCAGAGTCACTTGAAATGTTGCCAGTGCACTTAAACATCTTAAGCTACATGTGCAATGCAGTCGATTCGGCCTACTTAGAACCACACACACACACACACACAGATATACAGATGCCAACGACAAGCTTTGGCTGCCCCTTGGTTCTGGACTAGAGCAAAGTATACAACAGTCAGACAGAGTTGTTGCAGATTCCATATAGTATGTATACTACATACTACATATATGTATCTATATTCCTGATCAGCATAGTCATGTCCGTCGGTCCATATTAATGAAAAGATCGTAAAAGCTAGAAATACTAAATTTGGTATGTGGACTCTTTATACATACTTGCAGGCAGATAAAGATTGTTTTAAATTGTAAATGACACACTTACAAATCAAACAAAAAACGAAATACAAGAGTAATTTTAAAGCTTTAGACTTAAGATTTGGCACACCTGATAAGTATCTTGAGGTCGATTTGTTCAATGATTATTTGATCATGATCGGATGATAAACTCGGAAGATTTTCACTAGACAATTTCTCGCAGCGTCTAGCCAAAGGAAGAAGGAGTAAGCTTGCGGCGTGTTTGTTCATGTATATATGCATTTTAATATGCATATACGTGAGTGCACTTACTAGACTGTTCCAGGGTATCTCGTAGTCGATCCCTCTCGACTCATGCCTTTTGGCGTTGTTTTATTATTGCTTTCTGCCTGCCAAAAATTCTGCCGAATGTGGCGGATAAAGAGGGGTCAAGGGAGGCGTGACTTAACACTTGTTCAAAAGTTAGCTAAACAGCCGGCGCACAGTGGCTCGTTTGGCTGAAGTGGTTGGCAAAAATTGTTAACTTATCCACTAAGTAAGATGTCAATTTGAAATTATAAATTAATATATATATTTATATATGCTTGGATTGAGAATTGAAAAGCCCTGTTTGTGTAACATTCGCTTTAATAGAATACAATGGTGAATTAAAAGATGTTGTGTACTGCAAAACTTTAGACACATTTCTTTTTATTAAATTGTTTTCGGATTGAATAAAATAAGCCCATACCCATTTCTACTTCACAGCCTATAAACATTGTTTGACTAATAAACCAGTAGCATAAGTAACTTTAATTAATCCCTAATTGAAATTCATCAAAACTTTATTCAAACTTACCAGCGTGAAATATAATTTGTTCCATCTTTTTCTGAACCACTGTGCAACATCATAGACAACGTCATTATTGTCATACTTAACTGCGCCATTTGAAGTGCAACTGCAGCTTGTCGACTTGTTTAAGTGCCGCATGCAAAATGGTAACGGCCGAGCAACATTAGCGCTGACAGTCATGGACGTAGACTTCGGTGGCAGCGAGGAGGCGAGTCGTGGGATAATATCTAGTTTGCCTCAAGTTTCCATTGGCATTACACTTATGAAAAAACTATGTTATCAAACCCAATATCCGCTTAATTAAAATAGCAATTTAAAGCCGACTTAATACGCCAAATTCGTGCAGCGGTCTATGACATACCTATTATTTATTTTTACCTTAATTAAATTTATTAAGTGTAGAACAACACATGGATGGAAAAAGTATTATAAAAATGAGCCCCATAAGAGTATAAGTATTTTAAATGTTGATAGGGCAGACTTACTGACGTTCAAGTGTCTTGCAAAACCTTGTCGTTTAAGTAGACATCTTTAACAGGCTGCGGTGTCTCGGCAGTCTTACGGTGTATCTGCTAGTGTGTCTTCCAATCTACTCCTCTACGGTATGCAGATCGAAGTCTCTATGGAGTGTGGAACCAGAGGGACAGTTGGTTATCTGTCGTAGTGCACGATTCTGCAATACTTGTATACGTTTATAATTGGATTTGGACGCGATACCCCAAATCTGCTCTCCATAAAGCCATTTTGGGACAATACAGTGCACACATACAACCCTTTTACAATATATATATGCTGTATCTATGCAACTTCAAGGATATATAAAGTATTGCATACTTTTAGGGGCTTGCGATAACTAAAACCTTAAAAATATTAAAAAATACCTTTATATTCCCTATGAGAAACACGGAAAACTCGTTCTGCGAGGTTTTGAAAAAAAATTTAGCTTAGCAGAAAAACGCCATAAGCCGCTAAAATTTAGACCTCTGCTGTTTTCAAGCCTCAGCAGCTACACATATGATTTATATATTGTACAAAAGATATATTTAAGAGAAGTTAGCTAATTGTGATGTGAAAAACATGATTATAGTATGTATGTAACTAAGAAACATAAAAGGAAAATGAGGCCTTTTTGATATTGATAGATACATATATCATTTTTGGATATGGCTTGTATTTTTCATAGCCGGTGCTGCCAAACAGTTTGTTTTCGTTCTCTGACAATGTGGGCGTGAAATAGTTCAAATGAAGGAAATGAATTACAATTGATTTTCTTTAACTTTGAGCAAATAAATATTTGGTGACATTATGAAGCTTGAATTTGATAATCTTTTCTTATACATTTGACATTAAGTTTGAAAAATGAAGTGTGACTTTTATTCCATTTTTAGGAGTTTCGTTTCTGATATGCAAGTTTTGCCTGTAGAGAATTTTAGAAGGTTTCAGAATTTGGTTATTTCTCTCAGTGTGAGAGATTGTTCCACTTGTGTCACAGCTTGAATTCGTATCTTTGTTGGCGCTGGCAGTAAATGACTTAAGTGCCTGGCATTTATCTAGGAGAACGTGTTCCTCTCGTCACTCTCTTGGTCTTTGGACATTGTTGTTGCCACACCTGTTAGGCGAGGCAAGAAGTTGTCCAGAGTTGTCGCACTCTTGAATTATGGGCAGGAAGAAAGAAAACGCAACTGTTTGCACATAACAGTTCTAGGGGCCAAAAGTTTTTACATCAAATTCATTTGGTCGCTTTTGTGGTATAAGTGAATGCCAATTGAATGCCAAATGACTTTTCAACATTTTTGTCGCTTCAAACAAAAAAAAAAAAAAACAAAAAAAAATGAAGAAAACAAAAATAATAATAGAAGTACAAATAAGACAAGAAATGCAATGGAAATTTGGAAAAGCTTTTGTATTTTTGAGTGAGCCGCTTATTGTTTGCCTTTGGTTCTGGGATTCTAAATATCTTTTGCAGCTGCCTGACTGACTTTTCTCTGTATAAAAACCAAATGAATGATGGAACTTTCTGTTGAATTGACGCCATTGTGTTGGCGATTTGCGAGTAAAATAAAGTGAATAAGAGATACTTGCATTCTATGAAAACTTCTTCATAAATGCCAATCAAAATCAAGTTGAGTTGTGCCGCTTCTGCTGGTCGTGTCAATTGTTATCGCTGCCTAATGGTTTGGCACACAATTTAAAGTAAGTCCTTTGGTGTCTCCCCTCCCCCTGTCATTCCCATTCCACTACTTACACATTACACGTTACACGTGCTCGATTCCTGCCCGGGCATCAGAAATGAATGACAAACGCTTGGCAAGATTTATTTAGCTTTTGTCGCCACTCTAGCCTCGACTTCGACTCCACCTTCGACTCGACTCATTAATAGCACAGCCTGCCATTTTCCAAATAATTACACATTTACATTTTCATAGACAATTTCTGCACAATCATGAAATCAAGTTCATTTAACTTCTACTACTCGTAAATAAAGTCAACACGACTCTTGCAGTGGGCGGTCAGAAACGGTTGGTTGCCGGAAGCGGAAGTCAACGCTCTGCCAGCGGATTGGCCTGGACTTGAACTCCCTTCCATTCCTCCAATCCTCCATTCCTCGCATCCTCAGCATGTGAATGTGCCTGTCAATGTGGGCCTGGGTCATTGTGGCTGCCTTTATCTAGGCAGCGTTTGCCGTTGATGTTGATGGCTATCTTTAAAAAGACATAAATCATTCGGTGGATGGAGTATGGCGACTGTATATACCTAACAAACACACATATACATATATATGTACATTTCTATATGTCTAATAGCCCCTTTCCACGAGTCATAAGTTTTTTTTAATTTTTTGTTACATTTCAATTTATTTACTTTTTGGGTTTCCACATTGAAATTGCCAATTGTAAGTCTACATCAGTGCATTCAATGTATTGAATGGAGAACAGCTTAACCTATAGTCTTTGTTTTCTTTATTTTTTACATTCAAACGAAAGATCATTTTTTTCAGTATGTACAAAATGTATAAGGCGAAAGAAATGTTACATTTTTCTTGTCATGGAAAGCGGCTATTTGTTCTACGCTCTCGTCCGGTCGCTGTAATTAATCATGGACCAAGGCGCTGACTTAATTTTTCTTTCTTTTGCATATTGTTTGGCACTTTTGCGTTGTCTTTCCCATTTCTGACTGCAATTTACTGGCACAGTATTCGGTGTCCTGGTTGTTGTTTCCATTTGTGTGTGTTGTCTACTTGCTGTCTATTGCTGGTCCTTTCGCTGCCCCAAAATCATCAGCCTTTTTATAGCTGCCCGCACATTAAGTATACGCATCACATGCAGCTATTTAATCCCAAAATGTTCGCTCTAACTGAGTGAATCGAAGCAAAAGTATACTGTATTTGAGCGATTTACTCATTGAAAGCACTCAATTGATAAATTCGTTGGAGTTCTTGACGTATTTCACATATATAAACTAAATACGATGCTAAAAACTAAATTATAATTCATTGAGAATAAAATAATTCGTTTGTGTTCAATTGATTGCACTTTAATACCCTTTTCCCCACTCGTGAACGCGTCCACTCCAATTGAGAAAATCGGTTAAAGCTTCTCGATTTATAAATAAAAGAATAATCAACATGTTGAGGAGAGGGAAAGCATCACGAAATATCGATTAACTTTAGGCATTTATCGAGCCAGTTGCTAGCATTTCTGACCTCTTAGTATCTATGTTTTCTTTTGGCAGACTTAACTCGCATTAACTTGATGCTCAAATGCTTTAGTAGATATTCTCGTGAACACGATAAAATGTGCGTTAATGGAAAAAATGTGTATGTCAGAGCGAAAAATTTCTTAAAAGATACTACTAATTAAGTCCTAATTCAATCTTTGAAATGGGTTTTTTTAATAATTCTTTTATATTTGACAAGGGGTAAATTCTAGACTTGTCAAGAAGAAGGTTGGCAGCTTTATCTAACAGGAAATTGAATAAACGGTCTTATTAGCTTTCATCTTTAACTTTGTGTGACGTTCGGTTCATGGAATGCGCTGCAGTTGGATAATTGTTTAATTTGCTGGACACTGTCCCTATGAGAAAGTCTGAGAGAAAGAATGAAACGAGAGAGACAGATATTATTGATGCATATTTGTAATATGCATTCAAATTTCAAGCTTAATTAAATTCCTTTTGGGCAGCAGCAAAAACCGCAAAATGTTATTACAATTGCAATTGAAGGGCCCAAGTTACGGACTAAACGACAGCGAATGCCTGACATCTGTGGTTCTTGGTGACCCTTAAGAATAGTTATGAAACGCACACACACACACACACACACAATCACTCACACATACAGACACGCCTATTGTTAGGCCCACAACATGCATAAGCAATTAATTGTTTAAAGCCTAATAATCAGATGTTGTTGTTGCTTGTTGCTTGTCGCTTGGTGTTCTGACTGTTTCTGCCCCTCTCCCCTATTTTCTATGTTTCCCCTCTCGTCACTCGTCTTTCCATTTTGACGTTATATCCCCGCACGAAGGCCAAAACATAGACGATTACAATTAAAACTTACAAGGCGCCGAAATGAACATATACACGCATATACCTATAAAGATACACACACACACACGCACACGGCGGAGATGGAGGAAGAGGAAGAAAGCGGGACAATACATGTGTGAGGCAAGCAATTGAAATTGCGGCACGCCCATTGCCAAAATACTCAACTAGCCCCGGCTGCTGTTGTTATTGTTGCAAGTTTATGAGCCGCACCGCCCGTTACATACGTCATGCGGCCATTTTGTGTTCAGTTTGCAGCACAAGAAGCTGCCACATCGTGTGGGGAGGGGGTAGCACGGCATTGAGGAGGCAACAACATTTCTGCTTATTGTTATGAGCGAGCAAAGCGACCAAGCGACCAAGCGACCAATTATGCTGCACACACACACACACACAGAGAGAGATAGAGGAAGCCAGACAGAGATAGAAACAGAGGGAGACAGAGAGAGACAGAGAGAGAGAGAGAGAGTGGGAAAGGAGAGCTACAAGTGTGGAGAGTTAACAGTAAGGGGAGGCCGGTGGGGCCAAAAGGGAGATTCACTGAAGATTTGAAGCGAGTGGCAATAATTTCCAAACGGCGTCCCATTTAATGTCTACAAACAATTAGAACTTATTTTTTCTGTGTTTCGGTGCGGTTTCTGTGTGCGGGTTTCTTCTTTGTCCCCTTCCTACTGGCACACCACCCATTACCACCCTCCGCCCCCTGCTGTTTGCTAACGCCGCTTTAATTTAACAACCCAGACCACCCAGAACCAACAACGGCAAACGTTGTTCCCACCGCTACCCGTTTCTCCCGTGTCCAACACAGGCCCTTGCCGATGCCCCCTCGCATCCAAAACCGGCAGAAAACCCCCCACAGATACGACTCTCGCTCATTTGCGCTATGTCCGCCAGCAGCCTCATTAGTCCTGCTCCTGCGCCCAAAGTTGCCCGTTCTAAAAGCAAAAGCAATTCAAAACAACCATTTTTTTTGTATTTTTTTTTTTTGCTTTTTTCTCTTTAGACCCTGCACATAACCAAGAACAAGAAGACTATTAGGCTTGTCAATAAAACAACATTTGCGTAACAGGCAGAAGAAGGCGTGATCAGCACCAGCAGACGAGTCGATATTGAATCTCAGAGATCTACTCGAATCCTTATACTACTTATGGGTAGATCTAGTTTATTTTGGCCTTTGCTCACAAATCGAAAAACCTGAATAATAAGTGTAATTTTAAAGCTAGAACAGTGAGTAGTGACACAAATGATAAGTTTCTTGTGATCGATGTGTCCAGAAAATTTCATCACAGTTGGACAATAAGCTCGGCAAATATTCGAGAAATAATTTCACCCAACTTCGAGCCAATGGAAAAAGATGGGCTGTTATACGTGTGTACTCATGTACTACAGTGCAAATACTTCTTCGGGTAACTAAGAAACTGGACCAGGGTATCTTGCAGTCGATCATTCTCGACTAAAGCTTGCTTACTTGATTTTTATTTTTATTTTACAATTTATGTTCTTGTTGCTGTTTGTTGTTGCTTGTTGCTGCTATGTATGCGCTTCGCACAGTGGGCAGTTCTAGTTATGACTTGCCTTGGAAAAGTATTCCATAAAGTTACCATCAACAAATAAGCTCTTAAACAGCAGCGAAAATTCATTGAGTTTTTGACAAGACACCACCACAAGGAAGTACAAGAAACGTGTCTTTTATTGTTCGATTCCTGTTTTCCTTTTAGTTCAGGGTCAAGACAAACCTATAAACGTATTAAATAACCAAATAGTTAAATAAGCAAATAATTATAAACATTTCTTATTTAACATTATTATCTTATTCGTATTTCTGAGGATTTTATATTATTTGTTGTGGTTAGAATATAATTAAATCATATAAGGGAATTTTAATAGAAAATGTGAGAAAATTTAAATATTAATATCTTTTGGAAAAAGTTAATTGTACTTTAAAATTCAGTCATTTTCAATTGCAACTAGTCGAAAAGGCTAAAGACGAGAAAGACCGACTGTGAAGGGCCCTGTACTTATTCAGTAAAAACTCTTGCACATGGAAACAAAAACTTTGCACTTTCTTTGGTCCGACGTTGTATTTGATTATTTCTTAAATAACTTCTGAGTTTATTATCCGATCGCAATTGCATTCATAAATAGTATAGACTTCCTATTGTCTGTTACGTATACTTAGTAAATTTACATTTACATACATTGTTAAAATACAGTTTCTTAATAACGAATCGCAATAACAATTTGAAATCTAGAGAATTGAGTCTTGCCACACATGATACGCTTCTTGGGACTGATGTGAAAATTATAATCGATTGTATAATATACTAGGAATTTATTAAAAAAAATAATGTTATGCAGCGTTGGGCCAAAATAACAAGAAGAGAACACTGACGCGACAACTTACAAGGATGGCGTATTTGCTCGGGTGCCTTTTGAATTTTCACGGAATAAGTTTAGAGTCTCTCATAATTGAGTTCGCACGATTTTAACCTTTTCAACTATTTTGGTAATTCTATTGTAACAATTCTTATAAATACATATATTAAAAGTATCTTATTTTATAATTAATATTTTATTTTTGAATATATATAGTTGTAATTGTTGTATATACAAAGTTTAGAATGGAAACCATTGTAAAATTAGTAAAAAATAATATACGGATATATATAAACTTAACTATAAAGTAAACTGTTTCATTATTCAATTGTTTATATACATAATTTTATAAATTACCAAGCTTATTAACTTCGTAATTTAATACACTGATAAAAACCGGACCGTAATATACCCTGTGACAGTACAGCTGTGAATTGTTGACTTGAGTGAGCTAATGGACTCGATTCAAATGACTGTAGCTCAGTCGCCAACAACTGAATGAACGGAGAAGGAAGAACGAACCGGGAAAGCGACAAGAGCAAAAGCCACCGCAACAACGCTTGGCTTTAATACACTTGACACCCGACAGAACACGGTCTGACCTGAGCGGTATGCACGTCTGTATGTATGTGCATATGTATGTACGATATGTAAGTATGTGTGGTGAGGCGACCAAATACGTGATAAAAATTATGCTACTTTCAACTTGTAAGCTATAAATCTTCAATTTATTACAAAATAATTAAAATTAATGATCAAAAATTGAAAATACGCACGTGTCGTTTCTCTATAATTATGTACACCTTTATAAATACATATAAACATGTAGGACTGTACCTAAGTGTGTGTGTCTGTGTGTGTGTGTGTTTGTGTGTATTTAGTTGACATATAAAAATTGAAACCATAAACTTGGACAATTGGTAAGCATTATAGATTGTGAATGTCCCTGAAATAGTACGACTGATGTGGAGGGCTTAACATTTGGAAAGGGCACAAAGCGGTAAGGGGAAAAGAGTTTACGAGAAAGAGACAAATGAGGGTTATCTATGAAAAGGCGAAAGAGCATTACTTGCGTTGCACGCTCTTTGTAATTGCTATAAATATGCGTGTTATATGAGCGCGCTTCCGTTTCCGGCAGCAGCAAACTGGCAAAATGGCGTCTCACACATGCTGTGACCAGGGAATAGCAGGGCAAGGCTAGGCTTTTAATTGCACAAGTACGAGCACTGACATGTGGTTTACCTTGTTCTCACTCTCTCTTTCTTCCATCCACTCACTGTCTCTTTCGCTCTGAATGTTGCGGTTATGTTGAGCTAATGATGCTGGCATATTTTATCAGCATGGTCTGCGTGTTCTTTTGGCCGCTCAGTCTCCCCGCACGCACTTGTGTATAATATCTAATTTGCTTAAGGCATATGTATACCAGTACATAGTATTTATTATTTAATGTATGGTAGGTATGCTTTCCATTGACGACAAGCCGAAATATAACACGCAATGTTTTTAAGTATTTAATTATTTGTAGTTTTTATCGTTAAACATAGTCAGCGCCAGAATGTTTGCTTAATCGAAAGCCAATCAATCGATTAAAGAGGCTGTCAGCATTTTGTATACCCTTGCAAAGCGTATTAACACTACACAGAGCGAAAGAAGTGTTTCCGATTCATAATATCCATGTCTGATACAAGTATGAATTACTTAAAAGGAGTGCAAGAATTCTTAAACCAAGTACACATAATCGCTATAAGAGAAAAGAATCTTGAATAAAGTTTTACTCTAGATATACTAGAAATGAGTATGAAAATCCTAGATATAAGTTTGGAACTCACAGAATTCGTGAAATATAATTTCAAGATTTTAAAATAAATCTCCTCTTGTACTCGATTTCTTAGAATTACCAAATGTTTCCCGCTTGTCGGCTATGAGAAGTATAATAAAGTCTTAAGTATAATAAATTCTTAATTTATGTATGACAATCGATAATACATAAATTAAGACTTTATAATTTATTTATTTATAATTTCTGTAGTCAGTCATCACTTACATTCACACTATCTGAAAGTCGTTTACACATACGCTGAAAATTTCCAAGAACATTTGTTTAAGAACATTTTATAATTACAGATAAATTTAACACGACTTTGATATAATTCTATTGAGTGCAAAGATCAAGTTAGTTACATAGATTAGATTTAGAACTGTACTTAAATCAAATGCATTTTATACACACTTTTAAGTTTGAAAATACTAAAATTCTTAAATTATCGGAGTTCGAACTTGAATTTAAAACGAGACTCTTGAATTCAGGAATTGCATTCCGATCGAAAAGTATTGTTATACAATGGGTGGTGATATATTAAGTTTGTTAAAAGTATATACATTTTGGTTTTTATTTATAATAATGTTTACTTATATTAATATTAAAGAAATAGTATTTTACAATGAAATAATAATCTTCGTCGTTATACTCGTAGATCTCTTGATTCTCACAATCAAACTAGGCCGAATGTAGAGCTTCCTTCTTGAAGGGTTGCACTCGACTTGCTCTCGTTGATGTCATCTCCTGATCGTCGTTTGTGGAATTCGCCGCCTTGCGAATTCGCCGTCGTTGGGGCTGCATCATTGTTAATATTCCTCGACTTTGCAACTTTGCTACTCGTCTCTGTTACTCGTCGATGTTACTCGTCGATGTTACTCGTCTCTGTTACTCGTCGATGTTACTCGTCGATGTTACTCGTCGTTGTTACTCGTCGATGTTACTCGTCGTTGTTTAGGGATCTTACTGTTGCTTCGTTATTGGAAATTGTGTACACAGTTTTACACTAACCAAGTACATACAAGTAGAAGGAGGCGTAGCCAATTCCATAAAGAAGATATATATTCATAATCATCATCAATAGCCGAGTCGATATTGGGATGTATGATAACTTTGATCTCAGAGACAAAAGGAATGAAAATATCTTTTATACGTACGCGTGTTCAATGTGTCATTGGTTACTTAAAATCCATCACAGGGTATATCTTAGCCAATCACACTCAAACAGATCTTTATTTAAAGTCGTTATTGTTTGGGTTCATCAAATGAATTTGCTGCCAATTGCAGCTGAAACTCATTGCAATCTGTAACTGTATTCATTTTAGCAATTGACGACTGTAAATAAATTCCAATAAATTCGTTGCACACAACGCTGTTAATTTGTTTTACACTGAACTCAATTACGAATGCAACACTGGCGTTGAAGCTCCATAGCTGCCAAAGAGGTAGGGGCGGTTGCACCGAAGGGATGGGATAAGTGTCAAGGGTTTGTGAATACTTGTGGGAGTTCACGATTCTGTTAGTGCTTGTAATGCATTTTGCAATTGACATTGCCCCAGGGGCTGTCGGCTTGTGGTCAAATGATTTATGCATTTCTCACAAAAAAAAAAAAATAGAGTGGGATATATGTAATAACTCTCACTTCTTTCGAGTTGAGTCAATGAGTGATATGAATATTAATAATTTGGAATGGTTAGACATTAATTAGAAAGCATAAACAACCGGTGATCTTTAGGATATTCTAAATGACAATAGGTTTGAGGTGTTGCATGTCGTTAAGAATTAATTACTTAGGCATTTCAACTTTCTATTGAGTAATGCAAGTAAAGATAAAACTATAGAATTCATAGGCATATCATAACATTTAAATTACAATATATAACACACATTTCAAATATCCTTAAGTGAATCTGTAAAGTACGTAAGATAAAGTGTATAATTTTAACAGAATAACTACAGGCTTCAACTATAACCCAGTGAACCCTACTGTCGCCCCGACTGACCGACTTCTTTTATTTTAGAATATATTATATATTCAATCTAATATATTTTGAAACAATGTTTGATATCGAAAATTTTGCGAATTGAATATGCTATTGTCAACAGACTTTTACCACTGGGGTAGAGTAATTATTAAAACTTGAGTACATTAAACTTACGTTGTTCTCCATATTGGCATCACAACAGAATCCAAACAAACGTCAAGGGTGACCGTGTAATTTACTTCGAAAAGAACGATCATACCAGAAATGATCTCTAAATCCAATCTAAATCTAATCAACAGTTCGATTTAGCACCACGATCATTATTCGTGATTATTAGACCAAAAATATCACTACAGTCATCGTACAAGTATAATATTCGGCATATAGTATATTTTCCCGTATGATATTTTCCTGTTTCCCCGACTCAAATTTTCATTATGTGGATCGAGTTTTGAGTCGATTGAAGCCAACAAATCAAATTCGCTGAAGGAGCTGAAAAATATATCAGGACAAGCCTACGTAAAGTGCATTGAAGATTGGGTTAAACGTTTCCATGAAGCTTCAGATGGAGGTTATTTGGAAGAAGATTCAATTAATTTGTCAGAAAAATATAATTTGTGCTTTTTATTTAACAAGGCAGGATACTTTTCTTACAGAGGGTAAATATAAAATTGTCAAACAATGTGTGTGAGTAGTTGCTTATATTTATTAATATAATCATACATTTTCTCAATGTCTAAAATACATATATAGTACATTCAAGGTACGTATCCCGCGTAATATGAAAAGTCACCTTTTTTTCTAAACAGACCTCGTTGATAGGAATAAATTTAAAGAAATACAAATAATTTTGTACATACATATATCATAGAAAGTAATAGATGGGAAGTGTATTAATCTAGGTATGAGAAAGGTAGAACAAACAAATAATACCCAATTCTAGCTCATAAACCACCTGAGTTTATATATGTATATATATATATGTGTGTGAGTGTTTGCGTGTGTGTGACTAAAAATACTTATAAAATTTGCATCGTTTAAAGTTTTGATTGAAGTTCAAGAAGCATACATGCGGTTGATATCCTTCTGGTATCTGTTCTGAATACTCTTCCGTTTCAGCTTTAATGCAGCCGTCACGAGTCCCATATCCGGAGACCAGACCTCATTGCATAGGGTTACTGCCATGGGAACTTCAAACTTTTGCAATTTGCGCTTGCTGGCATGCTCGGCGATTTCCTTGAGTATAGCCTTCTCCATAATTTGTGAGGAGCAGAGCTCCTTGAAGGACTTGTCGCTGACGCCAATGCTAGCTGCCAGCTGAAGCAGCTGATGCTGATCGGGAACGACAAGGGCGACAGTGAATTGTTTTGTGGAATCGCCATAGACACAAATGTTCTCAATGATGCCGCATGTTTTCAGCTCCGTTTCAACTTTGCCCAGAGAAACATATTCGCCGGCTTGTAGTTTGACGAGATCCTTTTTGCGATCAATTATCTTTAGTACGCCATCAGCCTGTATTTCACCAATGTCGTCGGTCTTGAACCAACGTCGTCCGTCCTCCACGAAAAAGTCCTCGTTGGTCTTGGAGGGCAGTTTGTAGTAGCCCACAGACACACAATCACCACCTATGAGGATCTCTCCTTGGGGAAAGGGCTTATTGGAGACACGATAGTTGCCCTCCTCCCAGTTCACCAATCGAATGTCGCAAATTGTGAGGGGACCACCAGTGCGTCCGTAGGTCATGTCGCAGGCATCCATGACAGTAGCTGCTGAGCTGGTCTCTGTCAGGCCGTAGCCCTGAATTAAATCCAGGCAAAGGCACGTCTTGATCTGCTCGTGGGTTTCAGCTGAGAGCGGCGCCCCGCCGGATAATATGAGACGCACCTTGCCTCCCATAAGATTTGCAACCTTCTTGAATACGAGCATGTCAATCAGAGGTGTCTGAAACCCGCGATTAATCCACTTGATCTTGTATTGATAAAACAGCTCAAAGATCGCCTTCTGGAAGATCGAGCTAGAGTTTACCTTGTCGTAGATGCCCTTCGAGATGCGATCGAGTATTAACGGCACCGATGTCATGCAAGTTGGCTTTAATACAGTGGCGTCGCCTTTACAGCCGCGCTTGATCTTGCTGCTCGAATCGATGAGGGTCAATGGGGTCGAGTAGCCAATCGAGATGCCTGTCATCAGGCAGACACTTTCCGCCAACAGCTCGAAAACATGTGCAAGCGGGAGAAACCCGATCAGTACATCGTCTGGATAAATACTAACCATGTCACAAAAGCCTTTCATGGTCGCAATGCAATTCTTGTGGGACAGCATCACTCCCTTCGGAGTGCCCGTTGAGCCGGATGTGTACATTATGATGGCAATGTCATCTCCATTTGGTGGCACGTTCTCTGTGAGAAAAGGGATGAATGGAAAATTGTAGTTGTTTTTCTTAATTTATTTATTTATTTATTGTCAGACATAAAGGCAGTCGACACAACAATGTAAATATAAATTAAAATACAATTAATATTTAACAATTTTAGCTTAAATGAAAGCATTTTTAAAAGTACATTAATAGGAATATAATATAATTTAATTAATTTAATATAATTTAATTTAATTGAATTTAATTCAGGGGGTATATAACAAGAAAAAACTTGGTCCAACATTCAATGCTAGGATTGGCGAAAACACAGAAAAAACCCAATCAAACCAAAAAACTAGTTAGTTGGTTAAGTATGTAAATATAGAGGCCTTAATAGCGTGGATAGAGCACTCAGAACCGATCATACTATACAATCTATTATAATCAGCACACAAGATACGGAATGGTTCAGGCAATGCTGTAAAATCAAAGGCGTAAAGTTGTGAGTTATTCTAGGAAATTTAAGATATAAAGATATTCCATTTAATTTGACCCAAAAGTAATTTATGGAAAAATATAACTCCAAGCATAATTCTGCGGTTAGTAAGAGAGGGAAGATTGAGTAATAGTAATCTACTAGAGTACGATGGCAATTAAATATCAGAGTTCAAACCCAAGCCTCGAAGAGCAAAGATTAATAATTGTTTTTGCACAGATTCTAATCTAGCACAATGTAATTCATATTGCGACGACCACAAGCAGAAACCATACTCAAGAATAGGACGGATAAGAGATGTAAGTATCTAAATGTCTAATTATGTAAGGATCATCAAATTCCTTAGACCATCGTTTAATGAACCCGAGAACTCCCATAGCTTTATTGGCGGTTATTGCAATATGTTTATCAAATTTCAGCCCATGATCGAGGATTATTCCCAGAACTGTCCGTATTGTTCAAACATTCTAGAGTAATGCCATTAAGCGAATACTGTGATGTTTGAAGCGAAAGCCTATAGAATGGCATAGATTTACACCTTAAACTATAAAGATTTAATAAGTTAACCTCACACCAAGGAGCAAAATTATCTTAATCAGCTTGCAAAAGGATAGAAGATCGATAGTCGCTAAACGATAAACAGAGCTTGACGTCATCAGCATACATGAGTGCAGAGCAATGGGATAAGACAGACGGAAGATCATTAATAAACAGCGTAAAAAGTAATGGGCCTAGGTGACTACCTTTCGGTACTCCAGAGGTAACATTAAGAGCTTTTCAAATGTAGTTCTTAAACATAACACTTTGTTTTCTGTTACTTATGTAATTATAAATCCAAAGTAAAAGAATATTCGGGAAACCGTGAAGATCAAGCTTATGAATAGAGAATGATTTACAGAATCAAAGGCTTTACTTAAATCAGTGTAAATGACGTCAGTTTGCATCTTTTTCTTAAACCCTTCATTCACAAACGAAGTGAACTCCAGTAGGTCAGTGGTAGTGGACCTATATTTCACAAACCCGTGCTGCATAGGTGAAATAATAGAACAACATAAATGTTGGAGATGAGAAGACAACTTGGAAATACCCCTATAATTCTGAACATCAGACTTAGTAGTGCCTTTTTGTGAAGAGGGAATATAAAGGTAGAAAGCAAACTAATAAATAATAATCCGTGACCTTAGTGTTATAACTTCCTCCCTTAAATATTTAAATTTATAATGTTTGTTTTGGCTAAATGATATCATATAAGGTATACTCATTGCAATGTGCTTGACAGGGAGATGATAGCATCAACAACAGAAAAGATTTTCAGGCCATGCCCGTATGTCCGCTCATCTGTGTGAATTTAGAGACAATAATAGCTACGTAAGTGTGTATGAAAAAGAAGAATACTATCTAAGGACCTGGACTCTAGTTTAGAGTTTTCCCACTTACCATATATTGCAACTAATCATGTGATAATCGTTTTAGCTATTTTTCACTTTATTCTTCAATCTGTGTGTCTTTTCGACTTACCACATTTGCTGTAGCTTCCATTCTTAACAACTTTTGTAAATGGTAAAATTTTGACCCGATTATGTTCCGTAAATTCCGCAATTGAGGTCTTATGTAACTGGTCCTCCATGTAGATGATTGTGCTTATATTAGGGCAGTTGGGAAGCAGAGTCTTGAACTTGGCCAGTAGATCATGCGATGTTATGACTGTGGTCACTTCAGTTTCCGAAATACAGTGGGCCACACCATCGTCGCCCAACGTGGCGTAGACTGTGACAATGGGCATGGACTGTTTGAAGCAACCGTGAGCTGCTATTAACCACTCGGCTCGAGTCTCTGCGAAGATGACGATATTCTGGCCCGGAGCCTGGCCCAGCTCGCGGAGTCCACGTCCAAAGTTGTTCGCCATTCGCTCCACGTCGAGGTAGCTCTTCCACTTGTAGTCTCCCATATTGTACTTCTTGAAGATGCGTCCATTCGGCTGTGGCTCGTCCTCCTCGCTGAGAATCTGTCGCGTGCCCAGGCATCGTTTGTTGGTATATGTCTTCGCCACATAGTTTAACACTTTCTCCAGCGAGTCAATGTTTTCCTGCAGCATCTTCACATGAACCGCTCTCGGTGGCTCCGTAGTTCGGTATGTTACCATATGCCTCTCACTCTTGATGATTCTTGCCTTCACACGTTTCGAGTTTTGTCCAGCTTTCCATGGTGCCTGTAATATAAAATATATGGGTAGCGTTACAATGTCGAATATAAACAGTAACGCCTTGAGGGGGACCAGTACGCACTGTACCCAAAAGCTCAACATTATTTCGAAGTAATGTTGTGTGACAGACTTGAATGTGTCTAAATTTTCCCCTTTTAGACGTTGAAGCTAAAAAGAAAAGTTACTAAGTATAATCACCTGTCTAACTATCTTAAGTCTCAAACAAGTCTTAAAAACACAAGCAAATCAACCAATTCAACAGTTCGACGATATTCTAATATCCAAGTTTCACTTTTCAAATATGTTATTATATTTAATAATACGTCAAGCTTGCAAGTTTGTTTCGGATAGTTTAAAAAACGAGATTTTGCATATGATAGTATTAAGAAAACCAGTCAAAGTCGACTATGAGATCCCCTTTGCTTATTCTTCAAAATAGAAATAAGAGTTACACTAATAGTTCCCATAACGCGTTGTAACTTCAATATGCTCTTCTTCTTCCCTTGGCCCGACCCTGAGTAATATTGAGTTTTGAATAACTTCCGAGTTTATCATCTGATCGCGATGAAATTTTGATTTTCCATTTACGGAGGCTGAAGGGGGCGCGTGTCAAAATTTTAACATAAACTTGATCTGCTTAGCCCATAGACTAACCACCATAACAAATTTGGTGACTCTAGCTCTTATAGTCTCTGAGATCTAGGCGCTCATACAGACAGACAGACAAACGGACGGACGAATAGACGGATGGACAGACAGACGGACAGACAGTGCTATATCGACTCGACTGTTGATGCTGATCAAGAATATATAAACTTTACGAGGTCTGGCAGGCTTCCTTAGACCTGTTACGCACATTTTTTTGAAACTCAATAGACCCTTGTAAAGGATCTAAAAATGATTTGACTCTCATTTCTTTCCCACCCACTTCATGAAAAGTTGGCTACGCCCTTGTCCAAAATATTAAGTACATAAGCAGTAATGATCACGCTTAAGCTCTTCGAGTTTAATTGTTTTTACAGTTGACCTTTAGATAAGCGAGGGCATATTCGAAATCATATAGTAGTCGTACTCGACATTCGAAAGAACCCGACGATAAGAGACCCTGTAATAATTCTATAAATATTCACACCCGAGCAAGCCCGTTTAACCCCTGTACGCATAGAACGTTTGTTGTCTCTAGGTTTTATAGTTTTTAAGATTTAGGTGCTTACACAGACGGGTGGACAGATAATCTGGTTCTGCTTAGCCTTTAGTCGAGCCCACCAACCAAATTTGGTGTCTCTAGTTTCATAGTTTTATAGGTGATCAAGCAAACGGATAGACAGACGGGCAGACAGACAGACAGACGGACGGACGGACGGACGGACGGACGGACAGAAAGGCGAACGGACGGACAGAAAGGCGAACGGACGGACAGACAAAGCTATATCGACTCGGCTGTCGATGCTGATCAAGTATATATATTCGCTTTATAGAGTCTTACACACCTCCTTCCATCTGTGACACAAATTTGTTTAACAAACCTAATAGACTATTTGTACTTTTTAAGTACAGGGTCTATGAACAATAATACATATTTATTTTCTTATATTCTGTCTTTGTCTTTACGCCAATTCTCTTCCATGTGCTTTTGTTGTTGCCTTGCTCACGAGTTTGCTTTTAAATAAAACAGTATTGGTTTTAAACTACGAGTATGAGCGAAATGTACTGTACCTCAGCTTTTTTTATTGAAACAAACAAAAGGTGTTCACTTCCATGTATTTGCGTTTTAATATATATGGATTAGTAAGTGCACTGCCGTCGGCAAAAATTGGGCATCATTGCTTCATATGGTCGGAGATCCCTTCTACTGTCATACAAACCAATATTCTAAGCAAGTGATCAAGTTAGTATAGTTGCTGAGGCCATGGACAGTAATCAGAGCATTAAGATACCTGAATCTAAAGTGCGTGTGTTGCGTGGACACAACCACGAGGTGTTCGCCTGTGCCTGGAATCCCAGCCGTGATCTGATTGCCAGTTGCAGTGCCGACAATACAGCCAGGATTTGGGACATGTCCGATGCGAATGACAACGTCAATCAGCTGGTGCTGCAACTGGACAACCGATACAAAGTCGTGCATGAGTGGTACACAGTGGATACCGCCGCGCTCGACTGGAACGTAAGTCAGACCCAAATTTTGAATTATTTACCTAATTTTGAGGATATTGTCGCATTTTCGCGAAAGTATCGTATGTCTCAAAACCGAATTTTACAAGAGACGGTTTTTAGACGCTTTACTATAAAAAAGTATAAGGGTCTATTAAGTCTGGCGACCCCATAAAGTGTATATATTCTTGATCAGCATCAACAGCCGAGACGATATAGCCATGTCCGTCTGTCCGTCTGTCCTGCTGTATGAACACCTAGATCTCAGAGACTATAAGTGCTAGGATCATCAAATTTGGTGACAATACTTCTGAGGCCTCCGAAAAGGTCAAGTTTGTTTTAGAAGTTTGCCACGCCCCCTTTTTCCCTCATAAATGTATATTACGGGTATACTGAATTGTTTTCAGACTGCAATGTATACAACATGAAAACTTTAGTCAAAGTTATACTAAAAGAGTTGTCTGTAGAATCAAATGTAAAGAATGAGTTGGAGGCTATGAGATTTTAAAACTCTATTTTCTACGCACACAAAGTGTAAATAATTCCGCCAGGAAGAGGAAAAAGTTGTGAGAGGGAATACAGTAATTTATTTGTCAGAATGCCTACAGGGAACCAGTTGACAATAGTTAAATAATTAAGTATCCACAAATGCTTTATCTTTCTAGTACGATGGATCGCTGCTGGCCACGGGCGGTTTCGATGGCCATGTTCGCATCTGGGTGACGGGTAGACGTCGGGCCTTCAAATTGGGTCAGCACAAGTCTCCCATCTTTGCTGTCAAGTGGAACAAGTGCGGCAATTACTTACTGTCCGCGAGTGCAGACTCGACATCGATCGTCTGGGACGCCATCACCGGCGAGTGCAAACAGAAGTTTGCGGTCCATAGTAAAAGGGTCTTGGATGTGGACTGGCAAACAAACGAAACATTTGCCTCGTGCAGCCCGGACAAGCAGATACATGTGTGCCAGGTGGGTGTGAACAAACCGATCAAGACATTCCGTGGCCACATCGACGAGGTGAATGCCATTCAGTGGTGTCCACAGGGTCAACTGCTTGCCTCGGGCTCCGACGATATGACCCTGAAGATTTGGAGCACGATGCAAGATAAATGCCGTGTTAATCTGCAGGCGCACTCCCGGGAGATTTACACGGTCAAGTGGTCACCCACCGGACCCGGTACCAACAATCCCAATACGAATCTAATACTCGCCTCCGGCTCCTTCGATTCCACGGTGCGTCTTTGGGATGTGGAACGAGCCAGCTGTATACACACGCTTAAAAAGCACTTGTCAGACGTCTACTCAATCGCCTTCAGTCCCGATGGCAAGCACCTGGCCTCAGGCAGCTTGGACAAGTTCGTGCACATCTGGAGCACCCAGACCGGACAACTGGTGCACAGCTATGAGGCAACTGATATCATCTACGATGTTTGCTGGAACCCCAAGGGCACCAAGGTGGTCGCCGGTGCCAATGATGGCAGCGTATATGTGTTTGATCTGCGCAAGTAAATGTCTAGTGATATTTCTGATATTAAACTTTATGACATATTTTAATATATATTATTATGAAATATATTCAATTTAATACAAGAACTATTCTCAAAAATAAACAAAATAGTTTAGCTTTCCGCACATTGCGCATAAAGATCGAGCATCTTTGTACCTAATAATGGCAAACTATTTTAGTCAATTGAATTGGCCACAGTTGTCAATATAATTTATAATTTATCTAGTTTTTCAATTAAAGCGCAGATACTCAAGTAAGAACGAGCATTTGATATCCGTGCAGACCAACTGCATATCTACTGTATAAGTAACTATTTTCCAAAAGACAGATTTTATTCAATATATTTACAATCCCTAAAACCAAAGAGATTTCCATACAAAAATTGATATATCTTTCGGTTATACTATAGCAAATATATGATAATTTATACCGATTTTAAATTGGGATATATACCAAAACAATACCAAATACTCAATTTTAAATTTGGTTGAAATGTCTCAAAATAAAGTAGAATTATTTATACCAGAGCGTAGTACTCAGATAAGCTAAATCCGTTTCGCTGTCATATGTTCTGACAACTAATTCTGATGGGTCAGTATGTAGGTGAGAAAATAGTGTGTGCAACGAATAATTTGTAACTGTAAGTACTTTGTGTTCCTCGAAGTTTTATGACGGATCAGCGCCAACTTAATATAACTGATTATATTATCAGCAAACGATAGCTGAGAGAACAGTGTGACCAGCGAATGACTTAATGACTTTTGGTGTTGAAAGGTCATACTTGAAATAGTAGACACCTTCTGGTAACTGAGTATTGTAATCATCTACCATAAGTACTATGTTCAGAGGTTGTCAGCTATATAATATAGTAGTCCGGTCTTAGCCAAAGTTGATCAGAATTTAAAAGATATTCAGAACTCAACAATACATGGTGGGAGAGAACCGACAAATTGAGATAATTTATATAAATGTAACATATATGTAATCCCTGGCAATTTGTTTTACCAGCTGAAATAGTATTGTATTTAGTCGTAGCATATTTTTAATCATCATAGAATATATGTTAATTGTTGTGACAATCAAATGGAATGTTTGTGAACGCGATTTTCCCAAGAGCTTATATGAGTTTATAAATAAATAAATATAAATTAACTTATAATTGTGACAATTATTTAAAATAAGCTATAAACATAGGAAGCAAATGTTTTGAATAGGGTAAAACTTAAAATCTCTATGGGATATTGTTATGGCAGCGAATGTATGAAATAGTAGTTGAAAGAAAGCAGAAATAACCTATTACATGTTAGCTCAAATTTTATTTTGAATAATAGCCTAATTCCACTCAACACACCTCTTAAATAATTTACCTATAGAGCCCGATCCGCGCAACTTTCTTAAACAAAAAGTTGGGTTTGGGAATTCAAATAATTAAATAGATTTAAAACTTCTCTACGTTTTACTGGTATATAACTATATATATATATATAGGTTAATAATCAAGCATAAATATAAAACAATTGGAAAATACTTAAATTAATATGGTTTAATATAAATGCCAGCCGAACTGATATCGTGTTTTATTGTGCGAACCATTAAGAACCAACATTTTTGCAGCTCTTTTAAAGTAACAGAGCGTTTCGGCTCCATCTAAAAACAAATTTGTTAATTTAACATAAAATAATATTAATATGATTTCTTTAAAAGCTCTTGCTGGCGATTATCGGGTTATATTTTATGCAATATCTGGCAGGAAGTATTTAGACATACATGTCAGTCATTTTTCCATATAAATTATGTAAAAAAAAAAATTGCTCATAGGTAAGATTCTGTCAAATTATGTACATATTCGCTCAGTGGAATTAGGCTATAAGAAAGGAATGAACAGAAGGGAGGACTCAAGCTCAGGGGAAGACAACTAGGATGCAAAAAGTAAGCCTGTAGTTTAATATTATTCGTATTTTGTATTTTTATCTGAAAGTCAGAAATAAACAGAAGCGGGTTTGCACAGTCCTTAATGAAGGGGGATGATTAAATCAAAACAACATGATAATGCAAAGTAATGCTAAAAAAAGCTTTGAATTACAAAATATTGGCAAAGATTATGTTTATTTTTCGAAATGTAAGCAAAATTAAAAATTGAAAAAGAAAATACAAGTGGGCGATTAACTGACGAATAATGTGCATTCTTTCGTCCTAAACAAATAAATATCTTTTAAAATAATGCCGACTCTCTGTACACCCATTTCTTCCCCGTCCGCACTCAGCTGTTCACCCTTCGCTTTGGAGGAGCCGACAGCAAATTATGTGACGTTCCATGAAAGAAGAAAAAGAAACTTTCAAGCAACTCCCATAAGTATGCAATACATTTTGCTGTCTCCTGTATACTTCTGTGTCGGGCTTTAAAACAGCAAAATAATGAAATGGAACCCAAAACACACGCTAACACATACATTCACACACACACACTTAAACTAGCACAGAAGCACACACTCATACATTTACAGCATCCCCACCAGTTGTGGAGCACTTTCACAGCGACTGCTTCGTGTTATAAACAAATTCACACATTTCGAAATTCGAATTTCGAAAAATGCCGAAGCAACTTCGTGACGCTCTCTTAAAGGCCAAAAAGAGAAAGCGTCTGACTATCTCTTCCCTTCTCTTAGCACTTGAATTTACTCTTTTGAGCACAATTAACGCCAGAAATACAGGAACAGGAAATTGGTCGGCAACGAACTGCGGGCGAACCGTTTGTTGGCAAGCCAAAATACACACGCTAACGCATAGAGAGGGAGAGGGGGAAACATGTCAAGTCGGCAACACACAACATGCTAATCAAATTTCACATTAGCGATTGTTTTTATTCGGGTTTTTCGACTAAATTTAGTTGATCCAACTTTTGACTTGGTTGCCAATTGCAATTATCGCCGCCTCGCTGACAATGTCAACCACTTCTGGGCCAATGCCAATGCCAATTTATAGACGCCACGCCAACTTAATTGCCACAAATAAATCATAGAAACCAGCTGTGGAGTAAAACGTGGCAACAATCAAATCTCTAAACAAGTTAGAATATTCTATTCGCTGCTCAACTATCAGATGCCCTATGAATCTGTAAAATACTTCAAATGAATTTGATTACGATATATACACATATAGGTTTATTAGTGTGAGGAAGTCTTACCTTCATGTGGATTAATTTTATAGATACTCGTATCTCCCATTCATAGAAGTATTCGATCTTTTGCAGAAAAACATCACAAATTTAACATATCGTAAGTTACTCCTGCATTTCTTTATATTTTGTTTTACTTACAGGGTATTTCCTAACAAATCGACAAACGTTGAAATCTCCAGATTTGATCGATAGCTGGTCAAGGTATACCGCATATTATAGCTTTATCTTTATCTGTTTTTATTTTGTAGCAATTAACTGGGAAGCAATAATCACTTGATATAGAAATAAACATAATTATTTTATCTCAACTGTTGCTTCTCTATTAGAGAATATTTTAAATTTCTGTTTGAATATACCCCATTTAAACAAGGTTTAGAAATCACAACTGTTGATAGCTTATAGTAAGCAGTATAAAAAGGCATGAGTACCAGTAAAATAAATAGAGGGTGTCAAATAATTACTAGGACATTGTTTAAAGTGTTAAATCAACGCAATAAAACAGTTCTTGGGTTTGAATTGATTTTTTTTTAAGTTTTCTGCGTGCGATATCCGTTTATCTGTTTGATATCGATAAATTAAAGATATCTTCGATTAAAATGTATCCTTTTGTTCGCATTCAGTGTTTACTATTCAGCTGTTTTTAAGTTAAAAACAGCGAGAACTCGTCTGAACTTAGAGCCAAAATGGAATAACTCTGAAGCTAATTCGAAACCAACTGAATATGTTAAAAGTTCCTTTTAAAGTTAAGTTAAGCGGTTTTGTCACCCTGTATTTTCGATTTATGACTGCACAATTCTCAAAATCTTGTTTTAAAATTATAGCTTGTGGTTAAAATCTTCGGTCTTTGTATCTTTGCAAAGAAAATTTCGTTTCGAAATGTGCATTCTCTGGCAGGGCACTTACTTGAATTTCTTTCGATAAGATACAAAAATTAATGAATGCCAATTTATGTTATCATTTTCAAAAGATTTACACTTGGGTGGAAGGAATTGAATAATTAAGGCTACAAAATTAAAGAAAATCATAAATTATACTTTTCCAAGGAGACTAATTGATAAAAAACTTGCTTAAAGCAAATTTGAAAGGATAATGAGCTCACAAGATCATTCACAATTTGATGTATAGTTATACTATCGGGAAAAAGCAGTTCATGTGACAAACAAAAGGTTTATGTTAGATTTGAGTAAGATGTTTCAACAAGAAGGGCGTCGGTGGGGGAAGGGGGGTTGCCCCGCATAACTGAAAAGCTACCGACGCACATCTAATCAAGTATTTATAAATTACATGTGCGAATATATAATTTACATAATCTGCCTAAAAATAATCTAAGAATCTATTTAAAAATGTATTTAATTGGTTTTAAATAATTTAAAACATATTTTATGCAAGAGACTATTTTCAAAAGGATAACTTTTCATTAGTGTATTGATAATTACATTTCTCCGAATGATGTCTGCACTTCTATCCCCACTTTAAAGGTGGCAAACTTTAAACTCCTTCAATGTTTTCTGTAATTTATATAGTAATCGGTGTAAACGACGAAAGACACAGGAATACGGAGAAAACCATATTTTGGTTGAAGGGAGACAAGATATACGATATGTATTTGATATTAGAAATCAATTTTGATTTTAGACCCTTTACTTTAAAAAAAAGTATATGGGTCTATTAAGTTGGTCAAGAATAGGTGCGTAACAGGGCTAAGATAGTCTGGCACACCCTATAAAGAATATATATTCTTGATAAGCATCAACAGCCGAGTCGATATAGTCATGTTCGTGTGTCCGTCCGCCTGTATCTCAGAGACTATAAGAGCTAGAATCACCAAAATTTGGTGACAATACTCCTGAGTCCTCCACAAAGCTCATTAGTATTGTCACCAAATTTTGGTGATTCTATAGTATTGTTAAGTTTCCTCCTCTTCCGCTCACAAAACTCGAAATTCTATTTTTTAAATTCGATAAATCAAGCATTATCAAATCTAGAGACTTGAACTTTGGCATGCAGAACAAACATTGGGGTCTTAATGTATCCTCAATTTCACAATATTACGCAGTATCGGGCCAAAGGAAGAAGAAGATTACACTGACATTACAATGCACTAAAAAATATTTACCCATTTTAGGGAATTCAGTTAAACCTCACGAACTAAATACGATATTTGGATGAAGTTTTTTGCATTATGTTTATATTATCAATAGAAAATGGGGCTGGCTACTATCATTTGCATATAAGGAATAGTCGAGAGTTTTTCAAAATATGTAAAGGGTCTCTCATAGTCAGCTCCGCCTGTAGCATATCGTTCCCTACTATCGCTCCCATCCCTACTATTGCTCCCGCTCCGACTCTTCGGCTTGTTTTTTTAAATGATGCTCAAAATAATATCTTTGCTTAGATTAACATACGCCGTGGTAAATCAATTCCAAATGCGAGTTTTTGTCACTCAAGGTAATCTTTGAAGTTATGTCTTCTGTTTCGGAAAACAACGTCAAAGTAACCGAGGGGTAGGAGGATCATTTCTAATGCAACCCCCGCATTATGAGTGTTATTTAGCACGCAGAATTAAAGATCTGGACTGATATGTTGTATTTAACTTAATAATAATGCGACCCCTTGATAAATATGTATTTGTTTTTGACCTTTCCCTGTTGAAATATATATACATATATATATTTAAGTGAACAATAAATTTCTGCCCAATTATGTGCAAGAAAGATGGAAATTCGTACTCGTAGCTCACACCGTTATATTCACAAATTGGCGCCAAAATGTCGGCTTGCATGAGTGGCAAGAGTAAAGTAATATACCCTAGGTACTTTTCTGAAGTACAGGTCCTAAAAAACAATACACAAATGTCGAGCGCTTGAATTGCGATCAAAAATGTATTATTTGTTATTTGGTTATTATTTCTTCAATACCATTTTCTTTTAATATCCTACGTTGTTTTCTTTGCTGTAAAGAAGGAAGGTGCTGGGTATACAACAGTCGATTCCCCGGACTGTAGCGTTCTTAGTGGTAGTGGTTGTTGTTGTGCGTCGTGTGCGTGAGTAAAATGTGAAAGAAATTATTGGCGCGCAACGTCCACCGCAATGGACACACACCGAACAATGTACGGAGGTGTGTGCGTACTAGTAGTGTGTGAGTGGGAGGATGGCACAGAGGGTGTTGGGAGGCAATGGCAATGGCGACGGCAATGGCGACGGCGACGGCGACTGGCGACGGCTTTGGCTGCGTTTCGCACATAAATGTCAAGTGCGCGTGTTGCTCATGTGAAGCTCACGCTCTCACACATGACCACGTACGCAATACAGAGGCAAGTTAAGTAGCTTTGTGCACACACTCGCGAACACGCACACATTCACTGCAGCGCTAAGTCGAGGCACACACTAGCACACACTCGCACACACACACAGAAGTACATATAAACAAATGAGCGAACACACGGGAGGAGTATTGCTCGATGATGAATGCGCATAAAGTCGCCATAAATAAAATTTTTCGGCCCCAGACATTTCCGTCTTGTTTGTTGTTATTGTTGTCGATGTTGCTGTTGCTGTTGCTGTTGCTGTAACTGTTGTTGATATTGTTGCATGGATGTTGATATTATGCCGGAAAGAAAAATCACACGCTTCAAAAGTTTAAATGCCTTAATTCGCCTGCAAATGGGCGTGGCCCGTATGCCTTATTATGCCATATGCTCCTTAAATTTGTCGATTATTGGCGATTGATTTTACTTGATTTTTCTTCACTTTTTTACAATTTGTTTTTAAATTATTTCGCAATTGTTTTTTGCTATTCAATTTTCGGTTTTAATTTGAATTTGTTATTCTTTCTTTTTTCTTGACGTACAAATTTATGACGGACATCCTTCAAAGATATTCTGTGTGGGTGTGGGTGTGTGTATGTGTGTGTGTGTGGGTATGGGTATCTACGTGAACATATGTGTGGGTGTGTGTATTCGAGTGAGTGGCTAAATGTGTGTGGATGACACGGAAGTGCGCTTCACTGACACCATTTCAAGTTATGGCTGCCCAGGCACGAACCTTGTGGTTTTTTAGCTGCTGACAGCAAACATATCGAATAAGTTCGACTCGAGGACGAAGGATGTGACAGCAGAGACTCTTTAACACGTGCAAGGATGCGTAACCATTAATAGAAGAAGCTCACATTGAAGTCGAAACAAGTAACAAAACAAGCTGCAACGCAATAGTCGACATTCCGATTATGAAACAGACGTTATACAATTTAATTATATATTAATTGAATCTCTGTATGAGCTTTCAACTTCAGCGGCATTAAGAGTATGACTCACTTGAGTTGAATAAATTTAAATAATCCATAATTACAGATAACTACTCTTGATCACATCTTAATGAGATGAAGTTGAATGTTTGAAAACAACGACATAGAACTTTCACCAGACCACATACTTAGTAAATATAGTCGAATCGGGCATGTCTGTCCGTCCGTCTGTCCTTCCGTCTGTCCTTCCGTGTGTTCTTCTGTCAGTCCGTCCGTCTGTCAGTCCGTCCGTCTGTCCGTCCGTTCGTCTGTCCGTCAGTTCGTCTGTCCGTCCGTCCGACTGTCCGTCCGTCCGACTGTACGGATACCTAGATATCACAGTCTCACAGTCGAGATCTCTCGGCAATAACATGTCCTACTAGCTTAATATAATATTTGTAGAATCTGTTGTTTAAAAAAAGGTTACATGATCCATTAGACCAGTCTCTTTTGACGGACGGACAGACAGACGGTCATGACTGAATCAAATCGACTGTTAATGCTGATAAAAAATATAGAGTTTTTGCTTCCTTCTGCCTGTATTTTGTTGTTTGTTAGACGCGTTGTTTCATTATATAACTATCATATCTTGTAGCCGACAAATTAACAAGTATGACTGCCAGTCATGGATTTTTAATTTATCCACAAAGTGAATTATCAATGCTTAGGAAGTTAATGAAGTTTTCGTGATAATTATTTATGTAATTAAATTATTAAATAATTATTACTTAAATCATTAATAATGAAATGTTCTTCAGCTAGCATTACTCATTCAATTCTAGTGAAATGTTATTTTAACTAGCATTACTTGATCAATGCCCGTGAAACGTGATTTGATTGATACAAATCAATTTGTTGTTTATCTATAAAATACCTCTTACTGACTTTTGAGTCAAATATCTATGTTTTAGTCCTATTCAATGCCACAACAACAGTTGTTACGTTGGTTATAGTATGTGAAACTTGGGAAAGTCTTCAGTGTATGACTCCAAAAAGAAGCTCTCGTATTGGAGACTTCATCGACGAGGAGTGTAAACTAATCTGATTAGGATGCAACATGGTTAAACCCTAACAAAGCTCGTTTGGATCACAGAGTTGTCAGCATCCCATTTTCAGTGTGATTCTCTACAACCGCCGAGATGAAAGAAAATTCCAGTTTATCGCGCTTATCCCATGCTTTTCCTTCTTCTGTTTTGTTTGGCAAGTGCTCGTGGGAGTCACATAGAATTTCAAAATAAAATCAAATAGCTCGACATTTTTCGGCAACGTTAGGTTACGTAAAAAATGCAACCAGCCGGTTGAAGTCGATAAGTTCCAAAAGATGGAGATGAAAGTGCTGAATGTGATGGGAATGTAGACACGGGGAAATAAAGACGGAGGCGTGGCCGGCCGTAACTTATGCGAATTTGCGCGACTAGGCGAATATGTGGGGCATAGAATCAGAATCACAAACCAAACAACAAGAACAACAACAACAACAACAACTTCAGCAACAACTAGACGCAATAAATAATGTCTAGCCATGTTCTCAATGTCGACAGTCAAATCAATTCGAGGTGAAAGGTGGCAGCTACATACATTCAAAATTCAAGCAAATCCTCAAAACCAGCTTGACTTGAACGTGTATACTACGTTATGTTATTTACTTGATCCCCCTTTTGGGCTTGCTACAGAGAATTTTTATGTGGCAACAGTAGCAAATTTTTGAGCGTTTCATATTTCGATTTTAATGCCTACTCCAATCCAAACAAATACAGACAAAAACCGTCATAACTTCTTAACCAACGCAACATACTCGTATGCATCACAATTTACGAACCTGGCTGAGCATTTGCTGTTCGATCTGCTCTTCCTTTCCTCTAGTCTTCAGACAAAGCACCGCCTTTTCCACGATGTTTGTACACTTGCTTATTTGCATAAACAGTAGTCGAATAGGAACAGGAAGAAGGTTGGTAGCGCAGAAAAAACATCAAATTGCACTCGAAGCAGCCGACATAAAGATACTCTGCACAAGTTGGAATACAAAGACACCACCAGTTTACATAGAAACAGAAAATAAGACAAACGTGACTTTATCGACTCAGTTGGTCGAACTGATAAAGAATATATATATACACTTTGCAGTGTCTGCCACGCCTTCTTTACTGTGCTTAACATTTCCAACTTATATAATACCCTCAATAAGTTATAAAGATAAGGAATATAGATGCAAGACTTAAATATATATTTCTATATTAATGTAGATAAAGATTTAAGCATAGATATTTATTGATACTATGTGTGAATATGATTTTATTCAAATTTAATTTGAATCGGTTGACAAATGTCATAGAAGCGATCGATCATAAATTGAAATTTAGTATAAAAATCGTTGTTCTTTTTGATATTTCTTACACATATTGTGTATACGATATTGTCTTTTACACGTAAATCCTCAACCATCTGTCTTTCATTTTTATATTTTTAATAGATATGGTTGTCTGATTTTACTCAAATATTTCCAAAATATACTTATATAAATATATACAAATATATTTATAATTTTATATATTTTTATATATAATGCAGAGATACAGATACAACACAATCGAATAACTCGAATAAGTGGGCTATTATAGATTTGCATAATTTTGATGCATCTTCCTGCTTCAGTGAGTCGGGAAGTATCAGCTGCCTGGTCGTGTACATTGAGAACCCTTCTACACAGTTGTATGTAGATAGAAAGGTAAAACCACAAGATGGCACCACGTTGCCTGCATACGAATAGGCCAAATTGAAAAGCCAGATACTGTAGCTATTTTGCCCAGAAAAGTGAGCATAAAAAATTGCTGAAGTCTGTGCCTAAGTGGATGCGTCTTTGACATGGAGACAGACAGACAGACAGACAGACAGACAGACAGACAGGTGTACAGGAGTAATGGCTGTGTTCGTTGCCAAAGCGCTGAACATTTGTTTGGGTTTCGGATTTGAATTATTTTTAGGGGCTATTCTCGACAATTAATGCGAGAAATTTGATAACCTAATCAGATTGATGTTCGGATACAGGTAAACAGGTGGGACAGGCATCCGCAACACGAGTAACTGGCAAATGGAAAATGGGGAAATGGGGAAATGGTAAAACGTAAGCGAGTAGTAAAACGAAACATGAATTTGAAATGAAAATGAAAATGAAAATGGATCCAAGAGAATGAAATCCGTTATCCTTGTCGACTTTTCAAGTTGCTTTTTTGTTCGTATTGTCAGTGAGAAATCACAACTGAGCAAAATCACTCGAACAGGAGGAGACACTGATGCCTTACCTGGAGCTAATGCTGATGCTGATGCTGGTGCTGGGGTTGAAGCTGCAGCAGGTGTCTGTGGTTCTGGTTTGCCCTAAGCTTCATTTTCGAGATAGAGCAGGTGTATCAGCCTCGAATGCATGGCTAAAGCACTTGAGCTCATTTTCATGCAATGCAGCGCCTTCTTTTAGCCATTTCACTCGTAGGCCGAACGTTTTATTTTTCCTTTTTCTATCTCTCTCTCTTTCTCTCTTTTATGGATGGCCAACTCCTGGCCAGGCAACATCCACTTGCGGCTAACAGGTAAACGTTGCCCATAGAATGGAAATGAGATTTTCTGGCCTTTATTCATAGTTCTGTTTCGCAGCTTTAGATGGAACTGTTCTCTTGAATAGCCTATTCAGTTGGACTCAACTTGTTCGATTGTTTTGCCTTCTTTTGTGCCGCTCAATTGGTTTAATGACAATCCGGTAGCTTAATTATACAATAACTAGTTATTAGAGTTAGTAATCTGTTATTTATATTTAAAATTATGAATAATTGACACCATGACATATTATCCGAATTACCTAATAGTATTATTATAATACACTTGCCTTAAAAACAACCTTAATATTAAGTATTCTAGGTTTAAAGAACTAAGTATTGTGTTTATTAGCATTCACTCAGTAAACCAGTATATTATTACATAGACAATAAGTAGCAGGTGATTTATTGTATCCTTAAGATAAACTATTATAGTAAATTCATTGAATACTGTAATTTATAAAAATACCAAGCATCTACTTATTAAGTTTGTCAGAAAAAAAGTACATAACAAGCTGAAAAAAGTCAGACAGACCCTATTAAATATATATTTGAACTTGCTCGGCATTATCAGTCGATATAATCAACTAGATCTCAGAGACTATGAGAGCTATAGATATCAAATTTGGTATGTGGGTTCCTCTACTAATATATCCTAAACCGAATCAGTTTGTATTATAAATTTGTCGAATTAAGCATTCAATCACAATTTAGAATCTGCAATTTACACAGTTTGGCAGCGTGTTTGTATGAGTTGTACAGAGTGCATACAGGGTATCTCCAAGTCGGGCTCACTCGACTAGCGCCTTTTTGACCAGTTGTTTAATATTATTATATTTTATTTAATTCAAAATGTTATTCATTTAGCATATTTATTGACATTGCTAGAGGGGAGCATTGTTATTAAATTATTTTCAATATTTACTTGAAAATATATTTAATATAGGTTGTATATTGTATCTTATTGTATCTTTGACTGATTGCGCTTTGTAAACGGCTCTTGACTTCAGCTTGACTTGACTTTGTTGACTGCGATGTGATTAATTGATGAGTTATCCTTGGCGAAGGATGCTGCTCATTAGCGACTGCCGTGAATCGGCAATAGAAGAACGAGTTCATCAGTGAGTGAGTGAATAATGTTTGCTATTTGACTGCCTTTGAAAATGTTTGTGTATGCGTGTGTGTGTGAGAGTGTGACTGTGTGTGTGTCTGAGAGTGTGAGTGTGTGTGTGTGTGTGTGTGTGGTAACTACAAGTCGAAGTCAGCGCTGACTCGATCAAAGCAAAAGAAAACCCCTTGAAAAACCTCAAAATGCAATTTTCAAAGTATCGTTGCGGCAGAACCACAACCACGCCCAACACAACAGTTACACACACTGCCACACACACACACACACAGAGAGGAGGATTGAACGACTCTTGTGGCAGGATCAAGAGGGAGGAATAAGAAGTGAGTGAGGCAATAAAATGCACATAACACGCCTCATCAACTATAAGCTTCGAATGACAGCAGCACAACAAAATAACTTGCAGTTCTACCGCATTGCCACGCCCACCACTGCGATAGGGCGTGTGTGTCTGTGTGTGTGTGTCTGTGTGTGTGAATGTTGTGCTTGTGAATGGATGGGCCTTTCAACATCTTCCAAGAGATGTACTCCAGCAGTGAGTGACTTAGTGAAAACAATTTCTATCTTACAGGTGCAAAACGGAGAACACAAGGAAAACACACGCAAACACACACAAACACACACTTTAAAATATATCTCTGAGATGAGTAAGTTTAGTTTGTCAGCTAGTCTTCGTTTCAATTGCAGTTGTAACTATGTCAAAGAAGGACTAAGATCCGGAACAGGAAACGGACTCCCGTGAAGTCTATGTAACTTGACATATATACTATGTATGTTTGTGCATATTCATATTTATATGCATGCATTGGGAAAATGAATACATGTTTTAAGCGTTCTGCATTTGAAAGCAAAGCGTTAGCATGTGTTGTGCCAGTTTTTTCCAGCTTTCCTCACAGCCTCCACTCATCATGCCCCCCCCAGTCTGTTCCCGTTCCCGTTCCCATTCCTGTTCCAATGGATGCGTCTTTCGTTGTGCGCGAACGCTTTGCCTTTTGTAAATATTTATGGAAAGATTGTTGTATGATTTATGACAATGATAATCTCGCATGCACAATGACGTGTAAGAAATATGAGTTGATATATTCTAAACAAATATTTAATTCGTATTGCCAGCAACAACAACAATGAGTACGCGAGTCGAAGGCCTTTAGACCTTCAGACTTTCCGCTGGGTATATGTGGTATGTGATATATTTACGTATAGGAATGTGTGCAAAGAGTCTCAGGTAATTATGGATTAAAGGTTAAATTTGAATGACATGCTTTCGGAAAGATATATGACTAACGCTTGATTTGTCACTTACTGGAACAAGAAAACCTAAACCTAACATCAATTTATTATATGTCTGATCATTTAGAAACTTAGCGAAAGTAACATTCCCCACAGACTTGGCAGCTCTTTGTGAATCATAGAAAAGACAAGTTTATCTGCTGCAGAAAGACCATTTTATATTCTTTATTGTCAGTTCAAGCTCAACTTGCGACTCTAACTTAGAGCTCAAAGACTAAGAAGTGAAGTTGAATTCAAATATTTTTTTTATTTTTTAAAATATTACTCCAGCTGTCAGCTGTCATACATTTAACACGACCTGCATGTGTATCCTCAAAGCGTTTGGCTTTAGACTCGGTGTGATACGCGTTGCGGGCTAACAGAAGGAAATGACAGTTAGGTGGTAAGAAATATTGCTGGCAAATTGACATGTGATGTATACAAAAAGCGGATACTTATTTAACCCAGATAACCTAACTCCCTTACAACCAGTAACCAGCAAACAGCTGGGGACAAGGATGCGCCTTTGGCGTCCATCCACGAGCTTCCGTAAATAGATTCTGCGTCCTGTGTCCACTTTGCAATGCCCAAACGAGCGCCTATCAGTCGATTTGCTCCTTTTTCTTTGCTTCTGTTTGATTCATAATCGATAAATGATTTTGTTTAGTTTTGTTCGCTGACACACACACACACACACACACACACACACACAGTGGGATGGAGTATGTAAAATAGCTATAGGCCAGTTGCCAGGACATCTGAAAAAGAAACCCAACCGTACCGAACCGATGCCACATGACATAACAAAAAGGATTTGGACTTAAGCAGCTTACATGTAAACAGCACGCATACACACAAACACACATACACACACACACACACATAGAAAGAGTGTAGCTCTCATACATATGTAAAAGTATTGCATACTTTTATGCAGATTATGAACATGGTTGTTATAGTTACGAGCTACTCACAAGAACGGGTTGCCGCCAAGGTAGCGTCTATCCAGTTGCAGCTGACGCCCAAATCGACAGTGTTACGCTCCTCTCCCCACTGACATTTCCCTGTCCCCGCCTTAATGTAGACATCGCTTCATTACCATATGCCCAAAGATGACGCAAGCCAAGTCACAGGCCATGTTTCGCGTCCAAGCTGCTTTCTTTTGTCGCCCAAAAGTGGCAAAAACAGCCGCGCCTGCGCATGGACAGAGCGGGCAGACGGGGGGAAGGTGGCATCCAGGATGCATGCCGCATCAAGGATGCAAAAACAGAAGCAGCAGCAGCAGCAGCAGCAGCCGTAGCAGATGAGTGGCAAATATGCTAAATGCAAACTGCCATCCTGTCAGCTCTAGCATCCGTTCTCTGTTTGCTGTGCATGTAAATGAGTGTCATATTTTCTCCAGCTTTTTCTTAGCTGGATTTTCCTCCTTCATTTCGTCTATGCCTCCGTATTTACCTTCGTCAACGTCTTTGGATATTCCTTGCCATGTTAAACCATATACTCTTTGTTCTGTTGCTTTCTAGTCTTCCGGCTCTACAGCCAGCTGCTAGTTGTTAAATCAACTGTTTTGCATCAAGCAATCAATGCATACTTTTTTCGACATAGGCATAAATTACAAGAGATGAGATTTACGAGTTCCAATTCAAAACCCAAGAAAGGCCAACACCGCCAAATACTCAAACTTATGAATCATGTTGAATATGTTGATTTGTCGGCTGCCGTTTCAATATCCAAGCCATCATTCCTTCATTCCCTTCGAATGTGTGGGTATGCGTGTGTGTTTGACTCAAAAATTCAATGATTTATGCGTGGTATAAATTAAGATTTTAAACGATTCACCGAAATGTTTAAAGAACTTTGACTGATGCAAATATGTCGTTCCGTGTTAAATCTGTAGAACTGTAAAGCACTGTAAGATAAATAGCGAAAGAGTATAGAGATTACTTGAAATATTGTTAATTTAGTGAGCTGCGCGCTTTAAAACAAAATGAATTACATAGAGGCCAACAACATTCTAAATTTCATAATATACACGTTAATACAACCATTTGTATTTCCACTTATGGCACAATAGATTTTTAGAATCTGTACTTTAAACAAGCCGATCGTCGAGCGGGCGCGACAGTAGGATACCCTGTGCAGCTCTTAAAATATAAGTATTTTGGGAAAAGTATTTTAATTATAGTGGATTTGCTCTGCATGTAGTCTGGACTGGACAATTATAATGAAATAATGTCAATAAAAGATATTCGTTAATAGCTCCTTTACTTGTGGGTCGATCGGTATGAAACTTGCAGCAAATTGCTTAGCGTTGTTACTCTGTTAATTTACGCTGTGTTATCTTAACAAACACGCGTGTAAACAATCGCTAATATTAATTTACCTTACAATGTATAGTTCTGAGTGTGGCCGTCAGTATTTTGCACTGACTCCATGTAACGCACCACACTGACACAATGTAAGGCGCCACACAGCGGCCGACAGCGCAAATCATCAGATTATCATATGCTTTCTCGTTTGCGCAAATGTAATTTTCATATGCTTTCTCGCTTTTGCCAAAAAATGGAATTAAAACAAATTCCTTAATATCTCCCTTATTTATGCGTCCGTCCGTTCGTCCGTCTGTCCATCCGTCTTCCGTCCGTTCGTCCGTCTGCTCGTCCGTATGTCCGTCCGTTTTTCCGTCCGTTTTTCCGTCCGTTTGTCCGTCCGTTTGTCCGTCTGTTCGTCCGTGTATTTGTTCGTTCGTCCGTCCGTCCAACCGTCCGTCCGTCCGTCCGTCCAACCGTCCAACCATCCGTCCGTCAAACCGTCCGTTCGTCCAACCGTCCTTCCGTCCGTCCAACCGTCCGTTCCTCCGTCCGTCCGTCCGTCCGTCCGTCTGTCTGTCCGTCCATCTGTCCGTTTGTCCGTCCGTCTGTTCGTCCGTCCTTCTGTCTGTAAGAGCTAAAGACAACAAATTGAAAACAAATTTCTAAAAACCTTAAAAAACGAGAAATTTTAAGGCTGAAGTCTTGTATTTTGGCATACCGGACAGACATTGGGGTCCTAATGTATCCTGAAAATTGCATCGCGTTCGGATAATAGACTCGGAAGTTATTCAAATAGCTTGGTCAAGAGGAAGAAGAAAAAACTGACGATACAACGCACTATTTACCTATTTCATCATTTTAAAACCTAGCCACAATCGGTTAAAAGTCTTGTACAAGATCTTGTATGAAAAACTTTATTTACTTTTCGAAAGTGCAGGCTATAAACATAATCAAAATAACATTAAGTATAAGTGTTAAAAAACGAGTGAAATTCAATAAAAGTATTCGTTGTCGAAGAACTGTAAAGAAACACAGTTTTCTGAAAATTCTATATTGTTAAGGCAACATAGAATGGTAAGTTTTGAATTTGACCCAACCATTTGTTAAGCAAAAGTTATGGACGAATTTAAGAATACCAATCTTCGAAGACGGATTGATTATCACCACATAACAGAGGTTATCAGCACTTATATCGAATTAATGGGTCAACTGCGATACATCCCAGACTAGGTATCAATAATTTCTTATTGTTCCCGATTAAGTATCAAAAATAAATTGTGAGATCTACTAAGTATGTACGTTTTTACAGGCTGTTAAAGGGAAGTGACAAAAGAAAATTGTGTTTGCATGCATGAAAAGTGTGTTCAGTACAATGTTTCTTTTGTTATGAGACTTAATATATAAAAGTTTGTTGCAAGATTGACAAGTTAACAAATTAATATAAGAATATATATTAGATTTATCTGCAAGTTATTAGGTATAAATAAATAAATTGCCAAGCTAAAGAGAAAAAAGCGACGCTTTTTTTTATCAATTAAAAAATATTCAATTGCGATGTCTGTTTAATGCTGAGCTTTAATGTGCTTTAAAAACTGTTTCAAATATTGGAAAAATGTCCATTTAAAGCTTAATTCACAGTTATTTACGTAAACCGTTAGAGACAGTTGTTTCCAGAAAAACGATTAAACTGGTGCTATCCATGTGTAAATCATAACGTGGCGCACCGAAATGAGCTTAGCTGCGACTGAGTGTGCACATTTAACGCATAATTTATAGGAAAACGCATGGAATCTTTAATTAAAAATGGAAAAATGGAAAAAGCGACAGAGAAAACAGGAGAAAGATAGAGATGGAGAGTGAGAGAGAGAGAGAGAGAGAGAGGGCAATATACCACACGTGCATTGCGTAGGTATTTATGACGGTGAATCGCAATGACTGCATATAATTGAATATTACGCATACGTACATCTGCCGTTGCAGAGCTTTCATTTTTAGCACTGTGCATACTTGGCATAATTTATTTATTTTTGCTTTATCTGCTCTTATTTGCAACTATAAAGCAGCTCGTCGCACAGCATCCAAACAAATTGCAACAAAATTGTTAAAAATCAAATGTTCTTCAAAATATTTATATTATTTTCACTGGCGGTTGCCTTCAGCCATAGAAGTAAGGGTAATGTGTAGAGAATGGGGAACGGGTGAGAATAGGGGAATGAAATGGTTGTCAACAGCTCGTGGCAACGTCATCTTGCAACGTCGCGACGTTGTACTCGTAGTCTATGTGCTATGTATCTTCAACCAAGTTGATGACTTTACACTACTGCATTTTGTTGTTGTTTTGCTGCTCGTATTTGCCACATCACGGGACGTGCATATGTATGTGTGTGTACACACACCATGTGCATGTACTTAAGTGCATCTTGCACTTTGACTGGATCTGTCTGTCAGCCTTGTGGCATGCCTCAGCGGACTAATAGCTTGATAAACTATAATACATTTCGCGCTTTTATTATGAATGACGCTCGTCACCTTTTCTCTTCTTTCATATTGCTATCACTCTCCCTATCTCCCTCTCTCAATCCCTTTCTCGCTTGATAGTTGCTGCCAAGACACTTATTTAACGATCATAAGTGTAATATATTTTCGTGTTTTGGGGAATGACGAAATTTTCCGCATGCACAAATGCATGTGCTATAAGCGAGGTGTGGTTAGTAACAACTTGGAATAATGAAGTAGCAGACACTTAATTTGTAAACTTACGATTGACGTCACATCGTACTTCTACTCTGTTATTAAACAAGCCCTAGGAAGTTCTTTGTTAGTTCTTTTGACATACAAATCAATCTTATCAATTCAAACATGAGTCTACCACCAAGAAGAAATATCTTTCCAAGCAGAAGTATTTTTCTCTTCATCTAAGTAAAGTAAGAATCAAGTGAAAACGCCACAAATGAGTCCGTGACTAAAAGATAGCCGTTACTTAAGCCGTTACAGAGAGAAGAATGGCGTACCAAAATTAAGTTCAAATGCCCTCGAAATTAAGAATATTCCATTCTTAAAATCCATACTTGAAAAAAGTACGAATTACTGAAAGTGAGTGTAAAAATTCTTAAGCCAAGTACACAAATTCTCTATATAAGGATAGTATGTATATCTTGAATGAAGTATAATTCTGGATTTACAAGAAATGAGTACGAAAATTCTTGATATAAGCTCGGAGCTCGGGCTCGAAACAGATTTTCGCAGCGAATACTCACAAATCAAGTTTAAGAAATTTGAAATCAAGATTTATTAATCATTAATATTTTTTGCATTCGCTTGCTTAGAATTTCCAAATGGTTTTAGCTCGTCTGCTATGATAAGCATTTTAATGGGCATTAAAAAAGTAAAACTATATTTAACAGGAGGACAATTTTCTGTAGTCAGTTTTCAACTACTTTCACACTATCTGAAAGACTTGAACACTCATAAATTTAATTAAGTAGGCAGCGTGATGTGTTATTTTAAGTGCATAGCAAACTAAGTTTACATAATCTTGATTCAAGTCTGCAGTATTCTTTATACTTTGATTTATTGTTTTATACTCAGTTACAGAGTTTAAGAGACTCAGAACAAGTTTGTTATGTAATTACTTTAAGTAAGCTTCGAAGTCACTTTTAAGTTTGAAATTACTAAAGAACTTATATTTTCGGACTTAAGATACTTAAATTAAGATCGTATTGAAACACTTGATTTTTTTGCTCTGTGTAGAATATGCGCCGTAATTCCAGCATTTAGGTTTAAAATTGCTTTTGTTGATCCGTTTTATACCCTTGCATAGGGTATTATAATTTTGTACCGAAATGTGTAATGCATATAAGGTATATATATTCTTGATTAGCATTAACAGCCGAGTCGATATAGCTATGTCCGTCTGTCTGTTTCTATGTAAACTATTCTCTCAATTTAAGAACTAATTGGATAAAACTTGGTACAGTTCCGTTCTATATTCTATAGGTAAAAAGTCATACTTTAGTATGAGAAAGTATTTTGTTTTTTCAACATATCTCGTCCAAACTCTCAGATTATTCATTCGGATATATCTTATACATCCTGACCAAATTTTGTTAAAATAGATCGACTATATGACATATCAGCCATATGAATGATAGGACGAAAATGATGGCTTAGTATGAACATCTATGTTGTTTCTTAAGATTTCTAAACCAAACAGACTTATTGTGTGCTCGGAGATGTCTTTTACATTATGACAAAATGTGGTTTGAATCGGACTGACATATCATATAGATGCCATAAAGTGAATACGGGGCTCAGCAGGGGTATGAAATCTTTGGCGTGCCAAAAATAATAAAGAAGAATGGCTCAGGGCACTCTACTTTTGGTGCATCTAACTCTAAGTCTAGTTCTATTTTCTAAGGTCTAGGTGTTCATACAAACGGACGGACATACTGACAGACAGAGATTGATATATAGACTAGGATGTTGATGTTGATCAAGAATATTTATAATATTTATAAATATATATGTAATTTATAAGGTCGAATATGCCATCTTAACTATAGAGACATTTTACACAGAGTACATTTTAAATACAAGGTCTAAGAAAAAGAGTTTGCCAGACTTGAGATAATTCTCGGAACAAGAAAGCACACATTAAAACACAAATCTAAAGGCCTTTAAATTCATTTTCACTTTCTTTCACAAACGAACATGTTTAGCCCTTTAATTATTTAGTGTTCTGGGAAGTTCAATTGAATTCATTCAGGTATGTAAATTTAAGTTCAAAGTAATATAATTTGTACGGCAGTTTACCATGTAGTTGTGAGATTCACAAGCGATCGATTAACCCTCGATTAATTTAACTCTTTGGAGTGTGCGTGTACGTGCTTATACCACGCCCATTACGCCTATAAAGACATCATTCAATTTCTCGTTTGCCAAAGAATTTTGCTTTCAACTTTTATTTTGTATTGTTCAATATTTATTTTGTTTTTCAGCCACCGAGTGAGTGAGTGACTGTGTGGCGGGTCAGAACCTGGCAGGATAAGCGGCATGCCACACGACACAAGGCAGACGTATGATGAAATGCAAATTAAATTTCAACGCACAAAAAATCAGATATGAAATGTAAAACGTAACGAGAGACGTGTCCCGCACTGGAGGTTGGAAACTCCCCTTTCGGTTAAGGAACAGGAGTCGACACATGCGACGTCCCAACCTTATATGCTCCATGCCTCATGCCTCATGCCTCATGCCACATGCCCCACGTTTTCCCGACGCCAACGAAGACGCTTCATCAGTGACGCGCTTCCTTTTGCAGCTGTTGTCTTCATACCCTACAAAATGGCAGTGAATGGGGTATAATCTTAAATAACTGTTGATGTTTCGAGCAATATAAATAAGGCTTAAAATTATTTAATTATTTTTTTAAGTACTTTTATTAATTTGAAATTATTTAAAATTGTAATAGTTAGCTTAAAATTTAATTTTCAAATATTATTTTAAAAATATTTGTCGACTGATTTTAGTTGATGCTTAATAAATAAGTAAATAAGAAAGTTAATGAATAAATACATAAATAAATAAAAAAAAAAACAACTAAATAAATATATAAATATATAATTAATAAAATAAATAATAATATAAATAAATATATAACAAAATAATGAATAATTAAATAAATAAGTAAAGAACTAAATAAATCAATAAATAACTAAATAAATAAATAAATAAATAAAAATATAAATAAATAAATATATAAATAAATAGTTAATTAAATAAATAAATAATAATATAAGTAAATATATAAAAAAAATAATGAATAATTAAATAAATAAGTAAGGAACTAAATAAATCAATAAATAACTAAATAAATAAATAAATAAATAAATAAATAAATAAATAAATAAATAAATAAATAAATAAATAAATAAATAAATAAATAAATAAATAAATAAAAAAATAAATAAATAAATAAGTAAATAAATAAATAAATAAATAAATAAATAAATAAATAAATAAGTAAATAAATAAATAAATAAGTTAATAAATAAATAAATACATAAATAATGAAATAACTAAAAAAAATAAATAAATAAGTAAATAAATAAATAAATAAATACATAAGTAATGAAATAAATAAAAATTTAAATAATTAAAAAAATAATAAATAAATAAATAAAAATATAAATAAATAAATAAATAAATAAATAAATATATAAATAAATAAATAAATAAATAATTAAATAATCAAATAAATAAAGATATAAATAGTTAAATTATATAAATATAAATATAATATAAATAATTTAAAAAAATATAACAATTTTCATCAAAAACCACGGAAGGCTTACTCAAGCTGTTGATCCTCTTAGGATTAAAATTCTTTACAGAAGCTGAATGTACAGGGCAGATTGTTGTCGAGCAGCTTATTAGAATCCAAAATCCTCACTTGCTCCTTCCTGCGGAGGACTCAAAATTCGTAACTTACAGCAATTGAAGGCAAATTTAAATGGATCCCTTTCCCTTGCCACCTCCGTCGCACGCATGCCATCAGCCACAAGCTTTGGCATATTGCATAAGGGGAGCTGCTTCCCAAACCCAAACCCAAACCCAAACCCGAGCCAGAACTCGATCCAAATCAGCTCTCAACGCTGCCACAACCTTGCGCCAGTCCGTAGCCCTGTTTCTGTTCTGTTTCTCCCCTTTGCCACTGCCACTATCATTGTGTAAATGCGTAAAAAGGCGTATAATTTGCATGAGATTTGATTTCATGCCGTCACCGTAGACAGTGACGGTAAAGTTCTTATACAAGTAGAACACACAGACACTAAGTGTCTTTGCATCAGTAAAAGTGGTGATTGGTGAGTGGAGGGGCGATTCTGCGTCTATCATATTAAATAGAAGGTGTAAATAAAGCTGCATCCCTCTTGTTTATGAATCTTAAGCATCGTAAATGGTTTTTTAATAACAATAGAAATTAATAAGTAATTAACAGTAATTAAATAAGCAACTAATGGGGTTGAGGGAGAGCGAGTAATTAACAGGAATTTTGATAGGCAGTGAGATTTTAAATCTATTCAACTTGAGCTTAAATAACATTCACTGAACTTGTACGATTACTCAATAAACCCTTGGTATTGTTCCAAGCACAGAGTCTAAAAACCTTTGCAGCTGTCAATCTTTCAATTACATATTTAATATTAATTCGCTTGTTCATATTTAACAATAATTGTTAATTTATAATTCAATATATTGAGAATTAACAAGCCGAACAGTCGGGACCCCGACCGTAATATACCCTGTGGGTTTACAGGAACCCGCTTAAATTCACTCCAGATGAAATTCTCTAGTAATTCGTTTTTTAATTTTTGTGGGCAAAGGGGGCGTGGCATCGTGATAAATTTTTCTGGACACATCAACCACAAAATATTCATTATGTGGGCCAAATCTCAAGTCTCCAGCTACAAAACTGCTTTTGTTATGAGGTTTTTGAGTGACAAAACTGCTTGCTTTATGAGGTTTTACTTAATTTGTGGGTGAAGGAGGCGTGGCATCGCGATACAATTTTCTGGACACATCGACCACAAAATATTCATCATGTGTCCCAAGTCTGAAGTCTCTAACTGTAATATTGCTCTTGTTATAAGCTTTTCCGAATTGTAGGCGAGGGGGGCGTGGCATCGTGATAATATTTTCTGGACATATTGACCACAAGATATTTATTATGTGTGCTAAATGTGAAGTCTTTAGCTGTTATATTGCTCTTGTTATGAGGGTTTAGAGCTACAAAACTGCTTGTTTCATACTTTTTTTTTTAGTTTGTGGGCAAAGAGGGCGTGGCATCCAAAAAAAAAAATAAACTTGATCTGCCTGCAAAAATTACCAGTGCTGGGACACCAAGTTCAAGCTTCTAGCTCTTACCATCTCTGAGATCCTTTCGTTCATACGGACGGACCGACAGACCGACAGACCGACGGACAGACGGACAGACGGACATGGCTATATCGACTCGGCTATTGATGCTGATCAAGAATATATATACTTTATGGGATCGGCCATGCTTCCTTCTGTCCGTTACATATTTTTAACAAACTTAATATACCCCCACAGGGTATAAAAATGAAATACAAACTTAGTTCGAAATGATGCGTGTAATCATCGATTAACAACATAATTGAATTAAATATTTAATTGTTCCTCTTTTACCCCAGAAAAGGGGTGATCTACCTCCAAAATGCAATCTAAAGTGTAAAGAATTACTATTGAACTGAAACTAACAATTATGCATTAACAAGAACTTCGGTTTTGGAATAATAAAAACAGTTCTGCTTCGGTTAGAGTTTTAGCTATGACACCCAGTTTTAATACCCGTTAACGGTGTCAGTTACGGTTACGCTTTGAATCCCTGATCGCTACAGTCGAGGTGTCTAACTGATACATATACTATACACAGCACCCGTTCTATTCAATTGAAACAGTAGAAATTAAAAAGTTTAACGAATGTGCAAATTGAATTAAAAGAAATATTTAATAAAACAAGCCGGAGAGTCAGGTGCGCACGATAGTAGAGTACCCGGCGCCAGTCTTAATGTACACACATACTGCTTAAAAGAAATGTAGGTAATTTTTGGTGCGACAAAGTTGTTATACCCTTGCAGAATTGTGTATTGAATTTCGGATCGATCTTTCCTATGACAGCTAAATGATATTTAACCAAACTTGATTAATCTGTGAGTTTGGTTGAGATATCTAAAATAAGTCAGGCAGTCGGGAATCCCAGATACTCATCATGTGTGCCAAACCTCTAGACTCTAGCTATAAAACTGCTCTTGATATGATACCTGCAAATAAAATCAGTGCTGGAGGATCAAGTTCAAGCTTCTTAACATCTTTGAAATCCTTTCGTTCATACGTACGGACTGCCGGACATGACAGATGGACATGGGTATATCGAATCGATATATATACTTCATGGTATCGGCCACGCCTCCACAGAGTATAAGAACAACAATGATTTTCATACTAATCATAATAAATTTGGTCAGGTTGTATACGACATCATCAAACCCATAGTCTATGAGATTGGTTGAATTATGTTGAAAAAACAAAAAAAATTAACAAAATAGTTTTTCTTACTGACGGTTGATTTTCCACCAATTGATCCTAATGTTGGTATATGATATAGCGATCCGATACCGACATATTTCTTAAGAAGATATTTTACATAAAGTTTTCATTAATGTAAGCCAAATCAGAATACCGTAGTAAATAGAGCTTAAACTGATAATTCGGAATTCTGTAAACAATATTGAAATTTGGCAGATCACAAACTAAAACAGGATGTCGCAACCACAGCAATTGTTGGACTTAAACAGTAAATAACATTACATTAAATGTCTTCAGTATTTATTTACCGATTGTGATGAAGCTTTCAAATATTGTCCGCTAAACTGCGAACATCATGTGTGTCTAAACTCAAGACTGTAGCCATAGAATTGCTCTTGTAATCCGATCCCAGGAACAGCTGGGAATGCATCAACAAATTTGGCCTGGTTACAAATTATTGGAGCATTGTCAGTATATATGATGACTCTAGCTCTTGAGATATAAGTGTTCATACCGACAGACAGGCGAACAAACTTATAAGCTCATTCCGGTACTGGGTTAAAAATCGGATTAACCTAGTTGGGCGCTTGAGAAGTGTCTCTGTTGCACAGTTCGAGTTATACTCTCTGTGCACCTATGCGGCAAGCTGCTGAGCATTGATAACAATTCATGGACACATTTGGTAATTCACGGTTCGAGTGGATCTGAATGCAGCTAGAAATACGTTAGATAATTTGTATTTACGCGAATTTCATGCACGTGCTGAACTCACCTGGCTTTGGCTTCAACTCCGGCTCCGGCTCCGGCTCCGCTCCGTCCCTGGGTCTGGACTTGGGTCACCACCTCCATTGCTGGCAATTGACAGCTACAGATATAATGTTGCAAATAGATACCAGTGTGTATTGCAAATGTGTGTTTTATTCGTTGCTGCCGTTGAGTACATATAAAAACAATAAGCAAAACGCCAAAAGCAGTAGCATCCACATTGGCGACGTGGCTGTGGCAATGGCAATGGCAATGGCACTGGAAAATGGGTGTGGATATTGGGGAATGCCGATGGTGGCAAAGGCAAACAAATACAACAATAAATATTAATAAATTTCACATGATCATAAAAATGAATTTGTGAATCCAACACGCACACACTGAGTTACTCACACGCAATTCGAATACCCATACGAATACATACAAACATATTACATTATATGGCTTAACCATAACAAGGCAATCACATTATTAGGCAGCACTGAGCACAAATACGACAGCCGCAGCCATCTCCCCCTCTCTCCCTCTCTCTCTGCCTCTATAGCAGTCACAGACACAGTCAGAGTCACAGTCACAGTCATTTTGTCCTTCTGTCTGTCGTCCTGTTGGAGGAGCAAGGTCGGGGCAGGTGGGCTGAAGCTTTTGGGCATTGGGTTTTGCTTTATTTGGAGCGGTGTCGTCTTTAAGCATCAACGGCTGTTAGCTGTTATTTCCTCGCAGTATCCGAGAGATACTGGCACACGCATGGCTGTAATATAAACATATGCAATAAGGTTATCTTATTACCAGCACCAAGAAGAGGCTAAAACACCACGTTGGGCGCCAAATGCGAGCACAGTAAATCGAAGCAAATAATTTTTCTGCCTCCTGCCAGTGGATTTTTGGCAATTTCCACCGCTGCTGCTGTCACAGAAATAACAGTACGTATATCCGATCTAAGTGAAGAGATAAATATTTTTGATTTCGCTACTAAATAAATCATTTGAGGACAAACAAATATAAATTGTCATAATTGAAGCAGGTAATAAACTTACCCAACCCGACTTTTTGTGTAACTTGTATAAAAAGCAATAGTTTATAATTCATTTATATATTTTAACCAAAAAAATTTCCATTTCTTTGCCGCATTTCTCACTCGGCTGTTTTTAGACTCTGTACTTAAAAAATTTACCAAACAAAATTTTCCGTAACATCTAAAAAGAAGTCTGACAAAAATATATATTTATATATATTTTTGATCAGCATCACGAATCAAGTCAGTATAACACTTTGTCTGTCCGTCCGTCTGTCTGTCTGTCTGTCTGTCTGTCTGTCCGTCCGTCTCTATAAACACTTATTTCTCAGAGACTACTTAAGCTAGATACACAAAATTTGGTATGTAGGTTCCCCTATATGCTAAGCAGAACCTGCGTAATTAAAAGAACAAACTTAAAGAAACATCTTTGAGTTTTGACACACGTAACAAGCGTCGGAGTGGCGATGTGTCCTTTCAAAAGTTAGTCACTATTGTGTGACTCGAGTTACTTCATTTTCCCAATTGGAGTTAATGCATCCATGTGTGAAAACACAATATTTCATGACAAACCTAGTCGTTGACAAACTACCGACAGTGGCTTTAAGAAAATTTAATAATTTGCTATTCCTTAAACATACATATTATAAGGTTTTCTAGCTGTGTATAAAGAAAGAGCACAAAAGTGTACAAAGAACTGCAAATCGCACCATTAACACTCAAGACGCTCCTATTGATCAACGGATCTTAATCAATAATTCGAGCTTGCACTTGCTTTCTATTTTGATTTAATAGATTTGGAAAATTGATTCTTCATTACATTATTTCAAGAAAAGTTACGCAATACTCAAAGCTTTTGCGTCAAAATAGAGAAGGGAATGTCGAGTCGTCGATTTATAAAAGTGAATTTGCGCTGACAGTAATTCTTACAATTGGAAACGAGAGAGACCAAATCAAACTACTCTTACTTCTGCATAAATTCGCACTTGTTAAGAGAAGGATACTCAAATGCTGACTTGTTTTATCGTATCGAATCGAATCGTATGTGCTTCAGTGATCTGTCAATTTGAACGTAAACGAATTATCACAACATTGGACACATGGAGTGTTCCCTATATAAAAGCCCCAATGTGTTTAGCTCTCTATTCCCATTTGGCTTTGGGGCAGGAACAGGACACAGGACACAGTACACAGGACACAGTACACAGGACACAGGATGCGCAGGAAGTGGCTGCTTTAATGGCATGCCTTGGCCAATGCCAATATTAACGCAGGCCATGTACCACCTTTCATATGTTGCGGGGCGTGTTTATTATATACGGTAATTTGAAGGTGTACAACAACAACACCAACACCAGCAATAATAACAGCAACAACGTGAACAACGGGTACAACAAGCAACGGTTAGAACAACAAGCAAAAAGCAACTCAATGTTACGGCTGGGTCTTCTGTCGTATACGGCAGAGGTGGTTGGAAAAAATGGACCAATCGATAAGAATGTAATTTGCCATAATTCACTGAAATTTGCTCGGGATATTGGCTTTCTTTTTTATACACACACATGCATATATGAGACTGTATGTGTGTGTGTGTATGTGTGTGAGAGAGTCATTTGTGTGTGTGTGTGTGTGAGGCTGCCCTAACAAAAAATTATTAATGGCAAAAGGCAGTTGGTATTAAAATTACACCTACTAAAGGCAAAGGCCCAAGTACACACACACACACACACACACACAGGCATACTAATTTACGCTGTCAATACTTATATATGTGTGCGTGTGACATATTTATGAATGTATGCCAATATTATGATGCTGCCCTGAGAAGCCTCTCGCATGCATTAAATTGACATTCATATTACTTATTTATGCATGGGAAATTAATTTTGATATGTTGATTTCTTGCATGAGCAAATCCAGCCGCCCACACACACACACACACACATAAGCTCACACACTCACACAAATACCTTTATATAAACACACCACATATATTAATCAGTATAGTTTCAGTAGTGAGCATAAAAAACTGGGTGTACAATTCCCAACAGCAACTTCTGCGCAAGCGCAAATGTTGGCGTTACTATGAACGAGAGGATACGTATAAGATTGATATAAGTTACTCGATAACTTTATATTATTAAAATGAAATCTGCCAACCGATTCTGAACTGAATCTCGAAGAACAGGATCGGTTCGGGTTTATTGTCGTTTTTTAAAATAATTTTTCAGCTACTGGGAAAAAGTGTCGTTTAAAAAGGGCTCGTCTGATGTCAAAATTGGGGCTTGTGTTGTTTTAATGTCACTCATATTTCGATGCAAGACTTCGAAGTTTATGTAAGCAATTTCCCTAAACGTGTGTTACTTAACATCTGAACTGATGTGAGGTAACAGATCAGGATAGTAAAATAACAACAAAGGTGCTGTATTATGATAGGCACTAGTATTGCTGTGACAGACAGTCGAGCCATTATCAATGTTGACATACTCTATAGCTCTCAAAACTATTACAAGTAATAAAGCTTCCCTGGCCCCAGTTCTTAGATATCCTTACACGTATTTGTACTGACGTACATACATAATAAGCACATTAAAACGCAAACGCACACGAACAAACACGCCGCAATCTCTGTACATTGTAGAGTCAGTGTGTTCTTCTTCCCGATGCTGTGGGAGATTAGTTTTTTGGCTAACTTCCTCGTTTATTTTCCGATCGTGATAGTATAGATCTGGACTGGGTGATGCATGTCAAGGTTGTAAGTGATGCTACAATCTCTTATAAATCTTTATTTCTCGATTTACAGTTTATACATACCAAATTTATTGTTTCTAGCTCTTACCATTTCAGAACTTTTCGTTCATACGAACATTTAAATTGAGTAACTACTGTATTTTAATATAGAAACTAAGTGATCTTCATTCGTCGTTTCAGCTGATGTTCTCGCAACCTTCCATGCCAGAGGGTGAACTGCAACTCCCTTCGGCGTCTCGGTCTCCGATCTTCCTAGGTCACGCAGTTATGGTGATGCGAATTCGCCTGGAGTGAATTCACCTACGTTGTCTCAACTCGTTGTTATTATCATTACTCCTTGTTGTTATCTATGCTCGTTGTTGTTGTCTTTGCTCGTTATTGTTGTCTAGGGATTGATAAAAACAAAAGGGTTTTGATCGAAGTGCATTGGCATATCGATCAGAACACTCTTTGTTTAATTAGTTCGAATCAAAAGCATAATTACTTCCGAAAGATATCTTGAGTTATGCTAGAAAAATACAACACATGATGCCATTGGGCTCATTCGAATTCCAAATGGACGAGCCAGTCTTCGAGCTTTCATCCATACACACTTATGCCTTAAGCACGCTGTGGGCTATTTCCATCACTGGCTTGATTCTTAATTTATGCACGCCATTTACCAACACTTTGAACACGTTTGTTGCCTCCCAATCGAGTCCAAATCGAAAGTCGTTCGTATGCATAAATTGCTAGCAGGCCCATCATAACCAGCGTCATTGGCATCGATCTGCGGGGCGATGGACAGCGTCCACCTCCAATTACCCATCAGAGGTCGCGCTTTCCAATGGCTTAGCCGGGAGGCTTAAGCTTTCAACTCGTAGTCCGCTTCCGTGACGCTAATTCATTATGCGCACTTCCTGTCATCGGATTCGGGCCTTTCGCATTACGAGTAGCATCAATGCCACTCCTCAGCCTCAGCTCACCCTTGGGAGTTTCATTGTTTTTAATCACTTTTGAGTTAACCCCCCCAATGGCCTAGGGGTTGCACTTTGATTGGCAAAATAATGATTATATGTATGTATAACATAATAGTTGTCAACGCTTCTATATCCTTAAGCATCTGCGACATTTGCATTCTGCCATTTGCATTACTCATTAAAGAAGCCATCGATTTTAGAGGGTCTCCCAAGTAATTTCCTATTAACCGGTCAGAGGGGTTGCTATTATAAATAGTCTATTTTTAGTTACCAGCTAAACCTATAGGGTGAAAAAGAGCTGCAAAACTGATAGAGTCTACCTGTTTTATATGTTCCGCAGGGCATCGAAGAGGGAGGGTCGGGTTGAGATGGTAAATTTAACGGCAGCTCCCTACGTTGGGCGCCATTAAAGAAAGTTTGAGTTCTTGTATTTTCTGCTGTCCCGCTATGTGTCACCAGCTTGTTCAACGCTGAAAACATTTACAAGTTGCACTCGTTAAAAACTTTGTTATTGCTGCACTCGTTTCCTTCTCCTGCTCTTGTCCTACCATAACTAACTTCTGGCCCCGTCGAACAATTCAATCCCAGAGTTGTCAACGACAACGCGCTGTTCTTGTTGATGCTTTAATTCTTGTACCGATAATTGATTAACCACAGCTACACATCTTTTGAAAACAACTCTCTTTCTCTGAGAATAATCTATAAATGACTCTAGGATGTGCAGTCCTGATTAGCGAAGTAACGGTTGGTCTTCCTTAAGCCACGTTATCACAGAGCATGCCCTATTCGTACAGTTTTACCATCCGTGTTAGTTCATTGGATATTCCTGCAACTCTAATGCTAAATACTCCAAAGTTTGTCTGCGCAAAAATTTTGATAAATTTGGTATTTGTTTTGTATATTTTGTGTGGCAATTGGCTGGTGTTAGACTTGTTGTTGCTGCTGTTGTTATTGTTCGTCAAGCAATTAAGCGATAAGCATGGTAAATACACAAAACATTCCTCCCTATTGCCACTTGTTCCTCCCATTATGAACACCACAAAAATTTGCCATAGAAAGACATAACATTCGAAGTTGTTGTTCCCAAAGAACATCTACGACAACTACAACAACGAGGACATTATTATGGAGAAGGCTGAGCATGAGAATTGAAATGGAGATGAGAATAAGAGTCTGTACATGAACAAGGCAGCTAACTCAGGCTGCGCTTAGATGAAGATAATCACTTGAAAACTCATTAGTTGGAATTATAATTAGACAATTATTAGGTTTTTAATTTGTTGTTTGTTTCCGTTGCGAATACTCTTACTACTACTATTATTATTATTATTATTATTATTATTATTATTATTATAACTATTATCAACAATGCTAAGCTCGCTTAATGCCATCCAGCCGACAGTTTTCGCAATTAGAGCTATTGAAAATTGCTCATATATTCTGTTGCCTAAAAGTTGTGGGAAACTTGCAATTCGAAACTGACGCAATAATTGTTATAGCTCTTGTAATTACGGTGCAAATTATCAACATTGAAATACATAAATAAAAGACGCCCATCATTCATGTCGTCCTATAATTTGTTAATTAAAAGCTTATTCAAAATGCATTGCCCACAACAATTAAATCAACATTAGCATACTGACCTTCGAGCTTATTGTAAAGCATTATTTAATTACTCATTGCTTATGTGGTAGCTTTCTGATAAATGTCACTGATTTCAAAAATGTTAGGTAGGAAATCTCGTGAGAGTCGGCACAGATAAATATGGTTTAGTTACCTTTAAGAGCAATGAAAGTTTCTCAAAATCTATTGTCAACGCACAGCCAAAACGACCAGAGCTTGATAGCTAAAATGTTCATAGTTGTTTCGATCTATTGCAAATTAAGTTTCTATTTTATTTTTCCTAGCACGGGGAAAAGTGTTGAACAGTTTGAACTGCAATTGGCTAAAAAAGGAAGACAAGAATCTCACTCAATGTATTCTGAGCAATCTACGGTTCTATCGATTACGCTTTTACTCGTGATCTTTGCCTCTCACATACACATTAGCATAAACAAGCTCGTTGACAAAGTCTATATTGTAATAACAATAATTTGTAAATACAACGATTGACACCTATCCGTCCTCTCGACCGTCTGTCCATCCGCCTGTCTGTCCGCCTGTCCGTCTGTCCGCCCGCGTGTCCGTCTGTCTATCCGTTCCATCGCCTGTTTATCTGTCCGTCCGTTAGTCTATCCATCCCTCCTTTCGTCCTTCCTTTCAACCGTCTGTCCATCCGCCTGTCTGTCCGCCTGTCCGTCTGTCCGCCCGCGTGTCCGTCTGTCTATCCGTTCCATCGTCTGTTTATCCGTCCGTCCGTTCGTCTATCCATCCCTCTTTCGTCCGTCCTTTCGCCCTTTCGTCCGTCCGTCCGTCTGTTCGTCCGCCCGTCTGTCCGTCCGTCCGTCGGTCCGTCCGTGCGTTCGTCTATCCGTCCCTCCTTTCGTCCGTCCTTCCGACCCTCCTTCCGTCCCTCCTTTCGTCCGTCCTTCCGTCCCTCCTTTCGTCCGTCCGTCCGTCCTTCCGACCCTCCTTCCGTCCCTCCTTTCGTCCGTCCTTCCGTCCCTCCTTTCGTCCGTCCTTCCGTCCCTCCTTTCGTCCGTCCGTCCGTCCGTCTGTCTGTCCGTCTATCTGTCCGTCAGTCCGTCTGTTCATCTGCCTGTCCGTCTATCTGTCCGTCCGTCCGTCTGTCTGTCCATCCGTCTGTATGGATCTGCGTGGATCTCAGCAATTAAGAGCTAGAGGCGTCAATTTTAGAATGTAGATTCCTGAATACTAAGTTTATTCAAGATAACACAGCTTATCTTAACACATAGTTAAAGTATAACGAACGCTGCTGCAAGTTCCATAGCAATTGACCCATAAATAAAGGAAATTTTGCGGAATTTGTTCTAAATCAATTATTTTATAATTTAAGATCAGAGCGAGAGCACATATGATAGTATTCTCATCACTATTGTTTGAGAGTTGTCGATCACTGAAAACTTTAAAATGTTGATGATAATATAATAATTAATATAACAGATTTCCTATACACATATGTTTGACAATATTACATGTCTATCATAGTATTAAAATAGTTAACAACGTCCTCATCAACAGTCGCAGTCCAGTGTTGCAAGTCTATCGAAAGCAAGCTACAAACTATTTAAATACCTGAGTAAAAGCGATTCAATTATAATCAAAATAGCTTGTTTTTTTCAACCGGCCATGGGGATTTTACCGCCGTGCTAGCTCGACTGACCGTCTTGTTCTTATTAATTGTTTAGAAATTAATATTATAACAATTAACAAAATATTGGGAAAATACTTTATGTCACTTATAATGAATACTGACTATTATTAACTATTATTTGGCCATTTTATTAAATTACTTTTATACACAAAACAACTATATTAACTTAATATTTTTACATTACATTTAACTGTTCCTTTTATGTGTCCCGAAGGACAATTTGACACCTTCCTCACTATAGTTAAAACTAACAAAGAATCAAACTCATTAAAATGAATGAAAAGAGATAGCGTAGAAACAAGAACTTGAATGTGTGACAATATAATCGAGGGAATGGATATACTATTTATAATGTTTGAGAATAATTGAGAATTTCAATCAATTTTTAAATGGAAATTTTGAAAAACGCTTGGAAAGCGTCGCCTTCAGAAGTGAGATGTGAGAATGATGGTAAGTAGAAGTGCGGGTATTATTTCAATAATATGAATAAAATGTAAGTGCCCCAATGTGCATATATGTGTGTGTGTGTGTGTATGGGTGTGTGCGTTGATGTACTTGTGGCACGTAGCAATGCCCCCAAATAGGCGACCACAGAGTGGAGCTCAAACAAAAACCGAGGCTGACAACAAATGCGCAGACAAAAATAAATCCAAAGCAGAGAGGCTTGCACGTGGCGTGTGTATGAGTGTGTGTGTGTGTGTGTGTATGGTTGTATATGTCGGGTAATAATCTTATCTTTAACTCGGCAGAAACAGAAGCCGTTGATGTAACTGTGTTGTTGTTGTTGGTGCTGTTGTTGTTGCTGCTTCCACTGCCCGTAGCCAGCGACTGTGAAAGCAGCAACTGCGACTGCGACTGCGACTGTGACAGCGGCTGCCATGGCTGCTGTTTCCATTGTATGGTAAATGTGCGTGCCACTCACAGTCATCTGTATATGTGTATCCGCGTGTGCGTGTGTGTGTGTGTGTGTGTGTGTGCACTGCCATTTCCATATGGCGTCATATTGCTGGCTGTCATGACGGCGGATTCTGCTGTTGTTGCTGTTGCTGCTGCCGTTGGTTTCATACAATTGAAATTTGTAATTATTCAAATCGGATTTAAATACACACACAGAGACAGCCGACAAGCGACAAGAGGGGGCGAGGGGGGACTGAAAGGGCAGGCGGACTTTAGTTTCGAGCCGGCGAATAGCAAAAGGAAAAGCAAAAGCAAAAGCGACGCCGGCAGCTAAAAAATAAAATAATCAAAATTATAGTCTACCAACAGGCGCACTGAGCGCAACGAGCGGGCAAAGAGACAATGATATGAGGAGGGGGGGGGGGAGTAGATGAGTAGCAGACAGGTGCATGTTGAATCAAGACGAGGCCGTGCACAGAGCGAAATAATCAAGTACTTCCAAATGAAAGTCCCTCATTTTAAACATGTTATCTCACTGACATTGAAATTACTCAATTTTTCGCGACCTTATTTCAAAAACGATTTCTTAAGTCCGAGAATTTAAGAGCTTTTAAAATGAAGAAATGAGTTTAAAACATTCTTAATTTCAGTACGATTTTAAACCTAATACGAGTCCTTTAAACTCTCTAAAGTGTGTATGTAATACCTGAACTATTCATGCTACAGACTTAATGCTAAATAGTGTACAATTAACTTGTAAGTATAAAATATTCTTGGAATAAGTATTATGAACATCAGCCACACTTTACACTGCCTAATAAACTATACAAATCATAAGCGTGGGTGTTAATGGGTTTCAGTTGTTGTGGAAGTAACTGAAGACTGACTACATAAATTATTCTATTAAATATAGTCTTAGACAAGCAATAACTATTTGGAATTTAAGATAAATTTTTTTGATAATTATTTGTCGTAAATCTAGAGTTGAACTAGATTCAAGATAATACCCACTTATATAAAGATTAATTTTACACTTTTCTTCAGTATTTCATAGTTATATCAAATATAAACTTCAAGTATCGCAAATACTTAATTCGAGCTAATTGGAACTTAATTTTAGTACCATCTTTTTCTCTCTGTGTATGCCTCGCTTTGGAACTCCAGTTACCTGTTTCTTTGTGCGCGTATATGTGTGATTGTGACAACGTCAAATTGGATGAAAATTAATTCATTTTGAAGCGTTAAGATTCTTTACGCGCTAATGAGTTGAAGTGTGTACACACACACACACACACACACACACACACCCGCATCCACACACACACACACACATACACACAGACAGATACAAGCATGAAGAAGAACAGCTTTGTTTGCAACAGATGCTTTAAAGCTTTTTCTGTCTTGCGGTTGCCAAAATTGGGCGTGGCAGCGAATGAACGACCTACAATCCGCAGTTTCTTCCTTCTGGAAGCCTTTTTTAAACAAAAAGCCATCTAAATCCAGTTAAGCCCTGGAAACCACAAACAAGTGAGGAACAAAAAAAAAACAATTTAAGCGAACAACTTAAAAATCAAGCAATGAACTAAAAACATAAGTAGAAGGTAGTAAACATATTTTAAATTTATATATCTACACTTTTAATTAAGCATACAAGTTATTCTTTGTTATACAATATAAAATATTAATAGTGATTAAATTTTTAATATTTCAAAAAAAATTATACAAGTTATATATGTATATATATATATATATTTATATTTTGAGTGTTTTACATTCGTATTTATGTTTTTATTTTATGTATAGTTTTCTGTTCTTTTTATCTGCTTTATATATTTGAAATATATCAAATTATTCCTAGCTATTAAATACTTTAAACTGAAGTTTGTACACTTCCTTGATGGCGTAAGTGACCACATGATCTGGATTTGAAAAATTCCACTCAGAACAAAATAGCAAACAAAAGTTTTGGTTGAAACTTCTGTTCCATATGCGATCAACTTTAAACTGGTTAAATATACTCGTATCTATGCCAAAAGCAAGTAAAATATCTGCAGTTCGACTAGAAAATACCCTGTTCCAGCTTGGAGTGGGTATAGTAATGTTATCACGAAATGTATAACGCATTAAAGTAGGCGTGTCAGATCCCATATTGTATATAGTATATATATATATTCCTGATCAGCATCAACATCTAGTCGATGTCCGGTTGGATTGTAACTTATAACAGCTACGTCAATTTTATATTCAACTTGATCTTGAATAAGTTACTAATTAAATATGAAATAATAATATAAGGTTAGAGTTTTTATAATGCAAGTTTTATGCTCAGAATGGTATATAACCAAAATATCAATCAATTGATATTAAATGAAACCAAAGTTTGCATGAAAACTCTACGTTCAGTGGCTCTTAAAACCGATTCGCTAATTGAGTTGAAATATTAGAAAAATCAACGTAATTTGCACTTGTTTCAACTTTTTACCCATTTATCTCTGATTGTGCACCATAAACGTTTCTAGTTGATTTAAAGTGTGTGCACTTAAATCTCTGTTTTAATATGCACATATTAATAATAATTTCGAATCATATTTAATTTTATTGTCGAAACATATTAAATACAAAAGCGTTTCAATTGTACTGATATTAAATTAAGCACAAATTGTATTTAGTTGAAATGTATTCACGCTGCCGATATCAATTATCAGTTGGGGTATTAAAAGCTTTCAGTTAGTGTGAAAGTAGTTGAAGACTGATAACTTAGTCTTAGTCTTAGTTTTTGAGAAGCTAGAACAAATTGACCATTCGTTATTAAATGTGAACAAAAATAACTTAAATAATTTGATCGAATATTTAAATAAACTATAAACATGTTGGATATTAAGGCGAATAACATAATTAAAAGTAATTTGAAACATATTTAATTTCAATACAATTTAATTAACTTTTGCGATTTAAACAAAAAAAGTATCAATTTTATACAATAATTGACATTTTTTAACTTTAAGTTATTTTCACTTTGGGCTTACTATATTTATATTAACATTGTTATTTACAATTAAATCAAAGTGTTTTTTTATGTCGATTTGAGTCAGATGTCTGCATCTCCTGTTACAACGAATTGCTCGAAGAGTAAATGAGTAAAAATATTATTCAAGAAAACTCCATTAATACACATTGATTGAAAACAATAGTTTAAGTAAATCGAAGCGTGGAGTTGTTCAACTATGAAGAGAATTATTGACCTGATAAACTTCCAAGTATTCATGTCTGCAATTAGCAATTACGCACTTTGGGCTATCTCATCGACTCCATTGAGCAGGCAGATTGGAGTGCAGCCCAGTAGTTGCCTCATTGCATGCCACCTCATTGCTGGTACAAATCTAATGATATACTCTGGGGGCGCAGTCCGTGACCGGCAACGTATCCGAGTCCGAGTCTGAGCCCGGTTACGGATACGGATTCCAGTGCACTGTGCAATGACTGTGGCACTTATCAACACTTGGCCATCTGGACAGCGTACAAGTGGCTGGAGTGGCAATGGGATCGGGAGCGAGAAGAGGAGGAACTGAAGTGGCAGAGGAGCCTATACGGCCAAATTACTTTAACTCGATTCATTTTGCAATTGGTTTGCGTTCCTCTGTGTGTTCGCTCGCTGCGTTTGCCTTTTTATATATGTATGTATATCTATCGAATATATATATACTATATATATACTTTATGTAAGTGGATGCGTGTGTGTGTGTTCTTGAGCCTGGCAGCGACAGGTAAAGGCAATGCTAAAGATACTTGGACGGGCCTTGGCGCTGCGTTTTTCGTCGCTGGCTATGAAACAGATAAATTGCTAAAGTTTTCCCAAATATTTTCACAAGACGTCGACGAAGACGGGCACAAAAACGGGGAGACTTCGAATTGCGGCAGAACGTGGTTTGGTTTGGTTTCGTTTCGTTTCGTTTTTGTGGGTTGCCAACCGAAAAATGGATTTGGTTTGAGTCTGGTTCTGCGTATAGCGCAAAAATCTGCAATAAAATTTTACCAATAAACTTTAGACGCACACATGCTTGCGGAAGTGGATGGGAATGCGGATGTGGACAGGTGGAACTTTTTGAACTATACTAAATTATTGTAGTTGCTGAAAAAGTTGTCCCTCTGCTGGCGCACGCAGTTCCAAAAACTAGTAGCAAAGGCCACGGTCGAGAGAGCCCGACTGTGAGAGATCCTGTACAGATTCCGTAAAAATACATGTACATTCTGCGATGTTTTTCGCGTGTACTAAAACTCAAGGCTCTAGCTCAGAGGTGGACATCACCTCTGTTCACCATGAAATATTGTTCTTGTGTGAAGTCAGTATATATTTATCGTTTCGGGATCCTTCCTCTTTATATATTTAAAAGTCATATTGCAAGATTCATAATCCACATTAATGACTCAGAATTCATTGTGGCTTGCAACGTTGTAGCAAAATGAACATTGAACATTAACATTCATATTCCCAATAATGAAAAAGTCATTTTCTCTATTTTAACAAAACATTTTTTTCAGTACAGCTGTAAAATATTGATGCCACTATAGATCGATACTCGAATGTATTTGTAGTAGTTGAAAATAAAAAAACTAGAAGATTCTAGAAGTCAGCAATTTATAAAATCTTCAACTTTCAAAGTTCTCGATTAAGCAGGGATTGCAAATAAGAGTTATGACTTTCAAAAAAATCAAACCGGCGTAATTTTTATAAAATAAATTGAAAATTAATAATTATCTTGTAATTTTTATTATAAAAATTGAAAATTAAAAATTATTTTTCAATTTTTATTATAAAAATTGAAAATAAAAATTGAATGCAAATATCTTTTGAACCAAGTGGTGTATTACAAAAATGTAAAAATATTGGTGATCTATGATTGAATACCTGTTATATGATACATCACATGTCCTTGAAGGACGAATTTTAAGAAATATACCAGAATCCTTAATATTCGACCTTGAAGGACATGTGATAAATCATATGAAAGGTATTGAATCATAGATCACCAATATTTTTACTTTTTTGCAATACACCACTTGGTTCAAAAGATATTTGCATTCAATTTTTATTTTCAATTTTTATAATAAAAATTGAAAAATAATTTTTAGTTTTCAATTTTTATAATAAAAATTGAGAATAAGAGTTTTCTTTTAATTTTTTTCAATAAAAATCAACAAATAACTTTTATGCTATAATTTATATTTTAAAAATCATAATCATTACGGTCCCTGCGATTAAGTCAAATGACTTTTTGATTATTTTAATCGCTGTCTTTTTATCGACATACATATTTGTGGTCCCTGTTCATTTCGCAGTGATAACGCAGTAATTCCAGTGACGACGTTCTGTTTATATTTCTTAGTTTATTTATATTACTTATAGTATTTCTTATTGACGAACAATAGTTTTTGTATGACTTTAACTTTAATGAATTTACGTTACGCTTCTTGCTACGTTAATGCTACGTGTGTTCTAATCGAGATCCCGGCACCAAATGAATGCAGATCGATTCTCTCTGTTCTTAGTCTCCCGCTTACGGTATTGAATAATGCCGTACACTTCATATCTTATACTTATATTGTTGTCATTTTCAATATATGTACATAGATTCAAAATGACTGTGCACTTTAAATCTACTGAATATAGGAAGAAGTACGATACATACTAGATGAAAGCTAACAAAAACAAGCCGATCAGTCGAGCGGGCGCGACAGTAGGATAGCCTGTGCAGGTCTTCAAAGAAAAGTATTTTCATTATAATGGGATTTAAATATATCGCTTGTAGTCGATTTTGCTTGCATCGAGAGTAGGTAGCTTGCGATAGTCTGGCAACACTGGACTGCGGCTGTTGATTGTTTATGTTTAGCGCCGAAAGGCAAATCAAACATATGTATGTATATAAATAAACAAACGCGTCTTTTCGTTTGTTATATCGTCGCCGCGGCGCAGCGACTGCGCTGCTACTGCGCTGCAACGTATGTGCTGCGCTTCATAAATTTGTTTATTGAATAACTTCTGAGTTTAATATCCGATCGTACTAAAATTTGTAGAACACATTGAGAGTAGGATACTTATTATGTGTGCCAAATTTCAAGTCTCTTGCTATAAAACTGCTCTTGTTATCAGCTTTTCCGAGTTATGGGCGAAGGGGGCGTGGCATCGCGATGAAATTTTCAGGACACATTAATCCCAAGCTTTTTATCATGTGTGCCAAATCTCAAGTCCCTAGCTTTAACATTGCTTATGTTATGGTGATTTTCCTCATTTTAAAACCAACGGGACATGATATCGAAAATTGAAAATAAACTTGATCTGCGTATGGTATTCAGGAACCTACATTCCAAATTTGAAGTCTCTAGCTCTTATAGTTGCTGAGATCCACGCGTTCATACAGACGGACGGACGGACGGACGGACGGACGGACAGACGGACAGACGGACAGACGGACAGACAGACGGACAGGTGTCAATCGACACGGCTATTGATACTGATCAAGAATATATATACTTTATAGGGTCGGACATGCTTCCTTCTGCCTGTTACATACATTCACACAAATTCATTATAGCCTTTTTTGCCCATTTTCAATGGGCACAGGCTATAATAAGCTAATGGTATATGGAACCTAAAAATATAAAGACTGAAGTAAACAAGCCGATCAGTAGGATACCCTGTGTAGCTCTTAAAATAAAAGTATTTTGGGAAAAGTATTTTAATTATAGTGGAATTGCTCTGCATGTAGTCTGGCAACACCACATGTTTCTCTCTCTCACACACAACTGTTATTATATTGCGCGCCACACCATTTATTTTTGAAATATAAGGCAATGTTTATATATATGGGTTTTGGTAATTCAGAAAATTTAAGTTATTTTAATAATATGATAGAAACGTAGATTTGTCAACCATACGTGTTAGCAATCGCAAATATAAATTAATGTAATAATAGTAATTATTCAGTTTGTCAGTGCTGGACAACTCTTAGACTGTTGTAAGACAGTGTTGGACAACTGGCCAATTATAATGAAATAATGTTAATAAAAGAAATTCCTTAATATATCCTTTATTTGTGGGTCAATCGCGATAAGACTTGTAACAAATCTTTATATTTTGTTACATCATGTGTTATCTAACAAACATGCGTGTAAGCAATTGCTAATATTAATTTTACGTTAGCCTTGTAGCATTCAGCCACACTGACACAACGTAAAGCGCCACCCAGCGGCCGACAGCGCAAATCATCAGATTATCATATGCTTTCTCGTTTGCGCAAATGGAATTTTCATATGCTCTCTCGCTTTGCCCAAAATATGGAATTAAAACAAATTCCTTAATATCTCCCTTATTTATGAGTCGATCGCGATGAAACTTGCAGCAAATTGCTCAGCGTGAGTTATACTTCAAACTATCAGCCATGTTAGGCTGAATTATCTTGGAATTTGAGGTCTTCTTCTATTTGCGTGGGCGGGGGTCAGATATCGAAAGTTGAAAATAAACTTGATCAGGAAGCTACATTCCAAATTTGAAGTCTCTAGCTCCTATAGTTGCTGAGATCGACGCGTTCATACAGACGGACAGACGGGCGAACAGGCAGACGGACAGGTTTCAATCGACTCGGCTATTGATACTGATCAAGAATATATTTACTTTATAGTTACATACATACACACAAATTCATTATACCCTTTTTTGCCCATTTTTAATGGGAACACGGTATAAAAAGACTGATATAACGCGATCGAATGTTGATTCTTGTTGATATATCGCATTCCCTTTCCGCGAAAAATGCAGCACTAAATATTGAATTGCGATTCGCGGAACTACACGTATTATCTGCCTTTCTCTCTCTGTATGTGTTTCGATAGCGACGCAAGCAGAATTTTCAGTTGTGGCCACGCGTAGTAGGTAATTTGCATTTTAAGCACTACAGCTCCAGCTTTGCGGCCGGAAGGACAGGCAGACATCGACTCAGCTGTTGATGTTTATCCCGAATATTTATATAAATACTTTTTGTGGTCTGTTACGCACTTTCTTTTTTGACATACTTATTAGAACCTCTGTACATTTTGAAGTACAGGGTCTGAAGAACAACAACAGCAACGCGTTCTGCCATATACACACATGTTCGCTACTCGACTCACACCCACACACCCACACACTCGCACACTTTCCACTGTCGGCGTGTTGGGACAACGCACCTTTTGACATGCCCGTAGAGCCGTAGAGCCGTGGGCGTGTGAGGGACCCGCAGGCGGTTCCCGGCGTAGATAACGCTGCACATATGCGAATCAGGGGGAGGGAAGGAAGTAAAAGCGGGAGGAAGGTTGGGAATCAAGCTGTAAAATGTGGTAAACTCTTCAATATCAGTGCCCCTCCATCCCAATTTCCCAACCCCTTCAACTACTACAGCCACTGGCCTGTGGCAGTTATTAACTTTGAGTGATGTCGGGGTGAGCGGCAAGTGGAGACTGTGATTTCAGTGACATTGCCTCGTGTGTGTTGTCTGCAACATTTCATTGCACTCAAAATCTCTGCAGTTCGCTTCTATTTTACTTTCTTTTTTTTTGTTTTTTTTGTATTTCCATTTCAGTTGTTGTTCCCCATGTCCGAAGTGACAAATGTGCCAAAGTTCTGCGAAATTTCGGGATGCACAATGACAATGCCAGGCACAGAGCACACAGCACACAGCACAGAGCACAGCTGAGCGTCGGCTTCTGGGTCAAATGCTGCTTTCAAGGTCGATCCCAACAGTGGGTCCGTCCCAGAGTCCGACCCATTCAGTTGGTCTATTGAAACTTTACACTCCCAGCGGCAACACACTCAAATCACACACATACACACATACAATACAGTGAAGGCCCCCTCCCCGAGCCATGGATCAGAAATATGCTGTTTAAGTTACGTGTCCCGCGGGGCGTGTGCCTTAATTTATTGATTTGGGACACTCGCAACTGGCCAAAAGTTGGACACTCGCTGGCCACAACTTAAATGTGATTTGTGTAATTTGTGCAAATGGTCGCAAAAACGAAGCACAACCTGGTAAAAGGCACCTTGCCAATTGCATTAGAACTTACGACCTCTGAATATGGGTATTCTGCCAAAGGATTCCGTTGTGCTCAACAATCTTGCCGCTTTGCTCACTTCAATTTACACAAATTGCAACTGGCTTAACTGCATTCCCCTCAATTCCCAATTGCTCCATTGACCACACACACATACACACACACACACACACACACACATACACACACACACACGCACACATCTTAATTCAACTACAGCTTACACATCAGCTATTGTTGCAGCTTCCTCTACAGATTAATCCTACTCGGTCGGAAACCAGCTTGAATAATTATAATTGCTATTGTAATTATTGAATTGATCAACAGTTCGATTTCTAATACCCAATTGAGTTTACCGATAATTTCTTTATATGAACAATATTTGATTTAAATATATTTTCTATAAAAACCTATTATTTAAGAAAATTTATTTAGTTAAGATTTATGAGTTTTTCAAATAAATTGGTTAAACGTTCAATCGAATATATTATTTTAATTTTAAGTGTTTTTCAAATTCTAAAATTATTCATATTAACGTTGACATTTAAGTACATTTTCGAATATTTTAAAGAATTTTCTTATGCAAAATCTGATTGCTGACAAAATTGACAACATTTGTTTCCCACTTGTGACTATGACTCATATCCACGATCGGCCAAATAAACCACTCTAGACTTATACCATTAGGGATATTTAATGCCCAAAGTTGATGTCAAGAAGAACAATATTCTACGTGAAATAGCCAATATACAGAAGAAATTTAAAAATTCGAAAAACGAGCACATTGCGCTAACTATTTATGCGATATCATATTTTAAGAGTAATCACAGTAAATTTGAACAACTCGAAGTAAATGAATATTTATTTTCCAGCAATTAATTTGTATGTGTGTGTGTGTGTTTTTATAGCCTGTGCCCATTGAAAATGGGCAAAAAAGGCTATAATGAATTTGTGTGAATGTATGTAACAGGCAGAAGGAAGCATGTCCGACCCTATAAAGTATATATATTCTTGATCAGTATCAATAGCCGTGTCGATTGACACCTGTCCGTCTGTCTGTCCGTCTGTCCGTCTGTCCGTCTGTCCGTCTGTCCGTCCGTCCGTCCGTCCGTCCGTCCGTCTGTATGAACGCGTGGATCTCAGCAACTATAAGAGCTAGAGACTTCAAATTTGGAATGTAGGTTCCTGAATACCATACGCAGATCAAGTTTATTTTCAATTTTCGATATCATGTCCCGTTGGTTTTAAAATGAGGAAAATCACCATAACATAAGCAATGTTAAAGCTAGGGACTTGAGATTTGGCACACATGATAAAAAGCTTGGGATTAATGTGTCCTGAAAATTTCATCGCGATGCCACGCCCCCTTCGCCCATAACTCGGAAAAGCTGATAACAAGAGCAGTTTTATAGCAAGAGACTTGAAATTTGGCACACATAATAAGTATCCTACTCTCAATGTGTTCTACAAATTTTAGTACGATCGGATATTAAACTCAGAAGTTATTCAATAAACAAATTTATGAAGCGCAGCACATACGTTGCAGCGCAGTAGCAGCGCAGTCGCTGCGCCGCGGCGACGATATAACAAACGAAAAGACGCGTTTGTTTATTTATATACATACATATGTTTGATTTGCCTTTCGGCGCTAAACATAAACAATCAACAGCCGCAGTCCAGTGTTGCCAGACTATCGCAAGCTACCTACTCTCGATGCAAGCAAAATCGACTACAAGCGATATATTTAAATCCCATTATAATGAAAATACTTTTCTTTGAAGACCTGCACAGGCTATCCTACTGTCGCGCCCGCTCGACTGATCGGCTTGTTTTTTAATTGTCATAAAGTATACCAAAGGTTTAAATGGTCTACCCTGTTGTTGGATATACACAACTATTCTACTCTCTCTCTCTTCATATATGCTTTATTTAACCAGCTTGTGTTCAATATATACAAACAATGAATACTCTTTTCAGCCACTGTGCTGCAGGTGGGACGTGGGTGGTTGGTGGTGGTCAGGAGTGTGTTCTGATACACTTTTGGGGGCAGTTTTTACTGCTTAGCCAAAGTTTGGCCACTATCAAAATCAACCAACTAATATGTCTTTCATATAATTTATGGGTGTGAGCCGCATAAAAACCAAAGTCTACACCCAAACAACGTCGGACGGACGCGGCCGTAAACAAGTCAAGTGACAACCACAACAACAACAGCAGCAGCCGGGCGGTACGAATGGTGGACGTGGTAAGGAATGGGGAATAGAAGCTTGTGGCAGTTGCAAGAAAACTTTCTTTAGTTGGCACACAAGGCACGTACGCCTGTGGATACAATATGTCATAGTGGCTCCCAACCATGCCATATGAGTGGTTGTGGGTGGCTGAGGGAAGCCTGTGGTGCAGAACCCGCCGGAGCACTTGGAGAAACATGTGTCACTCGCGTCTCCGCCAATGGCCACAGTACTCCGGGAGTAGGAGACATGGGGCAAGATGCTTGGCTTCTGCCACCGGACTCGTGCAGCGCCTTGTTGACAGCATTGTGCGTCCTCAAGTGAGGCGCATATCATATATTGTTGCACGCCGCACTTTCCACCGCCGAGCAGAAAGCCAAGGCAATCCCGCTGCCCGCTGTGTTGGTCTCGTGTAGCCCTTGTGTTATAGGCTGTTACTACTGTTCCCTCAGCACCTGTTTCCATTTAGTTGTTGTGCATGTCCCTTATGAGTGTATGACTGGGTGTAAGGGTGTGTGCCCCAGTTGGCATGCAAATCCTAAAACAATCACTTAAAGTTTAGCATGCGAAAGGGTCACACTTGGTATTGTTTTCGGGTTCGGGTTCGGATTCCAGATCGGTTTATTTTCGACTATTAGTGGACATGGTCAAGTGCGGTTCGGACTGTTTTTTATGTTGCATACCTTTATCTAAACGTAAACCGTAATATAATTAGGAATTTTATTATATTTGGACAAGTTTTTGTGTACTTAACTCAAACCAAAACATTTTAAACCACAGCTTTCAGCTTATTCCTAGAGGATTCTTAAATTTGGAAAAATCTGTTTAATTTACTTTAAAATAGGAAAAAACTGACAATTTTAGGCAGACAGTCAAATTCTTACACATCGATTTGTTTATAGCTGGACTTTTCTTTATAAATCTAGAAACTATTTGAGTTTTAAACAAGCCGAAGAGTCGGGACGGGAGCGATAGTAGGAGCGGGAGGGGGAGTGATAGTAGGGAAGATATGCTACAGTCGAAGCCGACTATGAGAGACCCTTTACTTAAGTATTCTGTAAAACTGACGACTATTCCTTAATTGCATATAACAGTATTAAGAAAAAAATAGTAACAAACTTAGATACTTACATATGTATAAACCTTCAGGATTAAATGAATTCCTTTAAATGGGCAAATACAAATATAGTGCATTGTAACGTCAATGTGCTCTTCTTCTTCTGCTTTTGGGCCGACACTGAGTAGTATTGTGTTTTGAATAACTTCCGAGTTTATTAGCCGATCGCGATGAAATCAGGATACATTGGGACCCCGATGTTTGTCCTGCTTGCCAAAATGCAGGACTCTAGCCTTAATAGTTCTGGTATTATGGCATTTCAAAAATATTGTTTTCGATTCACGGGGTGGAAGGGGGTGTGGCTAAAACTGATTCTACTTAGCCCATAAACGAACCAACATACCAAATTTGGTGACTCTAGCTCTTATAGTCTTTGAGATCTGGGCTCTCATACAGACAGACGGGCAGACGGACGGATGGACAGACGGACATGGCTATATCGACTCGACTGTTGATCAAGAATATTTACATTATATGGGGTCTGCCAGACTTCCTTAGTCGGGTCGTAATAGACCCGTTTTACTTTTTTAAAGTAAAGGGTCTAAAAACAAAATTAATTAAAATCCTTTTTTTTTATTGATATCATATAAAATGCAAAAATCATCACAAACAATAAATTCAATGAATTCAAGATAAATTTAATATATATATATTATATTTATATTTTTCTATGCATTAAATGTGTTGGCATACTTAATTTATTTGTGTAGTCTAAGTTCAAATTATACAAATTCCTTTAATTTCTCTGTTATCTTTATTAATTCGAACTGTCACAAACAGTTCAATATACATTCATTTATATAGTATACATTAGCATTGTTTAAGTTTATAGTGAATGAGTGCATTGATGAGCATTTCTGAAGAAGAACTTTGAATTGCTGATGAAATGGTAATCGGGGTGTTGTAAAAGTCTTAAATCTAAGTATATGCACTTGCAAACATTAAAATACGAGTTAAACTTGTTCACTTTGTAATTGGAATGGATTTTGGATAATAATCGTATTTCTTAATAACTTCAAATAGTTTGCAAAGTAGAGATAACCTTTGGTTTAGAAAACTATTTTTAATAATTCAGTGAAATATCCTTTTGCATGTGCATTTAAATTGGGCATTAAAAGAGGTTTATACTACAAAATTTAAATTTTGGCTTAGGTAAATTTTATTGATATTTTATCTCAATTGCCATTTCGACTTAAAAGTTGAGTATTTTCTGGCATAAACTTGCTTAGAACTTTTTACTTTACAGTCTCTTTAGTTATCGTTTACATTGTCTTAAAATATTCCTCTCGACAAAAAATGGAATTATGCCGTAAACATTTTTCATAATTTTCGATGTGGCCGCCAAAAGTGCGTCGATGAGCTAAATTTTCTTTATGCTAAGTAAACATCATTTTTAAGCACTGAAAAAAATTTGAAAAAACTGTCGGACAATTTTAAAGAAGGTCGTCCCAAATCAGTTATTGTGTTTATAAGAATAGTTGCAATGAGCGAAATGAGTTTTAAGGATCTTCATGGAACTTATCGTGAGATAGAGGCAAATTTGGAAGGATATTTAACTAATTATTTATTCCGAATTATAATTCCTTTATCATAACTTTGAAGGCACTTGAGAAAAACTAAATGAAACTCTTTTGTGGAGTCTTAAACAAGTCTTTTAAGTTATTAGTTAGGGGCATACCAGTTTTAACTTTGGTACTCCATCTTGTGACAGATATTCTATGATGAGTGATGGTCTTTCTCATCCAATTAAATTTTCCAATTGGCTGGATGAAGAGGACATATTTTTAATAATTTTTTTTTTTAGTAATTTGGTTATTTGTCAGGAATGCCTAAAGGTTCCCTCCCTTGCTCGCTTGTCTACTACTCTATTAAAGTTTAGTGTAGACGACCAATTTTTCACCGACACTTTTCTTTGGTTGTGAATTTGTCAATCAAATTATTCACTTCGATTGCCAAACAAAAGTCTCAGCAGCAACTGATTCAATCTAGTAGACATTTGATCGACTCAAAGCATCGGTGAAAACCCATTACTTTAATAATTCAAACGACACCGACGGTTTTTTTTTAAGCAAAAAGTGTCGGCGGAAAAGGGATCGTCTGCACTGAACTTAAGTTTATCAAGAGTTATTATTTTGTTATTTAAAAAAAATTTAAATGATGTGGTAAACGATATTTTTAACTTTATCTAAGAATTTCACAAAGCGTGTCACATATCGAACACAACCAATATCTGTGTATTGGGCGTAGAACATTTTCAGCATTTCGAAGTTTGTTTTATTCTATGAAGAAATCTTCTCTAAGTAGTGCAATTATTTATATCGGAATATTCGAATCCTACATTTTGTGCAAGGTTTCTTTCAAATTGAATGAAAACTTCAACCGTAACGGAAACCAAAATTAAGTTTCTTCAGAAATTTCGAGGTATGACACACATACTTGTGTGGCAAGCACTTGAATGAAATGTCGAATAAAAATGACAACTGGTGCATGCAGATCTTCACTAAAATAAGTCGCGATGTTAGTCGCAGCGTTAGGATAGTGTGTATGCACGCTCGCCAATCCCTAAATAATACACTCTCGTGTTGGTTTTTAAGAACTGAGCCTCGTTTATTAATTTGTATGGGGTTTTATAGAATCTCTTATGTACTATTTGGGCAGAGTTAGCTATAGTGCTAGACAGGGTTCAATATAGCATTAAAGTATCTTATTTACTAATTATGTCATGTAGCCTTAGTGCTAGACAGAGTTCACTATAGCTCTTATGTATAAATGTGGTCGAGTACATGATCGTTTTAAGTAATCCTTGCTCCTTTCTTCTCATTATCATATATACTTATGTGTCTATTTCTTCTTATCTATTAGGCATGCATGTTCGTTTATGTTGTAGTTGTCCCTTGGTTTCAGAGCGCCGGAACGGCGGTCCGTGTGGTCACGTAACGCCTTGGCGACCTTTTCAAGGGGTTGTTTTTGTGTTTGTCTGCGCCGATCGAGGGATGCTTGAGAAATATGTTCATTTATGAACATTTTGCGGGGGGCCATAAATTATGTAGTTGCTGGTTGTGATCCGAACTCTATATTGATCTTTTGTTTATCTGTTTTACATTTTCTTATTACATACATTATACTTATGGCTACTATTCCTACAATTATCAATGTCAATGAAGTGTGCACGGTTACATGGTGAAATTCGATGTTTCTTAGCTCAAAGTTTTAATTTTTTTTTTTTTTTTTTGTTTTTCTATTAATTTCTTCAGCCTTATTTATTAACATGTTGGGTATTGGTCATATTTGACTTAAAGGAGTATTTTTTGCATTTTTATCTAGCGGTGTTACTTAATATTTATCTTTCCATTTATTCCAAGAGTGTGATTTAATTTTTGATATTAATTTCCAACGATCTGTTAATGAAACTTTACTATCCACCTCGTTCTCGGCTCCTGATAAAGTCGGTTGTCCAATTAGAATGTGTGCTGGGGTCACAGGGCGTAAATACAATATGCCTTCAATTTGTGCGAGCAGCTTACTTATTTCTTTGTATATTAGTGTGCTGTCTCCAATTGTTCCAGCTTCCCAGATTTCCCCATAGTGGGGACTTGCCGGCGGAATAAACTGCCTGTCTACTTTTTCCTTATCCACATTTGGGTTTATGCTATTCTGTATAATTGTTTGCTTGAGTTCGGAGTTCAATTTCCTTTCTGCTCCTACAAGGTTTGTACCATTATCAGAATCTATGTGTTGATACTTTTCTGTTCTAGCTATGAGTCTTTTTTCTTCTATGTGATTGTTATCTTCATATTCGTTTCTACATTGAGTTTTCTGATTTTTAAGATTACTATCTTTTAGCAATTTTTTCTCTGAGTTTATAAAACTATCGTTTCGTGATTTTCTCAACTCCTTATCTTCAGTAAGTGGTATTTTAACTGTAAATCTGTCATTTTTCTCAACTTGTGTTATGTCATTGGAGAGTTCCATGTTCTTTTCGTAGTTAGTAGTCGTTTTAGTTTGTATTTGATTGACTTCGGGCATTTTCACTCTTCCAGATAAGATCCATCCAAGTTTTGTACATTGTCCTATTATCGTCTCCTCTTGTTTCAACCCTTTCGTTAGAATTGCCGGTAAAAAGTCGCCTCCAATAAGAATGTCAATTCGACTCCGCTTATTGAACGTGGGATCCGCCAGAATTTCATTCGCCCAAACCGCTTTATTGTAGTCAAATGATTGTTGAGGTTGAGGATTTACTACTTTCGTTAGTATCACTGCGCTGGTTTCAAATTTGTCGTCACTTGGGAATCTTGGTCGAATTTTTAATTTTACGACGGCTTTCGATACTCCAACTAGATTTTCTCCAAGCCCATAGATTTCTGTTCGCTTTTTTTGTCTTGGTAATCCTAATGTTTTCGCTGCTTCCTCAGAAATTACTGTAATCTGTGATCCTTGATCCAATAGTGCGCGACAGATGATCCATTCTCCTGTGATCGACTGAACTTCAACTTGAGCTGTTGCTAGTAATGTATTTTGTGCTGTTCTGGTCGTCATTGTTGTTTTAATTTCCTTTTCTTGATGTAGTAATTCATGATGCTTTTCGTTGCATTTTCCACATGTCTCTTGACACTGTTTGTAACTTGAGAATTTATGGCTTAAGCATTGGAAACATAGATGTTCTGCACGCACAAATTCCCATCTTTCTGCTGGATCTACTTTGGCGAATCTTCTACAGTCTTGTATATCGTGGCCTGCGAATTTACAATATTCGCATGCATTGTCTAATGCTGTGCTCATGACTCTTGGGTTTTCCTTGTATGTCCTTGGTTTTACAGCCTTAATTGTTTGTAGGTGCCTTTCCAGGAATTGTATAACATCTTCTAGGGTTTGCATCTCCTTCGTCTTGCTAGAGGCATGTTCATACTGCTGCAGACCTTGTCTATCAAATTTTCTAATAAGAATGCTGGCTATAAATGGCTCAGCATCCTTAACTGGGATTCCCATTCCTCGTATTGCATGTAAACTTTTATGCGTTGTATCCAGCATGTTTTGTATACTTTTATCTGAATCACTGTTCATGCTTGGCAAGTCCAAAATGCGGTTCCAGTGGTTCGTAAATAACAGTCTTTTATTTTCGTATCTGCTTTTCAATATATTTAAGGCTTCTTCATAGTTTTCGCTGCTGATGTATAGGTGCCTTATCAATTGAGCTGCTTCTCCTTTTACTAATTCTTTTAATCGTATTAGTTTTTCTTTGGAATCCAGATTGATATTTGTGTCTATCATTTCTTTAAACATGTCTGCGAAATTGGACCATGATGTAATGTCTCCAAAAAATGGTGGTATTTCTATTGGTTTTAGTTTAATACTTTGCTCTGATGGCTTATTTTCAGTTAGCCATCTTATTTTTTCCCTTTTTGCTTCGTTTAGCTCTTCGTAGCGGTTCCTAACTGATGGCGTTGCTTGGCCATGCTCTTTCATTTCCTTAAAGATCTCCGTGAGTCTATCGAAGTCTTCTCTGATTTCATTTAAATCGTTTTGATGTTGTTTGTAGTTTTGTCCAGCACGGTTAATCGTCATTTGTAGTGCTCTTGTCGCTCGGCTAAATTCGTCTGATCGAATCTCATTTTCTTCCATTTGTTGTCGCATTGTCTCGTTCAATGTTTTCTTTATCGTCTTCTTGTTGATCTCCATCATAATTTTATTTTTTAAGGCTTGCGTCTTTTCGAATGCTCCCTTTGCGAAATACTCGCCTCCACAAAGGGATTCATTTTGTATTAATATTTGATGCTGGCTCTTGAACAATTCCCATTGTTCCTGGACTTTAACTGCCCAATCCAAGTCTGCATGCTCGTCCTGCATTATTTCCTCATCCCAACTTTTCAATTGCGCGTATATCGCAGATTGACTTATCCCGATAGCATTTAATTGATCTCGTGTGTATACCATGTTGAATAAGATATGTGTTTATAACTAATTATTTTTCTTTAACGAATTTTCTTTATTTATTAATTTTTCTTCTTCAGTTATTTCAATTAATTGTACCCTTTTCCTGGCTCTTTTTGTTGTCTTTATTTCTATCCTGCGCCGCAGTAGTCTCGTGGATCCACTTCGTATGCAATTTCGCGCGAGATTTTCTCGTACAGCCCTCGCTGCACTGTTTTTCTTAGAAACTCATGTTACTTTTTTTGCTGCTACTTGCAGGCTTTTCGGTGCTGCAACTGCAGGCTTTTCGGTGCTGCTACTTGCAGGCTTTTCGGTGCTGCTTCTGCAGGCTTTTCGGTGCTGCTACTTGCAGACTTTTTCGGTGCTGCTTCTGCAGGCTTTTCGGTGCTGCTACTTGCAGACTTTTTCGGTGCTGCTACTTGCAGGCTTTTCGGTCCTGCTACTGCAGGCTTTTCGGTGCTGCTACTTGCAGGCTTTTCGTTGCTGCTTCTGCAGGCTTTTCGGTGCTGCTACTTGCAGGCTTTTTCGGTGCTGCTACTTGCAGGCTTTTCGGTGCTGCTACTGCAGGCTTTTCGGTGCTGCTACTTGCAGGCTTTTCGGTGCTGCTTCTGCAGGCTTTTCGGTGCTGCTACTTGCAGGCTTTTTCGGTGCTGCTACTTGCAGGCTTTTCGGTGCTGCTACTGCAGGCTTTTCGGTGCTGCTACTTGCAGGCTTTTCGGTGTTCGGTTGCTCCGGTTGCAGGTACCTCAGCGTAGATCTTGTCTTCTACGTGCTGTACTTCCCGTCGACGTTTTGTTGTGGCTGCTCCGGTTACAGGTACATTAACGTAGATCTTGCCTTCTACGTACTGCACTTCCCGTCGTCGCTTTGTTGATGTTGTTGCTCCACTGCCTTTCGTCCGATCCCACGCTGCAGTCGTTGTTTTGCTGCTTGCTAGTTTTTATTATTTTTATTTTCCCTAGCTGCGCCACAATGCACGGTAGGTGCGATCAATGGACTTGGTTGCGTGATACCGACTAAGGTATCTACTACAATTGGCAGTCGCTGAGCAAGATTGCTCGAAGGACCATATGCATGCAGATCTTCACTAAAATAAGTCGCGATGTTAGTCGCAGCGTTAGGATAGTGTGTATGCACGCTCGCCAATCCCTAAATAATACACTCTCGTGTTGGTTTTTAAGAACTGAGCCTCGTTTATTAATTTGTATGGGGTTTTATAGAATCTCTTATGTACTATTTGGGCAGAGTTAGCTATAGTGCTAGACAGGGTTCAATATAGCATTAAAGTATCTTATTTACTAATTATGTCATGTAGCCTTAGTGCTAGACAGAGTTCACTATAGCTCTTATGTATAAATGTGGTCGAGTACATGATCGTTTTAAGTAATCCTTGCTCCTTTCTTCTCATTATCATATATACTTATGTGTCTATTTCTTCTTATCTATTAGGCATGCATGTTCGTTTATGTTGTAGTTGTCCCTTGGTTTCAGAGCGCCGGAACGGCGGTCCGTGTGGTCACGTAACGCCTTGGCGACCTTTTCAAGGGGTTGTTTTTGTGTTTGTCTGCGCCGATCGAGGGATGCTTGAGAAATATGTTCATTTATGAACAACTGGGAAGTGAGATGGTGAGGATTGCGGTCTTGTAAATGGGGGAATGGGCATTAAGTTGTGGGGGCCAAAGTTGTCAATAGAACTTGCGATAAGCCACTCAGCGCCTTGTGGCGCCACCAACGCACAATCAATGCACCACTGACCAGCTGACGAATTTGCCGTGCCGCACATTAATGCGGCTAATGGTCAAAGTTTTATGCCTGGCTTCAGCTTTATAATGTGCAACACTTGAGGCATTCGCGTTCCAAGTGCCACAAGCAACCATACAGCCAAACCAGGCAGCAAGCGGCATTCAACATTCCGCGCTTTAATACTCAATTTCGCTTAAAGTGCGACAAGCGTTGCCACTGTGATAAATGTGTGCTACCACCAACTTCGAATTTGGCCCAAAAGAGAGCGTGTGGCAAGCAAAAAAACAAAAAACAAAAGAGAGTGAGAATGGAAAAGAGTATGAGAATGTGACTGAGGAGGCTTAAGAGAACGAAGCCAAGTCGCTTATCAGCTAAAGGACCAATGTTGACAACATTGCTGACCTGTCCAAGGCGCAACAGCAACAGCGCCCCGAAGTCTACCAAGCCCATGGGAGATGTGTTTACACGTGTATGCGAGTGTGCGAGTGTGTGTGTTTCTTGTTGCCAATAGCGGCATCTTCAAAGAGCAAGAGCACGATGGAAATTCGAAAGGTTTTCGAGTCTCGAGTCGCTCGACGCTCGACGCTCATCGCTCATCGTTCGTTACTCGTCGCTCGGCAATCGGGCAATCGGGAGGGATTCGGCTCGGCTGCTGTCGGGTCTGGAGTTGAATATGGCGCGGCTCCTGTCGGCCACTTGGGCAGACTGATTCGACAGTTGGTTATGAAATCTGAACGTGTTCGCACGTGCCGCACGGAGCACGCAGCAGCAGCCAACCAGCCATCAATTCAAGCAAACATCACAAACAATCCCATAGACAACAACAATAGCCGAAATCAACAACATTAAAAACAATAAACAATATTCAAAAAAAAAAAAAAAAAAAAATACTTTGACAAATCAAAATTCCAAAAATATACTCAAAAGTGTTTCAAAAATTTGTGTGAAATTTCAAAATTATCAATTTCTGCATCAAGTTTCATCGCAATCAAAATCAATCAACTTCGAAAATCAACTCCATTACGCTGCGTGCAGTTTTCAAAAAAAAAAAAAAATATAAAAACAGTTTCTATTTTAATAAACCGTCGGCAATTAAACTTTTTTTTGTTGTGTTTGGTTAGTTTTTTTTTTTTTTTTTTTTTTTTTGATACATATTTATAAGTGTAAATGTTGTGAAAATGTAATAAAATATATACATACAAAATAATAATTGTAATTCGCAAGAGCGAAAGAAAAAGCACAAAGAAATTGTAATTGTCCGTGGCTTGAAAGTGTGAAAAGGGATCAAATAAAAAACAGCTGAAAGATCAATGCAAATTTGAGTGAAATTCCAAAGCGCGCAATGTAAGTAAAAGTAGGAATAGAATTCTTACCGATTATGAGCTACCTGTTACTTAATTTAATTGTATAATAATTGTAATTGTATCTGTGAATTTTACACTTCATCGGTATGCAAAATTATATGATTAGATACGATAATTGATAATAGTAAAATGGAACTTTCACTGTAATTTAAAAATAAAATTGTGGGTGTTGTGGAGATTTTCCCAATTATCCGGGGAAAATGGGGGCCCGGCAAATTTCTGAAAATACTGTGATGTCCGTGGGGATTACGTCCCCCACTAAAATTTGGACAGCTCTTAAAGTGTAGATGCTAGACGTTTTTATTGAGTTGAGGTAAGAAGCGAGGCAAAAATTTGAAAGAAACTTGATTCGCGTGGGGTCAATAGAAGTCTGTGTTTAAATATATTATATGTTCCTAAAGTCGGTATACACTTTTTAGAATATCTTTAAAGATTCATTTAACTTCTTAAATGGCATAAGGTATATTTTTACTTCTTGGGCAACAACAATTGTTGTAGGTGTCAAAAGCTAATTGATATTCCGACTGCAAGATATTACTTAATTCAACGGTTAGTCAAATGAATAATTTATTTGATTAATTGCCCAATTCCACGAAGAGAATTTGTTAATTTGAATTTTATTTCGAATATCAAAAAATACGTATTATGACAATTTAGTTTTAATTTAGCAAACACATATCAAAACAACGCAATCAGTTCTTTTATTGTCAGCGTTTAAATTTCACGTTTACATAGCTCTTAAAATACATGAACATATATCTCCCAAAATATACTAATTTAATGAAAATAATTGAAATAGTTTAACACATGTGAATAGTTAGTTACCTGAAAATTGTGCTTTAATTCGAGGAAAACATTTAAATTTAGCATTGAGCGGGAGAAGCTGCTGAAAGTTTTCGAAGCAATTGCTAATGTGTTAAAGTACTTTCGTATTTGCTTAAAGTTAAGTAATAGTAGATGCTAATGCTTCTATGAAAACTATTTCACAAAGGCGAAGACAAACAAAGCAGCGTACAAGGGATGTCAACTAAAAGAAGAAGAAACAAGAAGATGTCAAATAAGTTTCTCATGAGGGTGGACGGGGGACAAACATAGACAGAAACAAATAGTCAATACCGATAAGCAAGCTGGGAGGAGGTGGTGGAGGTGGCGGAGGAGGAAAGCTACGGCGGAAAATCTCCAAACGGGAATGCTCTTAATATGGCTTTTAGTTGGTTTTCTTGTTGTTTTCGTTGCTGCTGGGACTAACATCTGTGCCATGTGCTTAAGTTAATTATTATCAATTAATAGCTAATCACGATAAATGTGCAAAACGGGGGCACTGAGACTGGGAATGGCAACTGTAATGAAGTCAGAGAGCCGGGGTTTTGGCCTGTGGTGAGAGGAATAAGAGATGAAGGGCGTTTGTGGTGTGAGAAATAGTAGGAAGTTGGTGCGCAACAAATGGCCAATATGATATGGTGACCCGCCGGCATATATCCTGTTGATTTGTCACACGCGGCGTATGAACAATGCCTTTGCTGGCAATTAAAAGCATGCATACGCACAGTATGACAAAAAAACAACTATAACAAGAGCTGCCACAAAAAAAAACAAAAAAAAAACAAAGCGAATCAGCAGCTTTGGCGTGTAACAAGTGATTGGACGAGTTTTACATCAACAAAGGCCCACAGCGTGTACGTGTGCGTGTGTGTGTGTGTGTGTGTGCTGTTTGTGTGTGTGCTTAGCAGCGCAATTGTCACCAACCACAATAGGAAACTCCATTGGCTTTGTCCCAATTTCCTTGTCCCCCCGCCCCTGCAGGCCATTGTTCGGCTTGTTTTGCCAAACGCCATCCCATTGCTCCACTTGATGAAGAACCAACAGTTTCGAATTGCACGCGATAAGTTAAAACTGCAGTGAATGCTCACAGAAGCGCACACGCATGTATATATGTCCATACATATACATGTGTACCAGTTTCGATGTCATTTGGATGAAGGATGAGCTCAGGCAAAAAGCGAGGCTGGACTATTTAAATTTAATTAAAATAAACAGAGCTCTTCCACGTTTCGAATCAATTCTCTTTGGGACGGTCATAGCGGTCTTTTTGGATATTCTTTTAGTTATGTCCTGCCACATAAAGCATGCAATACGTACGATATTTCACTTGAATCAATTTGACTGGGGAATTCGCAGAGCGGAAACCTTTGGGAAAATGTTGTAAAGACCGATAAGAATATTCGAGCGTGGCTGGAAAAATTTAAGAAATTGTTACTTGAATTCTAAATCATTTCTGTAATTAGTTTATTTGACAACCAACTGATTTAATTCAATTGGCGTAATAACTATGAGAGGGTAATATCAAATCATTTGCTCCCTTTGCTTCGACTAGGAGCGACACCCCATTGATAGGTGTTTGGCAATGCTGATCAAAGTAAACCGATTGTTAGCTTTTACCTGTCAGTTCAATATACACAAGGCAATAGACAATAGACATTTCATATCGTTTCGTGTTCTGCTTACTTTCAATACCGATGTAATAAATTTAAATTGAACATTTGTTCTTAAAATAGTATAATTTTCTTAAGCGTTGACCACAACGTACTTTCTCAAGACACCCAATTCTGACAATGCCAGCCAAATAAACTGCATCAAATTAAGTAGAAATAAATAGCGACTAAGCATCAAGAGCAACGACTAAGAAGAATATCCACAATACAATCTGCAACAAGAAGACTAAGAATAGTAGAAACAATGGCTAGTGTTTCGGTATCTCGTATCAAGCGAGAATTGAAAGAAATTATGCGAGGAGATGAGATCATTCAGGGCCTCATCAAAATCGAGGTAATCAACGATAATTGGACGGAACTGCGGGGTGAAATATCTGGGCCAAGGGATACGCCCTATGAGGGCGGTAAGTTTTCGCTGGATATTAAAGTGCCAGAGGGATATCCATTCACCCCACCGAAGGTTCGATTTTCGACCAGAATTTGGCACCCGAATATCTCCTCAATCACGGGGTCCATCTGTAAGGACATTCTAAAGGACAATTGGGCGGCAGCGATGACATTGCGAACGGTATTGCTATCGCTGCAGGGCCTATTGTCCGCTGCAGAGCCTGACGAGCCGCAAGATGCCGTCGTTGGATTTCAGTACAAGGAGACCCATGATATATTCCTGATTACGGCCAAGCATTGGACCAATGCCTATGCCGGCGGACCGTACAACTTTCCCGAATGCGACTCAAAGATACAGCGCCTCAAGGATATGGGTGCCGATGAGAACGAGGCGCGCATTATGCTCTCCAAGGAGAACTGGAATCTGGAGAATGCCACCGAGCGCCTCTTTCAGTAGTAGATTCGTAAGGGAGGGAATCGGGAACAGCTATTTGACGACCAACAACAATTGTCGAATTAGCTAATATTGATATCAGTCAACTCCAGCCATTCAATGACATACAATCGATAAATCAACAAGTCAACAACATAATTTTAGTCCAAATTCTAGTATAGATACCATCACTGTTTCACTTTAAACACAATTAAACCATCAATTTTATTCGTTTTCACTGTATTTTTCTACTTTTCCTAATCGATTTGCTGTGCAATTAAAGATTTGCTGTTTGCAAATTTCCAACAAAAAGTCAAATAAGTATATCGAATAAAACAAGCCGGACAGTCGGGAATCCAACCGTAATATGCCCTGTGGCAGTAAAGGACGCCACTCAAATTCTCCGACTATGTAATATTCTTGAAATTGACATTTTCTGAACAACACATCGACGACAAGATACTCATCAAGTCTAGCTGCAAATCTGCTGTTGTTATGGGCTTAAATTTAAGATAAACTTGATCTACCTGCAAATATAAGCAGTACTGGGACTTCATGTTACTCTTACCACTGGTAAAACTCTTTTCTTATATGCGGACGGACAGAAGGCTATATGGCAATATCGACCCAGCATCTGATGCTGATGAAGAATATGTCTGACTATTATACAAAGTAACAATATTTACTTTGGTTTTTTCTTAATTTAACTATTGCTCTTTGAAAATATTAAGCTTAAGATTTCGTATCTTAATAAGTTTCTTGTGTCGACTGCTTTCAATCGACGTTTAATAAAGGAATGACAAACAAACAAAACAGTTTGTAAAACATTAAAACGTTTCATTACATTTAAAATGAGTGCAAAAGTTTCAGTTTAAGTTTTTTTCTTAATACAAAGTGTGGAGTTCTACACAAACGCTATTTCTTAAAAGTTTCAATCAACTTTAATAGCAACAATAAATGTGTGTGTAACTAACTAAATACTGTAATCAAATCAAGGTTATTCAGATATTTCCGGGCAAAATAAACAAAGCACATTGAAGTTTTACTTGATATGATATACAATTATATCTCAACTCTTACTGGCTGGAAAAATTTGATAATATTTTCCTGACACTCGCATATGTTACATTCGCTGCATTTGCTTACAATTATTATACTGTACGAGCTTTGGTTAGCTTAAAAGCATACGTGGGGCTTTAATCCAAGCTTAAATATTTAGCTGATTACCATTACCACATTCTGTCTTTTTTTGAAGTCCAAATTTTTTAAATTTGAAATGTTTTTGTGAACAGAAACTAACTAACATAAAAGTTCTAAGCAACTGTTTGGATTATACGATATTCCTCTCTTCCACTCACCTGTTGTACGCCGAAAAAGCTGTTTCTTAATTCAATTCCAATTGGGACTCTCTTGCTCGCCAATAAGACTCGATTATTGTTATTAATAAGTTGCATTTCACATCATTAGAGAGAGAGAGTCGAGTATAATTTCTACAACATCGTAGTACTATAACAGATTAAATGCTGCTTTGAGCTCTTCTTTGTGCTTCAGTGTGGTCCATGTGCCAAACATTTAATTAACTAATTGATTATATAGTTTGGCATGATTTGTCCGGCGGACAGACCGACTGATTGCATTAGTTTTGCAGAGAACAGGACTACAGAGACTGAAGCTGAACTGATTCCCTTGCAAATAGAGTCGCAGTTAGAGTCAGATTCGCAGTCGGAGTTGGAGTCGGAGTCGGAGTGTCCGTCAAAGTCACCAGCAGCTGCATAGACAGCATGCTCGGGGAATCATCGAAGCAACTGGGGTGGACATCGTGGGGAGAGAGTGGGTTTGGCATTGGGTAAAAGGAAAAACCTGAAAACAATCGCACTGCGCTTTCTGTCTTTGCGTCAATAAAGGACTTTTTATTATTTTCTCGACTGTTTGCCGTTTGCTACATTCGCGTGCGCTCCTCTTTTTGCTCCCAATGCTCCCCAATGCCCAGTTCCGTTCGTTAGTCCCTTTGCCCTCCTGTCTCCCTCCCTCTCCCTCTCCCTCTCGCTCTATCTCTATCTCTCTGTCTGTTATTCTCCCTCTTCATTTGCCACAGTTTTTTATCGTTTCACTTACAAAGCGTCGCGCACTTTACGCTGATTGCGCGCACTCGCAAACATTTCGCTTTTGGCTGCTGCTGCTGCTGCTGCTGCTGCTACCGAAGTGGCTGGGACTCCCCGCCAGGGCACCCGGATCGCATTGTATATGTGTGTCCGTGTCCGGGTCCTGAGCCTCTGCCTCAGTCAGAGCCTTTGTTTTCCAGCCCATGCACACAGACAGACAGTCGGGCAGTCGGGCAATTGGACAGTCAATGTGACTCTGACTATAACTGGATACGATTCGATAACATTGAGTTTATTGTTACTTCCTTTAGCAATTATCCTTGTTAGTCAGCGTAGCATAATGCTTCAAACATCTCCACCCGAAACTATCATTATCATCTCCTCCTGCTCCTCTTTCATTATAATCATCATTAGCCAGCGTTGTCATTGTGTTTTGTTTTTAGCATTCGATTGGTTTCGCCAGCTTCTTTCCTCCTTTCTCTTCGCTTCCTTTCTGTGACCATTCTGTCCGCCATTTTGCCCTGCCGAAATTAGTTAACGGCAAATCTCTCGCATTGTCACAGCACAATTTGACCCGAATAGTTTAATGACAATAGGTGCTCCATTAATCAGCAGTGGTTCCCATGCCAACTCCTCTGAACTCCTCCCGGCTGAATCCAACGACCGCTTCCCATTGCAACTTCTGCGGTTTACGATATCTCCGCAATTGCCTCAAACCTTAATGGCGTTTTCGTCGCGTTTTTATTCCCATTATTTGCATTATTTGAATGCCCTTCGACCGTAATTCTTGTTGAGCTTTAAGAATTATATTTATGTCGCTCTTTCGATTAGCTAAGTTTGTTCATAAACCATCGAAGAACATATAGTAGTTTTAAAGTATATAGTAAATTTGTTAACAAATAGATACCCTGTAGTGCCTTTAATAGATATCATACAAAATTTAATGAAATAATTTGGTATCAAACTTCTATAAATGTTTAACTTATATGTCGACCAAATGAATCTGATATTAATATTTTTAATTTAACAAATTCAGAGTTCTTAATTTCATTAAAATAAAATTCACAAACATTGCAATGTGAAAAGCCTACAGAAATGGTAGGAGCTAAATATAAGATAGAACTTGATTGTACTCTGTACTCTTGATATGTCCAAGAAAATTTAAAATTTTAGACGCCACGCCCCTTCCCTTACAAAGATAAGTATCTTGTGATCTATATGTCCAGATGCAAGGCCCCCTTCACTCATAAACAGAAAAAAAGCAAAGCACAAGAGAATTACATCGGGAGCGGATATATGTACTTCCGTCGGGTTCTCGACTGTCCGGCTTGCTTTAAGTTGATTTTCAGAGAATGGTTTTCCCTATGGCAAGTGAATTTCTATGATTTTCCCGGAATTTTTGCATTATATGTACACAATAATTACAACAAGGTTTGCTTGTGCAATTTCTTGGAAACTGCATTGAAACTAGACACTCAATACAACTGTCGTGAAACGGACAACAGCAGGAGCAACAAAATGGGAAAAATAAAGAAAAAGAACTGCAATAACAACAAAAGCGCGTTAAACTTGCAATTCTAAATTTGTAAAACAACAACAAGTAAAAGAAATAAATAAACAGCGACGTCGCGGCGTCAGCGTCTACGTAACTTTTAAGCACACACACAATGCATGAAGCACTCACACACACACACACACACATACACACATACGTAAATACACATAGAGTGTGAGAGAAAGTGAGACGTGTAGAGCAGGGGCAGGGTATAAAAAGTGTAGCATACGCTGCGGCGGGCGACGTTTAATTAAAAGCGTGCGAAAAATGCAACACTCAAGCTGCAAACTGTGTGCCGTGAGCTATGGAACCGTGGAACCGTAGAACCATAGAACCGCACAGTCGTGGACTGCTGGAAGCTGGAGGCGAATGAAGTGACCATGGACGCGCATTTTGCCAATCCCCGTTTTAGCCATTCCCATTCGCTGGCAAAGCCAAAGCCAAAACCAAATTAAATTAATTAAATTGCAAGAAAATCTGCGCTGAAGCACGTGGAAAACTCGTCGACGTCGTCAACGTTGTCCAAATGAAATCAGCAAAGTAAAGTCAAATTAAGTAAAAGTTAGGTTAGGTTAGGCAGTAGCAGTGGCCGAAGCAGCGACAGCGACGACGACAGCGGGAGAGAAGAAAAAACGTTGCATACTTTTGTGCGCTCGTTTACTTCCAGCATTCGTTTACGTTGTTGTTTCTTGCGTATTCCTTTAATACCCTAGCAGATTGTATTACGACTTTGCCATCAAATGTGTAAAGTAGTATAAGCGATCGTGTGCGACACAACAAAGTAATTATTTTTCTGATTAGTGTGTCAAACGGTGTAGATTCTTATATCCAAGTCCTATTTATTGTCAGCCTGTAAATCTGTTCAATTATTCTACTTGGAATAGATCTTTTTTTAGATCTTCATCAAACATCTGTTTATATATGTATATATTTTTTGAATTTCGACAAATTTAAATTATTTATTATTTCGGTAAATAGGGTATTCAATCTTCAACGCTATTATTTGTCAAGTTTCTGTTTTTCTTACAGTGTAACACCTTTACCATTTTCATGCGGTCACCAATGCGTCGCACTCGACTTGAAGCGCGACTTTCTACATATTTCTCACACTTTTTTTCAGCCTCCCTCCCTTGCTACCACTTTTGCTTAGTCTCTTGCATTTTTTGCAATTAGCGGAATTGTTTCACATTTGCTTCACACTCGCTCGTTGTCCTGGCAAACTAAAGTTGCTTGCCTGCAGTTTATCTGCGGTTGTCACTGCACCGCCCATTCCCTTCTTTTGCTCCCCTTGCCGACCATCACTTGCTGTCTTTCCCTTTAGTTTGGTTTGTCGCTCGGTTGAGTTTATCTCTCTCCCTTCCAAATTATTTGTCCCTCCCTTTGTATCTATATCTTTCTTTGTGTCTCTCTCTCTCTCGCTCTGTGTCCAGCATTTTGGCGCCCGAGGGAAGTGTGCTAAATCTTTTAAAATACATCTAAAAACCGCGTCGCACACACACACCGTCGGATATAGACAAACACATACGAAGACAAACAGCTTTATGCAGTTTACTTGTATACTCCCCCCTGGATTCCCTTCCCTCCTTGAGTTCGCTTTACAGAACGTTTCACCCTAACTATCTTTACGTTCCAGCTCTTCTGACGCCCTGTCTCACAGTTCCGCATGTCCCACAGTTCCTCGTGTCCCACTGCACTATGGGATCTTTTCCCAGTGTTTTTGGAAATAAACCAAATTTTGTGGAAGTTGTTAGACTATATTTTATTTCAACGGGAACCTACCAGATAAATATCGTAACAATTTGTCAAACACAGATGATGTTATAAAGAAGCACGTGCTGTAAAATTCGTTACATTGGGCATTCAACTTTAAATTGAATAAACTACAATAAATTCGTCAATAAGTGACAACATTTTATGATGTAGTATATTCAGAGAGATGTGTACTTTGTGTTTGTGAGCGTACAATTTAGATTTGGTTCGTGTTGTCCACGTTAAAGTAAACCATCTCACTTGTAGAAATTTCAAATATAATCGTATTTTTGAATGGAGCTACAAAGTGAGTACAACGGATTCCAATCATAAAATCTATTGAATACGATATAGAAATAATTTTTTTTTTAAATGCAAGTAATTATAGTATAAAGTGCACATTTGTGCCCTATTTCCTACAATTTCACTTATTATTACATAATATATTATTGAAAAACTCCAAATATTTTATCACATGGAATTCGATGATGGTAAAGACCGCTTTTTACATTGAGCAACTGACACTTATTCGAAAGTTTCTATGTTCTTTAAATAGAAGGAAATACTAGTGACAAAAAATAACATAACATCATTAATCAATACGATATACGATATAGAAGTCCAATGTTGAACAAAATGTAAGAAGCGAAATGTTATATCATATCTGGTAAGTTTGCTACGGATATATAGCAAAATTGCAAACTTTCCATATACAAATTGTTTATTTTCCTAACGTTCATTTCTATAACATCTATATGATACAATTATTCGATCTTAATCATTTTTAGAGAATATGTTAGAACGATAATAACACAATTTGCCAGCTTAACTTCCTATTGATATTATTACACACAATGAGTTACTAATTAAGACCCAAGAAAAGGCGAAAGTCCCCATTGTGCGATGTACCAGTGTCCCACTGTCCAACTGCCGTTCTGGTGCACTCATGTGCATTTTAGTGGTAACCCAGTTTTCGTTTTAGGTGCTTAAAAGGTTTCCCCATTTGAATGTTGTTGTTCTTTGTGTGTATGTGTGTGTGTGTGTGTTGTTTGTGATGTGGTGTGTGTGTGTGTGTGTGTGTGTGTATCTGTGTGTGTGGCGACAAACAGCCTTGGCAGCTGGTGGCGCAGTGGACGGCAGATAATAGATCTGACAGTGAACAGTTTTAAATCGCAGCTACCTCCTACACAATTTACTTATGTAAGTTCATTTTCAGCAATTCAGTTAGTTAGAAGACATAAAACTAAGCCGTCCCAATGAGCCTGGCCAAAAACACACAGAGCAAATGGCAAAATGTTGCCTGCTAACGAGCAGACAGGCAGACAACAACAGTTTCCTGGCCAGAAATGACATCCTCATCCTCATTCTCGTTCTCGTCCTCGTTCACAGTCTTTGGCTGAGACTGAGGCTCATCCTGCTCTCAGCTCAAACGAGTTATGCGCATTTGCCCGCGAGCCGAAAGATTTGCGTTGCTCAGTTTTTTTGTTGTTTGGCTTCCTTCGGATTCAATTTTTTTTTTCTTTTTGGTTTCATTTCGTTTCCGTTGCCACGCAGAAGAAATTTACAGTCGAAATTCGAGGCCCAGGTACAAGTATCCTATGTAAAAACCTCAAAAACCTCAAGGCGTACGTCATTTTGTTTACATAAAATCAGCCAAGTGGAGACAAGTGCTGTAAGATGTCGATTTCAGGCCAAAAAGGGAAGCAAGGAGTCACATGGAGGTGGCTGGATATGATTGGGTGGTGGGTCGAGATGAGGGAAGGAGATGAGATGTAAATGGAAATTGAGACTCTGGCGGTGGCTAAAAGAATCTTGCCAACATTACGGAATAGCATTTGCATAATTATTATTGTCTGTATATATGTGCGTGCATATGTGTGTCTGTGTGTCTGTGTGTGTGTGTGTGTGTGCGCGTGTATGGATATTTGCCACCCACTTGGTATTTTTAAGAAACATTTTGCATTTAATTTGCATTTAAACTGAGACAACCAGCTGATAAGTGGCCACATTTTGGAGCCTGGAGACGCTCAAGGAAATCGTAACAAAAGCGACTCTGGCCAAAAAGAAAACCGATAAAGTTGTCCAACGAAAAGTTCAGCTCTGAAATAAACTATCAAATGTTCACGCTTAAAAAAATAATCAAGACGTTATATAATCATCATATTGATAACGAAATTGCTCAATTACAACGTACTTTTGACTTTTATATTATAATTTAATTTGTATAGTCTTTATAACTAGCTAAATAATCGAATTAAAAAATTTTCTTCAAAGCATTTTTAAATATAAAATATTTAAAGGCAAATTGAATATATTTTACATATTTTATTTATTTTTTGAATCATTATTATAAATATTTGAGAGCTGTAATTATTTGTTCAACTCCTAAATCAATCCTAAAAATATCCTAACTCATGACACGAATGTGATAGACCCTGTATTTATTCTGTATAAACTTACAATACAAGCAAGCCTTATAGATTGTAGCGTCAGTATACTATTCTTTTTGTAACTTCCGTGCTTAAAATCCAATCTTGATTAAATTTTCAAGAAACATCGAGTATCTTATTATTATTTTGAATTCGCAGTCTCAACTCTCTAGCTTTAAAATTGTTCATTTTATTCGATTGTAAAATAAAAAAAATTTCTGCTTGAGATGTAGAAAAACTTACATACCAATTTTGGTGTCTCTCTATAATAGTCTCTGAGATCTAGAATATCATATGGATTGTCGACTCAGCTATTATAAATGTACTGTTGCGCTTATTTTTCTGACAATCTTATTAGACCCTTAATATTTTTCATATATACAGTGATAATTGTTTATAAATTAAATGTTTTTACATTAGTATCTTATATAGTTTAGATATTACAATTCATCCAATCAAAGTAGTCAGTAAAACCATTTCAAACTTTACCCTTTTAAACAAATCTGCAAATTTATGCAATATTTGCAGGACTCAAGCAGTAACTAAAAGAGTTTGGTGTCAACACGTAATATTAAATATTAATTTTCCAGCACATATATACAATATACAAGTGCATTTATACATTTATATATAGTATATGAATAAGATATTATCATAAAATATTATAATTAAACATCAGTAAATTTGTATCTTGAAGTAGTTGAGCAGAGTTTGGCTTTAAGTAATATTTAAGTGTCAGCAAAATATCAGAAACTGATTCAAACTCTATTCAATTATTGCTGACTTTTCGGAATATGATTGGAAAACTCTTTGGCATTGATTTATATGCAATTGGCAACAATGAATGTTCGCTGTCTGCTTGGCCAACATCTCAATCTTAAATGCTGAGTGGACGGTCAAAAATTTCCATAAAAAAGTTGCCAGCATGCAGCATCAAATGAGCGCCAGCTGTGCCTCAGCAGGTCCTACAAAAGCAGACACCCACACACACACAGACACATACATACTCTGTATATAGATAGAGACCAGAGCCTAGGCAGAGTGGACTTAAACCAATGCCAAAGCCAAAGCAAGAACCAAAAACGGCAGAGCAAACATAAATGACAATGCATGCCACATTTTTCGCAGCAGCACAAAAATTCCAATTAAGTAGCAGCTGTTGGTAGCTGCTCGCTTTGAAAATTGAACAGCGACGCATGGCAGGAAAACAAGAAAACCAAACGATAACAAAACCAAATCAAAAAGCGAACCAGAAAAAAATGAAAATAAATAAAAAGCAAGAGAACTTAAAGGAGATGAAAAGCAAAGCCGAAATGTGAGTTCTCTGACTTCGTCTTCTACTGGCTGTGAAATGAAAATCAATGTCACTGTGTTTGGAGCAACGCTAGCTAACAAGTCAACCGACTTTCCCCGCCTCACTAACTCCCAGCTGGGCGGCTCTTGGCTTTCCAGCTTCCATCTGCTGACCATGTGCCATGCCATGCGCAAGGGTCAAGATTGTGACCACAACAAAGATGCGAGCCAGAAACGTGGCCAGCACGGCAGGCATAAAAATCAGAAACATTCGTTTGGCCAGTTAGCAGTCCTCTCTTCCCTTTACCTGCCTACATATTTTTCTCTATCCTTCCTCTGCCTTCGTTGGCTTGACAATTGGCCAGGCTATGAACACCAAAAAATTATATAAGACAAACATGTGTGTGTGTGTGTGTGTGTGTGACATATGCTCAATTCTCTATAAGTATGTGTGGGTGTGTGTTGAGTGCGCTCAACTTGAAATCCGTAAATGGTTCAGAGCAAAGTGCAGAGCTGCTTTAAAGGAAGCTTCAAATTACAGACACGTATGAAAAGATTAAACTTTAAGCAAGTCTAAAAAGTTAGAACTTAGTCATCCGCTTAGCGAGAGAGAGAGAGAGAAACGGATAGAGAGGGACAGCTAATCATTGCTTTTTGGAAGTATTTATTGTAGCTTGGTCTTATCACCATTTGTGGCAAATTGTTCAGCTGCTGCGGCCAATATGACAATCACAAGATCAAGTTGAAGGGTGAAGGAATGTTGTAATCTGGCAGATTTCGATGTTAATATGAGCATGATGCGAAGTATTCTTTAAACGCACATCAATTTTCAATCAGTTTTGTAATATCATGCCACACCAACACTCTCACACACACACACACACACACGCAAACACATATACATGCTGGAAACATGCTGACGATTTTATAATTGGGCATGCAAAATGTATTGCCAAAATATGTTGCTTCAACTCGTCAGAGAAGGAAGTTATGCTGTATAACCAAATAAGTATGCTATACTTTTCTACAACTTGCTAGCAGTCAACTGATATGCCTGAAAGCTCCACTTGTGCAGGATATACATAAATATGTTGCAAGTTATGCCGAGCAACGGCAATAAAGAAAGAGCCCAATGACATAAAACAGTTATGCCCATGTGTGCGTGTGTGCGTATGTGTGTGAAACTGCCTAACAATCAAATCCCAGATGCCAGCCAAGCTCGAAAAGGCCCACAGACTTCGACGTGTCGACAAACCACAAGCCTGCTGCGAGGCGCCTTTCATTTAATACGCATGCACTCACAAGCACACACACACAAACACACAAACACACACACATCGCGCGCGTACACGCACACACACACACACACACACTTGTTGAGATATAATAAAAATTTGATGTGCTTAAAATTTTTCATAAGGTAGGCCCAGAACAATGCACTATGGGAAACCCGACCATATTCCGGGCATTAATCCATTTTTCACTAGTACGCAACTTAGCGATATTTCAATGTCAACGCATAATGAAAACATTTAACTATTTTGTTGCATTTATGTTAGAGCAACAACTGTTAAGCTCAGCAATTTCCATATCAGTTTTTTTACACACTTTGAATGGAAAATGTGTTGGTAATGATTGGTTACTGAATTTCTTTGTTGTTTCTTTATGGAGTGAAGCTTTGGGGATCGCAGTCAAATCCAACTATAAATGTATCCAAGTTTTGCAGAATCGTGCACTACGACAGCTAACCAACTGTCTTTCTGGTACGTACGCGGTTCCACACTCCATAGATACCTCAATCTGCATACAGTTGAGGAGCAGATTGGAAGCGACACTAGAAAATACACCGAAAGACTGCTGAGCACCGCAGCCTGTTCGCAATAGGTCTACTCCCTGCCTGACCCTTAAGGCTACTTAAACAGGACAATTTGACGTCAGTGGGACTGCCCCACCTGCATTTCAAATCCTTATACTGTTATGGGTTACGGTTATATAATACATTTTCCATCCATATGTTGTTAAGGTACTAAGTTACCCTTCTACTGGTTCTACTCTTAATAAATTATATATAGTATATATAAAAAAAACTGTATTTTATATATATGCATATACTATATACATCAAGTAGAATCATTAATTCAGTTTGTCTTAATGTGGTCTTAGATTAGATATTTACTAATTTGTATAATTTTTTTATTCATACAATTATCTCTCGTTAGATTGTTCCTATCGCAGAAATATATGCGATGACAGTCCGATCTGGATTATTTCTTGACAATATGTCTGGTATCACTCACAACTGGACAAATAGGTCCGAATTGTTCGGATAACAAAAAATTTAATTAATCAAGAAATGGTTTTTAATTGATTTTGATAAATTTTTTGATGAGGTGCTCATAACGAATCTCAAAGATTGGTCCGGTTAGCTTGGATCACTAAGAATTTACATATAATAATATTAAGAATAAAGGCAATACCTGTCCCTGAGTTCCAGTACCACTAACAATTCATATTAAAAACTTTATGCGAACAACAATACTTCCAAATAATCTTCATTCGTTCTTAAGTAATTAATTTATTTTATTTAAAAAATAAGGGCAAATAGCCCACAGTGCAATGGGCAATCAACAACACACATACACACAATGTAAACGTAAAATAAAAGAAATGTTGGATACTTGCAAACAAGCTAAAAAAAAAAAGTGAAAATGTAAAATGAAACAAAATTTATTTAAATACATTTTGTGGTTTTCGTTACTGCTGTTGTTGTTTCGAGGAATCTTTGTGTGTCTGATTTCTGAAGTGCAAACGAAATGATTCTCAGAGTGTTAGACCAACAAATATTTCAAAAATTCTCGTAAAAATAAAAAAAAAACAAAAAATAAATGAACAAAGCTAGAAATAAATCCACAGCATTTGCAAATATGTATGAATTGCACAGTTGAAAATCTATGGTATTTATTGTGGCACTCTTGTATTTCCTTTGTGGTCGCTTTTACCATTTGATTGGTATTTTTTGAGCTTACGGCAAAATACCGAAACAGAAAGTGCAATTACTTTTTATACTCGATTGTTATAGAATTGTTAGCGATGTGCGTGTGATTCCTAGCACAAACATTTCCAGTTTAAAATAGCACTAATATATTTGAATTGTCGTGAAGTATCTGAATTTCGTGAGTCATGTTTTCAAATATAAATATATATAGCGAACACCTCGATATAGTGAAAACCTTAATTTAAACTGAACTCTTAATAGTAAACAGTCGAAAACATCTAATTTTTGAAAAATATAATTCAATAAGAACTTCAAGCGGAATTCATACTTATCGGAAAGGCTACAGTTAAGAAAATCAGACTGTTAGGGACCCTGTACTTATTCTGTGATAACTCACACTCATGTGAACAAACACTCTGCAAGCTTCATGTTAAATTGTTTCTTAAATAACTTTCCAGTTTGTTATCCGATCGCGATGAAATTTTTATGACACATAGTGTCACAGATGTTCGTCCGATGCTCAAATCCAATTTTTTGAAAGTTGGCAAAAGTTGGTATAGCAAAGTTCTTAAAGAAATGATCCTGCCAAATTTGTTTTTTTCTAGCTCTTAACTGGGCTGTTAATGATGATCAAAAATGTAAATATACATATACATATCTGCCAGACATCCTTCTGCCCTTTTAGACAAATTTTAAAGTTCCTTGGAACTTTGTACACTCAGGTCGAGAGTATATTGAGCTTGTTAATATTATGTAACATGGCAATATCAATTTTCAAAGCAATTTTCAGGCAACAGCCTTGAGATTTGTCAAACATGGATTGCGCATCCCAGCGGACGTTTTCACTGAGACATCACGCTGTAGCCCAAACGGGTTAGGATATCGAGCTGAAATTTGCACAAAACATAGCTGAGACACAATTATCATGCAATAAGGCTGCGTTTTTTGATATTCCAACTGGAAGGGGTTAAAATGGTGGGGTCAAAGGTCTAAAAAGCTTAGTATGAAAAAAAATGTTTGTTTTTTGAGCTATCTCAACCAAACTCACAGATTATGTATTTCTTACTTATTGTTACATTCTGAGATCGGATGTATATATGGTATATATCTGCCATAGGGACAGTGGCTCTTGGTGGTATGATAAACAATCAAAAGCAGAGTGGGAGCGGGTGCGATTCATTGTTGTCGCTCTTGGTGCTTCACCCAACAATCAAAAGCAGCGGGGGAGAGGATGCAGTGCCTGCAAAACATTTAGCATGGGCGAAACAATATCTCTTTCTTTCTCTCTCTTACGCTCGGGTTTTAAGGATTTCAAAAGAATAGAAAACACAGCCGCCTTTAGCAGGGAGACAAATCTATAGCGATTTTAACTGACTGAGTCCAAGACAGTGCAGTGACGCTTCGATCGTCATGCCCCGGCGATAGCTGTGAAAAGTGTTCTCCACTTGCACTCCACATTTCTTCCCGAAATTTCAACGAGCGTAGCTTTTTGTTTATTTTTAAATAAGCGGATAAAAATGCATATATTTTAAAAACTACAATTCGATGATAATGCCTGACTGAAGCGGGATTCGAACCCACTCCTCTGCTTGCGCATTTGCCGCTCACACTACCCACAGAGTCATTGAACCTATAAGAAATCATCTGTCAAAATACCGTTTTGGTTGCTGTCACCATTTTATTACACCAAGAAAAATGTCATGTGTAATTATTATATGCAAATAGTATACTAAGTCAATGAATCTAATTGAACTTTTTTTACTCAGCTCAATTGAAAGATACGGGTACTGAGGCTAAGCAGTCGAGCACACTCGACTATAGCGACCCTCCGTTTAGATTTAAATATAATAATAATAAAATATTACTTGTTCCTTTCATTGGCCATTTTATGGGCATTCCTTAGCCTGGTTTTTATGACAACGACATTTGGCTAATCAAGACAAGGTGTTTTTTATTGAGCCACCTGTCGTTTTTACCCCTGCTCCTTTCATAGTCTTCAGTGGACAAAAACATTCGCGTGTGGCAACATTTGGCAAATATTTGCGCTAATTTGTCGCCGTCAAGCACGAAATGGACTTTTCCTGGCCGAAGGGAAGGGCAATAACTGTCGACTGAAGAAAGGAGTGTTTTAGTGTCAGTGTGAACATCTTTATAGATTTCAGAGACTAAAAACTGGTACAGCAACTAAATTTGGTGACAATATTCCTATAGTGTGGTGACAGATAAAGTTTCTTTTAGAATCCAATCTAATTTTTTTCTGTGTCTGCAATTTTTTACAGTACTCAAATTCAATATTACATAAACTGAAAAAACTCAAATTGCGATGAAAAATGTTTTTTAGCTAGAACTATTTTTTTGATTACTTCATTTAATAATTGCCATCCTACTTGTTAGTTGCGAGTTATTAAGTAGTTTAGTACCGTGAGCTACATGCATAAATCTCAAGAGTAAGGACTCTGTTGGTGCTCGGTGCTCGAAAAGTGCGTGCCGTCGATTGCCAAGATAAACAACAAACTGCTCTTGGATGGAGTACGAAGAGAGTACTGTGGGTTGGGGACGCTTTAGGGGGTGCGACCGCTAATTGTCTGCTGTGTTTTTGCTGACAATTCGTTTTTGGCCAAGTATAATTCGTGCAGAACACAAAAGTGTCACGCAAATGTTGGCCAGAACGTCAACAGATCTGGCAGTGCGATTGCGATTGCGAGAGAGCTGCCAATTAATTAATTAGCCCACTTTGCTGGCTCCCTCGCCATGGGGCGTGGCTGGGGCGTGATTTATTGCTAAACCAACTGCTGACTGGGTTTTCCTAGTTTACTAGTTTGTAGTTTTTATTTTGTTTTACATATTTGCAATTGCCAAAAATTTGAGTTCAACTCTCAACACGCAAAAGTCAAATTTTTATTGTCGCATTTGGCACGACATTAGATTGGAATTTGTGTGGAGCGGTTCACAACGTTGTTCAGGGCTCATCAGTCTCAAATGCAAACCAACACACATATGTACAACTTATTTCTGTCGTGTGCGTCAAATGTGAAATTCTCTTGCAAATGACACTAATTAGCACGGCCTACAAAACGGAATTCGTTCTAATACCAGGCTAATGCACAGGACATGTGTCAGGACGAGCCTTCCACCTGGCTTACGTTATCTATCTATTAAGTAGACTACACATCAATATGCTTAGCAGATTCAGTTTGTTTATGATTGGGTTTATCACTGGGTCTAAAATGGTTCAACTGGTTCAATATTTACATATATGTTATCTGTTGGCCTTCTTCCTGTTGCAATGACATTCAGAGCCGCAAAGAAGCAATAAGTTATCAAAAATAATTATAGTTTTCTGAAGAGATTAAGTTAATATCGTGATAATTACTTATTGCTCGATTAATCATTTTGAAACTGTTCTGAAGTGCTTAAATCGTTGCCAAATGTTTTATTTTAAATGGTGTTAAATGAGTAAAATGTGTGTAAAATACAACTGAGAGTCAATACAAACATATGATCAGTTTTAAGTGGCCGTCATTTTTACATTGTTTTATATAAATTTAGCAAAATTGTCGTTAAATGTTAAATGTTGTCATATAGTTGCTATACAATATTATTAATTTATCAAAGTTTCTCATATTATTGATTTAATATTAAATTTCTAAACAGACAGAGAGAAATCAAAACAAAAACAATGAACTATTTAATTGTCGGCTTACCATTCACGTAACTTAAGAATATGTATATGTTACACATCTGTATAGTTAACGTATAGTTAAAGTTAAGATAATGAAACACTTTCGAGAGAGATTCTTTGTATTGGGCTGAGATAATAAGTATGTGTATGTATATCTCTGATGTGTCTCCGCATCATTTTAGCATCATTATCAGAGTAAGCACTCTGCCAACAGTGAGACCATATTTAAAGAATTTTCACCAGTTTTGCTAAAAATATACAACGAATGGGCCGCCAAAAGCAAACACACAATGGAAACCAACGCACAGTCGGTGCGTATGTATGTGGGTGGGGATGTGAGGAAGAGACGCCCTTAAAGCAACAATACAACAAAATAAACAAAAGCTCTGCACGGCCATTGTTTGCTTAAGACACACTGAGAACATTCATAATTTTTTTTTTTATTTTTTTTTTGGTTTTTATTTTAGCACGACGTAATTCATTTTGAGAAGACGCCCGGCGAAATATAAAAAAGCTCAGCATACTTTTGGGCACACAAGCGTTCAAAAAAGAGACGACAGCCAAACAGCCACATAAACAAAGCGAAAATGAAGAGAGAGAAAATGTGAAAAAAGATAAATAATAAAGAAACGAAATGTATGAATAATAATAACCAAATTGGTTTGAGCTTATTTTGGCACAAGTGAAACGAAATGAAATTAGCTTTGAGTACTGATGACTTTCGGCGTTGACGATGACGGCGCTTACACTCGCCAAGCTGATGAGACTACGATGGAGGCTTTAGCTTTAGGTGGAACTGGAGCTGATTCTGATTCTGATTCAGATTCAGATGCTGTGGGCCGACAATTTGTCAATTGACACGCAGCCAGGCGCTGAAGCTGCTTCCGCCCGGTTGACTGTGAATGGACGAGCTGAAAATTTCATAGAATTGTGCTGCAGTTGCTCCGCCCGGCGATCTCCTCTTGGTTTTAGGTCCTCCTCGCCATGCTGCGGTCGGATCTTTATCGCTTTTTGAAATCATCTGGCTGGAATAAATACATTTCAGCATCAAGTTGCCTCCAGCTGCCCCGCCATCAAATAGGTCGACCATTAGGATGGACCAAGTAATGCACTTCGATGTAGTTTTCAGTCCCAGTTTTCAAGAGTTTTCAAGAGCAGCTGCGTGTAATAAATGACTTCTTCCTTTGCTCTCGGACATCCTTGGTCCTTCGAGCTATGCAAATAACCCACAAACGGCTGCAGGCACATTGATATATTGACTCAGGCAATAACATCAAAGTCCGTGCCACAGAAACAAAGCGCTGGGCTAAATCTTTGTATTAACAGCATAAATTATGTTGACTTAAGTTCACCAGCAATTGGATAGACAGGATGCGGGCAGAACTCAGAAAGGGGAAAGGCAAGAGGGGAGGTTGGCAAACCCTTTACGAGTAGTCGTTGAATTTGAATTTGAATTTGAAACTGAAACTGAAACTGAAACCTAATGACGCATTTGATTGGCTCGACCGGGAACGCCACTAAAAATAGCCTTACGACAGCTCCATGCGATTAGTCTTTATTAGATGCTTCGCTGATTCCCTTAACTCAACTCAAATAACACGATCTCTGAAATACTCGGCGCATGCAAATCGATAGCTCGAATGGCATAAAGTTATAATCTAGGGAAAGAAATAAATGTTTAAATAAAGGTCACACAATCTTATGTTCCATAGACTAAAAGAAGCTAACAGCGTGTTGAGTTTTAAATGAAGTTCAACTAGTAATCAGAAGTTATGGCAAGAAATGATTAAAGTTCAAAATTAGCTCAATCACTCATATTGTCTTACTGACTTCTAGATTGTTCTTTGTCGAATTTATTAGCCAAGAACGCTTTTAAACATTGACTCTGTTTTTTTGATTGGAATTTATATAAGATGAAACAGATTAGTTGGAGTAAAAGCTTAAAGCTTTACAATTTAATTATTGGCTTGAAATGTTTTCTATTCCTGTCTTGTTCTAAGCACCTTGCGATTGTAAAGAATATAGATTAATCTTACCAAAAGCTAAAAGCATTAAAGCTCAACTTACTCTATGTTGCTTTGGCATTAAAGCTCAAGAGCTCAACTACATTGTAAGTAATCTTGGTCTTTTCCAATTATATAATTATTATTTTATATCTAATCAATCAAAATCATAAGCTAAAAGCCTAAGTCTTTAACCATATTAAGCATGCGTAGGACCGAAAAGTACACCCAATTGAATGTAATGTTCTCTGCTGAGAACTTAAATTTTAAGATTCATCAAATTTAAGGTACAAACTCGAAGCATAAAAATCTATATATTGGCACTATCATATAAAACTTACATAATTGATTACTTAGATTACTGTTTTCACAACGTTTCACTTTCGTTTTACCCAATGTCATAAGAGTTAAAACCGATTCTGTGTTAAGAACTACATTATTCGTTGAACCAGTATCATCTGAAATTATGGTGATAAGAATTTTCCTGCTTTGCGTGCCGCGAATCGGATTTCTAATTAGCGGCTCTGTGTAAAAATCTAACAATTTGCATGCATTTATAGCAACAAAGTCATTAGTTATCATATTACGTCCTTTGACCTCACCACGCCCACCATTTATGCTGATAAATTATGCATCCCTGTGTTGTCCATTGACCCATGGATCCAGTTCCCGCACCCCGCACCCCGTTCCAGATCCAGATCCCCAATTCCCTTGTTGCCTCCTCGAGGTGGGACGAGTTGTTTTCCATTTTGGTTTTCGGTTTCACTGGAATCGGAATATGTAAAACGTTTGATCCCTTCCGGCTTAGCCAGGTCTAAAAGTAGCGCACGATGAAATAAACTCAAATAAAATTATGTGCAGTGGTGCAAGGGACTGGTTAACAGGGTAACAGACAGTCAGATAGACCCAGAGCGACAGAGAGAGAGAGGGAGATTGTGTGTGAAGGCAGAAGGACTTTAAATATATTACAAACCCAATAATCCCAAACAGAATCAAAAATATTTATTTGCCCCAGCTCTGACAATCAAAAAAGTCAATTCCTACCCTTTCCACCTTCCCTTGGAACCCTCGAGAAGCTTTCCCCATGTCGCCGCAGAATAGTCAACGCAGCAAAAACAAAAGTTTATTTATTTAATACGAACTGAAAACAAACAATAGTTTTTAGGATTCGGTTAACTTAACTATGCAATACTCTATGCAATAAGTAAACTAAAGGGCACAAAATTTGTTAAAAAATCGGACAAATTAAATCAGCCGTTTCTCCATTGATAATAAGAATCATAAGTAAATAATTTAGTTATCTATAATACAGGAATGCGGAAACAACTTTGACTACCTTTTTCACCGTTTTCACTGGCCATTGGGTATTAAAATAATTCAGAAATTACATTTGTTTGGCAATCGACAATGTTTCGTATATCTGTATAAGTACGATTTCCATAAAGTTGTTGTGTACTACTATTTATCACATATTAGCACATATACCCTGTAACAGTTGAAGTATAAAGAAAATATTTTTTTTAAAAATCTTTGAACTCCTTTAAAAGGGGTCAGTTGGGTCACAGAGCGTTTGATTAAAAATCCGGTTGATATTATCTGTTGGTGATATGTTCTCTAACCCTTTCTGTTCTGTCCCAGTCTCACTTAGCCTAGACTTTGGGTTAAAAGTTGGGCCCAGTTCATTGAAAGTTTTGACGCAGCAGGCACGTAGCATGCCACGCCCATGCCGCATACCGTCATCCCCTCCCATCCGAATGTCTCTACACCAATGTAAGGCAACTTTTACACTATTTGCCCCAATGTTAAACTCTGCCTGCGCTTTGCATTTTTGGCCAAAAGCAAACAGCAATAACAACAAGAGCAACAACAAGAGGGGCAGACTGAAGTGAAACTGAAAGTCAAACCTTGTCGTAAGAGTCATAAAAAATGGGCAACTTTTATTTTTTTTATTTTATTTATTTATGTTAAATTCATGACATGTATTTAAATTAGTTTCTGAACAGTTTGTTCCTTTTTTGTCTGTATCTCCCTCAGTATGTGTGTGTGTGTGTGTGTATGTGTTGGATGTGTATGTGTATGTGTGACATTAAACGCAGCCGTCGCACAATGGGACATTTGCCCATTTTTATTGAATTAATTAATAACTCAAGAGCGATACAAGATTTGTTGAAATACTTTTTTTTTGCATAATATCAAGTGATATCAATTGGAAGTGGGGCTGAATGTGTGGAAACAATAGAAACAATCGATTAAAACAAAAAAAAGGTTCATTTGTGTTTTACAAGATATTCAAGTCAAAATCATCATATGTGGTTAATATTATAACCCTGATATTTTGTTCAACAATTATCAGTTAGTAGAGTCAAAAGAAAATTTTCTTTCTTTCATATTTTAATGTGAGAACCTAGAATATTTGAATTTTGACTTTTACGTGTTGTGATTTAAGTGTAGACTGAACATAGAGTGTAAAATCAAATTTTAAAAAAATCGCAAATCAAAAAATCGAGTTGTCATCGATATTTTATATAAATTTTCTAATTTTTAGAAACTCGTGCGATTATTTATAGACATTCCTTTTATACAACTTTAAAATCTCTGAAAACAATTTATACAACAGTCAAATATAGAAAGCACATGATAACATAATGTACTTAATTCGTAGAATATGGTTAATTATAATATAGTATTATTTTAAAGTCTGCTTCACACTCTTTTAAATTAATTACTAGACAGTTTGTATGTAGATACGTAAAGCTTTATGTGTTCGTAGACTTTTTAGATCCGCGATCTGTCAAATAATTAATATGGCTGTATTTTCACTTCACCTGAAGAAGTGTGTTGCAATTAAGAATTGAAAAGCTGCCAAATTGTTCATGAAAATCGATTTATATTAAACGATTCATCGGCAAAAAGAATAGAGTTGCGCTGATTTTTAACAACACAGAGACATAATAGCCAAAGTACATGCCACACTTAATTTTATCTGTCAATACTTTTAATATTAAGCTTAATTATTCGATTACTTTACAAAAGGAATAATGCATGCTAGCATTTTGGATACATAATAAAAAAGTGTGATGTATTTCTTATGTATAAGATTGTTAATTTGATCAACTTTATGCGATAACCCGACATTATTCCAACGTATTGATCAATTAGTCTATAGTGCGTGATGAACTTATGCCCCAAAAAGTAGGCAACAAAAAGTCTGCGCTGCATTAGCAAATATTCAATTATGAACCAGCCATTTCTCTCTCTCTCTCTTTATCTCGCTTGTATCTGCTTTTGCTCTTCTTTGATATATATATATATATATGTAAGTGTATCTCTGTCTGATGTCATTAGCATTTCAAATGCAAAGACCGCATCAGTAGCATCAGAAAGCAAAGAACCCAAACAGCCGAACCCAATCCCAGTTTAACCTTCAGCTCCCACCATCGACATCAGCTCCAACTCAAACTCCGGTTCCAGTTTCAGTTTTAGTTCCAGGCAGAGAACACAAAACTTTTGCCATTTGCCTGCAAGCCTGCAAGCCCGGCAAACGACAAAGGGCAAAGCAAACACGCAAAGTTTCCGTGTGTATATCTTGTCAGTTAGTGATATGTGTATACTAAATAGCTGCATACATTATCGCAGTCTTCTTCAAGTTCTGTCTCCCTCTCTCTCTTTCTATCTCTCTCTCTCTCTGTCTCTTGTTGCTTATTGAATAGCTTAAAAATTGCGTGTCTGGTCAAGTGCTGTGGCTTTCCACTTTTGTTTCTTGTGCTTTGGCCTTCGACAGATCAAAGACACACACACACACACACACAAAGACGCCGACCTACATACACTTGAATATGGATTTGCGTGGCGGATGCCTAACCGGAAATTGATATTTAATTAAAGTTTCAGACGCAGCTTTTGTCGGTTTCCCAGCAAACTTTTGCCCCGAACGAGTTTAGTTGCCGCTGCTGCATGAAGACAATTTCCATATATACGAGTAGAGTAAACGAATAGGCATAATAGTCCTGCCTTTCCCTTCTATTTGTATCATACTCAACATCATCAGATTTTGGTGACTTGAAAGAGAAATAAATAAATTTGCTATTTTATCGCCTAAGTTGGAAATGTCAACTCGGCATGTTTGTTTTCTAAAAATCAGCTTAGAGAGACAAATGTGATGATACGTTGTGTTGGCCGGAAACCAAACTTTAAGCCAGTGCTTATGAAATGCAGATCAACATAAATCTCGAGCTAAACTCCAATGGTAACAACTGAAAGTGACACTTAGACAGCCTTTATACATACTTTTATTTTTGTATTCCAACACACTTGAAGGCTAAACTAATATAGTCCCTTTCAAAATGAAATCCCATTAAATTTAAGGCAATTCAACACTAAAAATAGTTCGATTACCCACAAGTTTCAGTCTCACTTCCATGTCAAACTGAGAGAAAATTCTCTGAGCAAATTCTCGAAGCTTTGCAATCGAAACTAATCGATTTCTCAATGCAAATATTGTCATTGTGTCTGGATAAAGCGTTCGTACCGTTTTCTGGTCCATTAAGAGTACCGGCAGTGAGGCATTGCCGCCATTTTGTTGCTCATTAAATGCACTCAGGCAAATTTATACCCATTTATTTTAAAGGCGTCGTATCGCTACCAAATTTCTTCTATATACCTCTGCCATGGGGAAGACTCAAGGAGAACGCTTTAATGTCGCTGGCTGTGAAATGTTTTTTTTTATTTTTATAAGTATTTAAATACGAGCGGAAAGCAACAGCCGTGTCTCAGCTGCTTGCTGATAGCTGGCTAAAAGGAAGAGATGGAGAGAGAGAGAGAGAGAGCTGCTGTGGTAGAGAGTATAGAAAGGTGTAGCTAGAGAAAGGAAGGCGAATAAACGGGCGTTGAACAAACTTTATGGCTTTTATCTACGCGCAACTTTCGAACTGGCGCCAAACATGGCAAATGTAAGCGGGAAAATGTGGCGTGTGACTTTGTCTCCATCTCCGTCCGCGTCTCCGTCTCCATCTCCATCTCCATCTCCATCGACGGCACCCGACGCTCATCAGCTAAGTTTTTAAACATGCCTCACGGCCAAATGCATAAATATTTTCAGTGTCTCCGTCGCGTGAAAAGCAGGCAAAAGAGAAACATGACATTTTTCATATAAATTATTTGGCTTTGGACGCTTTGGCGGGCTCTGTCACAACGTTGACGTTGGGGGCGTGCCGCATTTGCATATTTGCAGCAAAGCAGTACCAAAGTGCCATAAAAACCGGTACAGTTGAATGAAATGAAGTCAAATAACAGAGTACAAAGTACAAGCGACAGCAGCCAAACGACCAAAAACAGAACGGTCGAGAGACAGCAGACGGGAGACCAGAGACCAGAGACGAGAGACACAGGACATAACGGCACAACACAACGAAGGATGCGACAGGACAGTAGGGGCACAAAGATATAGGCAATAAAAACTTTATACAATGGCAGATGCCATCCCAATGGATGATGGACATGACGGCCAATGGTCAACAGGCAATCCCAGTTGCTGCTGCCTTAAAGGAGCTTGCGACTCGGCAACAAAATACCGTTGCTTAAAGGCGTAAGGTTGGTCAGGGTGGGGGAAGGTCGAGCGATCAGTCACAGAATGAGATTTCAGCCCCTCTGTCATTCGCATGTCCTTCGCATTGTCCTATCACAACAGACAGCCCGAAAATGTCCTTAGCCCAAAGTCCTAATGACACTGACTAATTTTCAACATTAGATTAATATCGCAAAACAGATTGGGGCAGTCAGGAATTTTAGACATTTATAAATGTGTAACCGTCAATTATAAAATTTAAAATAGAAAAAATAAAATATTGAAAAAATACAGAATACATCGAAACAGAACTGAAATCATTGAAAGACTGAAGAGATAACTAGATGTTCTTAGATCTTTAGGATTGGTTGTCACATTTAGTTAAATTCATGAAACTCACTCGGCTGATAAAAGAAATAAAATAAAATCTATTAATAGCGGACAAATATAGTGAAGTTTAAATTACTTGCAATAGAAACGTTGATGAAATTATTATAAGTTTGTCAAGTTAATATATATAAACAAGAATTAAATAAATTGAATTCTTAACACACCTTGAAATGCTACTTTTTTTTGAGAATTGAAAGAACTGTATTTAAAACAGCACTGAGAAGCGTAAAAGTTCAAATTAGCTCAGAGATAAATTTAGTTATAAATAAGGACAGTTGTCAGGTTCAGTACACGAACATTTTCTTAAAAACTGTATCAAATACTTAATAAAAATGAAAGTCCTTAAAGTCCGATTAGGAAAGTAAATTTGTCATAGCCAAGTAATACAAGTAATCTCTTCATGACACCTTTAAATTGTTGCAAATTGTTAAAACTCGAATAGTTTCCAGATTATAATGAAGGAATGCCCAGATTTACACAAATCGTAAGGTGTGAAGTGAGTATCGGAGGTTCGTCTGACTGTTTGCTTAATAATGTCTGTTTATTTTCCATGGAAATAAAGAAACTGCCATCACAAAGTGAGCTGTGTTGCCAACATCATCGAGTTACAAATTCGTTTACGTTATACATTTACACATTGAGACATGGAACAGGCGATGGATTTTGTGCCTGTAGAAAAATTTTGTAAACAAAAAACATTTCGTCAGGTTTTTGCCTCCTCTTAATTCCAAAACAAAAAAAAAAGAAAGAGAAGAGATTTTTCGTTGTAATACCCTACATAGATGCAGTAATAAAGGGTATAACAGGTTTTCGAGCTAAGACATCAGATCATTAAATTCACACGTAACACTAAAGTTATTATTTGTTTGTTTTTAATCTATAAACACTTTTTATAAATATCAATTGAGAAACTCATCTCAATTGTGTAGGGTAACTATTCGTCAATCATTTGTGCTTATCACATGCTTACTTGTGTTTTTTGGAGCTTCGCAGCAGATTGTGTCAGATATTAAATTTATTTACGCGAATTTCTCACTTCGGGCTGTGTAAAAACAACGACAACAACGACGAGAACAACATCGACAACAACTGGCCATGTGGCAGCACAAGGACGTTGCTCAAAAAACTGAACAGGAAAAAATGAAAAGGATTTAAAAAAATAAAAATAAAAAAAACCAAAAAGAGGCAAAAAGAATAAGCAAAGTGTTTCATACATCGCATTTTATGAAAGCTGCGTACATAGCATTTCGATATTTGGTTCCCCCAATTTTATTATTATTTTGATTTTTATTTTGTGTTTTCGGTCTTGTTTTTGGTGTTTCCCGATGCGGATTAACAACTCAAAAGTGGGCTCGGCTCGACTATGCGATGTTGGAGTTTGACGGCACTCAAAGCTTTGGGGATTATGTTTCAATTAGGCAATGTGTTCCAAGGACTATAGAGCGTTGATTGGATTGGTCCATTTGCCTGCCCAGCCGAGGCATCTGAAACTTGAATGTTCCCCCCTCCGCGTCTTTCCACAATCTTCTGCCACTTGCAACGCCTTTCGCTGCCTTGTCCAATTACAATCCCAATTAATATTATACATAAATCGAATAAATACGAGTAGGGTGCATTTTAGGTGTGTACTCATGTCCTTCATTTCTGTAGTCCAAAATAATGATTTTCTTCTCTTTATTTATAGTATTGTAAATTTCTCGATGAAAATACGAGTAAATATGTAAGTTATTTATTAGCTTCATTTTTAGCGCAGACAATTTCAGCATCCAGTATACAATTATTATTTAAATATTTTATCGTTTCTATTTTTTATGAGCCAAAAGCGCCAACAGACTCAACATGTACTAAACAATCAAAGTGCAAATACCATTAAATGAATTAAGTAATTTAAAGAATTCATTGATTCAATTTATAACAAATATTTGAAGAATGTATTCCAATAGTTTGTCAATTTGTATTGGAACTTAGTGAAAGTTGACAGTTGAAATGCTTAACAGCAAATAACTAAACAACTTAAATTGATTAAATAGAAATATAAAAAAATGGTCTTTTAAATCGTTTCGGCAAAATTGTAAAGCCAACGAAATTGGCTTAGGATATAGTGGAGCCTAATACCAAATTGGGTGTCTCTAGCTCTTACAGTCTCTAATATCTGTGTGTTTATACAACTGGGGGGAAAGACGGATAGACGAACAGGCGGACATGTCTATATCGAATTGAATGTTAATGCTGATCAAGAGTACATATATATATAGTAGTTTTTCTATGACTAACTTAAGAGTTGTGGAACATGTCAGGGCGTAAATTGCCATCTCTGTGCGTGAGCTGTCAGTTTATATGTCTAGATATCTATACATCTCCATACGAATATAATTGTGCTTATGTATGGTATATATGTATGTATGTGTACTCGAGTACTCATAGTTTATTTCACAGGTTCAGCAGTACAGCATGGCTTTTATGCAAATGGCTGTCAGCCTTGTTGATATTCCTGTTTTGTTATACTCTCGACCCATTCAAAATGGGCAAAAAGGGTATATTTGTTTTGTGCAAATCTCCTACCATATAAAATGTATATATATATACTTGATCAGCATTAATAGACGAGTCGAGTTAGGGCTGGTCGTCTAATACTGAGACTATAAGAGCTAGAGATTGGAATTATAAGCAAATCAAGTTTATGTTTAGTTTTGTATGCCACGCCCCCACCGCCCACAAAGCAATTTGAAAGTAAATTCCATCACAATCTGATTATAGATTAGTAAGGTATTCAAGAAAGAAAGCACAACGATGCCACATAGTAGTACTGGGCATGCGGCGTGTACGCTCGTGTATGTATGCGTTTTTATGAGCTTTTCCGTGTATGTTCGAGTATATGACAGCGAACAAGGGTGTCTTGTCGTCGTGCACTCCCGACTAGAGTCTTCTTACTACTTTTATTATGGCAATATTGTTTGTTTGTTTGTTTGTTTTTTTTTTGAATTCTCCAGCTCCTGCACCGACTTCTGTTCCTCTTTTAAATTGCTGCAGTAACCGCTGCTGTTGCTGGTGTTGTCTATGTTGCTGGTGTTATTGTAAGCCGGGCAATAAAAATATATAGTACGTTGATTTTGCAACTTGTTTGGGCTCAACAATAAAACCGTGGACGGCCAATTGGCCAAGGAGGAAACTGTTGCTGAAGTTTTCTTTTGAGTATCTAGAGATTTATTCGCATTGTATTTGTTCTTTGTCTTGCAGACTAAATACTTTGGAATTTACTCACTTTGGATTGATCATCAGGCAGTGAACAGAGAAACAAAGCGATTGGTAAGTAAAAGTCACTCTAGTTCTTAAAACGATTGTTTATGCCTAAAGAATTCTTGTCTTTGCTGCCTTCGGGAAGTGCATTAAGTTCTTAAGTTGGCCCAGACGACACTCACAATCAGTTTAAGCAAAGATAACAATTTTTTTTTATACATATACAGCAAAAGGGGGGCAACTCGATGCTCGGGGTTAATTAAAATACGAAATACACTTTGACAAAATGCCATTTAATCTACTCAGCTTTGAACTTGGACCAAACAAGTAAAAAAAAAAAAGTTAAAAAAGCAGGCGACAAATTAATTATGCGCATATTTGTGGGCTCCACAACAATAACAACAACAACAACGAAAAAATATTGAGATGGAAAAAGAAAAGGTTCACTTTGATTTGCATTTTTCGGCGCTTTCGAATACACCATTTATGACATTAACCGCACACTGCGTTGGAAGCCCTGGCAACCCTGGCCACCCACTCAGCACCCTCTATTAATTACAACAAAAATCTACTACTAATCAGAAGCGTAGGTCGAAAGACTTTCCCGGGTCCAGTGTTAAATGAGCCGCTGAGCCGCATAATTTTCCAAGTTCTAAGACTGGCGACTCTACTCACGGATTAATTGCAAATCGAATTCGAAGCAGGTTGAGTTTTTTCTCATTTTTTTTGCTAACGAAGCAAACTGGATGAAGAGTCTATGGGAGATGTTAAAATTGCCAAAAGGAAACTTATTGCAATAAAATGCAAAATACAGCAAACTAGTTTTAGATACTAATCGTATTTAAATAGAGAGAATGCGAAAGACCAATTAACAAATGATTAATTTCCCTTAGAGAGACCATGAATTTTACACTATTTTTCCAAGAAATTTAACGACTTTTGTAAACTCAGTTTAATTAACAAATTCTAAAGTCCTTTCTCGATATGAATGTACCAATAATTGTAATATTAAATAGTATTCTTAGGCATAAAAGAACGTGAATAATGAGTATATTCATTAGTGTACAGTTAGTCAAGTTAATGTTTTAACCAAATTAAATAATCACATATTTAATATTTTATCCCTATTCATATCTCTTACAAAACGATCTCATCTCCAACTTTTAAGATAACACATCTAAAAGTATCGGGTAGTTGATATATAACCAAATTTATTGATCCTGCCGGTTGCATTGCAATTGATCTATAAATATTTGAAATATTCAACAATTTGTTTAAATTAAAGTAATTTTTGGGGTCCGCTTTCGTCACTAGCGTGGACTGCCGTCCACAGTGATTCACAATTCATGGACAACGAGAGAGCGCATATGACACTCTAATTTACGCTCTCGCTCGATACAGTGTGTCTGTCAAAAGCTGAAAGCTACTGACTGAAAAGAACACAGAATATTTTACAACACTAATGGATAAGAGTTGTCGAGTACTGAAAATTAAAAGTTTATTATTATAATACTTAATATTGGATGATTGCTTGAACATAGATTTGAAAACCTTACATTTAATTAGATGTATTAAAATAGTGAACAACTTTGTATTAAAATAGTGAACAACTTTTGCATTAGCAATCACATTAATTTACACATTTTGTTAAATTTGAAATCAGAATGGTTTTGCGCACCAGAACAGTGTTGCCAGACTGCCGCAATCAAGCTACTCTCAATGATTTCGAACAATTCCCATAAAGAATTTAGATGTATTATTTTAATAAATTAAAAGTTGCTTTAACATAATAACTAGTGATAAATATAGGTGACTGGTGTACACGTGTTTTCCTGGAAAATGTTTAGATATACAAAAGCAATTCTATTATAATCATTTAAGAACACTTTTACTGGGTGTTCTACTGTCTCGCGCACTCGTCAGAACTGCTTGTTATTAGACCCTTTACTTGAAAAAGGTAAACAGTTTGTCAAAATGTGCGTAGAGGTCGAAGGAAGTCTGGTCAGCATCCACAGCCGAGTCATGACTTTCATTTCTGTCTGTCCGTCTGAGACTATAAGAGCTAGAGTCACCAAATTTGGTATGTCTATGGGTTCGTCTATGGGCTAAGCAGATCAAGTTTATCTTAACATTTTGACATGCCCCCTTCCACCTTCGTATATCGAAAACAAAACTTTTGAAATCCCATAAAGCTAAAGTCCTGAAGCTAAAGTCCTGAAGTCCTGAGTCCACACATGGCGAGCATCAGGATCCCAATGTATCCTGGAGATTTCAACGTGATCGGATAATAATCTCGAAAGCTATACAAAACTCAATATTACTCAGTGTCGGGCCAAAGGAAGAAGAAGAGCATATTGACGTTACAACGCGCTATGGGAACTTTTAGTGTTACTGTTATTTCCCTTTTTGAAGAATTAGTGAAGGGTCTCTCATAGTCGACTTCGACTGTAGCCTTTCCGATTGGTTTTTAATAAATAGGCGAAAAGCATGGACAAGATTTGCCTAACTGTAACTGAAAACGCAATAGACCGATGGTCAGCAAACTCAGTTACGGGAATTATGCTGCATTTAGACTAGTTGACGCATCGTCAATTCTCGCGATATCAACAATTGGCGTCCAAGCTCAACACATTACTTGTGTTTACATTAATTGACTGAGTTGACAGTTGACAAAAAAAAACCAGTTTGCCAACTAATTTTGAAGTTGATAGTAATTTAAACTAGTTGATAAGCACATTCGTTGATGTTATGATGCTACCTCATGAGGACGTAAAGGAAGAATAAGTAAAAATACGTAAACGAACCATATGGGTTCAAAATTTGTATTTGGATCGGTACATAAATAAATTAAAATATATTTTTGTTTTTTTATAAACTGCACTGTTGAAACAAACAGACAATATTAATTATATGGGATGTCGAATCGAAGTGTTGCCACCTCAATACCTCATATGCACATAAAGTTTGGCAACACACAACAAAAGAATGAGCATGAAATCAACTTAATATTGGGTTGTCAACGCGCCAATATTAGTTACATCAACTGTTGACAGAATGCATTTACACTATGTTCACACTCGTAAGGTCAACTGAGGTTCTTCGCACTGTCAATCTACAGGCAATGCAACAGTTGATCAAGTTGATAGCTGTTTACATTAGGATTGATTAAGTTGATATCAACATTGACTTGTTTGTCAACTAGTCTAAATGCAGCTGTACAAGCTCAACACCAGGCGTTTTTTCTAAGTTGCTCCCTCAGAATTCTCAACTGGTTCTAGCAGCACAGCATAGAAAACAAGCTTGGATCGTTGGATAAGCTAGCTCAAATGCTACTGATGAGGGAGATTCGCATCTATTGAAACAGCTGTAGTATACCAAGCCTAGCTCCTTGGCTCTTGGCAAGTATTTTTGTGATTCGTTGTATGTTGATTTATTATGTCATATCGACAATAAATTGACCCCGAGTCGGCTAGCACTCAATTTCATTTAATGAAAACAGTTAAACCCTCTGGATTTATTTTATCAGTTAAAGATTTCTCTAATAAAACCCGAATAATGATATACATACAAATCTAAGACAAGGTATTTGTTTTATCAAAACAATTACTTGACGAACTGTATGTATCTCTTTGACGTAACTGTACGAATGAGTGCAATAGCAAACATGATATTAAAACATACTATTCATATATCACTTTAAAAGAGAAAGTGAATGTTTTGGCACTGCAGTACGTATTTGCACACTAACACACATGTTTGAGTGTATCTACGGTATTCACACGTACACACACACACACACACACACACACGCGTATTTGTGTAAACACATCTATACATTCCTTTGTTGTGATGTTGTCCCCGAGGCACAGCAGCAAATTCAATTTGGAATTTGCATTGCACAGTTCATTTGGCAATGTATAATGAATTTGGTTTGTTCGTCCAGCGTAACTCCTTACTCCTACTTCCTGTCTCTTTTGCCCATTCCGGTGATACTCATATTTCACATGGCGTTGCTCACTTTTCGAGGGGGTAGGTGTATGGTGGGTGGCGAGGTTTGATAGGGGGTGGAGTAGTGCTAAGTGCCATAAAACTGTCTTTAGCTTGGGCAAATGAACGCCACTTGCGTCGGACAATGGCATTGCTTATAGCACTCCAATACACCCACACACACACACACACACACACACACACACACACAGTGGGTGTGTATGGTCCAATACAAGCAACAATAAATTGTCGAGCCGCCTTACTCATTAAATATATACGAATATATATACTATATATACAGAGGGACATGCATGTACGTATACGTACATAAGTGTGTTTGTGTGTGTGTGTGTGTGCGTTCTTACGTTTAATTCAATAACGCAGCAGCAACTCGTTTGCCACGCCCATTACGCCCACAAAAGGTACAGCGTACAACGACAACGACAACGACAGCGGAACGTGCAATCGTTCTCGGAAACGAACACAGAAATCGCCTCAGCTGCAGCTGTCTATCTCTATTTCCCTCTCAACCCTCTCACCCTCTCAACCCTCTCACCATCTCTTTCACTCTGGTATGACATGGGCATGTTTTCCGCTTGGTTTTTGCTGTTGCCCGTCTGTCGTTTCATTTTCATGTTCCATTCCCAGACTTGACGCGTTCGAGCATGTCGAGGCATTCAATTTCTTATTTCCACGCCTGTTGTCACATTTTCATGTGGTGTCATGTGCGATACGTACCCACTCAACCCACTCAACCCACCCAACCATCCACCCACCCACTCAACCATCCAGACTTCCACTCTCTACCAGAGTCAATAATTTCAATTTGCAGTGTTTTCGCAGTTCCACGCCTGTAAAAGAAGAAAGTAACCAACTGCAACTGGCAACACTTTTCTCTCATTAAAAATATCGAGAATTTCTGAGAAAATTTCGTAGTTATTTCTATCTGTTATATACATTGGCTTGCCTTAAGTACACAGAGCGAAAAAAAATCACCAACAGCTCAGATTTCAAACTTGATTTCGCACTGAGATTGAAATTGTTAAAGTTGAAAATCTCGAACTTATTTCGAGCACGATTTCTTTAGTTCGAAAATTGAAGTTTTCTCAAACAGAGTTGAAACAAGCCATTTAAGTACAATTCCAACTTGAATCAATTACTTTAAACTCTATAAGTGAAACAAAACCATCATGTTTTTATTTTAAAATGTTTTTTTATGTTTTTCATAATTGCATACTCTTGAAATAAGTATTATTATTACTTTACATCAAGCTACGTAATAAAATTATCAAAAGATATTTAAGAATCAATAATCGTGATTTAAGTTTTCAAATACGAACTTCTTCTGTGATTATTCGCTGTGAAAACGGAATCGAAACCGAGTTTCGCAGCAATATTAAGAATTCTTGCATACTCATTTCTAGCAAAACAAGACTTTTAATTGATACAATACTATTTTCTCTTATATCAAGATTATGTGTACTTGGCTAAATAACTTGTTGCTTATTTTAAGTAATTTAAACTTATGACGATTATGAATTTTAACAATCACAAATACTACTTCATTCAAGGTGATTTAAACTTAATTTTTGTATGGTTTTTTCTCTATGTGTATACACAATAACTTAATTTGCAGGCAACTTTATAATACGACACATACACACACACTCACACACAAACACAAATTCAGATAGTATGTATGCCTGTACAGTAAACACTGACAGTTGAAGCCCAGCCGGCGGCTGGCAAACTCTATTTTAATGCAATTATTGTCAACATCGAATTGACAAAGTGCGCTTCACAAAATTCTGATTGAAACTGGTTGTGGAACTTGTGGCGGAACTGGAATCGGTTATGGAACTGAAAGTGGAACTTAAAGGGGAACTAGAGAATGTTCTCAGCCTTGCACCTGGCACCTACTTCAAAGTGTGGCCGGGCGAAAATTAATTACGAGTTGGACAGGCGCATAGAACTGAGTCCATAAAGCCAACCGCAAGATACTTTGCGTTTGCCACGCCCCCTTGACCAACCTCCTTATCGGCAACTGTGCAAAATTTCATAAATTTCACTCGCCTGACCAAATGAAAAAGAAAAATCGGCCCACTGCAAAGTTAAACAGAAAGTTGAATCGTTAAAAATAAAAAAAAAAAATTCTGTTTTTTTTTTCCAACGCAAAACTTTTACAAAAAGCATTAAAATTTCAAAACAAACTGGAAAAAAGAGGAGCGCGCACACACACACACACATACACACTTGCAAGCACATAAAGCGACCGCTGGTCATGGAGAAAATATTGGAAAATTTTGCAGCAACACCGTACCATCCATTCACAGCAGCAGCAACAGAAGCAGCAGAAGCAGCGTACCATCCTCAGCAGCATGTTAATAATTCGTTTTGTTTCTGCATACCTTGTGGTCGGAAAAGTTTTATTTCTTTTTTCTATTTTTTGATTTTTGGCCAAAATGTTAATAATTGGCATTGCTGTGCCATGACCTGTCATAAGCCTAACGGTGGATAGGCAATGGAGCGTTGGACCGAAGGAGGGAGCGGTCTTTTCATAAATTATTTCGGAAATTACTGTTGTACCGTCAGTCCGACCATTGGCCGACTTTTGCGACTTTGAAATTGATTACAGTTCATTTCATTTCTAGGCTTTGCATACCTCCTCCGCCCCCGCCCCGCCCTCGCCCTTGCCCTCGCCCAGCCCAACCATTCCCCCAGCATTCAGCATTCAGCACTCACTGGCAATACATATTTGCTGACCAATGATGTGAATCGCTGCGTTTCAGCTCGATTTTCCACATTTTCATTTACATTTTCAACGTTTGTTTATCTTCGCTATTATTACAGTTATTATTATTGTTATGATGATTATTGCCGAGCCCCTGCGGCCGTCGAGCTCACGTATTCAATTAATAATAACGTTGCATTTTCCGCAGTTGCTCAGATATTTAACCTGATTTACTCGTATTTGCATTTGAATTCAAACATTCACCTGCAAATGGGTTAAATCAATTTGCACATTTCAATTCATTTGAGCCCTGTGATTTTCCCCATTTAACTGTACATCTCCAATACCCAGATATAATAGATTTATGCATATGTATGTAACCGTTTGATGAAGGCGTGACAGACCGCATTTATTCTTGATTAACAGTATCAATATAGCCGTGTCTGTCTGCATGAATAACTAGACTATAGACTGTCTCTCCGTCCGTCCGTCCATCCGTCCGTCCGTCTGTCCTTCTGTTTGAACACCTAAATCTCAGAGACTATAAGAGCTAGAATCACCAAATTTGGTGGCAATACTCCTAAAGATTCAGAATTATTAAGCCTAGAGTCCTTGAATTTAGCATACAAGGCAAACATTGAGATCTTGATTGTATCCTGAAAAATAATAAACTCGGAACTCAGACAAAAGAAAGAAAAAGAGAATACTTAAGTTACCACGCTTTATAGGGTATTTGCCCGTTTTAGTTAATTAATTAAATTCTCAAGAACTGAACTAGATATTTGAATCTAGATTTTTGAATCTTCGTTTTATTTCTAAATTGACACCGCCCAGCATTTGTAGTTTGCCAGAGGTTGCTTTGTAGAGAATATACTTACGTGTTGTTGTCTTTCAAGCACGGTCGAGTTCAAAGCTATTACTTGATGCTTATTACAGGTGAACAAATTGAAGAAAGTAAACTTAAGAAAGTAATGTTGTCAAACCGGTGACTGCCTTAAATAGTTTTGCTTCTTTGTGGCACTTTTCTGATACTTTAATAAATGCAACTATGCAACAGAATAAAAATTACATGAATATGAATAATACCCAAGTGTTTGCCAGGATTTCAAGTGTAATTAGCAATTTGTGTGTGTGAGTTCCATATCATCAAGCAGGAACAGCGAGGCAAATTGAAATCAACATGCGCACATGTGTGTGTGTGTGTGTCTGTGTGTGTGTGTGTGTGTTGACCCTACATAAACATAGGAAATACAATTGTATACGATATGTATGTACATATGTTCATATGTAGTATGTCTCACCCACTCCGTTCTCTCCGCTTCCTCAACTCGCCCTGGAGCTAAATTGTGTAATGGGTTTTGCGTATTATGCTCATTTAATTGGAGTTTTTGTTGCTAGATTTGTTTTTGCTTTCGCTTTTGTGTGTTGTAGACAAATGCGCGTTAAATTGAATAAGCTGCAATCATTGCATAAGTTTGATTAGCTACTAGATAAGTGGTTTTATGAGCATCCCCGCACCACCAGCCCAATTAATAAGCCAAGCTTCATGCCTTCGCATTCATTCTGCAGATAAACGAGGGAAGATTTATTAACCGTAAAGTATCCAAAATAACCAGTTGATATCTGATAAATGGTAGTTAGATTTACGCACATATCTCAGAATTTACTCTATTAAAATTACATTAATTACTGGAATCTTGTATCTATATTTTGTCGTTTAGAGTTGAGTGATAATCATAAGGGAAATGTGTGTTGATATTTATATTCTCTTTGAAAGCCCTTACTATCTCTATCGATGCAGGTTCCTAAATATCGTACACAGGTGAAGTTTATTCAATGTTGAGGTTTATTATACCCTGTGCCCATTAAAAATGGGCAAAAAAGGGTATAATGAATTTGTGGGAATGTATGAATGAGGCCACAAATGGTGCCCAAGAATATATCCACCTTTTTGAGAGGTGGACTCGCAGGTTGAATATAAAGCTGAATGCCTCGAAGTGTCTGGCGGTCAACTTTACACTAAAACGCCAAGAAGCTCCTTCAGTCTGGATCGAAGAAAGCCCTGGCAGTTCTGCCAAATACCTTGGAATCACACGGAGTAAGAGGTTCTGCTTCCGTGCCCACAATGATGCAACCCTGAAGCAGTGCCGCTTAAAAATGGCCAAGCCGAACTGGATACTGAACCCATCGGTGCAAACGAGCGGTGAACAACGTCGTTGAAGCGCCGACTTGGATGTATGTGATCCAGGTCTGAAGCTTTACGTCTCGGACGAGTCGAGGATCCAGATCGGGATCCAGGCTTTTCAAAACGAATATCTGGGGCTGACTGGTACATCCGGAACTCCATCTTGAGGACCTCGGAATGAAGAACGTAGACTCTCAAGTCGGTATAAATAGAGATATTTAATGAAACCAATTTGAACTTCAGTCCCTTTCCACCTAATTTTTATTTGGGCTACGCCCCTGGTGACGTGCATAAGAAGCCTTTAAACAGAACTCGAAACTCTGTGCGAATTTCATGACAAAACACCAGCTTTCCAATAGCGAGAGGGAGTTTCTCGCAAGCTGCCAGCGAACTACGGCTTTCAGTTCCCAGTTCCGCAATCTCTATTCCCATTTGGATGACAGCAACCAGCACTTTTGACTAATTTGCTCTCTGATTACTTGGGCAAACGCTGTTCCTGTTGTTGTCGACGTCGATGACGAAGACGATGACAATGACAATGCCGATAGAGTCTAAACATTTGCTTATTCAAATGAATTTAGCAGGCTCGTCAGCGTCATGGCGGTCCATTTAATTGTAGGCTGAAAAAAATTCATATACACACATAGAGAAAAGGAGGGGCGGGGGAATGGATTGGCGCTTGTATTTTTAGTGGTATCTAATGGAGTTGCCCGCTCGTTGCTGCTGTTGGAGTCCCAAAAAGGCAGCTGTGACGGGCAGACGGGGATCCAGCTGAAAATGGCGAATGCGGAATGTGAATGGTGGGCAGGGGTCAGGGGGCAGGGGCAGGGGGCAGGGGGCAAAACGAGTGGGGTGTGGGGTGTTGCCATTGGTTTTAAGGGACGCCAAGCAACAGCAGTTGTCTAGGACCCTCATTTATTTTCACTTTAATCAAAGTGAACGGCAAGAACAGCACAAAGTCGAGGGTGAAGGGTGGCAGGACGACAGGACGACAGGGCGACAAGGACTACAGGACGGCTGGCTGCCCCAACGTTTGCTCAACAAATTTTGCTGCCATGCCCAAAAGAATTGTAAAGCGTAAAATAACAAAGACAAGGAAGAGAAAAAGTAAAAGCAGTAGCAGGAGGAGGAGGAGATGGAGATGAAGAAGCGTCGGCAGCAGAAGAGCAAAAAGTGTATTAGTAGTTGTATTTTACACGTTATCCTTTCTGCGTGGGTTTATGTTTGGGTCGCGGTAGGCGGGGCTCAATTGAGGAAGGAACGTTGCTAAACAAAAGCACAACAGCCGCTCAGCCGACAGGCGAAGAGATTGCCCAGGCAGCCAGATGAAAAAGTAAGCTAATTAGTTAATGAAAGATATTTTCCATTGTCTACTCAAGCCAGGGCTTGGTTTGGACCTGTGCACATTGGGCCAAATACCTTATATTCTTGGCGTAAATTAGAAAAATGTGGCTACAGAATTGTAACATCTAATTGGCAAAAGAAACTATTTAAAGAATAGTATTAAGAATTATCGTATTCAATTAACTTGCAGCAACATATTTATTAATGTTACAAAATAAACCATTGGAGAGAGATAAAAAGCTTTATTATTCTATTTGAGAAAGAACTTTTCATTTTTGTAGATGCATGTCGAGAACCACTTCCAACTTATTATTGCTTATACTTATATTGGGAACCCTTAGTCCTTTTACACTAAAAACAGTGATAGTCTGATACTATCAAAAAATGAAATAAGACAAATGTCTTTTTAAGATTTACTTATTTTTTAGCTTTAAAGTAATACGATATTCGCTTTCGACATTCTGTAAATGACATTTAATTGTAACAACATTTTTAACTTTCCGTGCCAAAAAAATTTGATCGCTTGACCCAATGTACGGTGTACAGGCGTGTGGTATGTGGCACGTTGACTCGTGTGCAACACTGAGCGAAACACGCAGCATAGTTATACAAAGTTATAACGTATAGCTTTGATCGTAAACTGCAAAGTGTTAAACTTGGCTAAACTTTCGTTCAGTTGATCGTGTAAAAAAGTGTTGCATACTTGCAGGCATTAATCGCAAATATGCTCAGTATGGTTAACTTATATAATAGTAGCATACCTATGTATGTATGTATGTATGTATGTATGTATGTATATGTGTACAAAGTCCGTTCATTATGCGGCAATTGTGGCCATTGCCTATCCGCCAACTTCACCTCCCCTTGGGTATGTTGCTGCCACGTCAATCGTGGACTCCTTTGTTGGGCAATTTCGCCGTCCGCTGCTCATTTATTTCTGCTACTTTCTTTATGCCACGAACACAGTTCTGTCGCAGTGTGCAGCATAATTCTGCCTTCCCCTTGCACCGAAATGGCGCACCTTATTTCCAGCAGCAGCAGCAGCAGCAGAAGCAGTGGATTGGCTTTGTTGTTGCTCTTTCTGCTGGCCCGCTGCTCATTTGCGTGGTCAGCGGCGGTTGGCTGCACCCTTTTTGCTTGAATAAATTATGAGTTTAAACGAACGGACTTTGCGTCCAAGAATGACATGCTTAAAGTTGAGCCTCAATTTTAAATGCAAATATATATTCATATATTTTATTATCATATATACATATTGTTTGATAATTTGTATCGTTGACTAATCAACGCACCTTCCAGGTACCGCACTGGAAATTTGGATTGCACTTGCCACTGCAACAATTCGAGTCCTTTACACAGCCACCGCCATTCTGCTTGCAATATGCGTCAATAACTACAACGCAAATCAATATACACATTAATAACAGCAAGCACTTCATTTTTGCACGTCCAACCCGTTCTGTTTATTTAGAATTAAAACTAGATCTAGTTTGATTTGGCTAACAGCTCAACAAATTCACAAAACGAATGCATCTGTTACGCAGCTAAGCTAAAATATCTTTACCAGCAGATATTCCGTAAATATATGTGTTTTATGAATTCACTCATACCTTATATTAAAGATGGTTGATTAAAAATGCATGCATACTTTTAAATTAAAATCATTAGCTTTATAATTATATAATTTTGAATTAGGTAAATTTAAACTTTTTGTGCAATATTTGTTGAACGATTTTTCACATATTAAATCTGGGAAAACTTAAAAAACTACTTTTGTATCTTGTCCCTCAAAATCGAAGCAAATAAACCTTTAGTTTGAACAACTTTGTTAATGATTTTCTTAGATGAAAATTATGTAGTTGCAAGATAAATTATTTATTTATATTCATTCTACTTTAATATATGTATGTTAAATAATTATATTATATTTTCTTAGCACTCTATTATATTTATATTCATAAGCTTTTAAAGTGAGATGAAACAAGCTGAAGAGTGGGGGCAGAAGCGATAGTAAGAAACGATATGCTCCAGTCGAAGCCGACTATGAGAGACCCTTTACCTGTTCTATACTATTCCTATATGCTATATACTATAGTAGTCCGATCTGTGTCATATTTGGCCAATCTTTCAATCTTAAGCACACTTACTTTTATGTTAGGTTAGGTGTTTTTGGGGGCGTCTGTCGATTATATCGACATACTTTTATGTTATATTGATCAACATTTCAACTGAACTTCCATATCTGTCGCATGATCGTGATTCATTCACATAGTTAGGAAAGAGATAGCGCAAACAGTTGGAATGAAATAACGAGAGAGAGTGAGAGAGAGAGAGAGAGAGAGAGAGAGAGAGTGATAGCTGCAAATTCTGGCCACACATTAAATATCACTTTGTGTTTACAGAAATTACTTGAAAGTTTCTCACTTCATCTATGCAGTTTGTCAATACTCATAAAGTGTATATATGAACAAAATGATCTCTGCAATGATAAGAGCTAGAAGCACTGAATGCACTAGATGTTCCAATTTTTGACTACTTACATTTAATATTGTATGCCGCTTTGTAAATAGAATAAGCCTGAATCACAAGAGCAATTTTAAAGAGACTTAAGACTTGACCGACATGATCGATGTGCCCAGAAAATAATTTTAAATGAAGACCTGGGTATCATGTAGTCGAGCACTCTCAACTAAATCTTTACTACTTATTTTGGGGTTTTTGGTTTGTGAGTTTCTGCAGAAACTGTGGGCGCACTTTGCTTTTATTATTATGATTATAACGTTTATGCTTTAAAATTGCTACAAAATGACAGGGAAGCCGTCGCCGTCGCCGTCGTCGTCGTCGCTGTGCAGAAAATTGAGCGTGCAATTTGGCTTTTCTATTCAATAATTTTCCATTAGACAAGAATACGAGCAACAAAAGAGCGCGCGGCAATGGCTCACAAAACAGAACAACAGAAGGAGAAAATAATAAAAAGGGGCAAATCAGTTAAGGGGCATGGCCTGGAGAGTGAGGAGTGTGAGAAGGGGAGATCGGGTAAATGGCGCGTAGCACACACACACACACACACATACACAGAGAGAGTCGCCAATCATATACATAGTGTATACACATATATATATATATAAGTATGCATGTATGTGTACATGTTATATATGTGTGTATATATAGCATCGATGCGGACACGACGCGAACGCTGCCGACGACGACACTTCTGGTTCATTGAAGCATAAGAAATTCTCGAATGAATCGCTCCGTTGACGCTTGAGTAGACTTGAAGCGATAAGCGGTTTTTGCGCCATATACAAAAATATATTTTGCTCTAGTCGCGCATCCGTTCTCCCGCCCATCTACGCTGGGGTATACAAAAAACAAAAAGAAAAAAAATAAAGTTATCCCTTGGGCTCGTCCGGGAGTTGAACCCGGGACCTCTCGCACCCGAAGCGAGAATCATACCCCTAGACCAACGAGCCGCATTGCCGACCCTCAGCTGATTGAGGCATATGGACAAGTGGAGTGGGAAGGGGTTGCAGGAAGAGAACGAGATCTGATCTATATTTATGTCTGTGAGTGTTGTGTGTGTGTGTGTGTGTGTGTAAGCCTCATAACTCATTCGCAGCGTTTGCCGAAAGTTAACGCATAAATTTCAATTGTTCGCACGCTTGACGCTGACGCCTGGGACTTGGACTTGTGGCTAATAGAAATGGAAATAACCGAATGTCATGCTGAGTCACAAAGCCAAATACGAACAAAACACAATCATAAAACGTTGCCCATGAGCTCCCAAGTCATGCTCCTGGTCGAGGTGTCAGTCCCCTGGCGTTATCCCATGCTCCCTCCTGCCGCCTTCCTTCCTTCCTTCCTTCCATCTTCTACCTCGCTTCGCCGTCTTGTTTATTGACAGTTGTCAGGTGTTTTTTGAGCTGGGCGCTTAAACTTTGCCAATTGCCGGATAGTATTTGCTGCCAGCTGCATAGTTAACAAGCATATGTCAAAGGAACGCCCACGGGTCGTGGTATCTAGGAACCAAGAACAGCAGCAGAAGAATTCGCAGACGGAATATTATCCAATCGTGGCGAGCTGACAGGGAGCCATAAAATTTATCTTGCGACAGCTGCTCAGACCGCAGGCAATACATACGGTTCTCACACACACACACACACACACACACACACACACATGTGCAGCTAGCACTGTTGGCCAACACATTGGGCCAGGACAAAGCTTGGTTCGCCTTTGGGCTATATGTTTGTTTCCCAGACGCGTGCACGCGCTAACTAAATCGGAAACCAATTTGCTTATCGCCGTCCTCTATCAACGTGCGAGTATGTGTGTCTGTGTGTGTGCGTGTGTGGCAACTTAATTTAAGTTTAACGTTGGACATCAAAACTGTAAACGTGCCACGAAATTCGAAGCAGACGGTAAACGTCATAATAAATACATTGAAGTGCGATGCAATGCAGCTAAAATATTACAAATTAATTGCTTACAACTGCCAGAAGCGGAAACTGAGAAAGGAAAGAAGACAGAGAAGCGGGCAGAGGGCAGAGGGGACAGTGGGGGCAGTGTGGAAGGGGGTCATGACAGCGTAACCTTGGCCCAGGCACAAGGGAGCCAACAACCATTTTTGCTGACAAACTTTATACCAATTGTTTGCCTTGCTGTGCTTGTCGTGTGTGTGTGTGTGTTGTGTGTGTGTGTGTGTGTGTTGGAATAGTTGTTGTTGTTGTTGTTACTCCGCTAACTCTCATGCGATGAGTGCCGCAACGTGGCGTTGAAAATAATTACACTGGCTGATTTATTGAGTGTCGTGGTTGTCGTGGCTGGCAGAAAGGAAAAGGAAATGCCTCATCCCCTCCCTCCCTACCGGATGTTGTAAATGAGCCGCGACATTGCGACTGCAACGTCGTCATATGTCGAGCTTACTTTCTACCCTCATTAATTAGTTTTAAGACTATTTTCCCCATAGGTGAAATCAGAACTCCAGATATAGAACAGATCGATGGGCTAAGGAAATTAAAAGCATCTAAAATTTAGCAAGGCTTAAATCTGTAAAGACAACACAAATAAAACAGTCTTAGCCTTAATATATAATTGTCTTTCAGAGTAAAATTTATTTCTCTTTCTTTAGTTTTAAATTTTTGAGTGATTTATTGAAAAAGACTCTCTAGACTTTTTAGTCACTCTAGTTTGTCAAATAAAGGTGTGTAACTGGCAAAACAAAGTCTTGCTCATCCCAAAACTATTTATATTCTTGAACAGCATTAACAACCGATACTATATGGCAATGTCTGTCCGTCTGTCCGTCTGATTGAACACGTATATCTCAATGAGAACAAGAGCCAGAGACACATAAATTGTTATGTAGGTACTTCTATATTCTAAGCAGCAACAATTTGTTTTAGAATATTGCCAAGCCCCCTTCCTCCACCAAAAATCAAAAAAACACATATTATTTAATCGAATAAACAGTGCAATTTAAAATCCAGCATAGACAAAATGTCCTGAAAATTTGATGGCAATTGACTCGGATAACGCAGCTACGGTCCAAAGGAAGTTGACTAAATAACTCGAGTGCGTATGAATTTTACAGAGCAGGTACTCTGTACCCTGTACTTATTCTTAAAAATATTATGAGACAACATCGATTAATCGATACATACGAGTCAGAGACAATTACGCTTGACTATAGCCACTGCATCTAGTTAAATTTTGTTCTAAACTTAATTTAGGATTTATTTTAGATTTTTTAAGACATACAGATTTATAAGCAATCGATATTTTACATCTATGTATTTAGGTGTGAAAACCCCATTAGGTCTACTATTGTAATATGAATAATTCAATAAAAAAATTGCAATTGTTTCTACATAAATATTTCGGTCTTTCTGAATTAAAACATTAACTGAAAATATAGAATAAAATGGCGAATGTATCAAATAATTACAAGAACCAAATAAATTCCATTTCAGAGTGTATGTAATTCACTCATTTCACCAGAATTATAACGATTCAAAAAATATTAAATACTAGTCATTCTAAGAAATTTGTCTTCAGTTTTGAATGTGAAGAGCTCGAATGTGAGTGTGAATCTAAATGCGTTTGATTACTCTCGTTGTGGCTCTTGATTGCTTTGTTGAGAATGGGGTTGAAAGGAATGAATATGCCAGAGATTTAGACGAGTTGACATTGCCAACGACTGGAGCCAGTTCCATCATAATGCCATTAGTATGGCAACAAGGCTGATTAGTATGGCAGAGACAAAGCAATCCCAGGCAACAACAAACAAGTCCAAATTATGTGGTCGCATGCCATTTGGCTTTGTTGTCGGTCGGGTCGATCTGGGTCTGGGTCTGGATCTGGGTCTGGGTCTGGGTCTGGGTCTGAATTTGAGTCTGGGATGGGGACAGGCTCTGTGGCAGAATGGCAGATGGGAGTTGGGTCATGGGAAATGGTGGATGGTGGATGGGGGATGGGAGATGGCGGATTGGGAAAGTGGAGGGAATGCGGTTGGGGTGCCAGCAACAGGAAATGACACTCTCACTCAACGACGAGGTTGCTTAGCCACAATCGAGGTTGCTTGGCAGTAAGAAGTCGCACCTCTCTTGCCCCTCGTCTTCTCCTTCCGCAATCAACTTGCGATTTAGGCTCACGATTCGCAGTGATGTTGTTGTTGCCGTATGGCGTGCGGTCATCGCATATTCAAAAGCATCGTTCAAGCGAAAGTGAAATTAATTACACAACTTGAGTTTCAGTTCAGCTACAACTTGAATTGTGTTGAGTCCTCGGCATAGTCGCTTCTTGTTCCTCTTGTTGCCACTTGCCACTGGCGTAATTAATGAAAAAGGCAACCAAAACGCACACACACACACACACACACACACACACACAGCGCCTCTGTTTCATGTGTTTAAGATTTTCGTTTTTCCTTTTGCTCAACTATCCACTGCTACTTACTTTTCCATCGCTTTCTTTTATTTTCTTCTCTTTTCTTTTCTATTCTTTTATTTTCTTGCTGCTTGTTTGCGTATTGCGCCAAAACTTCATTAGAACCAACAATTTCCTCACTTCTTTTTCTTTTGATGGAATCCCAGGGGCAGGAGTACGGCTAGGTGGGGGGGGGGGTGGGGAGGGGACTGCCAGCTGGCACGGATTTTGATGTGGCACGTCTCTGCGGTAACTGTATCCATCTGTCGGCATCTGAATGCGAAGGACAATAAGACAGCATCACTACAAGCACTAATGCAAACACTCATACACGAACATAGTTATATATGTACATATGTAGTATGTGTGTATGTGTAGTCAGCACGCACACCACAACACGCTTACGATCGCATTATGCGCACATTTGATGAATCATTTTGACACTCAGCCTAAAGAGCATCTTGTATCGTTAGAGCTGGAGAAACATCAATGTTAACATTGCGGAACGTTCTACGAAATCACTCCAAAACGAATATCGGTTTCAGTTTCGGTTTCATTTGCTTTCAGCTTTCGGTTACCGCTTAAAAATGCTTTATTCTGTTAATCATTCATTACATTACATACTTTATTTAAGTACGTTTATTCGGTGTAGCAATATTATGTAGTTTAAGCCTTAATCAAAATAGTGGGGAGCGTGGCATCGTGATCATATTTTCTGGACACATCTACACCAAGGAACTCATCATGTGTGCCCAATCTCAAGTCTCTAGCTATAAAACTGATTTCATTAGGAGCTTTTTCTTGATTTCTGGATCAAAATTAAAGATAAATTTAATCTGTCTCTTAATATTAGCAGTGCTGGGAGACCAAGTTCAAGCTTCTAGCTCCTATCATCTCTGAGATCCTTTCGTTGAGACGGACTGACGTACAGGCAGACAGATTGTCATAGTTATATCGACTTGACTGCTGATGCGAAATGAGAATATATATACTTTATGGGTCACGTTTCTACCTGTCTGTTACATACTTTTAACAAACCTAATATACCCCCACAGGCTATAAAAATACCAGCTTTCAAATTAACTAAAGTCTCCCTACAATAACATCTTTACAGTGGAAGAAAGGTTTAGCAACATACGTAAATATAAATTTGGCTGTTAACTACTAGTGTAATTTGTGGCAAGTCTAATACATGTTCAATAGTTCAATATATCGAACTCATAAGAATAATCGAAATTTGATTCACTCACACCTAACCCATTCAGATTTGGCATGACTGAGGGTTAGGGATGGGGCAAGTAATTGAAAGAAGGCTATTAGGTTTGCCTCATTTGTTGGAGGTGTTAAGCTTGACGGAGTCAACTTGCTGGAACTCCTGTGCTTCGGTTGCCTTTAAACTTTGGGTCTGAATCCCCGTAATGAAAGTGCCAACAAATTGATAGCTGAGCCAAGGATATACCTAATGGAAGTCACATTTCTTGTACTAGGTGCTTAGACAGTGGCAGCTCTCATTAGAACACAGCGAACCATCTTTTAATTATGGGCCAATGACTAAGACGGCTTTAATCAGCGCCAATTGGTACATACAAAAGCGAAAATTGCAAAATGTAGCAGCAGGACGACGAAAAGAAGGACGAGGACGAGGACGAGGACAACTCTTGGTTGGGGGAGTAAATGAGACGATGTTGGGCTCTCAATCTGAAGCTGAACTGGTTCGGGGGGCTTTCCGAGCTGGCCTGAGAAGGCCTGTGAATGTCCGAGGAGGAAGAGAAGGAGGCCAGTTGAGAGCTTGGAAAGTGACACACAAAAACCTTTTGCTAACTTAATTAAATTATACAATTTTCACTGACGCTTTTTGTAGAATAATTGGCAATAAATTGATTAAAGAGTTAATTAAACGTGCGGGGCCGGCAAAGTATACTATTGGATAGATAATTGCATTGGCGCAAAAGGAAGCGTCAATTAGGGCAAGAACACGCATGTATGTGTGTGTGCGTAAGTGTGTGAGTGTGTGTGTGTGAATGAGTGAGTGTGTGTGAGTGTGTGTGTGTGTGTGTGAGTGTGTGTGTTGCCATTTAAATGCAATTTCAATTACACTTCGGTAGTTTCCCAACTGCGCCTCCAGCTGTGTCACTTGCATTTCCTGCAAATCTTTTTAATATTTTAAATAAATAGTTTACAGCAATCGATTAATCACATGAATTCAAATTGATTACACATTTACAACAAATTTAATGCAGTTACAAACACAAAAAAGAATAGCGCGAAAAACTGTTGATTAAATACATTTAATTTGCAGAGTGCAAATAACGATATCAATATAAAATGGAATTCAATATAATCTCAATAAACAATTTCAACGTTTTAAAGGTCCATAAAAATATCAGGAAAAACAGAATTATCCGTTACGAGTAAGAGTATGTTCAATTGGGCGACTTCCTGAACTTGATGAACGATGGCAGTAAAAACGACAGCTGCCATCGCGACTCGTCGCAGCAGAAAAACTTATTAACATTGGCAACAGTATTAGCAGTAGGAATTGACAGCTGACTGTCCAAAATGACAATGTTATGCAAATTATGGATGTTATTATACTAAAGCAGAGAAGAAAGCTTGTATTTGACAAGCTAATGTGTGTTAATTTTCAACTGATCGTTGATTTAGCAGTTCGATTTTAGCGATACTTCTTCAGAATATGTAAGTCTGGTCGAGAAACCCTAGGAAACGATTTTCCTTGATTTTTCATCTGAATTTATGACAAAATCCTAATAAAAACACAATAGTTGTTTTTATTGAAGATTGATTATCGACAGATTGATTATGACAGATATATAATATGACATAGGTACTGTCAAGATAGCTTTAAAACTGAGACATTGCCAAATCGACTCATCAGCATACAAAACCAAACTATTGGGCAATATCTTGGTTTTATTCATTTATTTATTTGTTTATTTTTTTATTATTTAATTATTTAATTATTTATTTATTTAATTATTTAATTATTTAATTATTTAATTATTTAATTAATTATTTATTTATATATATATATATATATATATATATTTATTTTATTATTTATTTATTTATTTATATATTTATTTATTTATCTATTTATTTGTTTATGTTTATGTACTTATTTAATTATTTATTTATTTATTTTTTCATCTATTTATTTATTTATTTATTTTATTATTCATTTGTTAATATATTTATCTATTTATTTGTTTATTTATGTATTTATTTATTTATTTATTCATTTATCTATTTATTTGATTATTTATGTATTTATTTATTTATTCATTTTTATATTTATTAATTTATTTATTTATTTTTTTTATTAATTTTTTATTTTTCTTTTATTTATTCATTTATCTATTTATTTGATTATTTATTTATTTATTTAGTTTTATATTTATTTATTTATTAATTTTTTATTTTTTTATTTATTTATTTATTCATTTATCTATTTATTTGATTATTTTTTATTTATTTAATTATTCATTTTTATATTTATTTATTTGTTTATTTATTTATTTATTTATTGTTTTATTTAATTATTTATTCATTTGCTTTTTTATATATTTATAAATTTATTTATTTATAACTTCACTTAATTGTTGATTTATTTATTTACTTATTTTCATCGTAGCGCTACAAGTTAAACTTGTATATTCAAAGCACTTGTCAAAATGTCAAATGAAATAAATGGAAAATTTATTGTTGACTAAGGTAAGCAAGGTAATAATTCAGAATCAACATTATTTCTATTTCACTTTTTAGAATAATAGGATACAGAGCCGTGCCAGGATAAATGTTTACCAGTAAGAAGGCTTTAGCCAAATTAAAATAAAAATAAATAAATAAAAACTATTTATTTTTATAAACAACGTATGTTTTTGACACCTACATTATTTACATTTTTATACCCTGTGGGGTATATTAATTTTGTTAAAAGTATGTAACAGGCGCGGCCAACCACATTAAGTACAAAGTATATTCTTGATCAGCATCAGTAGCCGAGTCGATACAGACATGTCCGTCTGTCCGTCGGTCCGTTCGTATGAACGAAAGGATCTCGGAGATGGTAAGAGCTAGAAGTTAGAACTTGGTCTCCCAGCACTGGTAATATTTGCAGGCATATCAAGTTTATCTTTTTTTTATGCCATGCCCCTTTCGCCCACAAATCAAAAAAAGCACATAACTCGAGCAATTTAATAGCTAGAGACTTCAGATGAGGCACACATAATGAATATTTTCAGATTGTTGTGCTCAAAAAATTTCATCACGATGCCAAGCCCCCTTCGCCCACAAATGGGAGTGAATTTGAGCGGGGTTGGGCTACGGGTCTCGACTGTTCGGCTTGTATAAAAAGCAAAAGTAGCAAAACTTACAACTCCAGTGTCAAAATAATAAATAAATAATCAAATAAAATTAAAATGAAACCTAAATAAATTACAGAAATATTAAATTTACCCAATTTTATTTTATTTAAGGACCACTATTTTTTCCATGTTTATTCATTCCATTATAGTTAACTCGATCGTCAAGAAACTGAGACTGCCAAGTCTCTCCTGTCCAGTTGAAGTAAATGGAAGTTCTTAATAAACTTTAATAATCTAATTGAACAATATTCATTTTCCATGTTTTTTGTAATTTAATGTTGAATCGAATATAAGAATAATACGTCAAACTGAAAAATGTTACGCTATTTTGGGTATTTTATTTTTTAATTTATTTCCTTTACTTCCACACCTCCCCTCTGGCACAGCATGATAGAATATGTAAATATAAAATGAACTCAAAAATAGCAGTTAAAAAACACAATTGATTCAAATTAGAAATAACAACGTGATAAGCAAAACAATCGGATTTGTCAGGCTTCAACAAACGTATGTACTATTGGAAAAAATGCCGTATTTTAAAAATTGTAGGTTATTTTTAAAACTTTACACTCAAGATAGAATAAATTGTATTTGTTTTTACTTTTTTAAGGACTACCCTGAATATTTGAAGCATACGAGTGTTTAGAAAGTTGTTAACAAAACAATGGAGTTTATAAATGAAAAATGTTTGCTGAATAAGTTGTAAGTGGAGATTTTAACTATTTGTGTTTTGTTTATGTATTATTCATGTGTACTTTAAGTTCGAAACTAACAAATATGTCCATGTTCTGTGAAGTATTACTTTTGTGAATCTCTATCTTATCGGTTATATCGAAATGTAATTTGTAATAAAAAACGTATGTAGCATGAAGCAGTTTCCGTCTAGCTTTGCTTGAATTTAATGGAAAGCAGCTATGTAAACAAAATTGCAATTTAGCAGGTGACTGACACTATTCCATTGAGTCCAATTGTTCTTCTATTGCCAATAAAAACTATACACAATTGTAGGAACAAGATGTGATATCATCTGTATATTAATTACTTATCTACTGAAACGCAGGTGTGTGCTCGGCTGGAAGCTCGTGCAACAGCAGTCTGAATTTATGCGATAAATCAGAGTACTAATCACGTCTATTTATTTCATCCGCCAGAAGGTCTACGATAATCTGGCTTTAGGTCATATTGTAATTAAGGATTAATACTATGCAAAATAGAATAAATTAAAAAAAAAAGATTATTTATTGCATATGCATATACTGTTATTGTATTTGATCCCTTCTTCTCCACTTACAGCGTGGCTTGCAGCGGCATGCAGTTGGAACTTTGCCTTGGCGCGCAACGTGCGGCGTGCTTAACGCCCCTGGCACAGTCGCACTAGTGGGCGTGGTTGGCAAGAGAGTGACGGCAACGGCAACGGCGACGGAAGGCAACATGGCTGCGGTGGCAGCCCCCACCGCAGTGGCATTGTCAGCAGCAACAACCATGCCAACAACAATAGTTAAAGCCCCAACAACAACGTTGGCCGGAAAGTTGCTCGGACATTTTCAGAACCGCACAGCCGAGTTGAATGTGAAGGATATTGGCGTTGGCCTGGCGGAAGCAAATGTGGATGGGGAAAGCGGTGACAGTGTTGGCGTCGCCAGCTCCTCGACACCCACCAGTTATCTATCCCTGTACGACGAGGTCGCCAGCGCGCTGGACGAGACGCAGGCGGCGGAAGATGCCGGCTATGCGCTGATCGATGACATAAGCGAATGGCTGCTGAGCGCCGCCGGTGGCAGCAATCTCACCCTGGGCGGCGACACAACACCAACGTCTGTCAGCAGCGGCAGTGGTAACGAGACTCTTAGTTGGCTCACCCTGGACATGGGCGAGGTGCAGAACACCACGTTGTCCAGCAGCAGCAGCAACAGCAGCAGCAACAGCAGCAGTAATAGCAGCAGCAGCGATGTCGACGCTGACGTCGACACCGACGGCGATGGTGGTGGCCTTTATGCGTTACGCAACTTTGTGGAGCAACAACTGAATGGGGAGTCGTCACAGGATGCGCAGGACATTGCGCTGATTGACAGTGCGGAGGAGAGCGCTCTCGAAAATGTCGCCGACAATGAGGCGGACTATGGCATTCTGGGTGTCTTCAACGGCGGCTCCTTGGATGCAGAAGTGGATGCCACCAATGAACTCCTGCAGCGCACAGCAACGAGAATAACAAATCGGACGACAGTCACGTCCAGCTACGATGCGGATGCCGTCTGGTTGAGTGGAGCGGCGGCGCAGGGTTCGAGTGCAGGAAGTGGTGCTATCGGTGGTGCTGGTGCTAATGCTGGTGCCGGTGCCGGTGCCGGTGGTGCAACTGGCGGCAGCTCCTTTATGCTGCTGCTGGAGAACTTTAACGATTATTTCCCTAACTATAATGGCAGCACGGTTTCGGGCACAACAGTCGGCACGACAACGGCCAGCAGCGTTCTCCTGGATCAGAATCTGACGACTCTGTACATTGAAAACTATCGAACCAATTGCACGAATGGAACGCTGAATTTTACAACGGAATTCTGTCATGATATTCGAGTGGGTGAGTATCTGCAGGGGTTTATGTCGATACTCTTATAACCAATTGACCAATTGAAATCGAGCAATTATTTATAAGTCAAATTTGAAAATTTATCAAACTAATTATTTGATTTTGAATATGATTATATAATTAATTTTTAAATAATATATATACGTTCCCTTTTGGAATACAAGTAGAATACAGTCCTCCGCTTTTCTATAACTATCATACTTAGGTTTCATGAAAACATTTTGTTTTATTTATTGAAAAATATGCTTGCCTGTTCGGCAGTAAATTTACTTACCTGTTCTGCTCCTCACTATCGGCAACACTTTGCGAAGTGCATTCCCTTGACATTTAGCTTGAATGCTCATTTATAGGTATTTCAAATAAATGTAAAGTAAAAACATAAATTTCATTTAATATTGTTATGTTTTAGGAGAGATGTTGCATTATTAGAAATATTATTTATAATTTATATGATTCAGAATACATTTATTAGTGATCCAGACTACAAAGTGTTACAGATTTGCTCTGATCTGTTCTAAATTCATCAAAGCTCTTATCAAAATGAATGGGGTGATGGGATTTTTGGAGGGTAATCCGTATGATTAGATCAAGATTTTCAAACTGAAAAGAACTTATATTTTGTGCACTTTGGTAACTGAAAATAGTTTCGGACTTGATGTATATATTGTTTCCATAGTATAATTTATAACATAACAGCATTTGTAATGATTATTGTTCTTTCTTTATAGACCACAATTACTGGGCGCTGATATTGATACTGTTCCCAATCCTAACGCTATTCGGCAACATTCTCGTCATCCTCTCCGTCTGCCGTGAGCGGTCGCTGCAAACAGTTACGAATTATTTTATAGTGTCATTAGCCATAGCTGATCTGCTGGTCGCCGTAGTCGTTATGCCATTCGCTGTTTATTTTCTGGTAAGTAGTCTGTTAGCTGCTTTTAGCTTAAAGATATATGACAGCCCATTTACTGGGTCGGAACCGTGGGCCAATGGGCCACTTGTGGGGGGTGTGCCGATGTCAAAATCAAAATGCCAAATGCAAAATTGCCGACCATTTGCGTTTAATTTTATCAAGTGTCTGGGGGCCATCTAATAAATAAACAAGCTCATAAATAACAACAGAGCGGACGTTTTAAGAGAGTGGATATTGTTTGTGTAGCCCTGGCTGGACATGGGGGCGTGGCAAACCAAGTTAAGGCAAGGCTCTTTACTAAATTGCGGCCATTCAAGCAATAACATTCAATTTTTGGCGGCCCAAGCAAATAAATCAATGTGCATGTGTGCGTAAAAGAAGGAGAAAAGAGAGAGGGAGAGAGAGAGAGAGGGAGAGAGAGAGTGAGAGGGCGATAGAGAGACGTATAGAGCGAGAGAGAGAAAGTGAGGTAAAATTCCTTGCTTTAACTTAAGACGGCGTAGCTGTCATTCCATATGATTGATTGTTCGATTGACTCACTGACTGACTCCCAGCCTAACAGTCTGTCATGTCCGTCTGCATTCGAGACTTAAGTCCCAGCCAGACAACTCATCCGAGAATTGTCTACCGAATCTGACCGGCCGACGCTCTGACATATTAATGTAGAATGCGTCAGGTTCTTGAGAATGTCGACGATATGGTTTGCGATTCCCATTACGATTGTGTCCCTCACGTCTGAGGTGTTTCCAATTGAAAATTGTTGACTAAGGTCGAACCAGAGCGGCAATTTAGGCTAATACATTTCTGCAAACATGTTGTTCCCTAAACTCTTCTGCTTGTTTAACTTAAATATGTAAATAAATAAGATTCAACAGTTTTGTTTAGGTAGTCAAAGGATAGAAAACGGTAGAAGAACTCATCCCTGACCTTATAAGGTATATCTACTGTTGATCAGCCTCAACTTAAAGTCAATATTCCTATTCTTGAGGCCTGGATATACAAATTATAATCCTTACGGTCCTTATTGAGTCTTACCATCACATTACTATAGTCCAACGGTTGTCAATTTGCAATCCCTGACAATAATAGTTATCAGCTAAAGTAAGTTAAGTGATACTTATTTAAGAGTGTAGAGTTATTCATCATAAATGAAACCCGACTAACTGACGGCTCTTGATTACTGTTCGCTTTAAACTGCAATGTGGACTTTTAAACAAATTCTGCTTTCCATTTTGATAACCTTTTCAAGTCGAAATTTACATGAAATTCATGTAAAATTAACATTGAAATTCAAATTGGAATATTTTGTGTGCTGCAAACGAGAACAAAACAATACCAAACTTAATTACGAAATTCTTTAAATGAAACAATAACAATGATAAACGCTCCGAGTAGCTGGTTATTCGGTGTTTGGTGTTTGGAGCACGGTATTCGGTGCACGGTATTCGGTGCTCGATGTTCGGTGTTCGGTGCTCGGTGAGCTGTCAACAGTTAAGCGATACGGAATATCATATATAGTGTTATTGTAATATTTATGCACATTTAAATCGGCATATACTGAAATTGCATAATTGCTGGCAGTTTTTGTGACACTGACAGCAGCTCAACGTTTGTCATGTTGCCCACAATTAATTGTGTGTTTATTTAACGAGTGTCTCCGCTCGAGTGTAGTTACAAAAAATAATAAAAAAGGAAATGGAAAATATAAATTGCAAATTGCAATTTTAAAACCCGACATTTGTTGAAGGCGTAAAAAGCTAACTGTCGTCCGGCGTAATTAAAATGCTCGAAAGTCAAATGAAATTAACAAAAGCCGCACGCAAACTGACAGATGGACTCTGACTGGCAAATGGATATAGAAATGCAAGCTCTCCATGGCCAAACAGCTTCAGTTTCCAACAATTGGCTGCCTGTTGACAATCATTAATGTGCCAACTTGTTACATGCGAACCAAAAAATAGAAACTTGCAAGAACTGCGAATATTTTTCAAACGTTTGCGAAATTGCATTTGCTTTTTGCTGGTCAAAGATTAATTTCACTGAAAAGTCAAACCCACAAGATGGTAAAAGAAATGACTTTCTCTGTTTGGAATTGAACTTAAGGCTTAGGGGAATGAATGATGTAAAGTGTGATGAAATATAAACTGCATTATAGAGGCAGTGAAATGTTAATTTACGTTATCGTATTACCAAATTGAATTGCCCACAATGTCCACATTCCTTATAAGTATACGATCACAGCTTGGTTGCCTTAATTGCAGATAGAAATTAAACAAGTGGAAGGTAGATAAAGCCATATCGAAAGATAGATCGAGAAAGAGAGTGAGAAACAATGAGAAGATTGTTTACCCTATCACATTACAGAGCTCACAGGGCTCACAGAGGAGATACAGAAACAGAGCAAGTATGGCAATAATATTAATTGCCCTATCTATTGTGCATTTAAATACTCATTCATCAGATTTAATTGAATACATGCCCAGACTATTGCACATTGCGTATACGTATTTGTACACTTAAATAGCATGTTTTGCTTTTATGCTGGATCTTATTGGCAATCCACTAATATTTAGGGACAAGCTAAGCAGCATACGCCTGTTGTGGCTTTACACACATGGGCGTACATACATGTATATTCACACACAGATGGCACAGTCTTTCAGTGAACGGCAATGACAGCTCATTTAATTTCATTTTGATCATTAAATTGACACTCACCCGCCGCTGCCTGTCAAACGACCGCCTGCTGCTTGTTGATTTTCTAATACCAAAAGGGCGACCATACACACCTACATGCATGAATCACACGCACACACACACACACACACACACACACACACACACACACACACACACACACACACACACACACACACAAATACAGTGGCAAATTAACTTGTCATTAAATGCGCTTCGCCTTCCAATCGGACGAAGCGACAGCTTTGCACTTGTTTCTGTGTGCATGTGTCAGGTGCTAATTAAGCTCTGCACACACAAAATAGACAGACAGACAGACAGACAGACAGACGGACAGACAGACATCAAGACGGACGAATAGACAGACACAAATATACATTCACACACCGATACACACATAGGTATAGAGTCATGTTGGCGTGTCAGGTGCAGAGCACTGTATCAATTATAGCATTTAACAACAAGAACAACAAGTGGCGGAAACATCGAGAGAACATTCAGAGAACATTGGGAGAACATTGCTGGCAGGCATTACTGACGAAGTGTTACAGCAGCTGCGACGTGCTGAACATGTCAACTTACACACACACACAGACGTTCAAGTGTTGTTGTTGTTGTTGTTGTTGTTGTTGTTATGCATGTGCAGTTGTTTCAAATAGCCAAGGGCATGACATAGCCCATTATGTTGTACCAATACACACTACAGATATACGTATGTATATGTACACACACACACACACACAAACACACATGCGCTCGCTATGATATCGATCAAATTAATGGCATAATTTAATATTCAATATCCTGAGATAGTTAAGCAAAATAGAAATAAATAATTAAAAAAAGGTAATTTATTATTTATTAATTTTATTTTATATTAAATGATTGTTCAATAAAAAACAAAATTACTTATAAGTTAACAGTGCAGATATAAATACAATTTTTAGTTTTATTTCGATCAAAACTTATTTATAAAAGCACTAGTTATATTTATAATGTACTCAATTTAATGTCAAATTTAATGACTAGAAATATACAAACTGTACAACTAATTTTTTTATTGGCTTAATATCATGGAAATCTTCAGAATCATTCCGAACATCAAATGGCAAACTTCTGAAATATAATTTTAAATAAATAGTTCTAAGGCAAACCATTAAGAAAATACGAAATATCTTTCTAAATTAATGAGATATTCATTAAAGAGTTTTTAGGATTTCTAACTTTCGGGCAAACTACTCCACTTGTTTGTAAACTAGGTTGTATTATTTTGAATGAACATAGAACATAAAATAAGTCTCAAACCTATTTGCTTACATTTCGAGAAACTTCTTTTATGTGTTTTATGTTTAAATCCGCAGTTCTGTAAATTAGTACAATTCCCATATTAAATTTAACTAAGAATTCATTTATATCGGTTTAAATTTGTATTTCTTTATAATTGTAAACTTCAATGAAATCATATTTGAATTAAATTTAAATGAATTATATTATGGATTTTATATTTTACGATTATAATTAAATTTCACAGAAATCATAAAGGATCTTATGATTACCCAGAATAATTAAATGAACATAAAACTTGTATTTTCCACGAAGAAAACTTCAAGTATTTCTGATTACTCACCGTTTCTGTTCAGTTCTTCCGGCTCTCTGCTTCTCGCTTGCTCTTTATCATCCTGTCCCTACTTGGCTGTAAATATGAATGTTATATTTGAGTTTAGTCAAATTTATTTATTCGAGGCAAAACTAAAATTCAGTGCAAACAATTCCTTGTCACGCAGCTTTCGCCGAGTGTTTCGAGGGAACAGCGAAAAAGTAAAGAAAGGAAAGGAAAAAAAGAAAAGCATACTTTTCAGCGCGCCAGCAAACGACATGAAGAAATCCGAAATACAAGCACAATTCTTTAGCCTGGGCCAAGTCCATGGGCATTTGTATTTGCAAGAATACCCCCCACAACATTCATCTGCCACACACACACACACACAGACACAGACAAAGACACATACGCCGGCATACACGTAAACACGAATGAAAATTGATTTAGTTAAGAGGATTTGCGTCAACAACAGCACAATAAGTGGGCATTGGGCGACTCTCAATTGTAGGGGGAGGTCCAACTGAATGAAGATGGACAACGTTTGGGTACTCTCTCTCTGTGTGTGTGTGTGTGTGTGTGTGTCGGCATTGTGGATAGCACTTAACTCATAAAAATGAGTGAGTGTCTGTGTGTTGTGCTGTGCGGCAACTGCTGAGGGCGGGTGACAAATGTCGAGCCGCGGCCGGAGACTGTGGCGGAGACTGAGGTCGAGGTTGAGGTTGGGACTTAGAAAGCAACAAGAGACGCGCCGAAGCTGGCAACTCGGCCAACAAAGAATATTATTGTGACACACAGAGACCAACGAACAGATAGTCAAACAAACACACCAGCAAATGGACAGACTGTGAACTGGGTTTAGGTCTCTTGTCTACATGTTACTCATACGCAATGTGGTGCCGACGGACTGGAAGCCTGGCTCGTTTTAGCTCGCGGCTAAAAACAAATACACACACACACACACTTGCAGGGTGTACATGCGTAAGTGCGTGTGTGTGTGTGTGTGTGTGTGTGTGTGTGTGTTGGGGCAGTGCTCTTCTATTTTAAGTGGTTGTATATGTCAGTTGAAAGCTTTCGTTGACATTCAAGTGCCTCATTGACAGTGTAAAAGCGTGCAACGTGCGGGGCGCAGCCGAGGCAAGCTAAGTCCATGGCAACGTCCCCTCCCCCTGCCCCTGCCCCTGTCCCTCACCTATCCCTTCCTTAGTTCTCACAAATGAAGCATTGCAACTGGGGCACGAGGCACGGGCCGTCGCCTTGGGCGCTCCAAAAGTCAAAGTAAAAGTCCTCGCCCAAAGTTCAGTTGGTGTTCCTTGCTATAATAATATCATGACTATAACACTATCTCACTCTTTCTCTGTCTATCTCATTCTCTCCCTCTATCTGTGTGCTTTACACGTGTTGGACGCTCTTAATTGCTTTTGTACGCGCCAGTTGACTGCTGTGTTGAGGATGTTACTGCGGTTGCATGCAACTAGCAATGCGCTTAAGCTGCAACTTGGCTCTGGCTATTTGGCAGATGCCACAGAGTGAGAACTGAAACTGAAATGTTGATTTGTATCCGAGATCAACAAAATGCACTAACCAAAGAAGTTATCGGACTCGGAGGAAAATATCAACTGTCATAGTTTCTCCATAATTCCAATTCATGTGTACTTGAGTATACTCTATCTTTGGAAACATCAGTTCAATCACTCATCGTTGACTGAGCAAAGAATAAAGAGTAATATACACATGTTCGAATCGAGAACTTGAACACTGGTCAACAAATAAAAGGAAGTTGATTTTACCTCTGCCCTGGGTCTGTGAGAGAGAGTTACTGTGTACGTGATTGTTCACGGCTTTCACAGCGAACCGCCACAAGTGTCTGAAAATACCCAACAAATATAAATATTTTCTTTACTTCTTTTTTGCCACTTGGCGCATTAAATTTATTTATTTGCGCTTCAGTGGAAACAAAAAGGGTGTAGAGACAGCGACAGCGCCACTTAGTCAGCATTTGGTTCAGCAAAATAACGAATAGTAGTAGGAAAGCTCTGTCCGAGAGTGCACGACTACCAGATACCCTGCGCCTAGACCCTTAGGTACCCTAATACGAACAATGGAGCACAAGCAAACACGCCGCAAACTGTGTACGCTGAAACATCAAAGATCTCTCTTTCTACCTGAATAAAATTCTTTCTTAGATTTGGACGTGACATCCAAAATATACAGTAAACTTGATCTACGTATGTTATACAATAATCTATATAATAAATTTGAAGTCTGTAGCTCGTACAGACTCAGAGATACATTTGCACAAAACCATTATACCCCTTGCACATTTCGAATCTGCTCAGGGTATAAAAGTATAAAAATATTTTAGCAAAAATAGTCGCGTAGTCGCCTGGCAGTGACAGGCAAGTGTCGCATCCCCAACTCCAGCATCGGGTCCTATTTCGTCCCCTATTCCGTAACCACTTCCAATTCCAATTTCAGAGATATTTCACTGGATTCTCCCCCTCTCGGCCGCCCTTTGACCCTCTTCAAAATCCTCTGCTGTTGTCCGTGGCATTTTTATTATGCATGAGCCGAAATTATTGGATTGGATTTGTTTAATATACGCAGGCAACGCAGAGCTAAGCACATTCGATGAGGTCCCAAAAGCTAAGTGGCCAACATCAGGACAACTGGCCAATGGCAGGTCGACGCCAACTCAATTTTACAGTCGAGTGTATGATAAGTTTGTGGAAAGTAAAGTCGATATAGACGTGTTCGTTTGTCTGCCCATATCGACGAACAGATCAAATAAATTGTAGCAGGCAGAAGCAGCAAATTTAATGATTATTCTATTCAAATGTTTAAAAATGCAAACAATGAAATAAAATACATAGTTATAATAACTTCTTAACTATTTCAATAAAAGAATACTTACTGGCTCCTGATCTGGTAGAAGATGAAGACGTATCGCCACATATCTGATTAGTTGTTGAAAGATCACTTTGTGTTCAAAAGATTGCAAATTCAATATGCAAATGGATAAATTTAACGAGCGACTAGCTAAAATTTCAATCAAATATTCATATATCTTACGTGTTGTCACCGCACATAGCAATTCGCTCAAAAAGTTTCGGTAATATATAATAACATGAATTGTCGAAATAGTGAAAATTATTGCCATATGAGGTAGTTTCTCCATGATTTTTTCTGTGAGCATCCTAACATAGATCCATGTTTGATTCATGATGATGCAGCGACGATGCACTTTAAACGATATAAAAAAGTCTCGAGTTTATCGATAAATTGTTGGTTTTCATCTGCGGTCAGTTGAAGCGTATTAAATGCCAAAAACATTGCCATCTGATACATATCATCATGGCCTCTGATACCTTCGATTTTCCGCTGTATTTGTCTGGCCACTTCTTATAGTGTCTTATTGATACGACCTCCTTAAACGCAATTTAGGAGGCCCTGATGTTTGATTTCCCGGAGGAAGATGTGCCAATATTTTTATTAACTACATTAAAACACAAATTTATTACATCATGAGTTACTTATCGTTTTTGCTTTACACTGTTGTCTAGTAGTTAAATACCAATGGTTCGATTGCTACGAAATATCAACACATATCTCATGAATAAATATATACTATCGAATGGTGAATTGCATTTTTTATTTGTTTTGTAGACTTTTTGAGCAATGTGATAGTCTACTTACTCCTGATATGGCAAAAAGCGGGACACTTTGATAGCTTTGCTGATAAGTTGTCGATCTATAGAGAAGACTTTCCGCGGGATCACTTCTTCTACAAAAAATGCAGTGAAATATTTATGTATTTTCTGTACGCCAAACTTGACAGAAACCATTTGCGCATTAGATTAAAAGACGGATAAACTTTCGACCCAGGCAGGTGGGCGCTTCTTTTGAGGGCATGGCGGAACATCCGAGTCGAGTGGAGCTGCCAAACTGCAGAAAACTGTTTCATGTGGCAAGCAATAAAAATAAGAGAGTTTTCCAGCTGCAACTTGTTTACAGCTTTAGCTCTGCCGCTGACAGTCGCTCCAGCTCCAGCTCCAGTTTCAACTCGGTCTACAGCTTTTTTGTTGTGGCAACTGCTTCGGTTTCTAGTCGGGGCACAGCATTTGACAGAAAGAGAGGGGAAGTTGCTAAGTGCTAACTGCAAGTAGAGCTTTTTGAGCTCGAAAGTTTTTTAATTTAAATGGCCATTTAGAGGGTTTTGCCTGACAGCTCAACTTGAAGTACTCCAACAACCCAAACGAGTTGTAAGGATACCACCAAATTCAAACAACCCGACTGAGCGTTAATCCAACTAAAAATGTGGCAAACTACTTAAAGAGACTTCAGTATATAAAATTAAACTCACTATCAATGAAATAGAAAAAATATATATAAGTATAAGTATAAGTGAATTGGAAGTAAAGTACGCTCTAGTTAAAATTGATCGATTACGAAATGCCCGGCGTTCAATACTAAGATACTCTAACAAGTACTTAAGTAAGTACATACAAACACAAATAAAATACATGCACACTCAAATTTATGAATAAGTTTATGTTTATTCCTCAATATGCATACTTATGTGTTTGTGAGATCTGCTTTACATTTATTTCCTACTTGGAAATTCGGTTTTCGGTTTGCCAATGAGCGGGTGAGTGAGAGAGCGATAGAAACATAGTAGTACGCTGATTGCTTTTCTCCTATGCACTATGGGGCATTTGACCGATTTTTTGGAATAAAGTCTTTTTTAAAAGTTATTCTAATTAACATACTTTTGATAGCAATGCATTGAAAACATATCAAATGTTAATGTTCTGTAAACAAAATGTTAACAGAGGCTCATTCTGTTAAGTTAGCAGCTCTTTAACAGAGCTGTTTCTAACGAGTAGCACGTGCTAATGCTATTCACATTTTTTTGGTGATATTAAAGTACATCTGAAAACTAATCCAAAAACTGACAAACAAAAATTTATAATGGGTTATATTCATCGTGGTTTGTACTTTGTGTTAATATATCTGGGTTGTTGATATGTGTTGTTTTATGTCTCCATTTAAGTAATCTAAAAAGTTGCCTCAAAAATAAAATTTGCGAAGAAACGTTAACTTTGAGAAGCTAGAACTCGTTTTGATAGCAAATGACAGCGAAATGACTAATTGCATTTTGTAGAGTGATCCATTCTTTATCTGATTACTAAAGCTTAAAGTGCACTTTTGTGCACTTTTCTCAAAATTTCACTTTTTATGACATAACCTCATTTTTAACAATTCGGAACCGAGAAGATACCGTAGTAAATTATTTTAATTTGAGCATTGGCAAACGGTTCCCAATGAATTGAAGGCCTCTTTTAGTGAAAGCAGCCGTATTTTGTGTCAAAATGTATCTTTTTAGATGGAAGAAGTGTAAAAGAAATATACATCTCTTTAAAATTAGGCATGCCAACTGGCTGATAGAAAATACGTTCTTGAAGTTGAAGAAGCCGGCTAATGGTGTTAAAACAATTAGACGCCCTACATTACGATATGGATGGAGAGGTGTGAGGGCAATGCGATGAAGTTGGCGATATATATTGAGCATAATTTTCAATTGCTTATTCAATCTGCTGCACGTAAGACGGGAAGGGCTGATCTTGCGCGAGGCAATCTCAAAGATTTAGCAGATTTATTTGTTGACCAGATTGTCAGGGACTATATATAACTCATATCTGGTCAGTTGGGCCTGGATATTTTAGAAATCAGATAGCTTTTATCAAAAAAGGATTTTCAACCTAATGTTCGTATAGGAGCTATACGATATAGACGTCCGATTTGAATAATTGTTTGACAGATTGTTCATAACATAATAACACACCAATCTTGAAAGTTTGGTCCAGATAACATAAAGAACAAAAAATTTGCATACGCTAAAAATTTTACAAGAGGCGGTACCACGCCTATTTTTGTAGCACCAATGACAATTAATATTATGAGTCCAATGCAAAAAACGAAACCCCAAAATTGTGTTCCGTTCTTGAGTTATTAATTAATTCCAAAAAATCGGTCAAATGCCCCATAGTGCTATGTATCGAGTTATTTAATATTTAGTTTGTTACATTTCGTGTTTGGTTTTGCTGGCAAAAGAATACAGATTTGTAGTCCAATAGTTTTCTTGACTATGCCATCTTCTGTTATATTTGACTAATTACAACATCTTCAGTTGATACAGATTATTTCCCTGCTTGACATCTCGGATTAGCTGCAGTCGTTGTGTGTGGCATGTGGCATGTGGCATGTACCAAGGGGCATGATGCCTGGGGTCAAAGGTTCGAGGCCAAGCCAAGTGGCGGCTGTAAGTGGCTAAGCAAACAACCAGCTGAGCAGCCAAAAAGCTCAATACTCGTACAAGTCGAATACGCAATCGGAGTCGGAGTCGGAGTCAAAGTCGGAGTTGTCCATGTTGCGGCTGTTTATTTATGCAACGCTGCAACATCAATGATTGAGGCAACTGCCATTGAAAGAGCTGTTGGTTTGTTGTCTGCAACTGCAACTGCAATTGCAACTGCAACAACAAGAACAAGAACAACACCGAGAACGAGAAAGAGAACGAGAACTATTTGCTGGACAAGCAGAGCGTTAAACTGGGCAAATGCACGTGACGTGCACAAAGGAGGCGTCGGGCCATGGAGATTGGGCCCGAACACAGCGTTTGTTCAAGTGCCAGAAAGTTCAAATGCCAGCCACTTGAGTTGAGCTACCAGAAAATGTATATAATTCCGTGGCAGTCAGCCAGATTCCGTGCCACATCCCCAGTCAGAGTGAGAGTTTGAGCCGCAGCCTCAGTCACAGGCCGCACATCAATTCAAATAAATAATCCAAGAGCATAAAATTGGCCACCGACAAAAGTTTTCAGCACTCACACGCTCAGCAGCCGCTATGTCCCTTCCTGTAGCGCTTCCCCTTCCCTTTTTGCTTTTCCGGCAACGTTTTGAGGTTTAGCAACAATAAAAAAAAGAAGAAAAGGGAAATGAAAATTCACCCAGTGCACAGGCTGTTGGTGGGGAGAAGCTAAATAGCTGCTATCAAAATTATCGCCAGTTGCTGACGGTCGACGGGTCGAGGACCCAGACTCCAACCCTGTCACAGTTACCGGTCCCTACACACACACACACACACACACACACACACACATGCGAGAGTTTAGTTAAGGAGCGCACTTCCTGCCGTGCCGCATCCTCCTCCGGTCGCATATTCCACATGCCAGCGAATTATGTGGCGCCACGCGAGTATCAGTGTGTGTGTGTGTGAATGTGTGTATGTTTCAGTGCGTAAGTCCTGTTCAAGGGCTGTGCCAGCCCATACCAGGCTATTTAGCTAATTTAATACCACTACGAAGGCCCTCCCGTCCCCGACTGGGGGCTCAGCAACTTAAATAATTAACAATACTTTAAATTTGCACTCATCTCCCGGCTCATCGACCCACTGAGAGGCGTGGGATTTAATCAAACCGAGGGTCTTCCTGAGTACCAGGCTTGTGGCAGGGGATAGCTTAAAAAGCGTACTGCAAAAACTTTTGGTTTTCCCGGCCATTGTTTAGCTGAAAACTGAAGCTGATTGTTGGCAGTCGCTTGATAGGTGCAACTTATAAGGTTTAAGCCCTAAAAGGGGTGCCGAAACTTTAGAAAAATCCCACAATGATTTAAAACCAGGGAATTAAACCGAAACGAATTTCGGTTTCAGTATCGGTTTCGGTTATGAGTGACTTATGGTTTTCAGCTACCGGTTAAGCGTACTTTACATTAAAGTATAGTTTCGCACATTCTCAACAGATTTTGTTATGTGCTGTTAACTGGTATTTTTCTATTTTAAAGCGCTTTTGCGCTATTATAGGGACTTGTTAGTAAAAATAAGCTTTCATAAACAACACAGCCTTATGTTGTCATTTTAAAATAAAGTGAGGACTTAAAATATTATGTCTTACATCTATATTAATTAGAAATCGTCGAGAGAACCCGACTGGAAGATACCATTTGACTATTGACCCGATGCTGCATCTAATTGTTACTTTAGTAACTTCCGAATTTATTATCCAATAGCGATGCAATTTTCAGGAACATCGGTTCGCCTATGTTTATAAAGTGCGTTTTAAGCCCTAGCCTTAAAATCGCTCTTAATTGCTTTAAAATTCTAAAACAAACAGATTCTGCTTAGGTTTCAGACGAACCTACATACAAAGTTTGGTGTCAACTGGGAAAGCATTTTTTAACGATATGTGGACGAAGAGAGTGTTCCACCTAAAATTTGAATAGGGCGTTTAAATATCTAAGTTGTTACTTCTATTTTCTACTATATCTGAGGTCTTGTCGCTGGGCCATGGCTTTATCGACTCAGCCGTTGATTCTGATCAAGCGACCCTTTGCCTATTACATAGCTTTCCAATTTTATGTATAATCTGGTGGTGAACTTTACTTATACTTTAATACTAAACTGTCCTGACTTTTTTATCTTATCAGGTGCCAGTTTAATGAAATAGCTAATAAATCAATTAGAAATCCCATTTTCTTTTATTGTTTTTATGTACAAATGCATCGTTGTCCCTTAAACCATTTTTCGACAGGTGTTCTTGAGGAATATAAATTAGAAAAATACCTTAATTTTGTAAAAAAGGAAAAACAGAACCTCTATTCTTATCCTTGACTGATTGATTCTTGTTCTCTGAGTCTCATCATTAAGAACGTCTAATTTGTTGACTAAACTCGACAGCATGTAAGCGCAATCAGGCTTATGCAAAGCTCTCATTATATCCAAAACAAATAAGAACAGACACCCACACACACACACACGCACATATACACTCGAAGAGACAGTCGTATATAACGCAAGTCAAGTAAAACCCATTTAGAGGTAAAATATGGCGCCAGGGCGCAGAAAAGTCATCATAAAATAAAATTTCCCTCGACGCTAATGACAACTAATTTGTGCTAAAATCTCAATACACACGGTAGCACACACAGACACACACGCATACAACGGCACACATATGCGCACATACATACATATATCTACACGTAAACATTTACATGCATACATACATAATATATAAGCAGACATTGCCCTCGTCATCGCCTTTGGGGGCGTCCGAGGCTATTAAAAATGGCGCAGAGAACACTAAAGTTGTTTCAGCGAAAGATGGTACTTTTAGTACACACACACACACTCACACACACACACACACACACACACACACACACACACAGGCGCAAATACACAGACACACACTTGAGCCGGGCGCACACAATAAACTTAATAAATAAGTCAATTAATTGCCCAGCGCGCCTGATATGATATCACAGCAACAGCGTCAAGTGCTGTCTTCCTCTTTTCTCCATCTCGCTCAGTTAGTGTGTGTTACTCCATTAGGGCACCAAGTTCAATTAACTTTGTCTTTGGCATAACAAAATGTGTGCGAAACTCGTTTAATAGTCGTTGGGCTTTTACTTGTGGGCGTGTTTTGTTCGCTGTCGTTCGATTGATCCCCCTTCCTTAACCACGGCAATGGGGTCGGTCTAAACTAACTTGATTACCCGCCTGCTTCCGTTTTCCGTTGCGAAATGGCGCCAGCCCGTAAAAATAGGCAACACTTTTTCAACGCGTATGCAAAATGCCCACAAAAGTAGGCAACGTTTTTTACATAAAAGCTTCAATTCGGTCGGCAGCTGCAACATGTGCTGCATGTCCAGAACCCATATCCTTGCAGTTAGTTTACACGCTGCATGTATCGCATTCAAGCCCAAATTTAATGTATATTAAATGAAAAATGGCTGGGACCTTGCCTGGGAGCTGTAACTTGGCTGCTTGTTGGCAGCATTTGGCAACATAAACAAATTATTTGATGGCTTTTACGCGAGCTGGCTTGGCTTTCAGCTCTTGCGGTTGCCATCGCCTTCGCATCGCCTTCGCAACGCCTTCGCCTTCGTCTTTTGGTATTGGCCATTGCATGCTCGGCCACTAAGTAAACTTTTATGGCGCTCATAAAATAGGCAAAAGTCGCGCCCAGCTACGGCTACAGCCCAGACACATACAGCTCTCTCCATTATACACATACTCACATATAAATATGTAATATGCGTGCCGCATAAAACCAAGAAACAAGGCAGCCAATGCCAACAAAATCCCTGGCAGCATTTTTATGCAGCTGCTGTGACATTTTTATGCTAAGCAGCCTTCCTCTCGTATCCCCTCATCACTCGGATATATTTCCCCGCATCACCACCTCCCGTATTATAGCGTATGCGCCAAATTATGAAAATTCATAAAAAGCCAAATGTTATGGCATACTTTGAGCCCGGTGCTGTGTTGCCATGTTGCCATGTTGCCATCGCCAGTGTCCTGAGTGTTGCCAATTTTAGCTCTTTTTTCGTCTTTCTTGGTTTATCACTTGCCAACTAAACTCGTTTACGCTGACTCGTTTATCATGTCGTTTCGCTGCGACAAACATCAACAAAACTGACAACACCAACAGCAACACCAAGACGACAACAGATGCTGAACTAAAGGCTGGCAAGATTAGGTGAAGCGGCAAAGGCGTCGGGCGACAGGCGACAGCCGACTGGCGAAAAGAGCCCAAAAGAGGCGTGGCGGGGCAGGGCAACCCAAGAGCAGATGATGGCCGCTCAAGTGGTTGACGTTGTCGTTTAATGCAGCAGCTTATGGCCGCTTCTCTCGCAATATGAGCGCCAGTTGAGCTGAGTCTTAGTCTGGCAAGGAAAAGCGAAAAACGAATAAAATCAAAGACCACTAAAAGGCTGACGTTTCGCATCCGCTGTGGAAGCTCTCAACTACGCAACTAAAAACTTCTTAAGCGTATAAAAACTATAAAGAAATTTATATAGTTCAAACTTAAGTACGCGAATAATTATTAAAGAAATTAACCATAAAACAAATATAAAGCGTTAAGTTGAATTATAATAATAATAACAAGTCGGACAGTCGAGCGAACGCGACAATATGATACCCAGCGTTAGTCTAACCCATATTTGTACTCAAGAACTCTAATACGCATACATGCATGAACAAACGCGCCGTCCCAGTGTCTGTAGACGCTGCGTTGAATTATCGTTTGGATACCGTCGTAGCACTGTGATGAAATTAAATTAAAAAGTAAACAAGAAAGTAAAGTATTATTTGTCATGACAAAGATTTGATGATCTTGCCAAGACCTGTAGATTCTAAAATCGGTTCTTAACACAGGACTTATTCGACAATACCAAATGTTCAGTATGTGAGACTGGTTGAGTTATCTTAGGAACAAGAACAGGTTGCTTTTAGACCGATCATGGGAATCATTTGAACGAACCTGTACTAAGGTTAATACAAAACAAAACCTTTTAAATTTAGCAGTTTGCCAGTTCATGATCAAGAAGATATTTCCCTCATTGAATGCGACGCGTCTTTTATTGCGTTACACATGACGTGAAATAAAATATAATAAACCCTGCATAAGTGCATATAAAATAGCTTACATTACGATTATTAAAAGAAGCAGTAATTTTCTATACAGATTTATTGAAAAGAAAGTTTTATGGAAAACCAGTCACAAATGTAACATTCACCAAACAACCTCTCACTGTTCAACAAATATATATCGATTCAATACTACAAAATACTTTAGAGTTTGTTGATCTATACATACATCTATATAGTAATTGACATACATCTCTTTTCAGTCTATTTTTACTATGCGAGTAACTTTTTTTTTTAATTTTTCATAAGTCTTCTGATTTATGCTGTTTCTTTCTGTAATTTAATTTACTAAATGTCAAAATGTTAAAGTCCTGTTTTCTCAGAGTTCAATTCATTCACATGAACATATTTATATACTTATGTACGTCTGAAGCTTCCTAATACCTTTCGAAAAATCCGCATTTATCAGCTTCAGATGAATTCAGTTTTCGCAGAAAAACCCCTCTAGCAGCAACTGAATTATTTATCTAAACTTTAAAACAATTTGTCAGTGTCACAACCATTAAATGCAAGACGAAATCAATTAACCTACTGCTTGAAATACAAGACAAGCTTGTGGGTTTTCTCATGAGCTATCAAAAACACAAGACAAATCTTAAATACATTTTGAATGATCGACTGATAGTTAAGGCATTATTAAGTCCACATTTTAAGCATAACTGCTACAAGGCTCCCGAAACTGATGGCTTCATCGAAATAATATTAAGCATTGAGCCATTTGAAAGAGCTGTTCATGTTGGCAAGCCAATTAGCAGTTTCAGAGATCAAGCAGCTTCTCCGAAAGGGGCAGGACGGTAGTGTCTAAAGGGGGAGTGGGTGGACGGGAGGGTTAGTGGTCGGGGTGGTCTGACAGTTTTGGGCAAGCGGACAAACCCACACACCGTTCATGGTGCTGTTGCCGTAATAAGGGGCCACACAGGCTTGAAGGAATTTTAGCCATCTTAGGGCAACGCGTGCCTGCCATTAAAAGCTTTTTAAATTAATTATAAAACCAAAAGTAGGCAAACATTTTCCGAGAAGAGCACAACCAAAGAACGAACATAACGAACTGACAACCCTTTTGGGCTCATCATCAGCCCCCAGTCTTCAGATTCAGATTCAGTTTCAGCTTCAGCTTCAGCTTCATCTCCAATCCCATGCTCAGCTGCTGCTCATATTTTGCAAAAGGCTTTCAACTTCAAACAGATTTTGGATACACCAGTGGGCAACCACAGGCACTGCTGCAGGGGAAGGGAGGAATCGGTGACCGGGAAGCATACGTAGCAAATTATGCTCATTATGCGCCGCATAAAATAGTTGGACTTATGGACCTGGCCAGAATCAGAGTCGAGAGCCCAGGTCCAAACTGAAGTCCGCGTTCATGTCCAATTCTGACATGCAAAACGTAAAGTTTTTTGATTAGGGTTGGCAATTCAGAGGCAAATCACATCAACATCAACATCAACATCAGCATCATTATGATGTTCATGTTCGGCATCTTTGTTTAGCTTTGCAGTTTTATTTGGGTTTTAATGCTGAAACTTTTGCGTATTCAGTGGCCTTTGTTTAATTTGATTTTATTCGCACTCGCCGCAATCCTTCAATTTGCATTCATATGTCAGTATTTCAAAGTTCTCCTATGTCTACATGTGTATTTGTGTGGTCAGATTGTTTGTGGCACGTGGCATTCAAAACACGCTTCGGTTGCTCGCATCTCAGTCGGGGAGACCCAGCTAAGTTGCTTGCCAAACGACGTGGTTACACGCCATTGCCACGCCCACAAGTTGCCGAAGTTGCCGAAGTTGCAACTGCCTGTGGCACGTTCCCATACCCAGACTTAACTCATTCATCCTTTACCCCCATTTGGCAGTTAATTAGACTTATGGCTGAGCTATTTTTAAACGCTTTTGTTAGAGCTTCGGCTCAGAATGCAAAATTAGTCTAATGAACTAACCCAAAAAGGGCAAACTTGTACCTCTGCCCACCCTTTAAATTTCCTCTTTAGACTTTTTCCAAAAACTTTTGCCAAAAGATTACTTCAAAACCCCATTTGAAATTTCAATTTAATTTAACAATTATAAATGTTGCATGTGAGTGGAAAATTCGAAACCATATCGAATCAATACGATTTAGTAATTTCTTAATAATTAAAAAAAAATAATTATTTTATATACTTTTTTAATTCTAATCATTATTTAGAAACAATTTTTAACAATTGTATATTAAATGAGGTAGTTAATCAATTATGTGAGAGGTTTTCAATTAGATTTTAATTCGTTAAACTTTTAGCCACGATATTTGTCAACTTCCCATTATTTAATACGAATTCCTGAATTGTTATTCACGGATAAAATATTATCTGGTTGTATAAAATATTCGGTTATACTTCATAAAATGTACTTTTCATAGAAAATCCAACTACTCGTTTGTTAAATCTATTTAAATACAAATTTTAAAAAGCTTTGTCAACTTGCTGCTAGAGTTTTACCTTTTTCTACGCACTTTTAAGGCACTAACAATTAGTGACGATGCCAGAGGCTGTTAAACTTTTAATACCCAAAAAAACCCACAGGAGTAACAATAACGCCAACTGAATGAGCAACAAAAGCAAGGAGACGAAGATGAAGATGAAACAGAGCAACAAGAACAACAACAATAATAAACGTGCGACACGTGCGATGTGTTCCGAGGACCTAAGGCTACGTTTCTGCATAAAACTGAAAACACGCACATGCTCTGGTATGCTCTGGAAAGTGACGCACTTACACTACTACACGCTCACACACACACACACACACACACACACACAGACGCATATAGACTAAGAGGGAAAGAGAGACAAGGTCAAGGCGCCATCGAATGCTTCAAAGTAACTCGTTTCCGCTTCCGCTTCATTACTCTAGCCGCTTTGCAATTGCCGCCATCGTCATCGTCATCGCGGCCGCTGCTGCGATTGCTGTTGTTGTCGTTGTCAACAGGAAACACTCAGTACTGAAAAGTATAAGAGCAGCAGTTAAATATTTAAATATCAAGACGAAACAGTTGAGTTTAAAGCTCCTCAAAATGAATACCCTTCCAGACGTATGTATCGTTGATCTGTTTCCAAATCAAACAGAATAGTTGAGAGAAGCTTTTTGATAAACTAATGCGACTTAACAACAATTACAAACTTTTAGTTGTGTAACGTTCGTTAATATAATACATTTCTTAAATTTAGGCCCATTTTCTCAATGCCTAGGTTTTTAGTTAAATATTTAGAAGTCAAATGTTAAATTCAAAAATATCTCTTAGTAAAAATATAATTTGAGCTACAAAAAATAAAATCGAATTAAATTATATTACTTAAATACACATAAAACTCAAATCAAATCAAATACCGAGAAAGCTATACTTTTTGATAAGCGATTTTTATCAACTTTCTAGTCTTTGCTTGTTGGTAAATAAGATATATAATTTAGGTATTCCACTAATAGATTCGCATAGACTTCTGAAAACTGCTTCAATGATATACCACTAATAGCAATATTATCGGCAAGCTTCGTATTTCAATCTCGAAAATTTATGATTTTACTTATTTAATTTTCTAGCGGATTTTTTAATTGCGTTTAGTGTTGGTCTGTGTGTGTTTTCTTTTGTACAGTGAGCCCTAAAAAATATGTTCGGCGAAACGGGAAAAAATGTTGTTTTGGTCAAACATGGCCCTGAAGGCTTTCACTAACTAGTACATTGAAGGAAATGGTATTGGAAAGCGATTTAAACTTTCTCAAGTTAAATATAATGTATGACACATTTCAAAAATCACATTTTCTGTTGTTCCAGATACAAAAAACTATAAATTCGTCTATGGTAGAACTCATTTCTTTAAAGATTCTACTTTTTTTAAAGCTCATCTTATCTTTTTCATCATTGCTCGATAATGCCTCAACTCATTTAAAAACTCTTCACGCTTTTTGAAAGCTAATAAATATAGTATATATGTAAATTATTCATACACATTTATAAGGATTGATCATTATTTTAACAGCTTTTTATTTTTAAACTTGAAATATGAATATTCGGTTTTAGAAACTGTTAGATGTTGGCTGTTGAATAGTGTTATTTAAATCTAAAATCTGGTGGCCCTGGACTAGACCCCTCAATACCCTTACACCGATCTTAGGGAAATTTTCTGTTTATATCAAAATTTTACTTGGCGTTTCATTTCGATTTGTTGGCGATAGGGCAAGACATATACAATTTGAAATAAAATAGATCTGCCTGCTCATATACTAGGGAGTCTAGATATGAAATTTGGTACCTATAGCTCTCACCATCTCTGTGATCCCTTCGTTCATATCGACAAACTGACAGACCAACTCGTCTGCTAATCCATGAAAATATGAGTAAAAAGATTTCAATGTAAAAAGAAATTAAAACTTAAAAACATAGATCGCTGCAGTCATCTCAAAAAGACATGTTCTGTTTCTAAAGTGTTTTCTATAATTGTCTGATGGTCTAAGCCTAATTCTTAAGTTTTTATTTAAGTTCAAACTTACCTATGTTTATTTTGAATGCATCGAGAATGACTTCGGCAATACATATCCCTCGGTAAGGGCATTCAAAATCCACTCTGCAAAATGAATTGCGGAATTCATAGGCGCAAATGGATATGTCAGAGGCTATAGACGAGCAGACACATATATATATATACGTATATATGTGCATATCATATATTTACAATTTGTAAATACAGGAATTACAGAGCTACACGTTCATCATCGTTCGCGAGGCAACTCGAGTTGGCATTACCAAATGTTTATAGGCAAATACAAATACAAACACAAATGAACAAATAAACAAATACACAGATCGACGCATATAAATAAAGACACAGCGAGTGGAGAGTATGCAGTCTGTAATTGCGGCTAATTAATGTGAAATCGGATTAGAGACAGTGGTCAAAAATATGCTGTCATCGTCACAATGCAGATGCAAATTATAAATGCTGAGGCGCAGCGGCTGGCCAATGCAGTCAGATGATGATGGGATGCGAGTGCTAACTAACCAATCTGCCACTCCACATTTGCAGTTTTGCATTTGCAACAATGGCAACCACGGACTAGATACCCGATGGCAACATTCGACAACATTGGCAACACAATGCCATTCAGCTCGGGAGCGAGACAAATATGTAGAAGCTGTAAAGCAAATTGGCATAAAACTGCCGCGTGGAGTTATTCCATTCATTTTTTTTGTATTCTCCAACACTACCACCAACCGGCACTATCGGAACCACCGGCATCACCTGCACCACCTGCACCACCGACACCATCCACCCACCAGTGATTGTTCTTGTCCTTCTGCTTGCCAGGAGCAACAATAAACATCGCTGGCTCCGATAGTAGAATTTAATTAAAAGCAGTTTCATCTGCCCAGTGAACATTGCAAATACCTACGGCAATAACAACAACGCCAACAACAAATACGATACGTTAAAACAAAAAGTGAATTGTGAATTTTCAAAAGAGCCCATAAAACTCCAGAATGTTATCGCTGCGGGGTATTGACGTATTGGGGAAAGTCCAACTGGAGTGCCAATGGTAACTGAAACGTTAACTGAAACCACATCGACAAAGTTACCAGTAGTAGCAGCAATGTATACATATGTTCAATTACAATACATAACATTTCATAAAGCACTTGTTTGCATATATTTTCCTCCTTGTTTTCTGCATTTCTAATTTTGTTCATTAAAGCCATGAATGTTTTAATCTGAAAATATAGTTAATCTTTTAATGTAAATACTGAGAGGCTTAAGCAAACAATGTCCATAAAATATTGTGTGTTATTGCTTATGATTTCCACTCAGCTCACATATTTTTATACCCTGTGCCCATTGAAAATGGGCAAAAGTGGTATAATGAATTTGTGTGAATGTATGTAACAGGCAGAAGGAAGCATCTCCGACCCTATAAAGTATATATATTCTGAATCAGTATCAATAGCCGAGTCGATTGACACCTGTCCGTCTGTCCGTCTGTCTGTCCGTCTGTCCGTCTGTCTGTCCGTCTGTATGAACGCGTGGATCTCAGCAACTATAAGAGCTAGAGACTTCAAATTTGGAATGTAGGTTCCTGAATACCATACGCAGATCAAGTTTATTTTCAATTTTCGATATCTCACCCCCCGCCCACGCAAATAGAAGAAGACCTCAAATTCCAAGATAATTCAGCATATCATGACTGATAGTTGAAGTATAACTCGCGCTGAGCAATTTGCTGCATGTTTCATCGCGATCGACCCATAAATAAGGGAGATATTAAGGAATTTGTTTTAATTCCATTTTTTGGCCAGAGCGAGAGAGCATATAAAAATTCCATTTGCGCAAACGAGAAAGCATATGATAATCTGATGCTTTGCACTGTCAGCCGATGGGTGCCGCATTGTGTCACGAGGCATGTGGCGCCATCTATCGGCCACACTCAGAACTATGCATTGTAATGTAAATTAATATTAGCGATTGTCTACATGCATGTTTGTTAAGATAATACAACTTAAATTAGCAGAATAACCACGCTAAGCAATTTGCTGCAAGTTTCATACCGATCGACCCACAAATAACGGAGATATTAAAGAATTTCTATTATTAACATTATTTCATAGAGCGAGAGCACATATATGACAATCTTCTTTGCACTATCTCTCGCCTTGTCTTCCTCCCGGGAATGTAAAATTAATATTTGCGACTGTTTACACTCATCTTCGTTGAGATAACACAGCTTAAATTGACAGTACGACAACGCTAAGCAATTTGATGCAAGTTTTATAGCGATCGACTAATTAATAAAAGAGATATTAAGGAATATGTTTTATTGCCATTATTTCATTATAATTGGCCAGTTGACAACACTGTCCTACAATAGTTTAAGAGTTGCCCCGCACTGACAAACTGAATAATTACTATTATTATATTAATTTATATTTGCGATTGTTAACACGTATGGTTGACAATTCTACGTTTCTATCATAGTATTAAAATAACTTACATTTTCTGCATTACCAAAACCCATATATATAAACATTGCCTAAAATTTCAAAAACAAATGGTTTGGCGCGCAATATAATAAATGCCGTGTGTAAGAGAGAGAAACATGGAGTGTTGCCAGACTACATGCAAATCAATTCCACTATAATTAAAATACTTTTCCAAAATTCTTTTATTTTAAGACCTGCACAGGGTATCCACCTGTCGCGCCCGCTCGACTGATCGGCTTGTTATTAATTAAGTTATAAAATAACAAAAAATTTATAAATGATAAATGAATGTAAATGAAAATTGGGTCATCTGAAAACTAATTTTTTAATTTAGTCTAAAATAATATTTATTTGGGTTTCTTATTATGTGATTTCTTATCGATATCACATAAAATGCAATTAGATAATCACAAGAAATTATGTTCATACTTATACTTATATACAATTTAATAAGTTACTTTAACAATTCTATGCACTTCTTATATGAATTTCTGTTGAGATTAACATTAAATCCACAAGACAATATATATTTTAACTATCGATTAGAATGTGTAACGAAATGCTCTGCAAGCAAAGAGCTTATTTATAGAGATTACTGTCGGCCTATTAATAAGTTATATAATCAATATTATTTATTTTCCCCAAAATGAATTTCACATGTTTATTTTTGGGGCATTAGATATTTATACATCCACGAGTGAGTAGTAAGTTTGACTGAATTTATACAAGTAGTTACTTACATCAAGTAGCATGCTTTCAAGAATTTCAGCTCCTTGCCACAAGGGGATACATACACACACACACACACACACACACGTCTAAACTCTATCTGCGTGCAAGCCATAAAAACCAGAAGCTCAATTATCAAAATGCTACGTGTGTTTGTTGTTGTTGCTTTTATTCCTAATGTGTGATTGTGTGTGTGTGTGTGTGTGTGTGTATGTGTTTCACATCTATGGCTAGCATTCTTATAGCCATTCGCATTCCCATTTCCATTTCCATTTCCATTCTCATTGTCGCTGTCGCTGTCGTCGGCGTCTCTTTTGGGGGCTTTGTCCCTTTAGGTTTTTTGTGTGTGGTCGCCTTTGACTGTGCAAATAGATAAATTTATTTATTTTATGCTCTGTTGCTGAAAAAGACACACACACACACATACAGACAGATACACAGACAGAGATAGAGTGAGAGACGAGTTACATAGAGAGAGAGAGAGAGGGAGAGAAAGAGAAGAAGCATTGAATTCTTTTATGGATGCAGTTGAACGCCAGTCAACTAGTCGATTTAACCACTTCACTTATGTGCAAAATCTACATAAATTTAATGTCTTTGAACACTTTTGAATAGCCCACACACACACATACACACACACGGAAAGATGGAATAAGCCGTCACTTCTAGTGCGCCAAGTAGTACGTGTCCTGTCTGGTTATTTGTATTGAAATGTTATATGTTGGAACTTTAAATGGGATCGTCGCATATCGGGTCAAAGGAAGGCCATGTGCATGGATTGACATTGAAAATGCTTTCGATGCTAAATTCTTACACAAATATTCACATTTCTTTTTTTAAATTTACATTAAAGCATTTTGTCAAGCAAAATTGTTTCCACTCAAGAGTGAGCAGACGATCAATAATCGAATCTATCGGGGACAGCTTGTTGGCGCCACAAACAAGTAAGGGCAGTTGGTTGTCTGTACACATTTCAATGGGAAAATAGTTTTTCTATGCCCATCGAGAAAATACCAATACATTATAAATTATAGCTATAGCTTCGGCGAAAATCTTGAGTTGCTAACGCGGCGTATACGTAATCCATGCCATACAATGGCCGCAAAAAAGGCCAACAACAGGGAGAATAACAGTGGCGACAATAGAGAACAGGAAGCAAATAAACGCTGTAAAAATTCCTGAACAGCTTACGTGTTACGTTATGTATGTGTGTGTGAGTGCGTGTGTGTGTGTGTGTGTGTGTGTGTGCGTCTATGTGTGCGTGTATAGAAGCATTCGTGCGTATGTCTTTATATCGAAAAGTTTTTGCCACTTTCCTTACGCTGCTCAACTTTTGTTATGCTCGCTTTAGTCCGGCTTCATCTCTTTCCCCTCAATCTCCTAATTCAGCCGTGCTTAAATATAACCCCAGTAAGCTATTTTCGTATATTTTTTTGCCAATGTCTTGGCCTGACTTTCACTTTCACGTCTAAACTTTGGCGCCGTGTATCGTTGTGGGTGTCTCTGTGTGTGTGTGTGTGTGTGTGTTTTCTCACAAATATTTTGCACTTTCTGTTGGGTGGCAACTCAGTTTGTTTGCCTACTTTAAACATAAACCGATCGGCTTTCTATTTATTTGCCTCGCCATTGTGCGGAATGCTGGAAATATGGATGCAAGAATGTATCTGTGTGCCTGTCAGTTTCACACACAAATACACAGAGCTAGTGCCTGGCCCTGATCATCCTCTAGTATACCTACTTCCCCTCCTTGCCTTTCCCTTTCACTGTTCTTTCCTTTCGTTTTTTTTTTTTATGTGCTTTGTGTGCTACAAATTGTTTGGCTTTCGAAATTCCTTGCGTTATTGTTGAGGTTTTTATGGACTTGCGGGTGGGATGCAAGTAAAGTGAAACTCATAGATAGATACGCGCCGTAAGATAGACTCAAAAACTAATTTGTAGCTGGGGCACGAAAGAATATTGTTATTGATAGATGACAATGGTCGGACTTTCGGACAGTCGTCCGGGATTTATGTATTTTTTGCCTTTCTCTCTGTATATCGTAGTAGCAGTGAGCAACGATGAGATTCCTGCACTCTAGTACGAATCACAGACACTTGGCACTGGCAATTGGAAATTAAATTGCTTTTCCATATGACACTTAGGCTCAAATTGACATCGTTAAATGTATTTGTGTTGGCAACGATGGCAATTCTCGACTGCAAAATGGAAACCATTCATCTTTGAATCTGTCCAAAATGACATTGCAAAGGACCAAGCCAGAGAAATTTATTTCTTTGAAAAGGGAGAATTTTGTTACTTACATAAATGATGCAAAAATAATAATAATAAAAAATCACTTCGCCGGAATCTGAGGGAACATAACAGAAAAATTGATTTAAAAAGACTTTAACTAAAAAAAAAACGATTTGGCCACACTGGTTCACACTGTACGACAAATATATTAACATCTATCAAAGGTCAGATTTCCTGCAATATTTGCAATCTAACAATATTTGCATTAGACTCAAGAAGAGTCTATTAAGTATGTCAAAAAAAACCTATCGCAAAGACTACAGTCGAGGTCGACTATGAGAGATCCTTTAGTTATTCTATAACAAGTAAATAATAGCAACAAACTTATATACTTATATGTATATAAACCTTGAGTTCTTCATTAGCTCCCAAAAATGGGCAAATAATGTCAGAGTTCTCTCTTTCTTCCTTTGACCCGACACTGAGTAATATTGTGTTTTGAATAACTTCCGAGTTTATTATCCGATCAGTGTCGGGCAAAAGGAAGAAGAAAAACATCTTTCTATTAGTGTTATTCTTATTTCCTTTTTGAAGAATAAGTAAAGGGTCTCTCATAGTCGACTTCGACTGTAGCCTTTCCGACTGGTTTCTTAATACTATCATATGCAAATAAGGAGAATACTCGGAAGTTTTACAGACTAAGTAAAGGGGGTCTCATAGTCGACTGCAGCATATCGTTCCCTACCTTCGCTCCCGCCCCGAATCTTCGGCTTGTTTTTTATACAAATATCTTGATACACAACTCAGGTCATATATCTATAAATTTTATACCCAAAATTCGAAGAACGCAGTGAGTGACAGATAAATTGATTCAAAGTGTTTACGGGGAATTACATATACATATGTACCTGAATGTCAATTCTACCGAACTTGTTCAGTCTGTTGATCTTAAACCCTTTATTCTATCGATTCTATTGCAACCTTTCTAGGAACTCAATGACGCCTAACGTTCCGAAACTCTGTATAATTTTCAATCTCTTCTTTTTCCAGGTAAATGGTGCATGGGCTTTGCCTAATGTTGTTTGTGATTTCTATATAGCCATGGATGTGATATGCTCTACTTCATCGATATTTAATTTAGTTGCCATTTCAATAGACAGGTGAGAGCTCATTTTCACATTGCTTTCCCCCTTGAACATTCATCACAACAAGGTTCTTTGTGTATCCGACAGATACATCGCTGTGACGCAGCCAATAAAATATGCCAAGCACAAAAACAGTCGCCGCGTTTGCCTTACGATACTATTGGTGTGGGCGATATCGGCAGCCATCGGGTCACCGATAGTTCTGGGACTGAACAACACGCCCAATAGGGAACCGGATGTGTGTGCTTTCTATAATGCTGACTTTATACTGTATTCATCGCTAAGCAGCTTCTATATACCATGCATAATCATGGTATTTCTCTACTGGAACATATTTAAGGTAAGTAAACAACACACAGTATACACGAGGAGCTAATCAAAAACGGATTTGGATTTGAATTCCGAGTGCGATTCACATCCCATTCCATGGCATTCCCATTTTGATTGGATACTCATTCAGTTTGCGATGCTGATGTCGATGCCGATGCAGTCTGCTGATTTATGCACAGTTTCCCATCAAATTACAAAGTCAGATTTGTTTACACACATTAGCTGAGCGTGACAGTGTGACAGTGTGACGGTGTGACGATGTGATGGTGTGACAGTGTGATGGTGTGACGGTGTAGAAAGAAGGGAAAGAAGGGAGGGATGGTGGCATAATAAATGCAAGCACAGCATTCAATAGCTTTACTAAACAAATTTCCCCTCTTCCATGTCCTTCTCATTTTGACAGGCGCTGCGCAGCCGTGCTCGGAAACAACGGGCTGCCCGCAAGCCGCATTTGTCGGAGCTAACGGGAGGCAGCGTTATCGAGAACATTGCACAAACACGCCGACTGGCGGAGACGGCACTCGATAGCAGCCGGCATGCCAGCCGCATTATGCCCGACGAACCGGCCACAAATACCGCCAGCGGGTCAAACGAGGAGGAGGACGAGAACGCCATATCGCCCGATATTGATGATTGTCATGTCATTGTGAACGATAAGTCGACTGAGTTCATGCTCGCCACAGTCGTCGAGGAGACCGGCAAGTAAGTAACAAAGTGGCCTCAATTCACCACGACAAGTCAGAGTCAAGCTAACATCGAGCCAGGGCATCCAATTGATACTGTGATGCCAGCACTTTTCACGTCACTGCGCCAGCCATAAAATAGAGAGAGTGTGATAGGTAACTGAGAATGTGGACTGTAAAGGGAATGCTGGCGGCAAAGGAAGCGGAAACTGAAACTGAAACGGAAGCGGAAATGATAGAAAAGCCGGTGGATCGAACTGTAATGGGACTTGACTAATTGGAAAACAATATGGCGCGAGGAAAGCTATCGAATATATATCGACTCATTTCCGCGAGACTATCGTAGTACAAGTTACAAGAACCACATCTAACCAAATTTTATCAGCTTCGCGTGGTAATATCTAAACCAAAATTTGTATTGAATTATTGTCGGAAGAATAGCTTCTTTAGTTCAAATTATATTTTACTGTATATGCAGATACTATTTTGCATTTTGATTTTGAATAAGAAATCGTATGTTACTTACACTCTCGGAAATGCATCGATATGTATATTCGATTCAAAGATTGATGAGAATAAATACATACATGTCAAAAAATATAATTAAACAATTCTGTTATATTTATTTTTTAAACATATAATCTATATTTATTCGTATGCATTTATTATTAGTTTTCATATATTTTTGCAAGCTTTTGAGAACTTGCCATTACGTGTAGAGTACTGAATATATGTGTAAGTGAGTGTATTGCCCAATTTTGTTCACCTGGTTCACCTGGTGACCAGATAAAGTTGCAAGTGCCACCACGTGCGGCACGTAAAAGATAAGCAGGCAGGTCGGAGTGCTTGAGTAGCTCGTTGGACAGCTGCTGACACAACAAATTGGTTGAGTTGGCTGCTCACCCACTCCCAATGCGTTTAGTGGCACCCTCCACTTAGTGACAGCCAAAGGAAAATTGTCAATGTACTTGTAATTGCATCTTCTTGGCACTCGGCGCACTCTCTGCTCGACTGGCAACAAATCCAATTCCCTCAGCTCGCCACTTGCTCATTTAAATTCGCACGCGCTGCAATAAAATGAAAATCCAAAATGAGCACTCAGAATCCACTCGGAGTCGCTGAGTCTGAATAGATTCGCAACTGTAGCTAAGTTGGCACTGCAACTAGCAGTTCAATTGAGACTTGCATTGCCATTGTTAAGAGATTCGACAATTTATTGACTTTGTTTTCATGTCCCATGAACTCTGGACGGTGTCAGACATTTTAGGGCCTATTTTTCAATGTTTCAATAATCCCGATAAGTCAGATAAACTGTCGCATAAAGGCAATTTGGTTTATTCAACAACGATTTGTCAGATAAACGCTATGTTGACACTATGTGACAGATAAATAAAAACAGCTTAAATATTCAATATTTTTAGAGGACATTGCGTTCTTATGTTGTTGGTAATTTAATAATAATAGTTGACGATTTATATAGAAACATTATATATCTGTAACATATCAGATAGTGAAGAATGTTTCTTATGCCACTGCTTCATTATCCATGACCAACATTCAATGTTAAGAGTCAAATAAAGTCATCCAGACTTTTTAGCAAATTGTCAGTTATCCAAAAGTAATATGGGCCAATTATATCAGGATAATATCATTAGACGTTGGTCGTTTTTAGTAAAACATTTAAATTGCTGCCAGAAGTAAAAGTAACATATAAAAATATGTAATTGACTGATTGATCTCACATAGTATAGTAGTTATACATAGCTTTGTATGACTACATTTTATTTATTTACATTTTACAATAAATATTAAATAACTTATTGATAGCCAGTCGGTATGGTAAATGATTCTAAGATGTGTACGCATTCCTTTAGTTCCACAATGCTCAAGAAATAATAGATTGATACTGGAAATCATTTTGTATTCTGCAAATCACAACATTTGTCTTATTTGAATCATTAATTCCCCGATTTAAGAGATCGATATAAAATGACTCTGAATTTTTAAAGGGTCTGTTGAGGATTCGCTAACTTCAAGTGTTACTTCTAGTTATAGTCCAAATTTAGTATACTGACCTCTTAATTTATACTTACGACTTCAAGGACAATCGAACATAAATTTTGCTCTCATCGGTACATTTTCCGCACAGATATTTGATAAATATCTGCTACTTGGGTTTTTCTAACGATTTCCATACTTTAATATTCAACGAAAATTCGATTTTCACCCCTTTTGTTCTAAATTTTCTACAGTCTCGTATTTGAACTCAGCTGCGCCATAAAATTTAGCTTGTGTGAGACATTCACCTTCCTAGCTATCACTGTTTGGTCTGTACATTAACTGCCAATTAGTCAGTCAGCACAAAGAGAGATTTAAATAAAAAGAAAGCTTTTGAATTGCTCCACTTGATCAGTTCTAATGAACTCTGACAGAGTTAGGTTCTGGTTGGGTACTTGGAAAAACTGAAGGACTTGTTGGAAGAGCCCGGATATCGTTGAATGATGGACAGAATAAAAGGGGAATGTTAAGCGCAGTCAATTAGCGAACTGATGGGCTACTTAATCCAATAAGGACATGAATTGAAACCATTATTGATAGGCCGTTGGCCGAGGAATCAAAAGAGACAGAAGGGACTGAGATGAAGCGGTCAACCCGTCAATCGACCGAACGAACAAACCATATTGAAAACTTTTCCGCTTTCCTCTACCAAAGGGATGCCGCGAGGGAACCTAATTGGGAAAAAGCTATTGTCGCTCCTTTTCCCTCTCTGTCTCTGCCTCTGTCTCTCTCTCTCAATCTCTCTCCTTGACCGCTCACTGTCCACTTAGCGACCCGTCTGTCCGCGACCAGGGTCAGAGCTGTGTCAGTCAGGGAAAAATAAATCTTAATAATTCAATTAATGCGTCACTTAATTAAAACTCAATTTTTGCCTTGTTAGACCCAGCACCCAAAGGGACCAAGGTGCTAATATGTTAAGTTTGTGGCAATGTATGCAACATGTAAAAGGAAACACCTTCGACCTTATAAAGTATTTATATTTTTGATTAGCATTAACTTCTGAGTTAATATCCGTATTAACAGAAGCTAGAGCCACCAAATTTGATGGCCATATTCAATACTCGCAAATAAAAACGAATTACAATATAAATTTTAAAGCTACAGGTTTAACATTTGGCTATAGTAAAAATGTTTCATCTAGAGAAAATAATTAAAGTGTATACATCGATCTTAAAGAAACATATAATTCAGCTGGTATTGCGAGCAATTGCTTTGGCTATTTTCAATTATATATCACTTATTTTATTGATTACCCTTTCTTAATTTAATAAGTTTATTAAGAAATTGATTATTTATTTCATTTACTGCGATTAAATCGAATGGCGGGTACTGCACCTCTAGCTGTCGAGCACACTCGACTGCAGCGCTCTTACTTATTTTTAATTGACGTTGCGCCTCGTTTTCTCTTTTACTTGCCTCTTCAATTTTGCTGTGCTCGTTGCTGTTGTTGCCACGGCCTGGATGACTGTCTGTCTGTCTTTGATTGATTGGCACTGCCGGATTGCCATCGTTTGATTGCCATCGTCGCCGTCATCTCGTGGCTTTCGTCCCTTTGATATCGTCGTCCTCGTGACAGCAGCGTTGTGGCACAGATCACCACGCAGCCGCAGCTGGTTGTTGCCGATCCGAATGGTAATCATGATTCTGGTTATGCTGCATCAAACGTTGACGATGTCCTTGCAGGAGTGAGCGTTGGTGCCGCCGTCAGCAGCACAACGCCGCCGGACAGTCCGGTGCCCAGTGGCGCCACCTTGCAGCGTTCCAGTGTCAGCAGTCGCCGCAACACCGCCGAGGACTCGCCCAAGCGCGGCGAGCCCGCTCTCAGGTTTGTTCCATAAACGGATTAATTAATATCATATTAATATATCCACCTCATTTTTTTTTTAAAAATATGTCATAATCGTTTGCTATAAGAACACAAATAATCAGCAGGCATATTTAATTAGAGTCCGTAAAATCGCATTCAAGCTTAAAGTGAAAATTAATCTTCAATTCTTTTAATTATTAACAGAAACTCTTAAAGAAACAATCCGATCAGTCGAGCGGGCGCGACAGTAGGATACCCTGTGTAGGTCTTAAAAAAAAGTATTTTGAGAAAACTAGCCATAAAACTGTTCTTGTTATCAGGTTTTTCCAATTGTGGGCAAAGGGGGCGTGGCATCGCGATGAAATTTTCTTTCCACATTAAGCCCAGGCTTCCTTATCATGTGTGCCAAATCGCAAGTCTGTAGCTTTAACATTGCTTATGCTATGGTGATTTTTCTAATTTTAAAACAAACGGGACTTGATATCGAAAATTGAAAATAAACTTGTTCTGCGTATGGTACTCAGGAACGTACATTCCAAATTTAAAGTCTCTAGCTCTTATAGTTGCTGAGATCCACGCATTCATACAGACGGACGGACGGACAGACGGATGGACAGACAGACGGACAGGTGACTATCGACTCGGCTATTGATACTGATCAAGAATATATATACTTTATAGGGTCGGAGATGCTTCCTTCTGCCTTTTTTGCCCATTTTTAATGGGCACAGGGTATAAAAGTATTATTTTATTCAGGGATTAAAGCCAGTTTAGTCGTTAGCAGATATTAACGTTAATCGATATTAAATAGAATCTTCTCTAACAACTGAAAACTAAAACATTTTCGGTATCGGTCCCAGGGATTTTTTTATTGTCTTCTGTATTCCTATAATTTTGGGTTATATTAAATATACACTTGAAATTTATGTTCGGATAATCACCATACTCACCATAATACTCCTGTGAATATGCAATGATAGCCAAGTCGATCTAGCCACATTCGTATGTCCGTCCGTCTGTCTGTAAGAAAAAACACATTCTAGATACTACATACGCTAAATCAACCGAATTCGGTATATTGTCCCCACGGACATTGGAGTTTAATGCTAATTTTGACATTCTTCCTGTTGCACTCACAAATCGGGGAAAACTACAGAACGCTCCTTTTGTTAATATAAATATATAATTATTATTTTATTTAATCGCATAAATTGCAAAAGAAAATATCACTTTGAAAGTTTGTTTTATTTTTAAGGAAAATATTCATAGAATAACACAAAGTGTCTTGATGATGATGATGATGATGATGAGTGAAAAATCAGACATTTTATTCAGTTTATATTATACTATATTAATGTAGATAACAACTTTTTAATAGGCAACCTTAAAGTGTTAAGCAACATTTGCAACTATTTGTTATTTATCAAGTTTGTAACTTAAAAGGATAATTCGTTTTTTTTTTGTTAAGTTATGATCTCTTTCTAGCTCTGACATTTGTATGACATATGAAAATTAACACTTTCTTTCTTTTTAAATTTATAAATTACAATTATAATTTTTTGTTTTCGAGTCGAGTCTTTGTAAAAGATTTAATCATTTGCACAGTGAAAAGTCCACTGAGCTAAAATAAATTAGTCTTAGATACTATTTGGCATTGAAAGAACACTGTAAAACAGCATTTTATTAATTTGAACAACGACAATCAATCTCAGTTTATCAAATATCTCAGTGTACATACATACATACATACATACGATATATGACGATTGGCAACCCGCTGCCTTAGTCCAAATCAAATGCTGACCAATTGTTTTTTGTTTGCTTTGCTCTCGTGTGTGTTTACAGCAGCAGCGTCGCCATGAAGCCATTGTCCTTTGTGCGCTACGGCGTGCAGGAGGCCATGACTTTGGCACGCAACGACTCCACGCTATCGACCACATCGAAAACGTCCTCGCGCAAGGATAAGAAAAACTCGCAGGCGTCAAGGTGAGTAACGCGACCCGGCCAAATTGCAGTTATTAGCCAAGTTGGGCTAATAGCTCAAGGGCCAACAGAAAAGAGACGTTGCCATTGCCCTAATCCAAAAGCAGCCTAGCCTCATAACATTCGTGTGCTCTTTCTCTCTCTCTCTCTCTCTCTCTTTCTACTTGGTTCTGCCTCACGCTGCTGCATGCAACATGAAATGCAATTTACTGTGGCTTATTATCCTGGCACTGGTGTTGGTCCTCGGGGGGGGTTCTTGCATGCGCTTTGTGGGCGTAGATTCACGATATACAAGGTGCACAAGGCCTCCAAAAAGAAACGCGAAAAATCGTCGGCCAAAAAGGAACGCAAGGCCACCAAAACACTGGCCATCGTTTTGGGTATGTTGATATGTTAACCCCATACGCTTATTGTTACCAACATTTCTGTTTTGTTTAAGAGAATCTGTTATTTAATTGCTTCGATTATTGTTTACATTTCGTTTCCAATCGTTCAAAGGTGTCTTTCTGTTCTGCTGGCTGCCATTCTTCACGTGCAACATTATGGACGCGATGTGCGCCAAATTTGACAAAGACTGCCGGCCGGGTCTGACGGCCTTTATGTTAACCACTTGGCTTGGCTATATCAATAGCTTTGTCAATCCCGTAATCTATACTATATTCAATCCCGAATTTCGCAAGGCATTCAAAAAGATCATGCACATGGGGTGATTATTAAAAACAAATACAATAACAATAAGTAATATGAAAACAAAAGTGGATTAAGAGAATAATTATTAAGCATAACTAAAAAAAAAAAATATTGTTTTTTGTCTGCTCATCAAATTGTAAGTACACGATAATCGATGATTGCTTATCGATAATCGATTGTCGCAACTTAAAACTCGAACTGTGCCAAATGCAACCAAATGAAATTGAACTCAAAGCTCGAAACTCAATTAGACTTATAAGATTGTTAGTAGTCTCAACCGAATAAGCATATTCACTCGTATATAGCCTAAGTATACTACATACTTATGAATGTATCTAACACAATAAGTTCATTTCTATTATATACTCTAGTCGATATACATATGTATATAACTCTGTAAATAGCGTCTAAGATTTGATCTAAACTGTATGTACTGTACATGTATGTTGAGCATTATTATGAGCTGTAGGTTAGGCAACAATTTTAAACATTTAAAGTTTAATTCTAGTTAATTTTATGTACTGACTGCAGTTGTACCCTTATATTTTTCGCTTTCAAGATATCTAACTATAAACAGGACATAAGTTATTACCTCCACACATATCACAGATTCAGTTTTGGAAAACCCTATCAATATTAATGAATTGTGTAGCCCCGTCGTAGTTTGTTGCATCTACACACTGAACTGCCCCCACGAAAACTTAGTCTACGTTATTTGATAAGCTGTTAAGCAAAAATCCCACAATGGCATAGCATATCCTCCAGGTGCAACAATATATAACTAGTACTATATAAAGCACGTTGCTAGAATCTATGGAATCCCCGCCTTCCCCTGCCCCTTTTGATACTCGACAAATGCTGTATTACGCGTAGTTAAGCAATTTAGCAAAAATGTTAACCGATGGCACACATCCTATCGAGAACATGTCCCCTCCTAGCGATAAGGTGCGTCCATTGGCTTAAGAGTACATACAAATACATATAAATATGTATGCCAGGTACTCTCTACTACATATGCAAAGAGTTAGTCCTAAGCAGGGACTCAAAGTCAGCGCCCCACACGAATTCACCGAGTTTCTAATCCGAATTGCATGGGTCAAGGACTTTAGATCTAGCCCTACAAAGGGTACGATTCTTATCGATAGGTATTCAAGTAGCCATCGATTAGTAGTATTCTTTTTATGGCCTATATTGATCTGTAACAAATCGATAGTTTTATCATTCGACTAAAGCAAGATTTGGCTACTTGACTGCTTATTGATAACTTTCAAACGGGAATAGCTCAGGAGTCAGTGGACTTCTGAAATTATTCTCGCCATCAAACTTGACCAACAGACAAATACAAAACTTCACACACACACACACACGCATACACACACATCCACACACACACACAGAAAAAAATGAGCCCCACAAAGTCAAAGAAATACAAATGTATTTCAAATGGCGCAGACTTTGATTCATTCTGCTTGAAGCACATTCCTTGTTTAGATTCTAGAATAAATTAAACCAAAGTCAGAATATATATGTGTATGAATGTAGAAGTAATGTATGTATGTTCTTAGTAAAATGTAAGCGCATTTAAAACTAGTATAAGCTCACATATATAGACATAGTTATCGATAGCTAAGTAAGTCTAAAGTCCCAGCCAAAGAGGCGCACCAAGTGCGCAACAACAAGTAAAGGAATACTCAGTTAGTATTTGTGTTACTTGCAAGAACTTGCCCCTAACTGAAGTAAGCAGAAGCACTAAACATATGAATGTACTTAATTGAAGCTTTTACTTACTACAAGTTGGTACTGGTACTTCAATAAACTACACTATAAGTTGCATCAGGGTATCTAAAGCGTAGGCTTACAAATTACTAGAGGTAAGCAGCAAACCGCATACGATTCTCTTCTCTAGAGAACTACCAAAATTAATAATAGCTAAATAAAGTATATAATGTAATTGAAAATCGTATTGGAACACGGACCGAAATGTGTACGATTCCGTCTCGAATTCGCATAAACCGAAGTGCTGTAGAGAACTAGCTGAGAATCGACAACAAAGGATCTGGATCACTATCACACAATTACACTGACACACTCTACCATCCACTAATACACTAAAAATAGGTGGGAAATTATAAAAAAAAAACAAAACAATTATGAAATGGAATATGCAAACGATAAGCCTTCATTTCGAACTGCTTGGAGTATGCCCCTTGCTCACAACCAAAGAAATAAACAAAATGGACGCGAATTCGAATCGGCATCGTGTTAACACACACACACACACACTCACACACACATTTAGACAGATTTTGGTCCCTGATTTCAATAACCGTCCTCTTCATTGTTTCTATGTGACAAATAATGTAAATTTGAAAATTACAAAATACTCTAAAGAAATAACTAAAACAAAAAAAACTGAAATAATACCAATTTACTGCGTAAGTACTTAATTGTTGACTATACGTTTTCAGCTCAACAAATTTTTATACTTTCCTAAACAAAACGAAGAAGAAGGAGGAAAAACAAAAAAAAGAATTGATATCGTAGCATTTTTTTTCTGAAATCATAGCGAAAATTAATTCTAAAATATTCAAGATTATTATAGGTGCATTGGGTGTGTTAGGCCTTAGAATTTAAGTACACGTAAGATCTTAAGAGCGTTAAGGATATTGTGCAATATTGGATGTATCATTAAGTATCAGTAATTTTCGAAAATAAAAAAAAAAAAACAAAACAAACCAAAAGCATTATGACGAATGCTTTAGTTGAGTTCTTCCAAAGAAACGCTTATTAGTTATAGAAGAGATCGGAAAGAGAGTAATGGAAGTTTCATTAGTAAACAGGAAAACAAACAGATTTATAGCTGGATAGATGGATAGTTGAATGTGCACATTGTGTGTGAATCAATACACAACAATATATATTATATACGTACGAGTGTTGTTGAGTTTTGAGTTTGTTTACAATTAAAATTAATGAAGTAATTAATTAATCGATTGTACATTTGCATTGTGCTATTTATTGATTGTTAAATTTGTTTTCTAATTATAAACCGTATATACTTAAAACTATACCTTTTAAGGTCCCTCCGCATTATCCTCAACGTGTAATGTGTAACCTAAAAGGCAATTTAAATAACAAAGAGGCTAACTAAATAAGATACTGAAACAATTCTCAAAAACAAAAATAAAAAAGATAACATAAGAAAATGTTAATAATATAAGTACATATATGTACATACATGTACTTAAAACAACAAGCAAACAAACAAACAACCAAAACACAGAGCACAGCAAACAATTAAAAATGCAAATAAATAAATTGTGAAAAAATGTTCACAATACAAAAATATATAAACAAAAAATATATATGACAAATTGAAACTATTTTAAAGCAATGATAATGTTTTTTTTTTTAGAATTAATCGAACCTAACTAAATTTAAAATATATATTTATAAGTGTGTGGGCTGCAAAACGACCCAACTTAAAATTAAAAGCAAACTATTTCGACTTTATGCAAGCATAATTACCATAGCATTAATAATAGAGAAATGAGGAAAGGAGAAGCTGAAGAAAGGCACGAGGAAAATGAAAAATATAAATCAAATAAATATACAAAATGAAAATATTTCAAACAAAAAAATATCAAAGTTGTTTTTCTTGTCTAATGCTGGGAACATTTAACTAGTGGGAAAATCCGAGTGTAAGACAACTTGTACTTAATGTGTAAAAACACATACACACACGAACAAATATCCGGCAAGCCTTATACGTTCTTTCATTCTTCTTTCGACTGGACTTTGAGTTAAGTTATTTCATGAATAACTATCGAGTTTATTATCCGCTCATAATGAAATTTTAATGGTGCATCAGGACTCCGATACTTATTGTGTAAATCAAAACTCAAGGCTGTAGCTTTATAACTTCTCTTGTTAATCGTTTTTATCTAAATCAAAACTCAAGGCTGTAGCTTTAAAGCTCCTCTTTTTATTCGATCTTATTCATTTGCGAGGGAGAGTGGCAAAGTTATAAAATAAATGCGGTTTACAAAAATATATGTGCATATGCTGCAGATTGGCATTCCGATAACTATCGTTGGCATGCCATCTCTACGAAGAAGCGATTATCATCACTCTCCCTACGAAGTCATATATGATGAACAGCAGTCAGGTGGTGTCATTATATACATTCCACATTTTAAAGTTGTCTTCTGTTCATTATTACTTTCATTTAAAACGCTCAACGAACTATTATTACTATAATTATTAATTGAATACTTAATAAATCGTACATATATATTCTTTATAGTGTCAGAGATTTCTCCTACATTGTCCTAAACTTATTAGCTCATTGTACCCTTTGGTTACTGGTATAGAAGTTTAAAGACCTAAATGATCTGCAATATATAGTTATATAGTTATATAGCATTTGGTCAATGCAACTGTGTCTGAACCACAACTAACTTTAGATGCAAAAATGTAAACATTTCTTTGCGTTCTCTCTCTCCTTTTCTGTGCATGCTGGTATATTGAAAATCATATCGCCCGATTGTGAAGAAGTCTGAAGAGTCAGACTCCGTTGTCGATTTACGAGTATGGTCACTTGGGCGTCGATTTGCAGTACATGACTGAATTTTTGGCATTTATTCAGTGTATAAAGCAGATACACATCTTTGTGTACAGGCTGATGTACTTGTCTGTGTGTCTGTGTGTGTGTGTACATTGTACATATATCAAGATTTTATTGCATTTATATGAGCTGATAATAAAATTCCAATAAGCATGAAAAGATATAAAAATACTTACACAAGACAAACAAGAACAACAATGAAACGAAACAAAATGCGAAGCTTCAAGTTACTCAGCGAAGGGCGAATGCCAAGTCTCGACTCGACTTCAAATCAATTCAAGAAGATACCAACAACCCCTAGCCACCATTTACTTACATACGTATACATATAAAGGAAAAAAAACCTAAACTAAAACCTAACTGAAGGCGTCTAAATAGATAAATGCATAGTAGTTTTTGTTGTGCCCTCGCAATGGTCGACAACTTTCATCTACGAATGCGAATGTGAATGCGAATACGAGTGGGAATACGAGTGCGAATATCAATGCGAGTACACACTATGAGTGCCAGTAAGAGTGTGTACGATATATGAAGTGTTTACATGCACTGCGAGTAAATCATAAACAACTCCAGCCATGGGCGCAGCCAGAAATTTGCAACCCCAACCCACCTATAGTTTACAGATTGCAGAAAAACTGCTGGTTTTCATATTTAGTATGTATACTCTTCATGTAAGAAATGAATTAAAATGAAAAACTTAAAGGACATAAATTTACAGGCATGTATACTTGGAAAATTTATGAGAAATTTGCCATCTCGGAATAATAAGCAAAATACTAACTCGAGAATTTAAAAGGAATATATCAAAAACAAGCATTTTTTATTAAAGAAAAGAAAAGGTTGCTTTGAAGACTTCTATCATGGCATTTCCACGAATAATGTGTGAACTGCAATCGCCACATTAATGGAATCTTATGTGTTAAATAAAGGGTGTTTATAAAAACGACTATACCCAGTATTTCAATACTCGTTAGTATGCTCCTCCTGTGCTTTCTAGTTATATATTTTATTTATAAATCAATAAGGTTGTTTTTCGAAATGATGTCTGCAAGAAAAGTATTACTGTGCTGCCCCCTAATTTGTATCCCGACTACTCCCATGACAACCCATCCTTCCACTTTATTTAGATTCTATGGAACTCGTCACAGTCTTAGTTTAGTCGAAAATTCCACATTTCCCGAAAATGTGAATACTTTTTGGATGTCGAACTGACTGAATAGAATGAGTATGGTTCGGTTGAGGCTAATTCCGAATGATTTATATGGGTATCCTATTAGTTTCTTTCAGTGTAGCCTGCCATTTAATGGTGTGCTTAACAGCTACCCTGCCATCGTCGTCATCTTAATGCTGTCCTGTGTTGTCTTGGCCATTGCTCATAAATACGAATATAATAAAAAGGGCAACGAGCCGACCCCTGGAAAGGAAAAGACCCAACGACAGACGCTTAGACGACCTCCAAACTCTGGTGGCACTTTCTCATAAGCATTGAATTCCAAAAAGTTGCCAAATAGCAAGACGAAGTTGAAGGAACAGTGTGGTGTATGTTCATAACTAATTCTCTCTAAATGATATACTAAAGTGTTCAGCAGCCATCGCCCTTATCCTCGTCCTCGTCCTCGTCCTCGTCCTAGGCGTCACCCTCTGGCCTTGTTCACACACATGTGTGTTTGTGTGTGTGTGTGTGTGTGTGTGTGTCTGCAATGTCTTATGCCCAGGGCGATATCTTATCGTTACATTCACTGGGTGGCGATAATTGACAGACCATTAACGTTCGGATTGTAAAGGCTAAAGAAGCAGCAGCTCCCCATCTAAGCACTAACATCTACCCTATTCCCCGTCCCTTGTCTCGTTCTAGCCCGAGAGCTGTGCTCTCGTATCGACTCATTCGTAAGTATTTGGCACATATGCATGCCAAGTATGTTGCCTCGTCGTTAAAGGCACCCCATTCCTTACAGCGGCCTAGTAGTCCAGAACCACCTACATACATACGTATTTCCTTCCCGCCATCCCAATAGTCTGTGTGGACTTGTGTCTGAAAGTCATTTTCGTTTTCGATATACATTGGCTGCCTTTGGCTATTTTTGACCCAGCACTTCAAGAACTACAAAGGGTCTATTACGTTTGTCCAAAAAAGAGTGCGTAACAAACAGAAAGAGGCGTGACAAACCCCTGAGAAGTATATAGATCTTAGAGACTAATATAGTATATGTATGAGCTAGAGACACCAAAGTTGTTTAAAAGGTTCCCTTACGCCATAAGCAGATCAAGTTTACTTTTAGAGTTTTAATACACCAAAAAAAAAACAAATAATAACAATTATAAAAGCAGAATAAGTACAGGATCTCTTACAGTTGGGTTCTCTCGACTGTAGTATTTTTTTACTGCTGAACATATTCTTGTGATTTGGGATTTTGCAATTGATTTAGAAAAGCCATTGAAATGCAGACGTAGACACAGACAGAAGCAAGAGCACTTTGCCCTATCTTTGTCTGTACATGTTCGCTGAATGTTGAATCTTTGCGAACTGCGTATCAAACTATCTCCAAATGTTATAATACAACGAAGCAACGTTTTTAATTTATTAAGGGCAAATCCTTTTGGATTCATTTATCAAAGCAATTTAATCAATTGCACAAGACACTCGGACCACAAACAGAAATCACTCACAGTAATTCGAGTAAATATCAACAGAATCAACGTAAAATAAATTGACACAATACTAGTTGGAAACAAGTTGAGAAAACTACAGTCGATCGTACGCGACAGAAGTTTACCCTGTGACAGTCCATATACATAAATGTGGAAATATGTGGTTATTGAATGAGGTAAGCTCTACAGTATTTAGTATTATTTGATGTTTATTTGATAAGTATTATTAAGTAAGATGATAGTCGTAATCTCTTCTCAATGCGAACGTCTTTTCGCAACTTCGTTTGAGTCTCTCACTAGCGGCCCTTTCACCTCAGACTCTCGATCTGCTCTTTTCACCTCTGAGTGGCGTTGCCAGATCCATTCCCACATATGTAAATTTATTGTCGCTCAGGAAACCAAGTACTCCACTGACTAATATTAATTCGTGTTTATTATACTATGAATGCCAATTTACATTAATAATAAAGGGTCTAATAGTGGCATACAAATTGTTATCGTCATTGCTCGTAATCGGTGTTGACTGGAGACTGGCAGCACCAAATTTCCTAATTCTCTTATTTTCTAGAGAATGGACTTATCATAAACTAAAAGTATTTGTCTTACGACTTTTGGATTAACCTAACAAATTTAGTATGTATGTTCCTCGTTAGCCTAAGCAGTATCAGTTTGATTTAGAATTATGACACTCCCCCGAAAATCAAATAATAATTTTTTGAAATCGAATTAAGAGATCAAAGCTAGAGGCTTGTATTTTGGCATCGGGGTTGTGATGCCAAAAGAGAAACGACCAAAACACTGACGCTACAACGTATACAGCTTGCAACGTGAGTTTGAGTTTTGCAGAGTAAGTACAGGGTCTCTCATAGTGGGCTTCGACGTAGCTACGGTCGCATTCGCCCGACTCTCCGGCTTGCTTTTAGGGTACTCAGTTAAAACGCTACAGATAAATCTAGTTTTGCTTTCCTCAATTATGGCAACAATACAACATTTGATTACTCTTTCGATTAAACGTAGACGTAGCAGTCACAATGAGAAGGAGGTTAAAACAGATATAAAAAACTTCAAAATATTCGTATATTCCATACGAAATCCTCTACACGAGGTAAAAGTCTAGTGACAAAAGCATATTCATGTACCAAAATGTTTGATATGAAATAAGATGTCAATATATGTTAAATTTTATATATGAACTATTTTCAAGTGAAACAAACCAGACAGTTGGTCGTGGCTACAAAGAAATCTAGATACCAATTTCTTACGAATAGACAAATAAACGAACATGGATATAACTAATCGGTTCTTGATGTTGATCAAGAATATATGACTTAATGGCGCCGCCTTCTGTCTATTACATATATAATTTCAACAAACATTTGTTTACTACTTTATAAATTAAATTTAATAGACATTGTCAAAATGTGGTATCAGAAATGTTGGGGCTTGAATATGGTTTCATCACTAGTCATTAATCTCGTGTATACGTTTTTTTACGGTATACGATATGTAGCTTTATTTATGACCAGTTAGTTTAATTGTGTTGGGTGTCAAATAAAGGTGTGGCTGTGCTGACTGGACTAACTAAATAACTGACGCATACAGTAAAGCAGACAGCTTGACAGGAGCCCATTGTGCAGCCAGTCAGTAACAGCATCAGCATCAGCATCAGCATCAGCATCAGCATGAAAATCAACATCAACATCATTCCGCCTGATGATGATAATGAAAGCGTCTGCGTTTCACTTTCAATTCGCCACAAGTGCGACATTTGTGGGGCTTAAGCGGCGTGGCTTGGCCCTGCTTAGCCCACGGTCGTGACATTATCAAAAATGTTTCATGCCCCAACACAAAATGGGGAATGAACAGCAGCAACAGCAACAGCAACAGCATTTCAAGTGCAAAGTGTAACAAGCAAGTGGCAAACAAGCTGCAGGAAAAAAGAGGAGTGAAAAAAGTACGTTGAATGCGTTTCACAAAACTGTGCAAAAAACTTTTGTTAACGTCTAGAATTACAGGTGCAAAATGGCAACGTTGGCCGTTGAGTGGAAAGAGTAGGCAAGAGCTGGGGTTAGAGGGAAATTGCAGGGCCAGGACAGTTTTAGAGAGCAACAAACAGAAAGGGGCAAATTTCTTTGGTGGCAGTTATTTTGATTGCATTTTAGCTGTGGCTCGGCAACTTGAATCCCAGCCTTCCCAATGCCATGACAAACGGAGAACAATGGGACAACTCTTAAGGAGCCACATAAATATTAAACAGTCGTGATGCTTGATAAACTGTTGCTATGCTATTTGAGCCGCAGAATTTGGGTCTTGATTAACCCAGCGTCAGTTGGCCATAAGTTGGAAATGTTATGCCTAAGCAAACAAGGTTAGCTGCTGAGGCAAATCCTTACCTCTGGCCCCATGACCCCTGGCCAATGATGCTGCCGGAAACTGGTAACAGCTTCCTCAAGGCTCAGCGAACCGAAGTTAAATCGAAAACTAGTTCCAATCTAAGTAAAATATTAACATATATGTATCTGGTTTTATGTGTGCGTGTTGCGTGTGTGTATCCAAGTCTATCGACTTCGTTTGGCTCATAAAACTCAAATATTTTGGCCAGCCAACGTTGCAGCATTGAAAAGGCAAGAAACTCCTGCTTTAAACTCTTTCAGCTGACGCTTACATTCGACTTCCAGCTACCGCCGGGGATCAGGGGAACGAGGCGTGGCGCAATCAAGCATGGGTCCATGTGGATGTGGATGTGGATTACTGTGAAGCCGTTTCAGCTCACGCTTAAAAACTTTACGCCCGGTAAACTGCACACCCAACAAATTTATAAAATTTTCCAGTCAAAAAAAAATAAATAAAAGGAATAAAAAAGAATATAAGAATGAACGGTTGCCCTTGGCACACTGACGATTTGATACCCTAACAGGACCCTTTATTCAACTTTTGACTATGTGATATAGTAGCAGTAAATTTCTTTGAGGTGTATAAGACAATACAAGACAATGAATTTGGTTGACAAGTCTTGAGAAACAACAAAGACTTTCACACCTAACTTTTATTTTCGACTGATTGTTTCTATGGCAGATCTTTTATATAGTTGTGCATTTTTAAGCAAACTTTATCAATATCTATGTATATAACATTACCAAGTTGTTTGAATTATATATAAAAAAAAAAAAACTATACAAATTTGTATACCTTAAGTTGATTTTTGGCTGTAAGACATCGTAAGACATGGACTTGCACCACATTTAATGAGGAAAGAATCATCAACAGTCCGACATACACATACGATAGCTAGTATATCGAACATCTCAACATAATGCGTTGCATATTTCGTGACAAAATGATAATACCCGCTGCAAGCGTATAAAATAGAACCCATTGCCTAAAAGGTTTTTGTCTTTCTACTTCATTGCCCTGCCAGCTCATCTCAACTTGCCGCAAACGCACACAAAGGCAAATACATATACATACATATGTTTGCATACGTGTGCGTGTATTTGTACACTGTGTATTTTTGACTTTAAGGTAATATATATGGAAACGGACAGGACCCCGAGTCTACATGTATAAGTACGTTTTTCAATATTTTCATGCCCGGTTGGCTATCCAAGTCAGTGTCTGGCTCGACTGTCAGTCTGTAGGGAGAATTGTTGTGAGTACCCTGTGACATGACGGTCAGAGGTATGCTGTATCCAACTCCTAAAGTTATTTCTATGCCTGTTCAATTGTTGTTCAATCACAGACATTCAACTCTTTGGAAGTAGTTTACACAGTATAGGGTATATTACTGCTGAGGACACTCAATGGTTAGGATTCTTTTCTATTTTGCTTTTGGCAATAGAGATAACTACTTGACTGGCTTTGTGGCGCGTGAAAGTAAACTGCTGGCAAAGTGCAATATGTAGGTACTTCTCTGAATGTATATAATTACAAATAGATACTTTACTATGTATGTGTATGGGAAATGATCATTTAAATTTAATTAATTAAGCAATGAAACTGTAATTTACAAAAGAAGGACATCAAGTAGTACCGAAGGTGAGTAAGAGTAAGTAAGAGTGGGGCTTTCAATTCCAAATTTACTTTCTTTTATCTTTCTGTTTGACTTACATTGCTTTGCAGAGTGAAAGAAAGGAACAAAGGTGTGTCTGTCTGTCCGTCTGTCTATCCGTCCGCCTGTCCGCCCGTCTGAATAATAACCTAAATCTCAGAGAATATAAGAGCTAGAGTTACAAAATTTGGTATATGAGTTTGTTTAAGGTCTAAGCAGAACCAGTATGTGCCAGAATTTTGCCACGTCCTCTTCCGTACCCGTAATCGAAATCAAATTAAAAGTGCTCAAATTAGCTTAATTCATTTTAATATCTATCATTCGTATATCTTGAATTTTGTGATAAGTTCAGATCAAATCCACTTTTTGCATAAGAACGTATCATTCTGGTGATTTTTTGTGTCTGATAAGCATTAGGCAAATCAACAATTGATTGATCGTTTAATAGACTGATTGTTAATTTATACCCTTACTTACAGTAACTGGCAGATGATAGGTAGAGGAATTGAAAAAAGCATTGAAATATCCAACTGTCTAAGTGTGTGCACACACTGCCAACACTCGACAGGCCCGACAATCCGACAATCCGACAAGCTGACAAGCTGACAACCCTGGCAAGTCAGATCAACTTAGTGGGACACCAATGCATGGATGACAACAATAACAAGAATCGGAGTCGATACATTATGCTTCAGCGCCAGTCGAGAGTTGCCGTGTCAGGCCTGCCTGAACCAACACCTGTTTGGACCCCAGACACCAGACCCCAGACACGAGACCCATACCGAGGCGTACCTGATTCACTGTGTTGGCCCAAGACAGACGGAGGCTCCAGTTGGACCAAGTTTGTGCATAATGCGGTCAGACAAAAGTTTTGCCGTCCAACCAAAAGCGTTGCGTATAATTAATTTAGTTGCCTTTGCTGCCAACTGTGTGTAAGTGTATTTGAGTATGTAGTATGTTGGCATGTGTGTTCTTTGTATTTGTTTGGAAATATGTCTGTTATACTGCGTGCTGTTAGCACACACTTTGAGTTGATGTCTTGCGGTTGAACCACGCTGCGTATGCGTAACGCAGCTGGAGTTGTTTCACTTTCCCCAAACACTTTCATTTACTTTGCTTTGTGTTTTTTTTGTAACTATCAATGTTTAAAGTGGTTGCACGTGTTCTGCTAATTGATTGATGGCTTGATTGATGTGGCATAACCTAAATAGATGGGCCCTATCAAAGTCGAGCATTATTGCACCTCAGCAGTATAACAAATCATAAGTCATCAAGTCACACACCGAGTAAGAGTCCGAGTCAGACTCGCACTCGTAGACCGAGTCAAAATGTTTTTGTGGCCAGACAAGGAGAATGGGAGAGAGTCAACCGCATGTTGTGCATTTTGAATGAGACTCGGACGGAGACAGGAGTCGACCAAACCGAATGTTGTCCTTGTTGATTTCATTTAGTGTGACATCTTCATGTTGCCCTATCTACTATATAGTACTATCTGTATTCTATCTTAGCCAACTGTTCCGACTGGTCTCATTGGGCTGCTCTATGCAGCTGTTCTACTCGTAGCTCGTACAGCTCCGACTATTATTTATTAATTTTAATATCCTTGTCGTCGCCAGTTGTTATCCCATCAGCATCGCCACAGGCCACAGGCTACAGACAACAGACAACAGACAAGAAGACACTACTCTGCTTCCAGAGCTCAAACCTCACAGAACTCTCACCTTCAATTTCAGAATCTCATCGCAACTTAACTTTACATTTTGAACGCAATTCTTCTCCTACCATTTCCCTCCCCCCTCACCAACTACCTGTCCATATTTTCTATTCGCCAGACGACAAATCGAAATGTTCGCAATTCACGGTCGAGTAGACACATCGTTGCCTCAACGTTGACTGCAGGATAAAGTGACGTCGTGACGCAGCGCTCAAAGGCATTTGAAATGCATTAGCTTTTGATACCCTAGCTGTAGGACTGATAATTGTGTCATAAATTATGCAATGCAGATATTCTCAATATTAATAATTACTTGGGTAACATCGTCCGAAGGCTGGAGGAACTGTTTAGATACTTAATGTGCATCAATAAAATCAATTAACAAGTAACATATTTTTCTCATTTATTAACTTAACCTTTAATTAGGATTACGATTAGATTAACTGTCATGCTAGGGTATTTTATCTTCGTTTTTCAAAATTAAACTGCTCTTTCTAGTTACATTACACACAGACACATAGGGAAGTCGTGGTAACCAATTGGCTGCCATTTCCGGTGCAATTTTGATTGGCATGCGAATATCGCGAGTTTATCGCTCAGATTTGCAGCATCATGTCAAGATGGGAGCTGTGAGTAGAAGAGGAATTGGTCGTGGAACAGTTTAAGTTACTAATGGAAGCAACAACCGAGCTGAGATCGGTGATTGCTTTAGATAATAAATGGATTTCAAACTGAATCCCAGCCTTGAATTAACATAAGTGTTTAAGGAGCAGATTTGTATATTCTTCAATACTTTGAAAAGCTCAATTAACATTTAAATAAACTAATAAAAATAAAAAAGAATGTTCTTCCACCTCAGTGTTTTGGATTCTTTGCAGGCACTTCATATGGTTATCCATCCTGATCTGCAAGTAAAGCATCTCAATTTATGAGAATATTCATGACTATTTGGCCTGACTTAATGCAAACTGACTTAATGACTGACGGAGAATCAGCTTAGTATAACAAACTTTGTTGTTTATTAAGATGTCCAATTAATAAAAAATAAAACATATATATACAATTTGTTGAAGAATTCTACAGGGTATCCTAAAGTCGCGCCCGCTTGACTAACCGGGTTTGTTCAGTTTCGTAAATCTAAGTAAGTTAATTGTCAGTGGGAATATCTAGCTTGCTTGTCAAAGTCTCGTTAGCGAAGCCTTTCGAAGATGCTACAGACCTTCAATAAGAAAAATTTCACGAATAATTTGCATGTATTTGGAGTTGGATATCTTAAACACCTTTAAATGGCATCTTTTAAAAATATTTCTAAATCTTATCAAAATTACTTTAAGCATACCAAACTATTTCTTTATAAATTTAATAATGGTCTATATATAAAATTGAATATTGTTCGTTACGAATTTTGATATCAGAAATTTTGAAGCGCGAATATGCTTTCGTCACTAGAGTTTTCTATTGTATAGAGTTTTTTTTTGAGATGTTAAACTACATGCAATATTTGGTGACATGAAAACGTCAGTTATGCAGTTAACAACACAAGCAAAAATATGAAATGTGGTAGCCGATAATTTCAGATTATATATACTTGGGAATACATAGTAAAAATCATTTATAATATCGGCCAGATATCTTGGGAGCTGTTTCACAATTATGAGGAAAAGTGATAGTGGGAGGGAGACAAAAGTAGAAGCTACATAAATTCATATATAAGTACCTAAAATTCTCAGCAGGGACATAAAAAACTCTCGCTGCAAATACAATTGTACACGAATTTGTTATAAAGTGAAACCCAGCTCAAGCAACGTGGACCGTATCCCGATTCCGACGTCTGAACCTAAACCCGTGGCCAAGGACAAGGACATGGGTTGAGTGGGTCAATGGGGGGCGGGGACGGGGAAGGGAAAGGGGAAATGGGGACGAACCCTAGGCGGCCAGAAGTCACCAAGGCGCATGCAAAATGTAACAGTTACATAAAAGGCACACAGACACCGTAACATGTTGAATAGGCAGCCGCCGCATGCAACAAATAAGCTAAGCCCTCAGATTGTCTTATCGCATTGAATTAGGTGTCTAACCCTTATTTCAACTGCCAGAGAGACTCTGACACTTTAACGCTTATTCTTGTTGCTTCTTTTGTGTTTCTGTATTTTTATACCCGTTTGTTCCCAGAGTAAAAGTATATTGTGCTCGTTGCAATATATGTAACAGGGAATAGAATGTGTTGCAGACAATAAAATGTGTACGATATACTATATTCATGATCAGCATCAACAAACGAGTCGATCGGTGAGAGGAAGTTCAATTGAAGATCTATCACTCCATGGAATATCTGTCACAAGAGTCGAAGGTGTTGGGTCACTGACTGAAAACAAAGAAATAACTTCGCCGAGTCCTTTCAGAAGTGCATTAAAACTGATCTGCAACCCGAAATTCTATGCAGTCTCTTGCAATACCTTGAAGAAACAAACAAGATTCTGCAGAATACCAAAGTGTTGGTAAAAACTCGGACTCTCGTAGCGTACATCTACATTTAGTGATAATATAGTACTATATGGTGTTTACTGACCGTAGCTTGTTTGCTGACGAAAACAGCTAAAAGGTAACAGTATTCATCCCGACGACGGATTTCCTTCTGAGCGAGGTAAGCACATGTTAATGAACATTTACTGAATATACATACTATATAGAAACGCCACTGAAGAAAAATCAAAACATTATTATTATAATCATAATTATAATTATAAAATGGAACACTTTAAATATTATTCCAACAAATATGATTTTTTCTCTGACTTTCAGCAAATGACCTCTACTCATTCATGCATTAAGTTCCACGGTGAGCGAAGACAGACATAACTATTTTATGACAATCCCTTTAGAACACGAGAGAGAGCGAAAAAAGTATAAGGAAATTTAGAGTGATGAGAGCAAGAAAGCAAAACTATAAGGTTTGTGTATAAGTATAAGAGAATCTATAAAATAATTAAGAATATATGGCCCTCTATATTATGTCCATCTATAAGTCGATCTCAGACTCTATGAGAGATAGAGTCACCAAACCTAGTAAATAGTAGATTTCTGTATTTTTGCTAAGCAGATCAATATTATTTTAGAATTTTGCCAAACCAATGAAAATTGAAAAATCGAACAATTCGAAACGTAGTGTTTTAAGTTTTGGCTTTCACAGATCCCAAGTTATTCGAGAAACTATTTTACATAGCGTCGAGTCAACGATTGCAATGTGTTTCTTCGAATATTTATGAATTATTGCAGAATAAGTACAGGGACTCTCATAGTCGGATTCTCTCGACTGTGGCTTTTTCCTATTAGTTTTTTTTTTTATATCGTGTCGCTTCCATTTGGATTGTTGCTGTTGATTTGCTGGCATAAACCCCGACTTCCCCTCTGGCTTTGGGCCACCTCGCCAAATTGTTGACACTTGGAGCATTTTCGGTGTTGTCATTTTGGCGCTCACTTATCGCTGATTCAGGCAAAGTAAAGGCTAAAGAAGTGAAAAGTGAGGCAACCTCCAACCATTTAAATATTTATTGCAATGAAATGTTTTAAATTGCTATCCGAGGAGCCGGAGCAGGAGCCGGAGCAGGAACAGGAACAGGACCCTCGTCCTGGAAGAGCGCGCGCGCGTTGCATTAAAAATGCATAAAAATGTAACGCAAATTGCCGGACAGTGGGACCGTTGTCAGCAATTATGCAGCAGCTGCTATGACTGTCATTCTGTCAACTTCCTGCCAGTCCCACCTACAAACTTCACCGACGTACCGCTATCCAATGGCTGGACACGTGGAATAAGTAATAATAATTAAATTGCCGAGACAAAACTCGTTGAAGTTGCTGCTTTGAAGCATTTACAAATGCGGCGCACGAAGCACGAAGCACAATAAAGAGAAAGAGATGGAGATGGAGATGGAGACATGTGTGGGAGTGAGAAGGAACTTTGGAGATTTTACTTCATCTAATTGCTTGCTAATTGCCACAAACATTTTAATTATTTGCTGCTGCAAGCAAACGGTAAATGAAACTCAAGCACATATCCCGAGCGACCCGAACGGCAACTTGCCACATGCCACTTGCCACTTGCCATGGGGCAGGAAGTGGGCCGGGCGGGCGAATTGGAGTCTGAGTTGCAATCAATGTGCAAGCAAATGTCGCTCCAATATGCGTCGCAACTTTACGCCAGTTGCAACAAAAAAGCGGCGAGAAAAGTTTGCACCAGCCACGGACATATTCGCTCTGGCGGCCGTGGCAAGAACTTTTTGCGCTAACTTCCGCCGGAAGTCGGCAAAGTGTACGTACTAAGTACTCATCAGTCGGCCCTCCAGCGGATGCCGCTTCCCCTTTAACCCTGCCTCCCTTCCCGCGGGACGGCGACTGCAGTACTCATGACATGATTTCACGGCACGTTTTGGGTTGTTTTTAATGCAATCAAATCGACGGTGGCTCATTCCGAAACACACAGCACACCCCCACTTCCCCCACCCATGAACGTTACGATAGCACTACTCTATCTCTATCTCTGCCTCGGTGTGCCCTATCCTCTGACCTTCCCCTTGACTAACATTACCGTGTCATGTTTGCTGTTGGCGGCAGCTTTTTTTTTATTATTATTTTTTTTTTATTTTGCTTCCTTTCTGTGGCTGCTGCTGCCACAAATTAGATTTAGTGGCAATTTATTGCTTTGTTAGCATTTCCACGTTTTACGTCCACGTTCTCTGCCCCCGCGCCCCCGCCCCCCTCTGCGTTCTGCCACCATCCCTCGCCCCTTCGTAGGGAGAGAGAGAGAGAGAGAGTCCACCAAAGTTGTGTAAAAATATGCCCGAAAATGGCGGTGCTCTCATCTGGCGCTGAATGTGGTTCAAGTGCTCGTAATTTGTTGTGGTACTCCGGCTGCTTGTTCCCTTTCCAACAAGTATTTACTTTTTAATAATGTGTTCTAAGTAATTCTATTTGATTTTTATTTTGTTTTTGGTATTTTTGAATTTCTACCAAGAGCTCACTAACAATTTGGCCAAAATAGGGTGTACTGGTTTTGTCCAAGTGTATGTAACAGGCAAATTCGACCCTATAAATGATATATATTATTGATCAGTATCAATAACCAAGTCGATTGCCACCTGTCGGTCTGTCTGTTTGACTGTCTGTCTGTCCGTCCGCCTGTCTGCCCGTCCGTCTGTATGAAACGTAAATTTCAGCAACTATAATAGCTAGAGACTTTAAGTTTGGAATATATATATATACTAAATATATATTAAAACATTCGAATCGTCCATTTGGCTATAGCATCATCTATATTCTAAGAGCTAGAGATATCAACATTTATTAATAGACGCATATTATTCCGCGAAAATCGGAAAAAAAAACTCCTCCATATAAGATATATCGCTCTGTTTGATGGTGAAGTTTCCCTTTCATTAAAATCAATCATTCTTTTTTTTATCACATCAAGATAAATACAAATTATAAATATTTAAGCGAGTATGCAATCATTCTTGTATTGCTGAAGCTAACAATTCAAATATCCATTTAATCAATTATTAATTAACAATTACCAGTAAATTGAGTAATGGGTGTCCATAGTTAGGGACTTGATTCTTACCTGTTATTATTTGTCTTGCTTTTTGTAATACCCTCAACATACACATCACTTGATCAGAGAGGCATAGTTTCCTTAAGACTGTTCAACAGGCGATTGATTAACATTGTTTCCTGATGGTTTTAAAGCAGAGATTACTTTTTGCTGAGACCTGCAAATGATGGAAGGATTTCTCAGTTGGTAGTTTACAATTAAATAGCAGACCAAAAAAAAGCTGCTATAATTATCAAATCAAGTACTTCGCACTTGGTTGAAGAAGAGCCGAGATCACCGAGCGATTAACGCCGTTTAGAATTGATTTTATCCCAGAATACCGGACTTTTACTTTCTGTGGAGTAACTCTCGTACAGGGTAACTTATAAATCTGCAATCTATGCTGCTCCTTTCTGGAGTTGGGCTTTGTTGTGGCTGTGGTTATGGGACGAGCAACGAGGAAAGCGACAGTGGAAAGTCGGCACACACATTAAGTAATTGAAAATTGGTGCTGCCCAGAGGAAGATACCAAATTCCACGTAGGGTGTGAGCAGCGGGAAGAAGTGGAAGTTAGTAAGGGGCTCTCACTGTCTTTATAATAAAGCGCATTTGTTTAGTGCGTAAATTCGCACATTTTGGGCATCAAGTGAATCGCAAATAAAGAGAAATTCACTTTGTGCCTGTCACCAGTCGACTCGAACTTTTTTAATCCTATTTCAGGCGCTGATTTTCCGTATCCGGAAAATACATTTATCACACTACACGCCGTTGCAGTTCATTTGAGCAAGTCGCCTTCCTTGACAGCTCATTGAAAATTTAAATGAACGCGGAATTCTTCTTGAGTAAATAAATTATACACAGCGCGGTGGGAAGATGTGAGCGAGGAGCGAGGAGCGAGTAGGAAGGGAGTCTTCGGTTTTGATGCTAAACTGTTGACTGCTTAATTAATTGCATGCAATGTGCTGCATGCAACAAAACGCGGCAACCAGACGAAGCTAGTAGTACCAGCAAAACCAGCGACAAACTTTGGCGATTATTTTGCTTATTGCTGCAATAAATATGATTACGGTCGTTGTTGTTGTTTTTCTTTTTTTGTTTTGCTGTTTACTGTCGACTTGCAGGACAGACAATCACTGCAAAGACCGTGTCATTTAACTGATTCTGCCAATTAGCTCTTCATATTTTAGTTTATTTATTCATGCGCACACACTTCACTTAGAAGAAACTGACAGACTACACATCGATAACACCAGGCAACAAAATTGATTTTTTATATTTGCTACTGGTAGAGTAAATGAGTAAATTGTATTCGTTGCAGTGCATGTAATCGGGAGAAGAAGGATAAATTCTAAAACAAACTGGTTCTACTTGGGGTATAGGAGAAGCTACATACCAAGATAAGTGCTTCTTTTGTCTCTAAGATCTGTGTTTAGTCTTCTTTGGTATTACTGGCACGCCAAAGATTTCATACCTTTGCAGAACCCTGTATTCCATTTGTAACCGATCTTTTCTGTGGCAACTATACGTATAACACAGTAGTCCAACTCCAACCACATTTTGTCAGATTGTAAAGACATTTGCCAGCACACAATCAGTCAGTTTGGTTCAGAAATCTTGAGTCATACTAAAGTCTGATTTACAACCGATTGTTCCTATGGCAGCTATATGATATAGTGATCCGATCCTGCCGGTTTCGACATATGTAGGCCTGCAAAATATATGTATATACCTATATGGGGAGTAGGCATTAACCTTTCTTTTTGTTTTTATTTCTGGGAATGGAATAACATTTTGACAAGCGGGAAGATCTGCAGGCTATACGGAAGTAAAGCGTATCTGCATGAAACCAACATTTGCTGGTAACAAGCCAACATTTTGTATCTTCTAGAAAGCATGTTGCATAATTATAAAAAAAATCAATTTATATTCACAGGGAACAAGCTTTCGAGCTACAAACTTCGTCCTAAATGGTACCATCTCCCTCAGAAAAGATACCAGCTCTTTAAGAAGTGAAACCGTCTTTAGGAGATATATGTATCAGCTCCAACAGAAGAGATACCAACTCATAAAGAAGAGATACCAGCTCTTGCAGTAGAGATATCAACTCCTCTGGAAGAGATACCAACACCTTTCGACGAGATACCAGCAGTTCCGGCTCCTTACGACCAAATAGATTCCAGCTCTTTAAGATTAAGATGCCAGCTCCTTTAGATAAGGAACTAACATCTGCCGTCAACCAACCGCATTCTGGCCTCATGGGACTAACTGTCCGCAAGAATGCAAGTGATAAGAAGAAAACTGAAACGTCCGTCAAAGTACCAGCTCATTCAGATAGATTTCTTTATTGCAGGGAATGCGATTTGAAGGGTCCAGCGTATCTTTTTGTTCTTATTTACATTTTTTTTAAGTGATTATAATTATTTAACTTTAAAATATAAATATAACAATATGAATTTGTTCGCTTTGATGATACATTTGGTGTATAAACATTTAGATATGTTTTCAAATCCAGTACTTTTAAAAAGTATCAAGGGTCCATTTAAGTTTGTGTACAGGCACAAGGAACTATGGCAGACGCCATAAAGCATATATAATCCTGATCAGCATTAATAGCCAAGTCCATATGGCTATGTCCGTCTGTCCGTCAATATGCATGTACCTGAGTGCAAATACGTGTTCGAGTTCCTAAGCAACTTGACCAGGGTATCTCGTGGTTGAGCACTCTCTACAAAAGCTTGCTTGATTTTTTAAAATTTTTCGTGGTCTTGATTTAATTGCACAGCGGAGAAGATACGGGTACTGAGTATACGTCAGTCGAGTACCTCGACTGCAGCGTTCTTACTTATTTTTCGTTGCTCTTCTAGTCAATCGATAACTCAATTATTCAGTGCCAGTGTCAATTTGTTTAGGGTGTAATGCTTTTCCAGTTCCTTTTCTTGAAACCTACTGTTAGGCTGTGAAAATCAACATTATCTGATTTTCATTTCACTTTGTTGTGCGACATTTCGTAATGCGTCGTAAATCAAAAGAAAATGAAGGCGACGTTGCGCTAACATAAATCCTTTGTCAGACCCTGTACTTTAATAGTAGTACAATGGGTCTATTGAAATGAAGAATTTGATTTTTTTTGATCAGCATCAACAACTGAGTCGACTTAGTCATGTCCGTCTGTCCGTCTGTCCGTAAGATACGTACGTTTAATAACAGAAAACGACATGACCGTACTCAATGGTTTGCCACACTTTTTTCAGTAGTAATGTCAGATTGGTACAAAATTGTTAGACCATGTACTTTATAAAAGTATCAGGGCTCTAGTATAATGTTTGTAAAAATGGAAGCCAGAGGGAAGTCTGGCAGACCCCATAGAGAATATATATTTTAATTAAAGTAATTCATAGTTCACATGAACAAAGTGAGAGCGCATTTGATAATCTCGATTACGCTCTCGCTCGATGCATTGTGTCTGTCAAAAGCTGATAGCTACGATCGAATATCAATAATTAATCTCAGCGATAGCTCACAAACATGCAAGACAATTTTACAATTATTTCATTGTATTAAAATAATGAAAACTCCCTTCATTAACAATCAAATTAGATTAAGAACCAGTCGGAAAGGCTACAGTCGAAGTCGACTATGAGAGACCCTTTACTTATTCTTCGTAACGTCAATATTATCTTCTTCTTCCTTTGGCCCGACACTGAGTAATATTAAGTTTTGAATAACTTCCGCGTTTATTATCCGATCGTGATGAAATTTTTAGGATACATTGGGACCTCGATGCTTGTCATGTGTGCCAAAATTCAAGGCTCCAGTTTTAAAATTGATTATTATATTTAATTTAAAGTTTTTTTTAATAACTTCCGAGATTATTACCCGATCCTGATGAAATTTTCAGGATACATTGGGACTCTGATGTTCGTCCTGTGTTAGTTTTATGGGACTTCAACAATTTTGTTTTTGATTTACGGGAGCAGAAGGGGGCGTGTCCAAATTTTAACATAAACTTAATCTGCTTAGACCATAGACGAACCACCATACCAAATTTGGTGACTCTAGCTCTTATAGTCTCTGAGATCTAGGCGCTCATACAGACAGACATACACACGGGCGGGCGGACAGACGGACATGGCTTTATCGACTCAGCTGTTGATGCTGATCAAAAATATATATACTTTATGGGGTCTGCCGGACTTCCTTCGACCTGTTACGCACATTTTGACAAACTTAATAGACCCTTTTTACTTATATTTAAAAAGTAAAGTGTCTAATACAAATAACTTAAAGTTAAACAAATAAATTGGTTCAGCGTAAAAATTGCAACGAGAAATAAAGGTATAAAGAGAGAGATAGACAATAAGAGAGAGATTACCATAACGATTTCTGAATTGGTATTTAAATTAATTAAAATTATCATTATTATAATAGCTATTGAGTAATATAAGTCAGTGGTGCACTTGGTTTTCTAGGGACGGATTTAATTAAATGGAAAGCTTTTGCGAACAGAGTTACATTAGATATACATATACATTCAAATGAAATGATTATGAGAATACATTTTTAAAAAGGGTAGCCTACTGCCAGTCAGTCAGGTGTCACCTCATCAGTCTTGGCGATGCATTAAATATTTACGTTATCTGCTACCAAGTGCAGGGTCTCTGTCAGTCGACTTCTATCGACTGTGGTCTCTCCTACTAGCTAATTAGTGAAGTAGAATAAAAAAAAAGCTAAGGAATATAAAAGACTTGCATACCGACAAGAACATGGGCATAAAATGGGCGTGGGCGTGGGCGTGGGAGTGGGCGTGATTGTTGTGTACTTATTTTTGACAATTGAAAAAAAATTGCTACGACGCCGACTTAACACAAGCCAAAGAACAAACAGACACAAAATTTGAGTTCGTGATGAGATGAAGGACGCCGCCACAACACACACTACGGAAGTGAGGGATGGTGGAGGGTTGATGAGGCAAGGAAGTGGGCCAACGGAAGTGGCAGACAAACAAATTTTGACTTGGCTTAGAATGTAATTAAAAACATGGAAAGAGTGTCGCTGATTATTTGGTACAACTCTCTCTCTCTCTCTCTCTCCTAGTCTTTCAAGCTAAACACCCTACCCCGAAGAGACTCAATACCTCCCTCTTATGTGGGTAAACGTTAGCAACACTCCCGCTGCACATCGAGAAGGTGCGATTTTGGAATTTTTACATGCGCTGCCTGCACGTGACATGTCTGCCAGGAAACGGGGCTAAAGGGATACAAGAATATTTGGTACAGCCCCGCAACGGCAAACGAGAAAAAAATTACAAGCGAGAACGTTAAAGTGTTCGAATGGTTCGACTATGAGCTACCCTTACTTACAAGTTAACACTATGCAAATATGTTTGCTTCTTATACGATCAGACCGATTATTTCTTTATTAATTTCTTCAGAATGTACAAATTAACAAATGTCCTAGCAACACAATGGTCTGTAAATAAGCATTAGCAATTTTGCATTCAGCTGTTTGCTGCTGCTTCGTACAATATTTTCAGTGTGCCCAGAAAAAGTAAAGTAGTTAGGGTCACACTAAAAGTTGTAACGAAATTAGCTCTAAGGCTGATTTAGATTCGATTTCGTTTTGTTGATTGATTTACTGTTTACTGTTCACATTCTGTTGTGTTGCCAAGTTTCAAGTTTTAATAATTACATAATTATTTATTAAATAGAGAACATTTTATATGGGACCACGAAAAGTTCCAGATGTAAATGGTAGCTAAAAATGAGCTTAGAGCATTAGAGCTGGACGTTTAAAATAGAAATGGTACTGATAAAGTTTAAATTGTAATTAGAAAATGCAAAATATTCTCCGAGCAAAGTATTATTTAAAAGGCTTTAAAAAATAGTTTTCTCCCATTATTTCGCAACTTTGTGCATAGGAACATTTGTTTTTAATTTCTACTGTCAATCCGACTGTCAACTGTTGACGTAAAAAATATGAGTAAAGTAAGTGAAAGAAGGTAACATATTTTCATTGCCAAAATTACCTAAAAGCTTTCAGAATATATATAAAATATAAAAGATATACAAACATTTCTATATCAAAGTGTAAAAATGTATTTAAAATTGGTTACTGATCAATAATGTGTCCCTGTTTTTGTCTGTTTATGATATACATTTTAAAATGGTAAGAAATAACATATTCTCTTATAAGTCATCGTTTGTTATCTGCACTTAATTGAGTTTGTTTTTGCTGTACTGCAAATTTACAATTAGTTAAAGTAACATATGAAAAAGGCTGTGCATAATATTTGAATTATTGAACATATTCCTTCTATTGCCTGTTACATACACAGATAATTTAGCAAGAATACCCTATTTGCAGCGGGTAAAGGGTATGCAAAGCACAGAAGGAGAAAGGGGATTTACATTCATGTACCGCGCACGTTGCGAAGGACGTGAGCATGAATAGGCAAAAGGAATTTCGGATAGGGGAAGAAAGGGGGCAAACATATGGAATCCATATGTATGTAGAAATGCATGTGTTTACATACATATATAAACTTATAGGTATATATTGTTAGATGTATGTGTGGATGTCTGTGCGGCAATGCAAACACAAAAGCAAATCATTAAAGAAAAACTTGCAGAAAATTATGTTTGTTCCTTGTTTGTCTTTCCATATATATAGTATATTTTCTATGCTCTAACAAAAAAGTCTATTGAATATTTCGTCAATTATGAACGCGATCTCTTGGATTGTATAAATTACAAATATGTTTCTGATTAAATATATGGTATCTCAGCTTTATTCTACTTATGTTTTATGTATAATTGAAGCTAATGTGAAATTCTGACTCTACCTGATGGATGCATTACTGTAAATTTTGTCAGTATAGAATTGAATTATAGAACAAACCAACTTATGATTTTATTCAAAAATTGTCATAAGTGTATTTATTATTCGGCATGCTTGACTGCTCTATCTTGTTTATTTTATGGCATTTTTTTCTCGTTCGTCCCATTTTCCGAGCCTTTTTAACTCTTGCGATTTCGTGTGTTCCGTGTTACGTCTGTTTTTCGGCATGTCTCATATTTAGAATCTGATGCGTTCTGTTTGTCTTTGCGTTTGTTGGCACATTTTGCTAAAGGCGTAGGGCAGGAGTAGGGGATAGAGGAGTTGGGAGGATAGAGCTTGACAGACAGAGTATATATGTACATACCTACATACATGCAAAAAGTCGACTAATTAAACATTTTAGCTCAAATTAAAATTAAAATTTTTCGCCTACACCACGCAAGTCTGTTCCGGTTTCCACTTTTATTTGGCGAATTGCAAACTGAAGAGTTAACAAAATTTACCTTAATTTCTTATTAAGTAACCTGCGGATTACACACCGAATTTCCCAACTCACTGACAAATTTCCAGCAGAGCAGTCGAAATCAAGCTAATCCTAGAAATATAATTGATTAGGGGCACAAATTAAAAACAATATGGAAATGCAACGGAAATTAGAGCAGGTCAGAGCAAATCCAATAAAATGTAGATATACTAAAAAATGTTTTGTATATCAAAAAAATAATTTAATTCAATTCGATAATGCTCCTAAGACATTAATGTATTTTATAAAATGTATGTTTTCATTGTGCACTTATGCTAGGTGTGTAAAAAATGTTGAACTTTTTAAATTGCCCGGACTCAAATTCACCAGCTTAATCGCCGAGAGTGAAAACCGGAACAGACCTGATTATTTTTCGTGGTAAGGAGCTTTTAAATTTCATTTCGACGCGTTTTCGTATCTCACTCTTATGCCCGTTGACGCTGTTGTTGTTTTTGTTGTCTTTGTTGCCGTTGTCCTTGCTGTGTTTATTTTGCACCAAGTCAGAAAATGATGCGCGTATTTCGCGCTGAGCCAAGTTTCCAACCATATCAAAGGGTTTTTCGTTCTTTAGATTTTCCTGCGGTAACATAAACAAAGCCAGGCATACTTTTGCTAATAACTCGGTGTCTTCCATCTGGCCGGAGGTAATTAAACTGGAGGACAGGGTAACTGTTGGGTTGAGTTACAGCAGCACCTTGATAAAAGTTAGATATATAATTATTTAATTTAGAGTTGATCAGGTGAAACAACAAATCGATAAGAGAAGAAAGCAAGCCCAAGTCAAGAGTGCACGACTACAAGTTATCACGAGCCGAGGACCTTAGATAGCGTATCACAAATAATAATTACATGTAATATATATAATTATATTTAATATAATCACATCACTGTCGACAGCATACATACGCGTTGTTTTGGCATATTTGTAAATTAGTTTTAGATTTTCTTCATATGGCATATCAATATTTCTGATCGTTAAAATATTTTTTGAGTTAGAGTCATTTGCTTATCTGGGCAGAAAGTCCCATCTTTAGATGACCTTTGATTTACCCAAACCAAATTCGAAAAAATATTACTTAGCTCCAAGACTTAAAAGAATAATAGCTAATTTGACGGGAAAATGCTAGCAAGTTAAAAATTCAACCGAAAACTGCGGATAGGGAAATTTTGTTTACGCCGGTATATACTTAGTTATCATTTATCAATAATTATTTTCCTAAGTGTAGCAATATCAGCAACTTAATAACGCAACCGACAGAACAGAACTTAAAAGGCTGAATTGCAGTTCAGTAAACAAAGTTGTACTTTGGCTCATGGACTTTTACTCTGGGTCGTCAGTTCGAAGCCCGCTTTTGAAGTTTGTGTATTTTAGATTGTTTTTAGACCCTACACTTAAATAGTGTAAAGCGTCTATATAGTTTTTCAACAACGGAAAAACTTGAGCAACAGGCAGAAGTAGAAGTGACGGATAAGGTAATAAAGACCATACAGCCGTCGGTAAGTCTGAATAATATGTATGACAGTAGTTATATGGATCCCTGTCACATACGCAGATTGAGTTTGCTTTACATTTTGAATACAATAAGATACAGTAACCAAACAAAAACCAGTTGGAAAGGCTACAGACAAAGTCGACTATGAGAGACCCTTTACTTATTTTTCAAAATGGAAATAAGAGTAACACTAATAGTTCCCATAACGCGTTGTAATGCAATATGCTCTTCTTCTTCCTTTGGCCCGACACTGAGTAATATTAAGTTTTGAATAACTTCCGAGATTATAACCCGATCGCGATGATCGGGATGATCAGGATACATTAGGACCAAAATTCATACCTCTAGCTTTAATTCACCAAATTTGGTGACTCTAGCTCTTATAGTCTCTGAGATCCAGGCGCTCATACAGACAGATAGACGGACGGACGGACAGACGGACATGGCTATATCGACTCAGCTGGTGATGCTGATCAAGACTATATATAGACTTTATGGGGTCTTCCGGATTTCCTTCGACCTGTTACGCACATTTTTATACCCTGTGCCCATTGAAAATGGGCAAAAGTGGTATAATGAATTTGTGTGAATGTATGTAACAGGCAGACGGAAGCATCTCAGACCCTATAAAGTATATATATTCTTAATCAGTATCAATAGCCGAGTCGATTGACACTTGTCCGTCTGTATGAACGCGTGGATCTCAGCAACCATAAGAGCTATAGACTTCAAATTTGGAATGTACGTTCCTAAATACCATACGCAGATCAAGTTTATTTTCAATTATCGATATCAAGTCCCGTTTGTTTTAAAATTAGAGAAGTCCCCATAACATAAGCAATGTTGAAGCTAGAGACTTGTGATTTGGCACATATGATAAAAAGCTTGGGCTTAATGTGTCCTGAAAATTTCATCGCGATGCCACGCCCCTTCGCCCTTAACTCGAAAAAGCAGATAACAAGAGGAGTTTTATAGCTAGAAAGTATTCTACTTTTCATGTGTGCTACAAATTTCAGTATGATCGGATATTGAACTCAGAAGTTATTAAAGAAACAAATTTATGCAGCGCAGCAGATGCGTCGCAGCGCAGTAGCAGCGCAGTCGCAGCGCAGTAGCAGCGCAGTCGCAGCGCAGTAGCAGCGCAGTAGCAGCGCAGTCGCTGCGCCGCGGCGACCATTTAACGAACGAAAAGACGCGTTTGTGGCGCTAAACATAAACAATCAACACCCGAGTCCAGTGTTGCCAGACTATCGCAAGTTACCTACATTCGATACAAGCAAAATCGACTTAAAGCGATATGTTAAATCCTATAATTATAATGAAAATACTTGTCTTTGAAGACCTGCACAGGGTTTTCTACTGTCGCGCGCGCTCAACTGATCGGCTTGTTTCATCTTAGCTTTAGCATGATGCAAGTTAAGATACTACAGGTTCAAGGGGATTGACTGCTCTATTGAGAGAGATCGACAGACATATGTGGAAAAGTGTATGTTTACTTATGTAGCTAATTTGTAATATTTGTATTCGTTGATTTGTGTATGCAGATAAGTACCTGTCAAATTGATTAGTATCTTGGCAGTTAAGTAGTACTCAAGTTCGGTATAAGTATTTCCGCAAACAAACCTACAAAATGTTGGCTCTTAAGCTTGGACACTCGGTCAAGTCTGCTCTGGTTTGGTCTTGTCCTTGGTTTGGCTTCGTTTAGTTTGCATTGCCTTTGGGTGCCGGTCCCTCTGGGTCAGTTCTGTGAGATATGCCTAAGATTTAGATGTCAGTCGTCAGTCGTCAGTTGAGAGCAGGACAACAAGTCAAAGTGTAGGTGTAGTGACATTTAAAGGAAATGAACATTTTTTTCTCATTTCCTTTTGATAAGACTGTTGCTGGCGCCTCTGGTCAGCCGCTAGCCAGATTAAACTCTTCAATGTTAAATTCTCTTGATTTGCTGCGAATTAAATATGCTTCAAATCCACAGAGTCTTTCACGCTCTTTATGCAAATTGTGTGAAAAAGTATGCAGCACTTTTTGAAAGTCCTCAACCATTTGTTACCTTGTTAGCACTTGCAGAGGGACAGTGTGTCATCTTGTCGCACTGTCAACAGCGTCATTATTGTCATATTATTGCCATATAAAGACTGCGACTCCGACTGCGACTGCGACTGCGACTGCGACTCGTACTCCAACTCCATCTCGTACTGCTTTCCTCTCTTCTGCACAGTTGCTATTATGGTTAAAAAAGTTAAGCTTATATAGTGCAAAGTTTCCTAAGTACTTGGAATGAGCACGACTCTGACACTGATGATGACTAGGGCTTTCACTATGATGATGACGATGATGATGAGGGAAAAACGACATTTTTCGTCCTCTCTTCCCACAAAACCTCTCTCTACGCAACCTGTCAGGCTGTCACTCGCTCACCTTAACCGCGACATATTCTGTCTGCAGTTATGTAGTTAGTTGGTTGACTGTCACTGCCTCCAGTTCCGCCCTCTTCTCAGTCTCTTGCCATCTTATGCGGTATGTAGCAAAAAGTTGTCATGCAAAACATTCACCCTGTTACACCGCCCCCCCCCGCCCTCCTCACCAATCACCAGTCCCCAACCCACACTCCCTGACACAATCTCCATCTGCGACCCCATTGTTGTCGCAGTCATAGACCAAATACGGCTTTGCCCGCCCACACGTACGTAATTGTTCGCAAAAACTTTGCGTTAAGAAAATTATGGAAGAATGTGCCTGAAAAACCTGATAGGTTGGCAAAAACTTTTTTACACGAAAACTGCAGCCTGGCGTCAAGCATCAGGAATCCATGCAGCAGGCATCAGGCATCAGGCATCAGGAACCAGGTATCAACTTCTATATACCAAAAGAGCTTAACAATTAGGCTTTCGCCACAATAAAAAAGAACCATGTAAAAAAGTTTATGGTATGGCAAATTTAATAAAAACATTCGCAGTAATTATTCAATTCATAAAACTGGCTCGTAATACGTATCGAATTAAAAATAATTCAATTTAAATCTGTCCAATATAGCACGCTATTATAGAATCCAACAAAAATTACAATTTGAATGATGGAAGAGTAAAGGAAGGTTGAGACAAAATAAATTACGAAACTATTCATTTTCATTCGTCACTCAAATGGTTGACGTATTCTGAAGTTAAATTCGATGTAAGTACACAAAGGAAATATCATTCCCAACTTAAATTCAAGTTAATGTTCCTGACTTAAGCATGTATTGGTATTCCCTAAAGGGGCTAGTAGTGGTTTTCTGCAAATGAATGTAACAGACATAAGGAAACAACTCCCACCAAAAAAGAGTGCATATACCAGTTAATAGCCAGATTATAGCCAGTTTATGGCCAGTCTATCGCCAGTCTATCGCTAGTCTATCGCTAGTCTATCGCTAGTCTATCGCTAGTCTATCGCTAGTCTATCGCTAGTCTATCGCTAGTCTATCGCTAGTCTATCGCCAGTTTATCGCCAGCTTATAGCCACCTATCGCTAGACTATCGCCAGGTTATCGCCAGGTTATCGGCAGTTTACCGCCAGTTTATGTGGGGTGGAATATCGCTGTGTACATCGATCCCTAGACATCAATCGTAGAGCATAGACAACAACATCGAGCAAAGACAACAACAACGAGTTAAAGCAACGTAGGCGAATTCTCTCGCAGCGACCTAAGGAGACCGAAGGGATTTGCACTTCGGCCTCTGATGTGGAAGGTTGCGAAAACAACAGCTCAAACTACGAATGAAGATCACTAAGTTTCTATATTAAAATACTGTATTCACTCAATTAAACAAATGAACGCTATAAGCATGCTTAAATGATTCAAAAAGAAATTACCGTTTAGTAACCGATTCATGTAGTTAGTTTCGGTTAAATAACTATTATTACTTTCAACTCATGAACTCATTAAATTTGTTTCTCACACAATATTGTTAAGTTACGAAAATGAATCAACTTATATATTTTTTAACTTATCTTATTTATTTTAACTTTCTAAAGTTCATCACAGTTTGTAACTAATCGGTAACCAATACGAAACATATATTAAAAGATTTTGCATAACCGGTAACCGAAAATAAAATGGCAACTGAAACCAATATTCGATTCATTATGATGTCCTGTACTATATTAAGCCCATCATACGTAAGTATTCGGTAATAAGAAATGAAGAGATTTCTGAAATTCTTATTCTCAACTTTTGTCAAGTTTGCTATAACTTTTGTAAAAGTAAATTATACTTTTGATTGGAATTAAAAATATATGAATGAAATGCATATTCCAAGTGGAGCCAGTCGATCCCAAACTGAATTGTTTCACTCAATTTAACGGCTCTTCCGAAGTGATTGCTCGACTGCGAATAAGAGTACATCGAGTCCGATTACGAACGATTGTGCGAGATTTTGACTTTCATATTGTAGCTCGCGGCTTAAGCACAAAGCAAGTGAAAAATTGTTGAAAAAGGAGCAATTTCCTTGATTGACGCTCATCAGCGGAATGGGGGAGGTATACAGAAAGAGAAGGAGATACTGTGCAAGCGCGATAGCTAGCTATAGTAGAGTACTACGTTGAAAATAATAATTTGAGACAGCGACAGCATTGACAACAGTCGGCGCCGTTGCGTTTTGAGCTCTGATGCAGTCAACTTGGGAGGAGTCCGACTGGCAATAGCAACAGGATGAAACAAGAGCAATGTGTAAAGGGAAACTGGAATTGGAAGAGAAATTGGGAGTTGGATAGGAATTGGGCATGGAAATTGGGCTCCTTCAACTTCCACTTGCGCAAACATTTCCGGCGCCATTTAGCATCGTTTTATAACCTGATCAGGGGTATATTGGGTTTGTGAAAAAGTATGTAACATGCTGAAGTCGCTTTGACAGTAGAGCGGTCAAAATATCAAAACGAAAAGCAGTATATCGAATATGGAAATACATATCGTATATATTGTTGCATTTCGATATGTTGTTGCAATATCGTGATTAATCGAAAAAAACATTTCACAAAACATTGCATATGCTGAACAAACATAAACATTTTCTTTACTTTTCTATTTCTTTTTTGATATTTTTGTTTTTTTGTACATGTCCATTCTTTTTAAAATTTCTTTAGTTACGCCCATTTTTCTACAAATTAAGAAAAGCAATAAATATAAATAAATATAAATACTTATAATTAACATACGTTTTAAAACTAGAGACTTGAGTTGAAGTACACTAAATTATTTTGTTTTGGGGCTAAAGTCTTTTTAATGTATGTATGCCATTTAGGGTATTAAAGAGTCTAAACCAGGGTATCTCGCAGTCAATCACTCTCGACTAAAGCTTTCGTGCTTGTTTCTGTTACACATTTATAAAAAATATATGTATATATGTAATTGTGTGAATATGACTATGTGTGCGTGTTTCTGGCTTCCTCTCTTCTTTTTTGCTGTTTTGTGTGAGTGACTTGAATGCTTTGTTTTACTTTTACTTCGCTGTGCTTTTTGCTACATTTTTGTCTTAAATGATTGCCATAAAAAATAAGTGCACATTATTGTAACACACCTAGTCGGAAAGAGAAGGAGGAGAAGGCACTTTAGAGTTATCCATACGCATAGTGTATCGTATCAAATGATTTTCACAGCATTTTTGCTTTATGTTCTTTTTAGAGCATATACGTGGCGCGAGTCGCGAGCCAGTCAGAACTCAGAGCTCAGAGCTCAGAACTCAGAACTCTTAAGTGATTTACATGGAATACTTTACGGAAATGCAATAAAAGCAGCCCAATACCAACAACGACTACAATAAGCCCCATGCTCTCAGTACGGGATGAATGTCTGGCGTACGCTCATATTTTGGGAGCCTTTTAAGTTATTGACTTGCTTTTTATTTATCGTAATTTAATATTCATTCATTTTTGCTATTTTTAAACGCGTTTCTCTTTGCCCCATTGTGGGCGTGTTTTGGGCATGTGAGTATCACGTATTTTTAGTCTTGAATGAGCTTAAATATTTGCTGATGCGACTTTAAAAGGTTTCTCAAATCAACTGCTCCCAGTCTGTTCCGTTGACATATCGTACTAGGGGCTGTCTGGCAGTAAATTCGGTTCGCCTACACTGAGTTCAAGTACATTACAACAGGGTTGCCCGGTGGCAACCCTCATTATCAATCATAGAAGAAGAGCTTTCCTGTTAACAATTCAATTGAATTCATTTAGCTTATGCATTGATGTCCTTAAGTAACATTAGTTAAAGATTTAAAGCAGCGTCGACATAAATTGCACAAATAGAAGGAATACAAGAACTGAGATACTTTTGTTTTTTGTCTTTAAATAAAAAGCGTTAGTTAAAAAGTTAATTGACAACTGTGGCCAATTCATGAAGTCGAGGAGAGGTCTTAATATTTATATAATTCAAATATATATCAAAATGGCCTTAAGATAAATACTATAGACCATAAAAACGACTTTTTAATTTGTTTTATCAAATTAATTCGTAACTCTTATTATTCATATATATTTAAATAATCAGAAATAATTCTTAAGTTCAGTTTGTCTTAAGAATTTATATAGTTTATTACTTTAAATATTTATTTGTTTTTTTTTTGTTTTTTTCTTTTTATATAATAAACAAGGAAATCTCTAGTACTAAGCAAGCGGACAAATAAGCGAAATTGCGAGTAATATTGCTAGTAATAATGCAGTTAAAACAAAAAATATTTATTGATTTATATTATATTTGGTGTCTTGTAATAAAAAGAAACAAATGACTGAGTTATTAAACTACATGTTTATAACTCAACAGATGCTCTTTGGCTGTCCAGATCTTGAACAGAATAACTCAAATCAGAGTATTTAGTTCAATTGAGATAGATTGAGCTGAATGAACTGCCCCCTGTTCGCACAAATGTTAATTGGAAGCCATTAGAAGGGCCAATTTGGTAGCAGGTAGCTAGCCGAATGAATATGGCCCCCATGACTGATAATTATCAGTTCATTCCTCAATTTCTGGCACAATATCAAATGCGCAGACGAACGAGTTGTTGAGTCATTACAGCTTTTGCCATTTGCCAAAGTGTGATTGGCTTCTGTCGTTTCCGATTGGAGAATTTTTCGGTCCAAAGTGAGATGCAATGCAATGCAGTGTCTGAAGTTGCATTGGGAACCCACTTAATGTGCCACATCATTGACATTGAGGCAGCATCAGCTTTTGGCATTAGTTGCACAACGGCAAGTCGACAAATCGGTTGCAGTTTTGTGCGAGTCACTCAATGCATCCGATGCCAAGCAAATGCCGTTCACAGGCCTTTACCTGGGCATATTTTGGACTCGCATTTAAGCCATTTTTGCGGCCTTTCTACTGGATAAGAGTTTTGCAATTTTAGGTCATTGTCTTCTCAGCATTACAAGAACATTTATTTCATTGTCTTTGTTGAAGTTGCACGCAAGTTAAAGTCTTTTTCTTATACTTCCATTGGTCGATAAATGCAATTTGTGATGAGGGCGCACACGGCGCATGAGTAATATTCTACATACGCATCGTTGCACATCGACGACAAAATAAAAAAAAACAAGTAAGAATGCTCTAGTCGTGAGGGAACGACTACAGGATACCTCAGATACCCTAAGATGTATTTGCACACACATACGTACATATTTAAACACTTGAATATATACACACATACACATACAAAGTTGCCTCTTCTGCTGCTTCCTTTTCTTTGGGTATACGCTATGTAAAATTGTTACTTAAATAACTTACATTTCTCTTTTATCAAATATACATATGCATACTTTTATTTATTATATAATCTTGCTTTTGGTATACGTTTTATTGGAATGTGTGGATCAGTCGGTATGTGAGATACATTTTCACAAAATTAAAATACCATTTATTGCTTAATTTAAGTGGCAAACAGCAAATGAAAACCAGCAAATCAATTGCAATTTAAAGGTATAAATAGACAGACAGCGTGACATTTCATTAAAATAAATAAATCATTAAAAATAATTTGAATATAATATATAATTCGGTATATATGAATATATTAATTAAAAGTGAATTTTCAATAGTTTTTTTTATTTTGTATTTTTGCTCATGGCAATAAATAATTAACAGCCAAAACACACAAAAAAAGAATTGATGAATAATGGGATACGCTTTATTTTGAACTTAGTTCGCATTTTCCAGTCCAATCGATATGTGCCAACAAGAGTGTCACATAGTTACACACACACACGCACACATACACACAAGGCCACGCACTTACAAGCACGAATGTATACCTATATTTTTAAAAACTCTGTACTTTAAAACTGAACCACGGGTTTATTAAGGCTTAACAAGATATGGAAAGTCTGGCAGACCTTATAAAAATATATATAAGAGCTATAGACATCAAAAATCGTATGTTGGTTCCTTCCAAGCAGAAATCGATTGAAAAATACACTTTTAAAGCCTGAAAATTTCATCGCGATTGGAAAATAAACTCGGAAAGTATTTAAAACACCATTTTAGGCAGTTTCGGACCTAAAGAAGAAGAAAAGATATGAGCATTTTCTTTGCTAACAAATATAATATTTTTAAAAGCAATTTGTGAGACTATGAACTCATAACAAGAGCAATATTATAGCTAATGACTTCAGATTTTGGACACATGAGGAATTTTTTGTGGTCGATGTCTCCAGAAAATTGTATTGCGATGCCACGCCCCCTTCGCCCCCAAATTAAGTAGAAGCTCATAAAGCAAACAGTTTTCTAGCTCAAAAATCGTATAACAAAAGCAGTTTTTTAGCTAGCAGTTTTCGCGATGCCACGCCCCCTTCGCCCACAAATTTAAAAAAACGAATTACTAGAGAATTTCATCTGGAGTGAACTTGAGCGGGTTCCTGTAGACCCATTACGGTCGGGGTCCTGACTGTTCGGCTTGTTTCAAATAGAATAACACAAAATTCATACAAAATTCAGTGGTTATTATACCCTTGCAGAGGGTATTATAATTTTGTCACGAAATGTGTAACGCATTAAAGCAGACATCTCCAACCCTATAAAGTATATATATTCTTGATCAGCATCAACAGCGGAGTCGATATAGCCATGTCCGTCTGTCCGTCTGTTTCTATGCAAACTAGTCTCTCAGTTTTTGAGGTGTCTTAATGAAACTTGGTACAGATCAGTCTTTTTGCTGCAGGCAGTACATATGTCGGAACCGGCAGGATCGCATCACTATATCATATAGCTGCCATAGGAACTATCGGTCGAAAATCATTCTTTTGTATGGCAAACTTCTTTATTTTTCGACAGACGTCAACCAAACTTACAGATTATGCATTTGGTCCTGTCTTGAATATCCCGACCAAATTTGGCTTAAATCGGATCACTTTATCATGTAGCTACCATGGGAAAGATCGGTTGAAAAGTGCTTCAGGGTTCTGCAAGGGTATGAAATTTTTGGCGTGCCAAATATAACAAAGACTACTGACCACTGCACCCTACTGGTTAATAATACAGTATTTATTAATTGAATAGTTTTTCAATGTTATTTCACTGAGTTTGGTTTAATGTTTATACATATATCGAAGAGGTTCTAAAAATAATAAAATGGTTTAATACGTAATTTGTCGTGATATCAATTTAGAATGCTTTTGAACAAATAAAGCTATTAAATAAGAAATAAAACCAGAATCTACAGAGTCTCTCTTTCTCTTTCTCTCTCTCCCACTGCCCCTCTCCCTCTCTCTTTCACTCACACTATCGCACAAAAATAACAACCTTCCGTCCGTTATTAGTTATCATGATTTTTACCTCTGTTTCCCAACATTTTATCGCTTCTACCGAGTACTACGCTATCTACGTGGTTTGTGGTGTGCGTCTTTTGCACGTGTGTGCATTAGTATTTGTATTGCCTATGTCCGTGTGTCTGCTTGTGTGTGTGAGTGTGTGTGTGGGTGAGGAAGAGCGAGAGAAAGAGAGAGAGCGACTGAGCTTCGTGCGATCACGAAGCACATAAATGGCGTTTGACACGTGACAAAAATTTCGAATTTTAATATTTTTGCTATTGTGTTCGTTTTGCTCCTCCACTGGGAATCCCTCTGTTTGTCTCGCTCTATCTCTATCTCTATATCTATCTCTCCCTTTCACTTTCTATATATCTGTATCTGTGTGTTCTGGTTAAACTGAATTTCATTTGGGTTTCCTGCCATTGCATTGTTTCTTGTCATACACTCAAACTGGCACTTGCATATGTATGCGAATTTCGTGTTTTTGGTATTTGTATGCCATTTCTGGGAAAAACAAAACTCAACACTGAATTGGCCGAAAAATGGAAACTGGCTCGAAATTCACAACGTGCTGGAAATTTGTTTGTTTTGCATGTGCCGCCATTTTGTTGAAATGATGCGACATAATAATAGGCACTCGCCCAGTGGCGGACCCTGCCCCAACAATCAACCCCCCCAGTCCCTGCCATCCTCTTGCATCCTTTCAACGCGTGTCAACTGTTGCCTGCCTATTAAATATTATGGCAATGCAAACGAATCAACAGCAGCAACAGCAAAAGCAACAGCAACAGCAACAACAACAACAACACGGAAAGCAACAAATTTTGACAACCGGCAAATAAAAATGAAAACGAAAATGAAAATGAAACTATGCAAATAAATGAGAATGACGACGCCGGCAGGCAATACACATAATCACAACACAGAGTCACACACTAGACAAAATAACAAGTCAGAAGGCTCCTTATCGAGAGTGCATGACTTTAAGATACCCTGCGCCCTTTGTCTACATAAATAAACCCACAAACAAATCACATACACACACAAACAAATACGCCGCAACCTTTGTACGTTGTAGCGTCAGTTTTTTCTTCTTGTTTCTTATAGTATATCATGTGTGTCAAGGCTCAAGTTATATTATTTTAAGTTTATATATGACCTCGAAATAAGAATTAATACAAACAAGTACGAAATGCTTAAAACGAGTCCAACAATTCTTAATCCAAGTACACATAATCTCGATATAAAACAATGAATTTTTCGAATAAAGTATAGTTCGAGATTTACTAGAAATTAGTACAAAAATTCGGAACTCACAGAATTAGTTCATGAAATCTTAAATCAAGAATTTAAAATCTTAAATCCTCTTTGCGTTAGATTTCTTAGAGTTCCCAAATGGTTCTTGAAAAGTGTTATTTCTAGAAAATTTAATAATTACAGATTTATTCAACACGATATTGATAATATTCTTAATATAAGTCATTTTGGCTCTTATTTAAAGAGGATGTAGGATTCGGAACAAGTTTACAATTGAAACAAGAATGAACGTACTTACTTCATGTACGTTTTTAACTCATTTTTAAGTTTGAAAATACTTGAATTTTGGACTTATGAAATCCAATTTGAAATAAGAACGAGATTCTTGACTTCAGTTGTTTTATTCTTATTGAGAAATCAAGATTAAAATGTTACGTTTAAGGTACGAAATACTTGATTTTCTCGCTCTGCGTAGCCTTAAAAATGCTTCTGACCACAAACCTACTCATCAAATTTGAGATCTCTACCTCTGGTTGTCATTGAGATTGACGAGTTCTTACAGACGGCCAGACAAAGGGGCAGGAACGAGAACTTACTTATATACGGGCGGAGATGCCTCGTTAAGCCTGTTACATATATTTGCAGAGAACCATTATACCCTTTGTTGTTAATTTTTATTTGGTTCAGGGTATAACAACAAATTCCTTGTTTAATATTTAGTATATTTTCGGTATATTTTGATAGTCGCTGCGCGTTAACTTTCTAATTTGCCAATCATTTTGCTTAAATGTGACTCATGAACTCATGAAAAAAATAAGAAATCCACAATGAAGAAAAGTAAATAGCAAACGTTTAGAATTTCATTTTTTATTACTTAATGGCCACAAAGTCAATTGAAGTCTTAGTGCAATTTACTTAAATAATGGTTTAAGTATCAGCAACCTATCAGTCCATTTAGACCCTGTACTCAAATCGTTTAAAGAACTAATAAGTTTATGGCTATGTATGTAACAGGCAAAAGGAGGCATCTCCCACCTTATAAAGTATCTATATACATACTATGCTATGTCTGTCTGTTCAGGTGTAATAATGTATCCATATCGGGTTCTGGTTGGCTCAAAATTCTGCGACACAGAAATAGTAGTGGGTGAATTGTTCGGCCATTTAACTCTGAAAATGCAGAGAGGTCAATTGTTTGTTGACGAATTTCAGAGACTACGTCAACATTCAGCACACTAAACTATTTCAATCTGTGACGCCGAGAATTTTTTTTTATTAAAACTTGTTTATTTGGACTTCACACAAGTATCGGGATCTATTGCTTTACTGCTCTCCAAAAGTTGAACGAGAAGAGTATACTAGATTATGTATTCAATTGATTCATTTTATTATTTGTTTGAAACTGCATCATCGTGCGAAGAACTGCGTCGGATGCGTAGGTGTCCGGCTGAAAAGATTCGACCCATCTCGATGTGAAGAAACATAGCATACATTTATGCGTCAATAAAATGTAACAAATCCCCTGCCATTTTCACATATCAAATAAATCTATGCGGTGATGTTAAAATGATAAACAATTCTGAAAACGTTCTTGTCAATATAATTAATACTTTGTTGATATATTTAACATAATGAAACATTTTACATCATACTGTATCTGATTTGTTGTTTATCATTGTTAAGCGTAGATACAGAATTAGAACCTTAACAACACAGGTGAACATAATTGATTACATGGCCCAACCCCATGCTAAGTATAAGCAACGGGGACTTACTTCTCCTGTATCTGATACTCGTATATTATATATGCTAGCTATATAGATAAATATACATATATGTACGTGAAATTGATTGCAGTTTCCCGTTCCGATTACCGAAATGTGTTTTCTTAAGAAAATTTGAAAGGAAACGCTAAAAACGTAATTCAACAATGTCAACCGAAAAATTAACGCTAAAAGTGTCAAATGAAATGAAATGCCCAAGTGACAAATATAAAAGGGAGTTACCCGAGATACATACACACCTGGTAATACACCTGTCACGTGTAGGCCAAATAAAATTGAAATATTCAAGACGTCCCCGACGCGACAAGAGCATAAACTGCCAAGTGGTCCTGTGTATCCAGTACACTGTCCCTCCTCATCCCTCATTGCTCCTCCTCCACCTTCACCTCCACCTCGGGGTGAAAGCAACTCAGCTAAAGCAACGTTTCCGAGAGTTGTTACTTCTATGGGGAGTCGCGTATTTACTGTGTGCACAACGTGAGGAGAGCTGAAGGTGGAGGAGACATAGCTGGGGTCGCTATTGACATGGCATGAGTTGACACGACTTTAAATTTAGCAACAACCAAGCGTGGGGTGGCGGTGACAAGAGGAGTTGAGGGGCAGTTGACTGGCGGTGCATATTTAAAAGTGTCTAAGTGGAACGTCTGCTGCTGTTTCTCACATAAAGAAAAATATAGCGAGCGAGCGAGTGAGCGAGCGAGCGAGCGAGAGGGAGAACACAAGCTGAGACTTACTCGTGCGCTAACTGATTAAAGTTAATATGCACTCATATTGGATTATGAGTGCTGTCAAATGGGTCTGGCCAAGGGACAAGGGAGGAAAGCAGGAACTAGGCTTAGCCTGGGGGGGGGGGTGCCGACAATGTGAGGCACTCAACTTGAAAGCCAAAGAAATAGACCAACGCAAATGTGTCGCAAGTGTTAATGTTGTTCATGTCGTTGTTGTAGGTGGAGGTGTTCGTGTTGTTGTGGTTGGCGCTGATGCGCGCTACTTTGGCGCGCTTTAGTGTCGTAATAGGCCTGGCTATGTATATGACACAGTGAAGAAGTGAAATCAAGTCAAGACTTAGCCAAATTGTGCTGTCAGTCAGCCGGGATACGTAAACAACTTGCCATACAGAGAGAGGCGCATGTTTTGTTGGCCACACAAACAAGTGACAAGTGACTTACTTTGGGCCAAGTTTAAAACGCGATAAACCGTCCAGTTGTCCAGCCGTTGTCCTAGTGGCGTCATCGACTAAGTGTGAAATTTAACTGCTCTTGAAGGCGACGCCGTCGTGTCTTCCTATTGTTGTACGCCATGCCACAAGAGGCAACACAGTAGGATGACAAACGCGAGTGGAGCAAGTGCGACACGTGTCCGTCATTAGAAACAATGCCTGGGGCCACTTTGGGCATTTGCAGCTCAACTTGCTGGTGTATATTTTCGTTAAGATTCATACTATGCACAAATTCTGGCAAAAACGTTTCGGAAGCGGTTGGAATTGTTGAATGAAACAGATGCTTGGTTAAGTTTTAAATCAAACTTGATGGGAATACAATCGTTAAGAAGGTAAAACAAATAATTTGGTGCCTAACCGGTTAACAAAACGCTTATATCGTACAATTTAAATAAATATTTAAAAATATAAAAGTTGAGATTTGATTTAGAGTTAACAGGACTCTATACTTCAATTATATTTCAAAATATGTTAAATAAATTGAAGATTTTATAGACAATTGATTATCTTGTCCAAGGTAATGACATTTCAGATTTAAGGTCAACACCGAACTGAAACGAAGATGAAATTTAATACTATTGCTTAATTGCATTTTTACATTGAAATGTAGAAACAACAATTAAGTATGTACATTCGACATTCTGCGGCACTGTAGAGACCTGGATGAGTAACCAGCGTAAATTAGAGAGCAGCACCTTACACTTAAAGGCAATACTCAATTTGGCTCCCGTATTTTTTTTTTTTTGCTTCACTTTTATCGCCGACTTATTAGCATCGCGATAAATCTCCTTGTTCCGGTCATTAAATGTATCGATATCAGTTGGTAATTTACTTAGTCAAGCTCCCCAAGATTGTCGGCACTCGGTTGGTTATTAAAGCACAAAAATTTTGATTATAGCTACTCAAAGTTAAAGTTATCACCATCCAGTCATCTATTGGATATTTATGAAACGCAGCACGGGCGGCACTGAAAGGTAAGGAACATAAGTATATTTAGCCATATTTAAATATAACATAGGAGCCATGTATAACTGAAACTGGAGATGGAGATGGAGATGGAGTCTGCTCCTTATCCATTCCCTACTCACTCAAACGTATGACGATAACCATGACACCAAAGAGAATGAAAGTGTTTTGCACATCGTTAATGCGGCGCTTGGCTTCATCCTCATTTTCCGGCTGGGGCAAGCGAATCATTTTGTGATATTTTTTTTTGGTTTTTTGAGTATTGTGGGATGTATAATTTCCAAGAAATTATTTTTAGATTGTCTAGCTCTAGCTTGTAGTAGTATTCAATATGTAATGTGCATGTAAAATTTGTAAGACACCAGATCTGTCAATCAAATGTTGGCCTACTTTAATTGATGCCCCCAGAGACAGCATCAGTACTTATATGGAAGATTCATACGTTGGTCGACAAGAACAACATTTTTAAAATAACAGAAAATTTGATTTTAAATTAATAATTAAAATTATAAAAAGCATTGACAAGAGTTTTTCTACGATTGATTAAAGACGGAAGATTCAGAAGAATAAGTCTAAATGCATAGATCCAGTTACACTTCTTGCAATAAAAGCAACGTATTGTCATTATGTTCTATTGTTAATTACGGAGCGGTTTACAAAATGTATTTATCTCATTTGGTCCGAAAAATTTACTCTTGAAGCTTTGAAAACTATTTTCAGACAAATTTTTAATGAGGCAATTTCCAAAGTTCAATTGGAGATCATTGCACTAATAGCGAAAGGCCTTTGGATAAAAAGAATTTACTTATTTATTTATCTTTATACGCTGGTGCAAGAACTACTTAAAGGTAGAATAAGTCAGGCTTGTTTTTTTTGTTCATGCATGTGTTTAAATATGATATCATTATTAAGTATATATGTATATGTATATACGTGAGTGCAAATACGTGTTAGAGCATTTAGAAGACTATTCCGCTTGTTTTAATTCAGTTTGATTGGGGTCATTAAAGATCTGCCAGAATGTATTTAGATTGTACTAATGTAGTAACTTTTATTTGGAGATCAGATAGTAAATAATCATTTTAATTACACCACATTTACCATATTTTTTATTGGATAACATTTTTAATAATTTTCGCTTGATATTCAGCCGCCGCCCCATCACCAGTCTCAGTTCCAGCCTGAGTCCCAGTCCTTTTCCCATTTTACAGCGTTTTATCAAAGTGCAGACGGCGTTTTATATTTTCCTTTTGTTGCTAACCAAAGTCAAGAATTTCATTAATGGAATCTCCGGTTTCGGCACTTTCGTCTACAAGTATCTGGCTCTCATTTGTGCTGAGCCAAAAAATAAAATGAAATAAAGAAAAAAAACTTAGTTTATATTCCAATCGTGTTTGGCTTAACTTTAATAACTTTTCAACTTTTTGCAGCTTGACTTTCTTTTGTCTACTCGACTTGCGACATGCCTTGATTACAACTTACTTGTACAATGTGTGAGTTTGGTCCGAGTCGCGATCCAGTAGCTACTCTTACTATATTGCTAGCAACTGGCAGGACCTCTTTGTCCCACTATTCCGCTCCTGCTCCTGTTCCTGCTTTGGATGCTGCATTTGATTGCCGCTTGTGACGTTGATGGCTGCTGTTGACTTGTCGGGCCATGATTTGTGTGGCACAGAAAACAAAAACTGTGCAAAACTTGTTATGTGAGTCAAACAATGCGAACAAAAACAAGCTAAAACGATATGGCATCACTTGCTGCAGCACTGCAACAATTAACTGAGTTCATCCGAGTGTTCATGCGTGATTTCACACGTGATTTTCACGCGAATATAAGGCGAATAGCGTTAACTTCGGGCATACAGTGAGAGCTGCATTTATTACACAAACGGAAGTTGAGTAAATATAAAGTAATTACTAAATGCATGGTTAACATTAAAATTATATATAAATAGATTTTTAAAAACATTGATAATAGATAATTTGTCCAAAACAAGGATAATAATCATTACTGCAGTTTCTTAAAGAAATATAGAATACATCTACAGTCATTTATTTTCACTCAGAAGTATAACCTCTAATCAAATCTCAGAATGAACATAGTAACTCGCTCAGCTGTTCTCACAGTGTAGTCTGACCACCAGCTCCTATCAGCAAGTTAGTCAAGTATTAAGCGATAATGAAGATAAATAACTCAAAAGAAAAATACCTCAATTACAAACTTTAAGCGCACTACTTTTGTAATCAAATGAGCGATTATCAAACTTTCCCTTGGCCATGGGCCGAAGCAGCTGCCGCTCAACCCCAAAACTAAAAGTGACAGTTAAGTCATAAAATGTAAAATGACTAAGGGACGGACTAGTCTAGAATACAAGTAGAAGTTCACTGCAAACTTTATCTTTTCCTCATTATCTACTTGTGTTCGGTATATAAGTATGTATAAGCAAATGCAAAAGAGAACTCAGTAAGCATATAAAGGAGTAGTTATCACCACAAGTTAAAGCGCGGAGAGACTCCTCCAACTTGAATATCCTCCTTCCCGCTTCTATTCAATTCTTTTTTTTTTCTTTTTGCAAATAAAAAGGAGATTAAAATGGCACTCAAGCATTTGGATTCATCTGAAATACTGAGCGAGAAATATGAAATGGGGTAAAGATTCATATTGCTATAGACGGAAGTTCAAGCTAGTGACGAAACGTCTGGTAACTCACCTGGAGGATGAAATATATGGGTGTAAGTGGGTGGAGCCAAATTTAAAAAATGTATTTATATCCCAAAGTGTGACGTGAATGATACATCGACCATTCCAAGCCAACTAGTCTTTCAAAAGATATAAAGCCTTAGACAATTGTTCTGTTTGTCTGTTGGTTTGCATCAAAGCGTTGAGATAGTTTTCTGAAATTTGGTGGACTCAATTTCCTATCATAAACCAAGATAGATTTTAGGCTTAATTTCGTATTTTGTCCATTACAAGGAGGTAAAAAGGGAATTATGCAAGTATAACATAGTATCTCTGGCCCTATAAAACATATACATATATATAGTCTTTATCAGACAATTTACAATTACGATTCATTGACCAGTTCGTCCGTCTGTATGAATGCGGCGATCTCAGCAACTAGTATAATAACCTGAGACTTCAAATTTAAAATGTCGGCTTCTGGATAGCAACAAATTGTAAAATTGAGATTTTGCACACATGATAAGCATCGTAGTTTCAATGTGTCCTGAGAATTGCATCACGATTGGACAATAAACTCAAAAGATATCCAGGAAGCAATTTTACTCGGGAAGTAGACGGGAATACCAAGCTTTCGGCGTGTTTGCTCGTGTATGTATGCGCTTGCTTGCTTTTTAATTTTATACTTATTAATTAATGCTAAGTAATTTTAGCTACATATTTTATCTATGCATTAGTTGGAAATGTTACTTGTTACTTAGGTTTTATAATGCTTAACATTTTTCATTTATCCACTGCTATTAGTTAAAGTAAATAAATAAATACGAATTTGAAGCATGGCATCTTTCTTTCGCTTACTAAACTTGTGCTCCACAACTTTGAGAGAACCTTGTTTTCAGACAGGTGCAATTGCTATTGCACATCTGCTCCGAACTAGTTGCTGTATCTGTTCCAGTTTCAATTGCTTCAGTTGAGATACTTTTGGCCTTGCCTACAAGTTGTTGCTGGCTGCAAACTTAGGTGGCTGTCAAAGAAGGGCCAGCGAAATCTATTACCGGTGTTTAACAACAACAATAAAATGTTCGAGCGCATAAACAAAATGGCAATGCGTTGCGATCTGGGCAGTGCCACACGGCTACTTGCTGGGGCAGAAGGTGTGGCAGAGGCGGCGTCGCAGCAGCTGCAAATGGCAGGCCATAAAAATATTTGCAAAAGGTGCAAAAGTGGAAGACAGCCAGAAACAGCAACATCGAAGAAAAGGCAAGAACGCGACGAGCTGAAAGCAAAGAGCAAACAATTGTCAGGGGGATTGTTAGACCGAATAGGGGAGGTGGGAGGGTGGTAGGGTGGGTTGAAGAGGCGGAACACAAAAACATATTTAAATAAATTCCAATTCACACACCCAAAGCAAAGCCAATAAATAATGTTAGCAGCGAAACGATGAAACGAGTAGCAAACTTGCAGATACAAAACTTCATGCTTAACTCCATACATTCCCTGCGTTTTCCTTCACTCACCGCCAATTCGACAGATGCTGCTGACAAGCAGCCGTTGACTCGCACAACCATCCAGTATTTACCACCTTACTGCTCACCTGTCTATCCACATTTGTATACATTTTTATTGCCAACAATTTTATTTTGATAGTTGTTGGAGGAAGCACAGCCCGCAAAACTCAAACAAAATGGTGTTGCAAAACAAATGGCGTCTTTTACAGCAAACTCTGAGACGGACGGACGGACAGACAGACAGACAGACAGACAAACAGACAGAGAGACAGATAGACAGTCGAAAGGGGGGTTGTTTTCGTGATTGCAGGAGGTGATAGCAGGTGATGGAAGATGGGAGGCATGTTGGCATTGTGGGGAGGAAGAAGCATGTGAACCTGCAATAACGCGTGTTTGCTCATAATTTGGTTATACTCTCGCATGTGAACACCAGACTATATTTTATGAATGCGCCCCTCTTACACATTCTACATCGAGCAGCGACATGCTGCAATGCCCTTGTGGCAGCATATTGAATTCCGAGCATAACGAATGCAATTTGTTTGATTGACTGTTTGATTGAATGCAATTGCAACAAGCGGCATCAGATGATGCGCACTTGCGTGGAACATTCCGAAAAATAGTAAAAACTTGCAACCACCTGCCACAACCAAATACCACACACACCCTCCTCACAGTGTCTATCTTCATAAATATGCATATATGCGTTTGGTGTACGATTGGTTAGATTAATGTGGAGAAGCTCTTCACATTTTCGCTGCTAAGTAAATTTACGCATCATGTCTCGTTACTAATTAGCAGTTAGTTATTTGCATTATGCCACATTGCCATGACAACAACTCAACCACAATAAGGTGAACATTTAAACGGCATTTCCTCATAAGCCGCAAGAACTTCCAAATATATGTGGCTTTCATCTTGGTATTTAATTAAAGGAACAAATACAATTAACAATTGTACTCTGCTAGACTGTGAAATATTATGTAGTCAGATGCGATGCTTTTAAACTTATTCGAACTTATAGAAGTACATTTAGTACCAATTAAAATCTATTCAACTTGCTTGTGTATAACTATCGATTGCTACATCCTACTTGCAGTAAATGGGAAAGTTACTATAGAAAAGCCTTTATGGGGTCGGCTACGCATCCTTCTGCCTCTTACATAGTTTTCAACAAACTCCCACAGGGTACAATGAAGCCAGGTTAGAAAGTTCTAGTCAAGAGTACAAGACTATGATATATCTCGCGTAATAATCCTAACCCTAACACGTATTTGCACTAACATATATGTGGGTTGGTATATTCCTGTGTACATCAATCCCTGGGTAAATCAATCCCTAGACAACAACAACAACTAGCAAAGACAACAACCACGAGCAAAGATACTAACGAAGAGCAAAGACAACATCAACGAGTTGAGGCAACGTAGGCGAATTCACTCTCAGGCGAATTCGCATGACCATAACCGAGCGACCAAAGAAGATCGACCTCTGACGTGAAAGGTTGTGAGAACATCAGCTCAAGCGACGATAGATTACTAAGTTTCTATTCTATTAATACTTGTATTTACTCAATTTTTTATAATAAACCCTACATATATACTAAAGGAGTCCGTATACAAGCCGCTGGCTTGGACTTGTTGTGTATTCACTACACTTTTGAGTCTATAATCATCGAATAAACGATACTAATAATCTCTACCAAATCTGCTAAGTCAATAGCTATAAAATTGTTCAAATAAACTTAATCTGAGGAAATGAGGAAATATCAAATTTTAAGTCTCTTGCTCTTATAGTTGCTGAGATCCACGCGACATCCATAGACGCCTATTGATATTGATTAAGAATAAATACTGTATTTGATCGAAAATGCCTCCAGATGCCTTGACAAAACTTATATACACCATATTCCCCATTTTAATTAAACTCAGTGTATAAAAATAACATACATAATCTTATTTAAATACATAAATTTTGTATAAATTCTGTTTTTTGAAGTCTAAATGCCTGATTTAGAAGGTAGTCACTGCTCTGGGATGTTTTCAGTAGAACACACTTAGTCACACAAGTGGAAATGTTGCCAAGACTTTGGAAAATGCTTTGCAACAGATGTTTAAATCAAAAACAAACTAGCCAAATCCATAAGCTCAATTTCAATCTTAATATCTAATTTAGCAAAGCAAACTTGCAAGCTGATGAGTAGCGAGTTGCCTTAAGTATCGTATTTTAAGTATATACATTTACATAAATATATATAAGTATATGGATAAACTTACGTATAGTGCTTGGTTCTAAGTCGACAAAGTGCAGTATTATGTATAATGTGTGCTTTGCTAGAAGGATTTTAGGCTCAGTGCAAATATTGCAGCACGAGCATAAATTGCATTTAGTTTTGGGCACGTTACTGTCCAAAAGACGGTGTAGGAGGATGTGGTATGTCAATGTTTATGCACTGCAATTTCATTAATTTAATGAATTGCGTTTCGGTTAGGTTGTTGTCTGCGGCACTCGACAAAGCAATGGTAACTCGCACCTAGTGTCCATTCATTATGAAATTCCATTTAATTATACACAGTCAAAGCAATCATACATAGTACATCTAGTTATGTACGTACATCGATTCAGATTACCGCTTAATTACTATTATAAGCAGTTGAAATGCAATGCTCTTAATAATATGAACATATATAGATGCGAATGTACTAATGTATACCCTTTCAAAAAGATCTACAGAGTCTACAAGAAAATTGATAAAGATAAGTGTATATTTATATGAATTAAATTAAGAGTGTTTATTAGACGCAAGAAACTGTATTTAGATTGACTGTATATATCCTACAGAATTATTTAATTTTAAATTTGTTTTAAAGGAACTAAGTCAGTGTATGTTGGAGATATTTGACAAAATCAAAAAATATGTATATATATTTTTAGTACGATAGGCAAATCCCACTTTAAAATCCCTTCTAATAGCAATTAACTATCCGATATGCCTCATTTTTTTTCTTGACAGTTTATAAGAAAATGCAATGATGTACCTCAAATACTGTTCAATACTTTGAGTCGAGCATACTTACTACTTTAAAAATATGCTGTATCATGTCCAATAAAGTAATGCAAAAGCCAGGCGGATGAATCTTTTCAGGACTTCTCCCAACACGTATTTTCCCAAATTTCCTCCTTAAAGCTAAGACACTAAAAAAAGCATATAATTAGTTTTAAAGACGGATTTTTTTATATTTGAAATGTTTTCTGCAGAAGTCGCTTTAAATGTTTTTTAACAATCTTTTTTTTTATTTTAAGATTATTTGCATATTTATTAAATAAAACATTTCCGTGCATCAATTAATCGAAGCTAAAAATCTCTTAATTTTTAAATAATATTGGGAAAGATATAAGTTGAATTTCTCATATTTAGTTCTAACACATTTCGACCCAGTTCTTTAAAAAGTACAATGAATCCCCCACAATGAATGTATATTCGTGATCAGCATTAACAGCTGAGTTTTTATATGTAGCTGTGTCCGTCTGTCTGTAGGATCATCTACATCTCTGAGGCTATAAGAGCTAGAGACACCAAATTTGGTAAGTGGACTCGATAATACACAGCTTAACCAGAACAAGTTTGTTTTGAAAAGAGGAGGCTCACAGGGTTTTTATATATGCCATCGACTTTAATACGAATGAATTTTAAAGAGATTTTCAACTGTATCACAGTGGACTTCAGTCCACGCTAGTGACGCAAGCAGACCCTAAAAACTCACACTTTGTGAAGTTTACTGAGCTGCAGGCCATTCTCTACATGTATACGTATGCATGAAGTATTGGATATGGAGATTGACTGAGCCTATCTCAATTTGTGATACTCTGTATATATCGTTCGAATGGTAATCCATATTTATCAAGATACCGACATTTGCTTATCTTTGTCAAACTTTGTTTGCAGCACTTCGAGCCATATGAATTGTTTAAACAATTTACAAAATAGTTTGGCAATTGGTATTGCTCATAATTAATAAATTAATTCATTGAAATGTGATATTGATAGTGTTTTTCTTGTAGAAAGGATAGCTTCTACTTTCGCATACTGTGCTCAAATATATTGGGCAGGGTATAACGTAATCAGTTAGAAGCGAATTAAGAGAAATTGCATCTGGAATATCAAGTTGCCAGTGTAATTGCATTGTTATTTATGTACTGTATTCATATTTATCATGTTGAGGTGCTATTGACCACAATGCAACTCAATGCGCTGAATTTGTCGATAACTGCAATTAAATTTGTTAATTTACAACTAAATACAAGTCGAGTTATATAAACTATTGTTTTGCTGAACTATAAATATAATAGATATATACTCAATTGTATGCAGACAGAGAGATGGGGATTGGGGGCGTATTTGGGCAATACTTGTTGCAATAAACTGTTGAATGAAATGGTAACAAGATTAATATTGTGAATACACTCAGCTCAACTCAGATGATTTGTTAGACATTCAAGTCGGGGACTCGGCAACAACTCAGCTCTGCTCAGCTCAGCTCAACTGAACACAACTCAACTGAACTCAGCTGGACCCAACTAACTTATTATGCTTGTCTGCACATGTATTATGCACTTTATGCTGCCATGTATACCGATATGCTAAGGCACTTTATACGACACATACTTACTCGCACTTGGATTTGCACTAGCACTCAGATTTGTACTCATAATACTCGAATGCATGCGCAAACATTGCTGATGTCTGCATGACAAAAGGGCAGCCCCAAAGTGCCCACACATTGAGGTCAGTACGACCGGCCGACTGGTTGGACTTATACTCCATACTTTGCCTGTGGTTGTGGCAGTCAGCTGAGTGGCAACGATTCTTGCTGCCTCTGCCTCAGCCTCTGCCTCTACATTTGCCACAGCGATGCCCCTTGACCATTGCAGGTGCTGCCCCTTTAGCCGTTGACAGCATATTTAATCAGTACCAAACCACATGCGAATTACACATTACGCCATGTTCTTGAGGTCCAAAAACATGACCTTAGGTCCCAAAATTTGTCAAATGCCTTGCTTGATAACAATTTGATTAGTCTAATTAGTCGGTGGACAGTGCAATCATGCAACTTCCACAATATCAAGGACACACCTCTAAGGGTTTACTACTCGGTGAGGCACCTCAATTATTATAATTGGACAACTTTAAATTAATAAGAAATTGCTGGAATTGCACACACAACTTCTGTGTTTGAATCTTCTTAGAAGACCTACAAAAGATTGGTACTTGTAACCAAATCTGATAACCGGTACGGAATCAAACCTCGAATAACCGGTTCGGTTCGGTTCTGACCCTTCAAACCGAATGGAAAAAGGTTGACATCGGAATTTTAAACAAATATATTTACATATATGTAACTTAATACATTAACTTTTATCTTGGAAAAATAAAAATATTAATAAAATCTACAATTGAGAAAAGATAATATTTTTTTGTATTAAATTGAACCAAGAAGTGAAAATTTGTTTTAACGCTCAATGCAAACATTGGGAGTTTGTAGCCTTCTTTTTAACTACTTATGTAAATTAAGGACAAGTATATGTAAGTTATACAATATTTGTTAAATAGACTTGCTACTACCTGTGACTCTGAATGAAAGACCCACATTAATTAACTTCCATGAATCTAGCTGATTTAATAATGGAGGAGACTGGAAAGAAAGCTCACCAAGGAAAATCTTTAAAGGGTTTGAAGTAATATAAGCGATCTAAATAACTATTCCAATAATAATAATAATAACATTCAACATATACCAGATAATTGAAACATCTTTATAAAGGTGTTATATTTAAGTAACTACCTAAGTTAAATCTTCGATCAAGTTGAATTAAACCAGATATGTAATTAGAAAGAGAATTGCTCAGAACATTTAACTATTAATTTACTTTAAATGACAAATTTTAAGTTTCTTTTTTTTTGTTTTACGGATGAAAATTAAGAAAATTAATTTCTTTCTTATTAGTAAATAATAAATGTTTATTTGGAAAAGATTCGTAATATAGTGTTAAAGTTGACTCTTTTATTTAATTCAAGCTGAAAAGGATGAAATTAAAGTCAATCAGTTTAATCAAAATATGACATTTAAACCTATTGCTGTATATGTATGTATATTTTCTGCCTATAAATAATGCATATATTTTATACTTGCAAATGCAAAAAATAAATATTAAACAAACATAAAAAAACATATTTTAAAATTAAATAAATCCGCTTTAAATATATTTGCAATAAATAAATGAAACGCTAGAGTTTGATTCTAATAACTTGCTATGATTTAAGAGAATTCAGGATGATGTTGTTGTAATTGATGTGGCAGTTGTTGTTGCTGTTGGTGTTGTTGCTGTTGTGGCTGTTGTTGTTGTTGGTGTTGATGCAGTTGTTGTTGTTGTTGTTATGAACTGCATGAGTTTGACAAATTTATTATGGCTCCTGCGGGCAGACAAACAACAAAAGTTACATCCAAACAAACGAACGTGGAAAGAGAACAACTATGTTCATAGGTGATGGAAGAGGGTGAGAGTTGGAGACGGTTAAAGAGGGAGGTGGTAAGATGCAATGGGACAGGGTTAAAGGCCAAACACATTCAGACAAAGATAGAAAATATGAGTGTGTTGAACTGACGTTCTGTTTGCCACTGTCAGGATTATTAAAAGGCACAACATTCAAAAGTGTGTGTGTGTGTGTGTGAATATAATTTGTGTTTTCTGACTGTCCGTTTAATGTATTCATATGCATATAAACAAATATAAATTACACAGACAGACGCACTCGTTTTGCGTTTTATGCAAATCTGTGAACTGTAAAAAAAGCAATTAGCCGCAGTTTTTACAGCTGCCATAATACATATAAGAGTGTAGGTGTGTGTGTGTGTGTGTGCGTGTGTGTGTATGGCTGACTTTACAGGTTAAAATGTCATAGCAAACACAACAACAACAGCAACCACAAGAAAGAGCAGCAACAACAATGCGTAGTATATTTTATACAATAGCGAAACAGATAAGGCGACAGTTCAGCTCTCAAAGGGGATTATTGAGGAGCGGGTTGAGAGTTCACATAGGTCACGTCCATAGCAATTTACAAACTGGGCTGCCGGCGCCGGCATGTTGAGCCAATGTTGCGATTTTACATACTCGTAAATTGCAACCGCAAATTCCCATTTGCTGGCAGTCATGACAAGCGATTGATCACGAAACGAATGCCATAAATTTATTGAACCAGCTACCTCTGCCAACCACCTACCTTTTGGTATAACTCTGTATGTATGCAAGTAGTATATATCTTCTTCCTCTCTGCAACAGCCCCTAGACAATCTGTTCAGTTAGTCAGTTCAGTTGTTGGGCTCATTACGCGCTTGTCTGAATTTCGGATTTCATATTAGTTATTGATTTCAACAACAACGACGACGACGACGATGACGACGACGACGACAAGGGAGCATCGCTAAGTCATACAAATAGTTTTAATTTTTCATTTACAGCAAAGTCACGTATACGCCGCGTTTCGCTCGCATTGAAATATTTCAAACAATTCAATATGGAGATTAGTAGACGACAACCGACACTTTGGCGGCCGTCCAACCGCCAACCCGTCACGCGATCAAATAGTATTTTGTTAACAGCTCACAGTTATGCACGGTCACAGGTAACAATTTGCAGGTAACAGGTTACAGGGTAAGCGACTGAGGGATATGAGTACATGTATGTGCGTGCCTGGTGCACTTGTCTCGCTTTCGGTCCCGGTCCCGGTCTCGGTCTCGGTCTCGGTCTCAGTCTGGGCCTGGGTCGGAGCTGGGACTGGGACTGACTCACTGATTTATGCCGCTCATTAGGTGTACAATGCACGGTGTAAAGGCAACCTCAGGGCCATAATAAGCCTTAGCCTTAGCGTGCAAGGTGAGTTAAGCAACACGATAAACGGACTCCGGCTCCGGTTGCAAACAAATTTGCCCGGCAAAGGCCAAAGGCGCGTTGTTTATTATGCGCCTGGGTCAAGGTTGCCAAGCCACTCAAGGTAACGTTTTTCTCGTCCCGGTAAGTCTGACTAATGTGGCTCTAATCATCGCACCACGTCGCGTATTCGTAATATGCAAATAACTAAATGCAAGCTAATGGCAGGCGACTCTCAGCTGCCACTGAATGCTGACTCCTGTAAGCTGTAAGCTGAAAGCAGAAACCAGAAAGCTGCCAACCAACAGCTGCCATGTGGCAACAATTTCACTTAACTTGCAGTCGAGTGCAAGCCAAACAAACGACAGTTACCACAGATTCTTCCTCACTCCTCTTCCCTCATATCATCCATTGGCGGTGAAGCTGGCTTATTGCCTTTGCCAGAGCCAAAAAGTTTCTGTAATTAAAACAAGCGCATGCCAGCCACATCAGCCACATCAATAATTACTTTATCCCAACTGCTGCCGCTGCTGACAATAGCAAATATTGATCTTCAACTTGCTTAATCAAATATGTATTTTCACAATTCCTTTAAGACGCCTCGGCCAGGCAGCCAGCCACAATATAAGCTCATTCAATTTCAAGCGGTTTTCCTTTTGGCCACAATTTTTATTTTCATCAATAAATTAAACTCATGTCGAGGGCGAAACTGTAAAGTGCAAGCGTTGCAAAAATATTATATATAAAAGTCTTTTTAATTGTTCTGCTAAATTTAATCACTTTCGGTGCTGTTTACAATAAACAGTTAACATGGTATATAAATAGTACAAAATATATCGCAGCTAGAAATGACAAGATTTCTGTAGTATTAAAGGGTTTCCTCGATACTATCAATAGTATTTCCGAAACTTCAATAACACTATGCAAACAAAACATGCCTTTTGGCAAACTGAAACAACCCTGATACAATGGTTTCTTCGAGTGGAATTCAATGCCATCAGATAGATGACTTTCATTTAATTCACTGCTATTAAAATCACCAGATAGTATTACGTATGTATAGTTAAAAGACAGTGATGCAACCAAGTTCACTAAGATTTGGTACGGGGCAGTTCTAATCGGTCAAGGTATACAGCCAGTTTAAGATTTTGAGGATTGTCTCTCCCTGCTGATTTTAACAAAAATCCACATATATGAAATTTAGTTTGGATGTTAGCTTATAAGCTTTATATTCGGACGATTGTTGAGATATGTAGATACATTGCCTGCATATATATAACGGCCAAATCTGTACCGATCATAACTATTACATGCCACTGACATATTACTGACATAACACTAAAACTACGACTCAACTTCTCACTTAGCCCATAATACGAGGGCGGTCCGAAATGTTTCCAGCCTGATAATGATGATGACCATCTATGTTAACAAAACTTTGGTTTTGTGATATGGCATCTTTAAATGTGTTTCCTCCAAAATTTCATCCTTATTGATATTAATGTTATTGTTGAACGATCGATTAACTAAGTCGATATCAGTGCTTTTGTAAATATGGAAAAAGTTGAATATTGTGCGAACATAAGATATTTGTTTTTGAAGGGCAATAAGCCTACACAAATTAAAACCGAGATGGAAACTGTCTATGGGGACTCTTCCCCATCTTCTGCCACTGTAATGTTCTGGGCTGCTGAATTTATGCGTGGATGTACGAGCTCAGATGATGAGACACGCCCGGAACACGCCCAAAAACTGTGACAACTGACGAAAACATCGACAAAAATCGACGGATTGTTATGGACAACCGCCGAATTAAAGTGTAAGAGATAGCTGAGATTTCCAAGATGTCTTAAGACCGCGTTTGCTATATTTAAAACGACGAATTGGATATGGGAAACCACTCGGCACGTTGGGCGCCGCGTTTGCTCACTTTTGATCAAAAGCGCGTTCGAATGAACTGTATCAAGTCTCTCTCTTACGCGATGCTTACGCGTATCAGTCGGACCGCCCTCGTATACCCCCAATAGAGAATACACTGAGCAGCTTATCCGGAATAATTTTAAATGCCTCCTCACTCTAAGCTTAATAAATGAAATTTGATATTCGTACTGCTACGATTTAAGAAACATCATTCTCGTTCATGTATTATAAATCTTATGCAATCTGACCAGATTTTCATCTGATCTGCTGTAAGTACTAACTTTTATATTACTTGCTTATAATCAGATTGTACCATATTAATGTGGATCTCTGCAAAATGCCAGTGTCTTGTAAATTACCCTACAATTTAAGGAATATGTCTTATCATGCAGTGACTAAAGTACATACGTACATATCTAATGTGATCTACATTGGTGTAAGTCAGAACTCTAATGTTGATTTACATTTATGATTTATAATTGAATTTAGCAATCCTAAATCGTTGCCGTTTTTACTTCCATTTAAAGCAGGAAATTTCCATTTTGAAATTATGCATAAGCTATTCCCCCAATGGACAACTTATTCAATTCAATAACTTGGGGATTACACCAGAGTTCTACCCCCAAAACATATTATAAAATGCTGTGCCTAATGAAGTGTGCAAGTTTTTGGAAAGTTTGTATGCTTTTGCCATTGATACGAATTAGAAATGTGGGCCATGGTCAAAAGGGGCGCAGATCCAGAGGCAGATGCAAAAGCAGAGGAGCAAATGGTGACATTGATCTACTCTTCCCCGTCTCTACTGCTGCTGCTGCTGCCTTTGAGATGAACATGAAATATTGAAAAGCCAAGCCCAGGCCCAGGCCCGGAACCGCCCAGACCTGCACACACTCGAAATCTTTAATCCCAAAATAATTGACTGGACATTTTATGGTCTTGTGTGGGCCTTGGCAACATCCCTGTCGTCGTCCCAGCCCTAAAAGCCCAGTGCCCCAGCTCGAGACAGTTCAGTTCCGTTCAGTTCAATTTCATTTTATTACATTGCGTATACGCCATATTAATTTTGGTATAATAAAATCAACAACAAACTTCACAAACTTTAAACTATACCCAATGCAAGGAACAAAATCTGAAGCAAAACCAAAACGAAACTGTGCAAGATTTTATTCAGTTTTTATACTCTTGCAGAGGTTATTATAGCTTTGTCACGAAATCTGTGACGCATTAAAGGAGGCGTGGCAGATACCAAAGAGTAAATAGATTTCTGATCAGGACTGGATTAGACTGGTCAGTCTTTTTCTATGCAAACTAGTCTCTAAGTAGTGTAGTTATCTTTATGGAACTTGGTACAAGTCTGACTTTTTTCTGCAGATAGACCACTATATCATAAATTCGCATTGGAACAATCGATCAAAAATCATTTTGATTCGTTTTTTGAGATATCTCCAATAATCTCACAGATTATGCTTTTGGTGTCTCTTATATATCCCAAACAAATGTGGGTCTGATCGAAAAACTTTAAAGACTTTCCTAATTATTTTCCCTTTAGTTTAATTTTAAAAAAACATGTACAATTTATTTGTTTATTTAAAATCCCATTTTAGTCGATGTTATATTAATAAATAAATATAAATACCAAACGAACGATTGGTGAGAAACTTTTAAGTTTTTTAAGATTTCTCAACAAATCTCATAGATTGTGTGTTTTTTATTGTCGTATACATCGTGAAGAAAATTGTAAGGGTATAAAATCTTTGGCCTGCCAAAGATAATCTTTCTTCCTTGTTGCTTTTGTTTTTGCGTCTGTGCCTGGCAAACTAAAAACTTAGTTACTTTGACTTTCACAAATATATCTTCATCTCCAGCTTCGTTATTTTATGCCCCTTACTCGTGGAATAAAAGAGTATTATATTGAACATCACAGTGAGGAGGAGTAGCAGATCCTATAAAGTATATATTGTATATTCTTAATCAGCAACGTACTACCCTTGTCGAAACAAATAGACATCGGAGACTTTAAACTTGGCACACTGCATTCTATGAAGATAAAGTATTCCCAAATGATTGCCACTGTTATTTTCGCCCCCGCAATTCAATAAAAACGTTTAGCAAGAGAATGCTTTTAAACTTTTACCACATCCCAAATCGGATGAAATCCACCACACCCACAATTTTTAAGATATAACAGTTCGTTTCGTATTATCAACAATCCTTCCTAATCATAATAGCTCCTAAAATAATGTAATACCTTGAGTTTCGTTAAGGCTAAAAATTCATCGGTAAAGATTCTATATAATTGGGTAACGGGTATCTAGTAGTCGGTGCTCGATTACAGCATACTTTCTTGTTTCTTTTTGTTAACCCGCCATTGAAACTTGTTGGCCAACATGCAAATCTTTTTCCAATGTCTGCACACGATGTGTGTGCCATGTTATGTGATGTCTGTATCTGTGTCGTTGGCTTTGTGAGTGTTAGGTGTGTGTGTCTAATTTTTGTTGATTTTAATTACTCAATGCCGCAAATTTTCATTTCATTTCATTCTATGCACACATGCAACAAATTTCTTAGCATTTTCATACTATTCTCTAAAAAAAAATAGTACAATAGTCGGACCCTTCCGGAAAGTAGCCAACAAACTAAAAGTCAAGCAAAGATTGTTGTGGCTCTGTGTTTGCTGTAAGTGTGTGTATGCGTGAGTTTTATGAAATTTGTGGCATTGACAGTTATTGAGATTCAACTGAAACTTCGTCCTATACAAGAAATGTTCTACCAATATAAATTTATTACTAATAATTCTCATAATCTGCCGTCTGTCTGGCCAAATAGAATATTATCTTTGGCCACACTTGCAAAATACGCACTATGCTTAAATTTAAATCTCATGCTTGTTAAATGTTTAAAGTATTATTTAACAAAAGATTTATTGGGTATAACAATCATGTATCTTTACTAAAAACTTGTTTAACGATCCTTACAAGGGTATAAAATAAACGTTTCTTCAAACATTTTTAGTGGGATTCCCCTGTTTGTTAATTTGTTAATCTTGATGTTTAAAAAATTGACTTCTTTTGCCCCAGACTAATATTTATATAATTCCCTTATTTATAAAGTTTATAAATTAATAATAAAAAAAATATAAGGAAATTTGTTATATATAAAATATAGTTTAATATTTTAATTATAGTTAAGTTATCTCTTTTTCTGACGATGAGTAGATCCTTCGGATCTTTGATAGGAATTTATGTTATTTAGTCCACTCATCTACACTAATCTAATGTGGCTTATCTCAGTGTCTGTGTGCGAATAAGTGATAGGGTATCCAAGGGCCTGACCGCTGGGTAACCCGTTGTCGTCTTCACTCGATCAGCTTCCCTTTAGAGGCATTCAGATAGGATTTACATTTCTTTTTATTGCAATATTCTGTTGAATTTCTAAAGAGAAAAGAAAATATTATTGTTGGCACCAACTTTTACTTTCACCTTTGACCCGATTATCTACGCCGTATTTGAAGTCAAAGTCGTAACTGGTGCCTTATCGAGATTCCATGTACTAGTGTGCTCAGTTTGACGGGTGGACCGGAGTTTGGCATTTGTTTCCTTGCCACTTTGTTTCCATTTCTGCAGCGGCAATTCGTTTTCGCCGATTTTGCAGTTGTCCGTCTATTGATTGGGTTCGGGTGCAAGCTTTACGGCAGCTGCAACTGACATACACGGACACTCATACACTCACACACACACACACACACACACACGTACTTACATAAGCTGTGGAGAGTGAACAAATTTGTTAAGAGGCCGCGTTATCCATCTTTTCCTCTTCGTGTACCCTTGTCGAGGGTATATTAAGTTTATGCAAGCTATGTAACAGACAGATAAAACTATAAAAAGACTATATACGTATTCTTAATCAGCATCAGCAGTCGAGTCGATATAGTTACGTGTGTCTGTCTGTGTGCATTATCGAAATGATCTCAGAAATAGTGAGAGCTAGAAGTACCAAATTTGTAAACAAGTTCAAGTTTCAGTTCAAGCGAATTACAAGAGCAATTTAAGACTCGAGACTTGGCGCGCTTGATTAGTATCTTGGGGCCGATGTGGTCAGAGAATATCGTTACAATGGAATAATAAACTTGGAGGTTATTCCAGAAACAATTTCAAGCAGCGTCAGCGAAGACTCAACATATAAAGACGGCTTGTTTGTTCGTGTATGTATGTGTTTTAATGTGTGTTTTTATGTATGTTTGGGTATTTCGTATTCGATCACTTTCGACTGAAACTTTGTTGCACGTCTTTTGTCCAAAGCGATCCCGACAAAAGTGGCCAAAATTGTGGCCCCACAATATTTTTGTTGTTCCGCATATTTTTGACATTGTTGTTGTTGTTCTTGGTTGCGCCTGACCAACAAACTTTGTTGCAATTTGAACTGACAACAAAGTTGCGCTGACTCCACCTACGTTTTTCTGTTTGTTACGCTGGCGGCAAGAGAGCAACAACAAAATTTTGGACTCGAATTGTCTAGAGCTTTCGCTACATGACATGTTGTAGCCAGACGTTGTTGTTTCCATTGTGTCGTTGTTATCGTTGCTGTTGTTGGTCTGTTATCGCTTACAATTTCGGCCGAAGCGTGTGCCAAGTTAAAAACAGAAAAAAAATGCACTAACGAAGTTTGAGTACCCTGTAAATGCATGCAAGTCGCAGTTAGTCTATTATATATTCGTTCAGATATAATGAATTATTATTACTTAAGTTCTTGTTATAGAATTCAACATAATCATAATATAATCAGTATATTTGAGATAGAGTCTTATCTATTCCTGAGAATATGATTTAAAATGATTCATTAATGCATATGTTGAAATATTTCTTAACCGTCTTCACACTCATTTTCAGATTCAATCAATGATCAATGATCAACGTACAATATCACATCTTAATTCAGTGCTTGAAGACCATGGACCCTTGTTAGTGACCATGGAGATCTTTTGTACATTTAATAGCACTAAGTATAAATTGTTTTGAGAAAAACAGTTTCGTATAGTTTCACTCCATCTCGAACGGATTTATAAATATGAAAAGTTTAATCTCTTTTAAATGCCCCACATTGTACACAAAATGCGGGGTATAAAAAGTTATCTTTTTGACTTTGACAACCCAATAGACGACCCACAAAAGTATGCTACATATAATGTGCTGTACTTTTACAACACACAGAGGAACACGAACACACATATACAGAGACACAGACACAGACAGAGGTTGTCATTGAATTGACGCTCATGATTATTTACGAAAGTGGATTAGAAATTTTTTATGGTTTCGATAAGCCGCAAATTAATTTTGCGCAGCACGACGTCAATTGGGAATGATAAATAGGGCGTGGCACAGACCTTGCACACAGTTGCACTATGGGACAGATGATTTGAATTTCTGGCAATAATTAATAGCTCGAAAACTTTAAGAGCGATGGAGCCTTTAATAAAGTATAAGTATCATAGATACAATTAAAATATAATTAAATTCAGTAACTAGTTTCCAATAGTTGGAGATTCGACTATAGCCCTGCTACTTCTTTGCATATATTAAAGATCTTAGCAGGCTCTAGTTCAAATTATCTATTTTTCATCAACCGACCTCACAAAATTTGTCTAATGCATTCTGACCACATTTGGTAAATTTCGGACTACTAAGTATATCATATAACTGTCTCAGAAACGTTTGAATTTAATAGTTTATATAGAAATTGGATAGCAACGTCTTAATTTAAAACAAATAAGATCGGATAAAGTGTGCCCGTTTCTCAATTTATATATATTCAGGTCTGTCTTGGTTTTTATTTTCATTTTGCGAATTTCAATTGCAAAATGTTATCTGAAATTATCTTAACTTTTCTGTTAATTACATTTCTTTCTCATTTTATATTACAATTACTTAGAAAAATTAGAGCAGATCAGAGCAATTCCGATCAAATTTGTAGGATATGTATATATAGGATATATTGTTGGATAAAAAATGTGCTAAGAATCAAATAAATTATTAAGGCCTATTCCATTCGGCGAAAGTGAATTTGCTTCACCTGTTCCAAAAAGTATCTGAAGGTCTTCAGCCAACACTCTCGACTTTATTTTTATTTTATTTGTTTTTGTCTGGAATTAAGCCGTGTATTTTTAATGCATTGACAGTAAATAAGGATTAAAAAAGAGCAGAATTGCCAGAAAATGTGTTCATTTGTCTCACAGTTTACAGTTGCTAGCAAAACAGCTATAAAATACAGTTAACAGTTGGCTGAAGGCCACAAACGAAGCCACCAAAGAAAATTTCAATGTGTCTATGTCAGAAGTGCCTGTATGAGTGTGTGTGAGTGTGTGTAAAGTGTAAAGAAAACCAACGCATGAAAAGAAAAGTGAATCCAAGTATCATTTACATTTTAGGCTTTAAAATATGCTTTATGTATTCATTTACGATATTCTGTAGCCGGGAATGCAAATGTCATTCTTAAGATAAACTAAATACCCAAGCATACTTTTCAAAAATAACTTGAACAACTTTCAGCTACTTTGGCAAACAAATCAGTGTACATTTTTATGTACAACCTCAAGGAAAACAATACAAAAGTGAACGATATAACTAAATGTTCCGAAATTGGCCCTCGCATACATTTTACTCAAATATCAATAGCATACTTTTGGGTGTGGGTGAAAAAAAAAACTAGTTTATTAAGTTTATCAAATAAAATCGTGCGTAACCGGCAGAAGGATGGGTGGTAGACACTGTAAACTATTTGAAATTCCTGTTCAGCCATTTCGACATAACCATGTCCGTCTGCCTGTCTGTCCGTCAGTCCGTCTGTCTGTTTCATACATACCTAAATCTTAGAGACTATAAGAGCAAGAGACACCAAACTTCGTATGTAAATTCCTTTCTTTCTTAAGAAGAACCAGTTTGTTTCAGAACTCGCCGGGCTTTCTTCTGCCCTTAGAATATCAAAACGAATTTTAAGTTATTAATTTAAAGGGGCAAATTTACAGCTGGTGCTTGAATTTTGGCGCACATGATTAACTCCGGGGACGCGATGCGTACCCAAAAATTATATCGCGATTAAATAATAAACTCAGAAGTAACTAAAGAAACAATATATTGATATTATATGCACCCAAAAAGAAACAATTTTAAATAATAGTTTATTTTTTAGTAAATAAAATCACATTTATTGTGTAAAACTAAATTAACAAAAAAAAAAACTTCAAATGTGTATGCCAAATAAAGTTGTGTTCGAGATCCATTGATTTTTTTTTTAAAAAGAGCAACATATTAACATGTTTTTCCTTGAGGCACGACCTTCTCTCGCTTTTTCAGTTAGCCAGCCTAACTAGAAATCGGTTCAGACTGTGAATGTTGCTGGTCTTAATAAATTCACGAAATCTTCTACGACTTTAAAGAGACTCATATCTAAGAAAATCATTTTGGCAGAACTGAAAGAATTATGTCCATATACGATATGTCGATATTCATATCGATGTTTTTACAATTCTAGTTCCTTCGTATCTTTAACAGTTTTAACAGATTTAGTACAAAGTCTCTCAGAGTCGGGTTCTTTCGCCTATAGTCTTTCCTACTAGTTTTTTTTCATTAAATTTGGAGTTGCCTAAGAAATATTTCTTGAAAATAATTCAAACAATTTGATTGCGTTGACTCATTCTTACCATTTAAAATAACTCAAGGGGAGGCAATGCTTACAGAATTCAGTGTTTGTTTTATTGGCACTAATGTGAAGCAACAACAGCTAACATTTAACAGCAAGTTGAACAAAATACAAAAGCAATAACAATAACAACAAAAACAGCAACAACAACAATTACAAATACCTTACAACACCAAAACGTTTCATTAAATTTACGTTTTATAGTTTTAAAACGCAAATTACCTGCTACATAAAAGAAAAGAGTGAAGCGACTGGGGGAATGGGAGGAGGCAGCTGAGGCAGCTGAGACCGAGTGTGGCAGCAACAACTTTATTGCAGCAAACTTGCTAAAGTTTTGTATTTGAAAATGATTTGTAAGCCAAAGGGGGATCTGACTGGCAACGAGGATAGGACTGCGAATGCGATTGGGACTGGGACTGGGACTGGGTCAGGACGGTTTCGATGTGTGCGACATGGCGTAAAACTTTGTAGCCAAATAGAGCTGCAAACAACAAAAACAAGAGCAATAACATGCATAACAACTGCAGCAACAAATTAAACAAGTTTAAACTTTTTTGGTGTGACGAAGGCAAAGAGAGAGAGAGAGAGAGAGAGAACTATAAAACACACATAAAATCAAAAAGGTAATTGCACAAAAACAACGTTAACATATAAATTTAATTGCGTAGAAGTTCTTTCAATTTTATTGAACGCAGTTGAGCAAGGGAAACTGCTTCTAGACTAGCATTTTTCCGTATCGATATAAAATTCCATTTTAATTGCTCATATTGTTTCTTAACTACTTATAAATATACACAGATATACATGTAAGTTTCTAAATCCTGTACTCCTTTTAAGGCAACAGCTAGAATAAATCATATTAAATTAGATAACAAATCTTGTAAGAAAAGAGTTCAAGAGTTTTACAAAGTAAGTAAAGGGTCTCTCATAGTCGGCCTCGACTGTAGCATATCGTTCCTTACTATCGCTCCCGACTCGACACTTCATTCTGTGATATGTCTAGGTGCATTGCTTGTTTTTACCTAAAGGCAATTAGAAAAACAAAGAAGATCGGAGAGCACACATGTTTTATAGGTGCATGTCACGCCTGCATCTTCCTGCTATAAACATCACAACAAATACAATATACCATCTTACTCCGGGAGTATCGGGTATAAGAACATTAAACTAGTTTAAGTAAATACAGACAGGATACGTAATATGTATATGTATACTTATGCTATGCATTTGGCAAAGGCAGACATTCGGTCAGACTGAGGCAGGAAGGGCGAGTTGGCCTTTGTGTGACCCGCATTAATCACATGAACCCGTGCCCCCAAACCGATAGCCTTTGCCGTAGCCCGAACCCAAATGCGAACTCCAACCCGAACCCGAAAAACGTACATATGAGAACACAACGTGATGGCGTCGCTGGGAGCTCAGATGTCGCACCATTACATCCAATAACAAATCGCAGCAAAATCTCAACGAATCGAATTTAAAAGCGAATTACAATCAAATGTATTTAAGCGCTAAGCCGACCAAAAATTTAACCTCTCTACCAACTTTTGAAAACACCCACAATCACATATATGTATACCCACACACTCACACACACACACACACACACTCGCACCTACAACTCTTAATCAGACACACACACACACACAGACGGCACAAAAGCCGAAAGAGACGCCGACCAATTGACTTCGGCTACACAAAAAATAACCAAGTCGGATAGTCAAGCATTCTCGACAGTGTGATACTCTGCTGCATGTATTTGCACCCACGTACAAACATATATGTATATACATATATAAAGCACATTAAAACGCATACATGCATGGACATACACGCCGCTGTCTTCGATCTTCGTATCGTCGCTGACGCTGCGTTAAATACTTTCTTGAATAACTTCGGAGTTTTTTATGCGATCGTGGTGAAAATTGCAGGACACCTTGGGACTAGGATACTTATCATGGCAAATCTCAAGTTTCATTTAAAAATTCAAATAAACTTGATCTACGTGCACCTATAAGTAGTCTACATACCAAATTTGGTATTTCTAGCTCTTACCATCTCTGTGATCCTTTCGTTTATGCGGATGGTCAGACGTACAGACAGACAAACGAAATATATATACTTTATTGGGTCTGCCAAGTCTCCTTCTCTCGTTACATGCTTCTAAAAAACTTAATATACCCTCGACTAGGGTATAAAAGACAACAAACAGACACTTTGTGTGTGTGTGTGTGTGTGTGTGTGTGTGTGAACCAATTGCTGAGTGACTCGATTGAACTTTATATGTGTGTTGTTTTTTCTTCTTTTGTGTGTGAGTGTGTGGTGTTTTCATATAGTACTGCTAGCGTCAATCCGTTGTCGTTGACGCCGCCGGAAGCCGTAAAAATCCCCAACCCAAATATACACCCACAAACAACAATGGGCAGCTACGAGAAAGTGCCACAAAAAACGCAGCCACAAAGCCGACATTGCATTGCCGAAATGGCAACCGAGGCAAACCCCCCCCCCCCCCTTTATCACCAACACACACGGAATCATTGAAATAACCTCTCGATGGACTTAAATGAGTTTCCAGGTATTTCACGGGATCGCCAACCGATGCCGTTGCCGTTGCCGTTGCCGTTGCTGTTGCCAGATTGTCGCAATCACGGCCATCATCATCAGTCGAGTTTTTCCCGTTTTCTCGTTTTAAATAACTAATCAACTTTAATGTCAGGATGATCACATTCTGGATTGATATGTAGGCGTTGCCTAGCAGCTCTCGCTGCAAATCGTTTGAAATAGAGTAAAGTAACCGACACATAAATACCCGACCAACGTTCTGAAATCCATACCGCAAGTGCTCAAATTAAGCTAAGTAATACTTATGTTTAAGTGAAGTGAATAACACCGCGTGTTTTTACTTAGAAACCAAAGTAGCTCAAAGTTACAAGCAAGGCATACTTAATGTCATATATAGTAATTAATTGTACATTTAAGCAAGGGAATGGCTAGCTTGGCGAATGACAGCATAATTATTAAATTACATATATATATACATAGTACGACAAAAATGTAATTTTTTACCTATATACATTTCGAAAGATAAGCCTTTAGTTTATCTTATGTCACCTGTTTTATTTTTACCACTCTAATGACTAAAACTTATAGTAGTCAAGAAATCTGTTATTTCAACTATTAATATTATTTATATTTTTACGAAAGATATGAAAAATAAGCAAGACAAACATTAAGACATCAACTAATTTCTAATTCATTTATTTATTACAACTAAAAGCAGTTAACAAGAAATTACTGGAAAATGTTTTAAAAAATAAGATTTAAAATTAACAATTAAAACTATAATTATAAATAAATATTATTTTAAATAAAAACTGAAAGAAATAAAATTAAGAAAGTTATTAAAGTTAAAGTTAAAGTCTGGGGCAAATCAAAATTATAAATATAAATGATCCAACATTTGTTGCAAGGATGGTGAAAAACCCCAGAGAAATCTAATCAGATCAATAAGTAGTTATTAGTTTTACAATTATTATTGGAATAAGTATAAATATTATAATTAATGCTAGTATGAGTATAATTTAATATAAGGATTATTATAAGTATAAGGGTTAGTATTACAATACAAATTGTTTAAAAGTAGGTAAAGGTGTAAGTGTTGGTATAAGTACAAGTAAAGGATGAGTATAAGTTTAAATATTATTAGTCATAACCTAAGTGCCAAAAATTAAATTTTACAGGAGAAGGTTTTTTATAGTTTACATCAACGTTGATTGGCGGCTTGTGTGACGCTTGCGTTATAATTGTTAGGCGGATATCTCAGTTATTATACTGAATCGGCTTTTGAAATTTTTGCTGTAGATGCGTTTGGTAAGAGTCAACATAATTACATAAAATAAAAAAATCGACAAAATGTCGCTTAAGTTATTTACGCGGAAAGGGATTTTTGAATGGCAAAGGGAGTGTTTTATAGCGGTGAGAGAGGGAGACAATCAGTATAATCAGTAGTGCATGTAGGAAGGGATAAAAACTGATAGTTCCTGGTGTGCCTAAGGGAGATCGAAAAACTTATACGTCTTATTTTATTTATTTTTTTATCTGGTAGAGATTTGTAAATGTATTTTATTTAAAAAGGTTTTCTGATACCATTAATGGCAACTTAATCTAGATTTACATTTAAGGAATAAGAAGAACTTGATCATAGGTGATGCATGTGTATATTCTGATGTTACATATAAGGATAACTGTATACTATGTACATAATTTAAAAAAGTTTTGAAATCAATATCAATGAATGAATCTGGTAGGGAGATCCAACGGATGGCACCTTTTGAGTCTTCTCTTTTTTGTCTTTCTAGTTAGTCGTCTAGCAAGTGCGTTAGGGTGACCATCAAGGCGTTGTACGTAATTATATGCGAGACGTTGCATAACATCGCCCACCTTAGAAACCCTTGGGTTCCGTTCGATGTCCCTATTTTTAATGTACCAGGGAGCATTGCATTTATACGTCTTATGAGAAACCTAGAATCTATCTCGCAATTTTAAGTGCCTACTTTTAGGCACTTGTGTTGCTTAAAAAGTTGAACCAGTCATAACTACAGTTTGCTTATTTGATATAATTAAAATAGATTAAAAAAAAAAAAACGTTTTGTCATCAAAACTGTTATTGTATAAGAAACTAAATATATCATTTTAAAATGAAAATTATTTTTGAGTATTGCAAAACTTCTAAGCGCTATGTATTTACATTCCATTTGTTTCGAATTCTACAGAATTGGATTAATGATCTATGGAAGTTTTGGAGTGTTTTAAACTCTTTTGCATCCGTACTTATACGGGTATACTCGTAATATCAGAACAGCAAAGGGCTCGCTATATAATTTCTTTCTGTTGGCATTTAACCGTCAGTTGTGTAAACGAGTACCAAAAAGTACATATGTCGCTTGTGTACGAGCATGTATGTTGATTGGCACTACCAAGCCGGAAGCTCGATGTATAGACACTTGTATTCACACACACACACACACACACACACTGGCACAGATATAGTACATAGCCATCGACATGGACAGGCACATGAAAACCAATAAATATTGTTCATCCACTCGAATGCTTTTTAACTTGAAACCGTTGAACCCTTGCCGCAGCCTAAAAGTGTGCTACGAACAGAGAACACCCTGGAGTATGTAGGTGATTATGTGTGTGTGTGAAGTGGCATAAACATAGACCACCATCCGCTAAATGCGGAGCTGAGCTGATACCAGAATACCTGTACCCCGAAACAGATCGATGCTAAGAACCTACAGCAAAATCAGGTCACAAAAAATCGAAATAAAAAGAAAAGAAAATTTAGCTTAGTTCGGTAAATGTGAAAATCTAAACGTTTGACCAAATGGATTACACATTTTTTTATTTAATACCTGAATTCATTTAAATGCGTTAACTTTTCTGCTCAGTGACTTCTTAAAGTCTTAGTTCCCTCCGTCCTCCCATTCTTACTCTGAGTGAGTAAGGAACTCGTTTTTTACATTAGCCTACCCAGTGAGGGATTCTTTCAACCTAAACAATGCTGCAATAATTAATCATGGTGACAAAAAAAGAAACAGTTCAACCTGCAACTGCTGTTGAGCTCAAAGTGTTTGAAGACCAAATACCCTGTACCAGATTACAAACTACTGCTGTGTTTTTAATGAAATAGCCATGAAACTTTAAAGATTTGGGGATGTTTAAAAAAATTGCAAGTTATGACAAATAATATGGAACTATCTATAGAAATGTATTGACGAAAGACAAGGAAATAAATACTTAGAGAACATGAAGCTACATTTAATATTCTCTATTCATGACATGTTCAAGCAAACTTTTCCCCGTTTTTACACATTTTTATCATGATTAACATTTGTGTATATTTGTTGGGAATCGTACAGGCAATATCCAAGTCGATTTAGTTCCGTGAGTATGTCAGTTCGTCCGATCGCGTCGATCGATAAGAAGGTGAAGTTTACTTTTTATTTTGCATACCATTTTTTGCTCTTATCTTAAAGGAAATAACAGATACAACGTTAAGGCTATAGACTTGAGTTTAAGTATTACACATGATTGTAATCGTTGTTTCGACGTTAACTGAAAAATGCATCACGAGCGGATAATAAACTTGGAAGCAATTTAACTTAGGATAAAGAAGAGACAACTGACGCGGCAGCGCATTTGCTCGTGCGCGTATGTATGTGTTATCTTCAACTTATATATGTATGTATGATACGTATACAACTATTTAAGATTCAGCGCTTGGAGTATTGCACTTTCGAACCATCATACCGATTTTATTCTCAATCATTTCATATAGTCGCATAAAGATTGAATATTAAGCAACACCTAAATAGATTTAAATAATAATTAATAATACTTATATCGTTTGGACCATTTTTAAAATATATTTAAATTTGGTAATGGGTATTTTATAGTTTGTATAAGTTTTCTATTATTTTGTAAGTTAGCATTTTGCGTTCCTTTGAATTGGTGGAAGGCAGGGCAAATGCTGAAATGGTTCGAATTTACACATTTACAATTTTATTACAATTAAAGTGTGCAAAATGCCAAAAGGATTAACTTTGCAAATGTTTATTTAGCCGAACACCAGATTTTTTGTTCTAGCCGAACTTGAACCAGATCAAGTGTTCTCGACTGTTATATGCCCAGTAGCTTAATTTTTCCAGCCGTTCGATTCAATCAAAGCCAACAAACTGTGAGAAAAAATTGCAATCAGACCCAATGACTTAATAGATATAGTCAAAGATCAAATTTCGGCATACTCAAAGCTTAATATTTGAATTGTGTTGTTTGTGGGTTGAAAATTGCAATGCGAATATATTTTAGACATGACAATTTCCTGAAATTGGGAAGTGGGTTTTGTTTAAACTCATTGGCTTAGTAGGTAGCGAGCACTACTCTTGGGCTAGCGGGAGGTCCTGCGTTCGAATTCCGCTTCATGCATCTTCGAATTTTAGATTTTTTATATATATGTATTATATTTATTTTCGATTTTAAAATTTGTGATTCAAAATATACAAATAATTAAACAAATAATAAATAATTGTAAATAACTAAGTTGTTGTTTTTGCAGCTGTCTTCAACAAAAAATATCGTATTTAATATCTTGTCTGTTTATAAGCCCCGATTGTAATATTTAGAAAACGTAAAATGGCTGTGAAAACTCGATTATTTTCGATATGCAGAGTCAGAAGGGTCGTGGCAAAATGCGATAACAAGCAGACTCGACTGTTGATGATGATCAATAATTATATATATATACTCTATAAGGTCTGCCTTTTACATACATTGGCACAAACCTTTAAGCCTTAGTACTATTTTGGTACTGGGCTCAATGTATAAACTTGTGATCTTCTTTAATATTCATCCTGTCTTTATTCATTCATGCAATTCATTCTTTTGGATTTTACTGATCGAAGGGAAATCTATTGAAATCTCCATTGCCCTATTTGCACATATTATATTATTTGTCTACTATACCCCTTCAAAGCCATACAAAGGGTTCAGGGTATAATAAAACAAAGAGAAAGCAAAATGTCACCAAAAAATGATTTTAAAATGCCCCTCGGTAATCATTTAGCTTATGCTATAAAATAAATTATAGCGTGACAAGCCGTGATTCCAACTGGATGCGGCAAAGGGAGGACTGTGAGGGTTAGTTTGATTGTGTAGGGGGCTGCTGGATTTGAATGTCAGTCTGGAGGACGCTGCGAATGGCGATGTTTTGTTTTGTTTGTTTGTTTGTTTGTCTGTTTGTTTGTTATGCGACATTGCATTGGCAATTGCATAATAAATGAGCCACTTCAAAGGGTTCCAGCGATGTCAGCAGCAGGATTAGGAACAGGAACAGAGTCGGGAGCTGCAATGCTTGTTAAATTTATAGCCTTATTGAAGATTCCAACAATTTTCAGACTGAAGAAGCACATAGAGCAACAAGCAACAAGGGAACGAGGGGGAGCGGGAGCGGGAGCGGGAGCGGAAGGTAGGTGATGCAGCACGACGTCATTGTGGCGGCAATAGCAATAATAAATTTTATAAAAGTCATTAATCTTTTTTTCAGTTAAGAGCTCCTGAGCTGAGCTAGACGAGCTTCGGGGTCGAGGAGGATGAAGTCTCGGGTATATAGGGGCTGCTTAGCTGCCACTTCTGTTGCTGCTTGATTTCTTAGTTGGCAATAAAACAACGTAATAAGATGTCCCGACGCTGCACGCCCTCCCGTTCCCCCTCTCCGGCCAACTACACCCTCTGCCATGTTCTCGTCCTGAGAATCTTTTGCTACTGCAATTTGATATATGCATGCGAGTGTGTGTGTGTAAATGGGGGGGGGGGAGGGAGGTGTTACTGTGAATGCATCAACATTATTGCGTTCGCACTCGGAACTTTTTAATATGGCTTGTTAGACGAGGATTTTCAAGCATGTTTCATTGATATGCAGCAAGTGCGGCAAGCAACAAGCAAGGAAGTCGTCCTGCTGAGGACGTCATCTTGTTTTTTTGCGCTCCTACAAAGTGCGGGCGATCCATCAACGTTGAACGTTAAATTTGAAGCGAAACTTTCCCTTCTATTATGTGAGTTGCAGCTTTTTTCAGTCGGGGTCATTTAGATCGGCAGCACACTTTAAACTGCTCCGCCTGGTTTTCATTTTCTTTCTCTCTCTCCATTTCTCACTTATATTTTTCGCACAAATTGATAAATTATTTGTTCATCGAGATGTCTTGGATATAGTATGTACAATATAGTATAAGGAAGTAAACATAAGTCAAGCGAAACATGAACACAGTATGCTATAATTTATCACTCTAGAGATTGATTAGCTATTGTTTCGACTTGGCCATCAATATCCTCTAATGAAACATTTCAACTATCTGCATTTAGTAATCGCATATCGATAGTCAAAATATATTAATAGCTAATCATTGTCCATCGAGTTTCAACTGAAGGACTCCGTTGAAATCTCAATCGCGTTCGTTTAGCTTGTTAGACCCTTAACTTTAAAAAAGTAAAAAGGGTCTAATAAGTTTGTCAAAATGTGCGTAACAGTTCGAAGGAAGTACGCCAGACCCCATAATGTATATACATATATGCTCGATCAGCATTAACAGCCGAGTCATGTCCGTCTTGTCCGTCTGTCTGTATGAGCGCTTAGATCTCAGAGACTCATAAAGTTATAAAATATTTCATAGAAGTCACGAAAACAATTTATTGTTAGAATATGCTATATGAACTTTAAAAGTATACTAGATTTATGTCTTAAAGCTATTTGCAAAATTTATAAGCTAATCTGGCAACACTACAGTTAAGGCAACAGTAAAAACAGCAATTGCAAAGCACATACTTCTGAACAGTAAAGTTTTGTTCGCAATTTGAATGTGGCAAAAAATTAAGCAATAACATTGAAATTCTTCCAATGAGTTCGAATCAGTGTGGTTTCTATTATGTGTTTGCGTTCTTCAAATGTAGAAATCACTCGTGTTTCTACCATAATATTGTAAAAGTGTAAGTAGTCTAACAAATGAATATTTTTCATTAAGTCTCACTTTTCAAAAGGTATTCAAAATGAGTCCAGCGGAGTCCATTAATAAAATATACTGTGTGTTGTAGAGTATTTAATTCTTGTTCAAATGTTCTTAATTATAAAGAACACTTTTAACCACTTTGTCCTAATGTATCCTGGAAATTTCATCACGATCGGATAATAAACTCGGAAGTAATTCAAAACCCAATATTACTCAGTGTCGTGCCAAAGGAAGAAGAAGAGCATATTGATGTTACAACGTGATATGGGGTACTATTAGTGTAACTCTTACTTCCTTTTTAAAGAATAAGTAAAGGGTCTCTCATAGTCGACTTCGACTGTAGCCTTTCCGACTGGTTACTTATTGTTCGTTGCAGGACTGCGCGACGATTGCGCCTAATTAATTTGTTCTTAAAAAGTTATCTCTTAGTTAAAGGTGTGCCACGTCCACTTGTGTCAAATACACAATGTGTTGCTCTACGTTCTAATTATGGGCGGTACCACACCCATCTTTTTTCTAAATCGAATACCTTATAATTACATAAACCCAACCCGAACTTAAATATCTTGTTTCGTTTTTGAGTTATTAACTTTGGCCACAAAAACTGGTCAAATTCCCCACAGTGCTCTGCATCGCACATAATCAACTGTTTGATAATGTACAATAGTCCGATTTCAGATAAATCGATAATTTTTTAAGAATCATCATACCGATCATTCCTATGACAGGTACATACTCCATATATGATATGGTTGTTTTAACTGATTTTAACCAAACTTTATCATTATCTGCGAGATTGGTTGAGATATCGCGTATAATTCGACCAATTGTTCCTATAGCTAAATGATAAAATGAACCCATCTGTCCGTACAGCTAAAATTTGTAACAAATTTCAGTAATATAGCTTGAAAGCTGAGAGACAGACGGATAGTCGGAAAATGCTACATAGACTTTGCTGTTGATGCTGATCAGAAATATATATATATATATATATATATATACTAAATGGGGTTGGCCACGCCTCCTTCTGCTCCTTCTGTTACGCACATTTCTGCTTTGTCAAACTCAATTGACCCTTGGCACTTTTAAGACTTTTTACTGGGTCTAAAAATTATAATGGCACATTGTACGAGTATACATACATACATATATATATTTACATTTATGAGTCGAATGCTGGGCAGAACTGTACGTATGTATATATATGTAAGTACATATGTACGAGTACGTCTCCTGTTGCTTTATTGCATTTAAATATGTTATATATTTTATACTTTGGCTGCTCCCTTTGGCACTTCTGGCATTTTTTGTGGAGGCGCCTTTGCATAATGAAGAAATTTCCCGCCGTTTTTTATGTCAGCCAGCAAATGTTCGCTTTTTTTCGCTTTTTTTTTACGACTGTCGAATGGTTTGTTTATAATAATTTCACGTTTGAGCCGCTGTCACTGACGCCCGCCAATTACTTAGTTATGTAAAGTAACTCATTTTCAGCTCCGCACTTGATGATGGACTCAACAGAGCAGTCGACGTCGCAGTCGACGTCGACTGCGACTGCGATAGCTACTGCGATTGCGACGTTGCCAGATGCTGAATTATTCACCGGGACGCGTGAAAATATTTTACATACGCTTTTCATCTCGGTTTGTCTGAGTGTGTGTTTGTGAACTTGAGTGCACATTGCCCCAACTTACACCAAAGTCATGGAATATTTATGTACAGTTTCGACATACACATATTTATACCTTTATAGCGTTACACCATTGTACGTTATGAGTAAGTGGGTTGTCAGAGTTGCCGCATTTTTTGTAGCCGAGTACAAAATGCCTCCGCCGATCCTGAGCATACAGTGGATCACAGCTTATTTCGTGCAGAGGTATAATTCAACTTTAAGATGGGATATCCGCGAAACCAATTGAGATTTCAAAAAACTTTAAATGCAGTTTTGTTAAGCAGTCTTTTATTAAATATTCAGGCACTTCACTATTGGTCTATATCTGTAAATAACACTTACAACTAACAAAATTTTAGTTATTGACTCTTTTCATGTCACAGCTTCTTTCGTGCACTGCACATAATCCTAAATTATATTCAAAAAAATTAAAGTTAATATTTGGTGTGTTTAATGACATGTTTTAAACGTGTTTCCATTGAAGAAACTAATTTTCCAGTGGTTACCGTGGATATTTTATGTCATTCCTCCAGGAGGTCAGTTATATTGAAAATTTAACTTTTCCGTATGGCCTGATCCTAAATTGCCCCTAAATTCTCAATTCCATCGAGGTCAGGTGACTGGGCTGGTGGATTTATCACGTGGGATCAGTTCCAGATTAGCCAGGACTGCACAATTCCCGAATTGGGCTTTGGGTCTTTCTACTGGTAGAACCTAAAAGTCCTCCTTAGGCTCAGTTTTTCGTTCGCTTTAGAGAAAATCATCCATCAATAGTTCTACTTATACTTATTAATATTGTAATGACGCAATCCAATCTACAAAACAACAACATAACATAACAGTAGAATACAAGTCATTAAACAAAAATTTCCCTAATTATATTGGGATTGATTTTGTTCGAATTCAATTAAATCTGTGACTTACATTAACCACTAGATATTATATAAAAGCCACATCTAATTAATAAATATGAGCTCCAACGGAATAAAAAAATACTACATTATTTAGACGCGTTGGTTAACAATTTACATTATCCGATTTAAATATGATTACATAGGTTAAATGATTATAATTACTTAACAACTTACTTTATGCGATATAAATATGATTATATAGATTAAATGGTTAAAATTGAAATAAAAATAGCGATCTGTCGTAAAAACTGCGTATGTGATGATTACTTTCTTTTTTCAAGTGTCAAGTGTTGGAAAACACAGTGATTCCGTCGGGATATTACACGTCTCTTAACCAAAGTTTTCAACATGGCTATATCGACTCGACTGCTGATGCTGATCAGGAATATATATACCTTATGGCATCCTTTAATGCGGTAAACATTTTGTAACAAAATTATAATAGCCTCTGTCAAAGTATAATGAGAGTAATCACTCATGATAATACGTATACGCACGTAGCGCTCTCAAAATTGTGACATGTTTTGAATGCAGGATGTCGTCGTCTTGTGGAGATGTTTACTGTCTTCCATGTCACAAATTCGCTTGAACCGATCGTTAAACAGAAACAAAAGTTATAGTAATCTAACAAGCAAACATATGTATATGTATGTAGTTCATTATATGCAATTGATGCTTCAAGAATCAGAATACTTTAGGCTGTTTGCCTTTTCATTCGGCTAATTTAAAGTGGAAAAAACATTGAACAGCTAATGGCTGACGCATGAGATTAGGCCGCGGATAGTTGCCTTAATAAGCAGCTTTTCTTGGGGCGGGTAACTCTCCTTTTGTAGTCCGTTTTTGTGATACTGCACAAATTGAGAAGTGGACTTCTTGCTTGCCTGGTTGCCTCCCTGGTTGCCGCCACAGGTTCATTCAGTAGTCGATTCTGGAGCTGCATTATGAGTTGAATGGCCATACAATTTATTATGCTTCTTATGCGCCACAATGGCCAGCGGGGACGCGAACGTGTCCCAAGGCTGAGGCAGAGACAGAAGACAGTAATATGCGGCAGAAGGAGACGAAGAACGAGGTCAGCTCTTAGTCTAAGCTGCTGTAGCATGTCAACCGGTTGAATTAGTTGGGCTTCTGGCAATGCGGCACGGCACGCATCCAGACGATGCACTTTCACCTGCCACAGTCCGGTGATGGCAATTGAAATGCATTACAAGTGAAATATATCGTTTAATTTACTACCGAGTGCGGCTTAGGCACGGCATTAACTCACATTAAATGCAATGCATTTTTGATTAAATTGAATGTAAGCTTTCAAAGTGTCTTTTGTTGATCTCTCTCTCCCTTCCCCTGCCCATAATTCCATCTGCCACGTCTGTAATCAGTTACAAATGCCACACTTTGTATTTGCCACACAATTGTGTAGCAGAAAAGCCAGCCTGTTCCACATAATTGACGCAAGATTTCATTTTGCTTCAAATTGTATTTTCTCATTCAATAAAAATCAATTGTACAAATATTCCGTTCATCAAAAACTTCAAACGACTTTTAATACTATGGAGTCTACCTGTTTCAGTCGAACGATAACCAAAGACAAACCGTAAGACAGTCGATTCCTACTACATTTTGCTTACATTTCATTTTATTTATTTTTTGTCTTCCCTTTATACTCTGAAAAAGGATATAATGGATTTGTGCAAATGTACGTAACAGGGAAATGGAGACATATTTTATATATGTATCGTGTATTCTTGATCTATAGACTGTCTGTCTGTCCGTTCCAGTGTTGCAATCACCTCGCCACAGCAACCGGAGAAACCGACAACATACATATTTATAATATGTTTTTTTAATTCATTAAATAGTTGATGTACGCAGAAAAAACAAAGACTAAATTTAGACGTTGAAAGTGAAATATTCTGCTTAAATTTAAGTCGAATATAAATAACACTTTTTTTTTGAAGAGAAATGTTATGGTGATTTTGGTGTCTTGTTAAGTCGGTTAGAAATTCTAGATTAATTTTAAAATCTTGTGACTTAATTTCATGTAAAAATTCATGATGTTTTACATCTGATACCTTAAATTCTATAGTTTTCCTTCGTAGTTCTAAACAAACGCTCAAGACGCTTTCCTCTATTTAGCCATCTCACCTCACAGTATACAAAAGTAGGTCCTCATATTGATATTCACATTCCTGAGGAAATTTTTAGACCCTTAACTTTTAAAAAAAAGTAAAAAAGGGTCTATTAAGTTTGTCAAAATGTGCGTAACAGGTCGAAGGAAGTCCGGCAGACCCCATAAAGTATATATATTCTTGATCAGCATCACCAGCCGAGACGATATAGCCATGTCCGTCTGTCCGTCCGTCCTGCTGTATGAACACCTAGATCTCAGAGACTATAAGTTTGTTTAAGAATTTTGCCCCCTTCCGCCCCCAAAAATCGGATGCAAAATTTTTGAAATCCCATAAAACGATAAATATTGAAGCTAGAGAGAATTTTATCACACAGGACGAGTATCAAGTCCCAACGTATCCTGAAAATTGCATCGTTATCGGATAATAATCTCGGAACTTATTCAAAAAAAACTTAAAATCCCATATATTGGACAATTTTAAAACTGGAGCCTTGAATTTTGGCACACAGGACAAGCATCGGGGTCCTAATGTACCCCTTCCGACTGGTTTGCTTACAGCTTCTCTAAGAACTGTGTCTCCCTCCAACAAATCAAATCAAGCTAATGAAGCGTTAATTGGGATGAGGCTGGTCGGTGGGGAGAACCGAACGGAAGGGGGTGTGTCAGTGGGATACACTTTGTTTTTGTGACATATTTTAAGGTGCGACTCTTTTTGGGATATTTATTGAAATCAATTGTGTAAATAATTAAAATGTCATTTAGTTGGGGTGTGGCCCAAGGGAGAAAGGGTGGATGGCCAAAGAGCTCTGGTTAACGGGGCTTGTGTGTTAGTTCAGTTATTTATCAGCCTAATTGCATTACACTTTTGCGGTTTTATGGTTAGAAATTCGAATTAAATATGTATGAACAAAGTACCCATGTTCTCTTTATCTGTAAGTGTGTGTATGTGTGTGTGTGTGTTTTTGTATCTGTGAGACAACGGAATGTCAACACAACTCGTTGTGAATGACAACTATAGTAATTAATATTCATTACATTCATTATGCTTTCATGTACGATACTCTCTTTCTCTATATTCCTACGCATCATATAATTCGACAGTTATGTTTTACTTACATATATATGCATATTAGCACCTAATTTTCTAATTATGAGATTGATCACAGGTGGAAAATAATATGGAAATTCGACAATGGATTTAAGCCTCATTTATAGCCCGTTAGAGTTTACACCGCTGGTTAACTGGTTAGACGCACCCTTATTTGCTTTGAAATTTGATTCATAATTTGTATTTTGAAACCAATTAAAAGCCAATCGGAAAGACTACAGTCGAAGTCGACTATAAAAGATCCTTTACTTATTCTTCAAAAAGGAAGTAAGAGTAACAATAATAGTTAGTGTAATGTCAATATGTTCTTATTCTTCCTTTGGCGCGACACTGATTAATATTGGGTTTTGAATATCTTCCGAGTTTATTATCCGATCGCGATGAAATTTTTAGGATACATTGGGGCCCTAAAGTTCGTCCTGTGTGCCGAAATTCAGGATTCTTTGTTTTATGAGATTTCAAAAATTGTGTTTTCGATCTACGGAGGCGGAACATAAACTTGATCTGCTTAGCCCATAGACGAACCACCATTCCAAATTTGGTGACTCTAGCTGTTATAGTCTCTGAGGTCTAGGCGCTTATACAGACAGACGGACATGACTCAGCTGGTGATGCTGATCAAGAATATATATACTGTGACGAAATTGGCAATACTGCCCCTGTCGCCCAAGGCTGCCACTACGAACAGCTGTTCCTCAACAGTTGGGCGGGGGAACGGTCACACCGAATGGAGGCGGAGCGACCCTGATAGTGGAAGCGTCCCTGCAATAAAAAGGATGGCGCCACTTCCGCTTCCATTAAGACTTGAAAAAGGACAACGAAAATGCATGTCGACTCTTTTCCTTTGGGTGGGAAGGTTCATACTGGTCGCGCCTTTCAGCATCTCGCCGCCGAACTCCCTGGAATTGGACGCTTTCGCTTCGCCGCAACTCCTTTACCCCTTTCAAACAAATCCGCTCGACAAACCGCCAGTGACGAGCCGATCGGCAAAAATCGTTACAATACTTTATGGGGTCTGCCGGACTTCCTTCGACCTGTTTGACAAACTTAATAGACCCCGTTTACTTTTTTAAAGTAAAGTGTCTAATAACTAATAAAGTTGGGTTCAAAATAATAATTTTAATAGAATAGTCACCCAATAGAACACCAAATTCAAAACTTCCTTTATTAATAGAGATGGTGAGAGCATTTTTATACCCTGTGACCATTAAAAATGGGCAAAAACGGTATAATGAATTTGTGTGAATGTAGAATGAGGAAGCATCTCCGACCCTATTAAGTATATATATTCTTAATCAGTAGCAATAGTCGATTGACACCTGTCCGTCTGTCTGTCCGATGTCCGTTTGTATGAATGCGTGGATCTCAGCAACTATAAGAGCTAGAGACTTCAAATTTGGAATGTAGGTTCCTGAATACCATACGCAGATCAAGTTTATTTTTAAATTTCGATATCAAGCCCCGTTTGTTTTGATATTATAAAAATCACCATAACATAAGCAATGTTAAAGCTAGAGACTTAAGATTTGGCACACATCGCGATGCCAAGCCCCCTTCGCCCACAATTGGAAGAGGCTGATAAACCAAGAGCAGTTTTATAGCTAGTTTTCTCAAAACACTTTTGTTTTAAGACCAGCACAGGGTATCCTACTGTCGCGCCCGCCCGACTGATCGGCTTGTTTTACGTGAAAAATCAGTTATATCTCCTTTCCTTCTATTCAGGTTCAGGAATAAAAAAGAGTACAGTCACCAAGTACAGTACAGTCATCAATTTGACGATGTGGTCTTATTGCGGAAAATATTAACTAATCAAATCATAATCGAAAAACACAACAATTTTAAAATCAATCTACAAAATTCATGATTAATTCCATATTAAAATATTTTATGCCTAAATGCACATCATGTGGGCGACAACTTTGATTTGAACGTATCAGTGCTTGGCATTGCAGTGTTTTTAGCGAAACTTAAGACAGGTTCAAATTTTCCTGATCTCGTAAATTCTATATTTAACGACATTGAACTTAAACACAAACTTAATACTGGTTTTTAATTCACAGCCAAAAAAGAACAAACGTTGTTTCAGCTTTTAACGCCTACAAAATGCTATCTTCTGCTTGTCACAACTTAAAATTAGTACAAAACCCTTAAGCAAGCAGTTAAAACTAGGTGAAATTCAATATTTATAATGTTTGATAGCACGAAAGGATTTTGCTGGAAAGAAATTAGTTAAAACAAATTTCCTAAATAGATTTAAATGCAATGAATGAAATTATGAAATTGTTGAATCCAAAGGACTGTTCAGAGCAAAAAATCTCGGTTAAATAAGCAAGCCTACATACAACAACAACAATTTATAAACAATTCAATTGGCGATAGAATTAGAGCTGAATGTTTATCTCTCGGAAAAACCCACATGTGACGTGTCAGTCCTGGATTTGTGGAAAAATGCAGATGATTGCATTCCTGTCAACTCGAGCAAACAAATATTTTCAACTTCAATTTTCACTGAACTACGTACACGATGAGCCAACAGCAATAGGGACAATATTCTATTATTTTACCAAAATATGTCACAATAATCTGTAAATTTGAAATAGTTGACTTTATATTCAACAAAATATTGGTTTGTGTCAACCAGTGTTGCCAACACCTCGCCAAAGAAACAGGACAAAGCGACCAAAAATAATCAGGAAAAAAGGCTAACTTCTTTAAAAAAAAAGACAAGAAACTGGACAAACAAATGTTCAACGTCTGGATTTAAAGACAGTTTCGTATGATTATGAAACAGGGAGAATATAAAATGTCGTATGATTATGAAACAGGGGAGTTTTAAAATGTCGTATGATTATGAAACAGGGAGAATATAAAATGTCGTATGATTATGAAACAGGGAAATTCTAAAATGTCGTATGATTATGAAACAGGGAAATTATAAATTGTCGTATGAATATGAAACAGGGAAATTATAAATTTAATTGAAACAGTGAGAATATAAAATGTCGTATAATTATGAAACAGGGAGAATATAAAATGTCGTATGATTATGAAACAGGGAAATTCTAAAATGTCGTATGATTATGAAACAGGGAGAATATAAAATGTCGTATGATTATGAAACAGGGAAATTCTAAAATGTCGTATGATTATGAAACAGGGAAAATATAAAATGTCGTATGATTATGAAACAGGGAAATTCTAAAATGTCGTATGATTATGAAACAGGGAAATTATAAATTGTCGTATGATTATGAAACAGGGAAATTCTAAAATGTCGTATGATTATGAAACAGGGAAATTATAAATTGTCGTATGAATATGAAACAGGGAGAATATAAAATGTCGTATGATTATGCAACAGGGAAATTCTAAAATGTCGTATGATTATGAAACAGGGAAATTCCAAAATGTCGTATGATTATGAAACAGGGAAATTCTAAAATGTCGTAAGATTATGCAACAGGGAAATTCTAAAATGTCGTATGATTATGAAACAGGGAAATTCTAAAATGTCGTATGATTATGAAACAGGGAAATTATAAATTGTCGTATGATTATGAAACAGGGAAATTCTAAAATGTCGTATGATTATGAAACAGGGAAATTATAAATTGTCGTATGAATATGAAACAGGGAAATTCTAAAATGTCGTATGATTATGAAACAGGGAAATTATAAATTGTCGTATGATTATGAAACAGGGAAATTATAAATTGTCGTATGATTATGAAACAGGGAAATTCTAAAATGTCGTATGATTATGAAACAGGGAAATTATAAATTGTCGTATGAATATGAAACAGGGAAATTATAAATTGAATTGAAACAGTGAGAATATAAAATGTCGTATGATTATGAAACAGTGAGAATATAAAATGTCGTATGATTATGAAACAGGGTTAATATAAAATGTCGTATGATTATGAAACAGGGAAATTATAAATTGTCGTATGATTATGAAACAGGGAAATTCTAAAATGTCGTATGAGTATGAAACAGGGTTAATATAAAATGTCGTATGATTATGAAACAGGGAAATTCTAAAATGTCGTATGATTATGAAACAGGGAGAATATAAAATGTCGTATGATTATGAAACAGTGAGAATATAAAATGTCGTATGATTATGAAACAGGGAAATTCTAAAATGTCGTATGATTATGAAACAGGGGAGTTTTAAAATGTCGTATGATTATGATTATAAAATGTCGTATGATTATGAAACAGGGAAATTATAAATTGTCGTATGAATATGAAACAGGGAAATTATAAATTGAATATAAAATGTCGTATGATTATGAAACAGTGAGAATATAAAATGAATATAAAATTATGAAACAGGGAAATTCTAAAATGTCGTATGATTATGAAACAGGGAAATTCTAAAATGTCGTATGTTTATGAAACAGGGAAATTATAAATTTTCGTATGATTATGAAACAGGGAAATTATAAAATGTCGTATGATTATGAAACAGGGAAATTATAAATTGAATATAAAATGTCGTATGATTATGAAACAGTGAGAATATAAAATGAATATAAAATTATGAAACAGGGAAATTCTAAAATGTCGTATGATTATGAAACAGGGAAATTCTAAAATGTATGATTATGAAACAGGGAAATTATAAATTGTCGTATGATTATGAAACAGGGAAATTCTAAAATGTCGTATGATTATGAAACAGGGAAATTATAAATTGTCGTATGAATATGAAACAGGGAAATTATAAATTGTCGTATGATTATGAAACAGTGAGAATATAAAATGAATATAAAATTATGAAACAGGGAAATTCTAAAATGTCGTATGATTATGAAACAGGGAAATGTCGTATGATTATGAAACAGGGAAATTATAAATTGTCGTATGATTATGAAACAGGGAAATTCTAAAATGTCGTATGATTATGAAACAGGGAAATGTCGTATGATTATGAAACAGGGAAATTATAAATTGTCGTATGATTATGAAACAGGGAGAATATAAAATGTCGTATGATTATGAAACAGGGAAATTCTAAAATGTCGTATGATTATGAAACAGGGAGAATATAAAATGTCGTATGATTATGAAACAGGGAAATTCTAAAATGTCGTATGATTATGAAACAGGGGAGTTTTAAAATGTCGTATGATTATGAAACAGGGAGAATATAAAATGTCGTATGATTATGAAACAGGGAAATTCTAAAATGTCGTATGATTATGAAACAGGGAGAATATAAAATGTCGTATGATTATGAAACAGTGAGAATATAAAATGTCGTATGATTATGAAACAGGGAGAATATAAAATGTCGTATGATTATGAAACAGGGAAATTCTAAAATGTCGTATGATTATGAAACAGGGGAGTTTTAAAATGTCGTATGATTATGATTATAAAATGTCGTATGATTATGAAACAGGGAAATTATAAATTGTCGTATGAATATGAAACAGGGAAATTATAAATTGAATATAAAATGTCGTATGATTATGAAACAGTGAGAATATAAAATGAATATAAAATTATGAAACAGGGAAATTCTAAAATGTCATATGATTATGAAACAGGGAAATTCTAAAATGTCGTATGATTATGAAACAGGGAAATTATAAATTGTCGTATGATTATGAAACAGGGAAATTATAAAATGTCGTATGATTATGAAACAGGGAAATTATAAATTGAATATAAAATGTCGAATGATTATGAAACAGTGAGAATATAAAATGAATATAAAATTATGAAACAGGGAAATTCTAAAATGTCATATGATTATGAAACAGGGAAATTCTAAAATGTCATATGATTATGAAACAGGGAAATTCTAAAATGTCGTATGATTATGAAACAGGGAAATTATAAATTGTCGTATGATTATGAAACAGGGAAATTATAAATTGTCGTATGATTATGAAACAGGGAAATTATAAATTGTCGTATGATTATGAAACAGTGAGAATATAAAATGAATATAAAATTATGAAACAGGGAAATGTCGTATGATTATGAAACAGGGAAATTATAAATTGTCGTATGATTATGAAACAGGGAAATTCTAAAATGTCGTATGATTATGAAACAGGGAAATTCTAAAATGTCGTATGATTATGAAACAGGGTTAATATAAAATGTCGTATGATTATGAAACAGGGAAATTCTAAAATGTCGTATGATTATGAAACAGGGAAATTCTAAAATGTCGTATGATTATGAAACAGGGTTAATATAAAATGTCGTATGATTATGAAACAGGGAAATTCTAAAATGTCGTATGATTATGAAACAGGGGAGTTTTAAAATGTCGTATGATTATGAAACAGGGAGAATATAAAATGTCGTATGATTATGAAACAGGGAAATTCTAAAATGTCGTATGATTATGAAACAGGGAAAATATAAAATGTCGTATGATTATGAAACAGGGAAATTCTAAAATGTCGTATGATTATGAAACAGGGAAATTCTATAATGTCGTATGATTATGAAACAGGGTTAATATAAAATGTCGTATGATTATGAAACAGGGTTAATATAAAATGTCGTATGATTATGAAACAGGGTTAATATGTTAACATGTCGTATGATTATGAAACAGGGAAATTCTAAAATGTCGTATGAATATGAAACAGGGAGAATATAAAATGTCGTATGATTATGAAACAGGGAGAATATAAAATGTCGTATGATTATGAAACAGGGTTAATATAAAATGTCGTATGATTATGAAACAGGGAAATTCTAAAATGTCGTATGATTATGAAACAGGGTTAATATAAAATGTCGTATGATTATGAAACAGGGAAATTCTAAAATGTCGTATGATTATGAAACAGGGGAGTTTTAAAATGTCGTATGATTATGAAACAGGGAGAATATAAAATGTCGTATGATTATGAAACAGGGAAATTCTAAAATGTCGTATGATTATGAAACAGGGAAAATATAAAATGTCGTATGATTATGAAACAGGGTTAATATAAAATGTCGTATGATTATGAAACAGGGTTAATATAAAATGTCGTATGATTATGAAACAGGGAAATTCTAAAATGTCGTATGATTATGAAACAGGGGAGTTTTAAAATGTCGTATGATTATGAAACAGGGAGAATATAAAATGTCGTATGATTATGAAACAGGGAAATTCTAAAATGTCGTATGATTATGAAACAGGGAAAATATAAAATGTCGTATGATTATGAAACAGGGAAATTCTAAAATGTCGTATGATTATGAAACAGGGAAATTCTATAATGTCGTATGATTATGAAACAGGGTTAATATAAAATGTCGTATGATTATGAAACAGGGAAATTCTAAAATGTCGTATGATTATGAAACAGGGAGAATATAAAATGTCGTATGATTATGAAACAGTGAGAATATAAAATGTCGTATGATTATGAAACAGGGTTAATATAAAATGTCGTATGATTATGAAACAGGGTTAATATAAAATGTCGTATGATTATGAAACAGGGAAATTCTAAAATGTCGTATGATTATGAAACAGGGGAGTTTTAAAATGTCGTATGATTATGAAACAGGGAGAATATAAAATGTCGTATGATTATGAAACAGGGAAATTCTAAAATGTCGTATGATTATGAAACAGGGAAAATATAAAATGTCGTATGATTATGAAACAGGGAAATTCTAAAATGTCGTATGATTATGAAACAGGGAAATTCTAAAATGTCGTATGATTTTGAAACAGGGGAGTTTTAAAATGTCGTATGATTATGAAACAGGGAAATTCTAAAATGTCGTATGATTATGAAACAGGGTTAATATAAAATGTCGTATGATTATGAAACAGGGGAGTTTTAAAATGTCGTATGATTATGAAACAGGGAGAATATAAAATGTCGTATGATTATGAAACAGGGTTAATATAAAATGTCGTATGATTATGAAACAGGGAAATTCTAAAATGTCGTATGATTATGAAACAGGGTTAATATAAAATGTCGTATGATTATGAAACAGGGTTAATATAAAATGTCGTATGATTATGAAACAGGGTTAATATAAAATGTCGTATGATTATGAAACAGGGAAATTCTAAAATGTCGTATGATTATGAAACAGGGAAAATATAAAATGTCGTATGATTATGAAACAGGGTTAATATAAAATGTCGTATGATTATGAAACAGGGAAATTCTAAAATGTCGTATGATTATGAAACAGGGTTAATATAAAATGTCGTATGATTATGAAACAGGGTTAATATAAAATGTCGTATGATTATGAAACAGGGAAATTCTAAAATGTCGTATGATTATGAAACAGGGGAGTTTTAAAATGTCGTATGATTATGAAACAGGGAGAATATAAAATGTCGTATGATTATGAAACAGGGAAATTCTAAAATGTCGTATGATTATATAACAGGGAAAATATAAAATGTCGTATGATTATGAAACAGGGAAATTCTAAAATGTCGTATGATTATGAAACAGGGTTAATATAAAATGTCGTATGATTATGAAACAGTGAGAATATAAAATGTCGTATGATTATGAAACAGGGAAATTCTATAATGTCGTATGATTATGAAACAGGGAGAATATAAAATGTCGTATGATTATGAAACAGGGAAAATATAAAATGTCGTATGATTATGAAACAGGGAAATTCTAAAATGTCGTATGATTATGAAACAGGGGAGTTTTAAAATGTCGTATGATTATGAAACAGGGAAATTCTAAAATGTCGTATGATTATAAAACAGGGAGAATATAAAATGTCGTATGATTATGAAACAGGGAGAATATAAAATGTCGTATGATTATGAAACAGGGAAATTCTAAAATGTCGTATGATTATGAAACAGGGTTAATATAAAATGTCGTATGATTATGAAACAGGGAAATTCTAAAATGTCGTATGATTATGAAACAGTGAGAATATAAAATGTCGTATGATTATGAAACAGGGAGAATATAAAATGTCGTATGATTATGAAACAGGGAAATTCTAAAATGTCGTATGATTATGAAACAGGGAGAATATAAAATGTCGTATGATTATGAAACAGGGAAATTCTAAAATGTCGTATGATTATGAAACAGGGAGAATATAAAATGTCGTATGATTATGAAACAGGGAAATTCTAAAATGTCGTATGATTATGAAACAGAGGAGTTTTAAAATGTCGTATGATTATGAAACAGGGAAATTCTAAAATGTCGTATGATTATGAAACAGGGGAGTTTTAAAATGTCGTATGATTATGAAACAGGGAAATTCTAAAATGTCGTATGATTATGAAACAGGGAAATTCTAAAATGTCGTATGATTATGAAACAGGGAAATTCTAAAATGTCGTATGATTATGAAACAGGGAGAATATAAAATGTCGTATGATTATGAAACAGGGAAATTCTAAAATGTCGTATGATTATGAAACAGGGAAATTCTAAAATGTCGTATGATTATGAAACAGGGTTAATATAAAATGTCGTATGATTATGAAACAGGGAAATTCTAAAATGTCGTATGATTATGAAACAGTGAGAATATAAAATGTCGTATGATTATGAAACAGGGAGAATATAAAATGTCGTATGATTATGAAACAGGGAAATTCTAAAATGTCGTATGATTATGAAACAGGGAGAATATAAAATGTCGTATGATTATGAAACAGGGAAATTCTAAAATGTCGTATGATTATGAAACAGGGAGAATATAAAATGTCGTATGATTATGAAACAGGGAAATTCTAAAATGTCGTATGATTTTGAAACAGAGGAGTTTTAAAATGTCGTATGATTATGAAACAGGGAAATTCTAAAATGTCGTATGATTATGAAACAGGGGAGTTTTAAAATGTCGTATGATTATGAAACAGGGAAATTCTAAAATGTCGTATGATTATGAAACAGGGGAGTTTTAAAATGTCGTATGATTATGAAACAGGGAAATTCTAAAATGTCGTATGATTATAAAACAGGGAAATTCTAAAATGTCGTATGATTATGAAACAGGGGAGTTTTAAAATGTCGTATGATTATGAAACAGGGAAATTCTAAAATGTCGTATGATTATGAAACAGGGGAGTTTTAAAATGTCGTATGATTATGAAACAGGGAAATTCTAAAATGTCGTATGATTATAAAACAGGGAGAATATAAAATGTCGTATGATTATGAAACAGTGAGAATATAAAATGTCGTATGATTATGAAACAGGGAGAATATAAAATGTCGTATGATTATGAAACAGGGAGAATATAAAATGTCGTATGATTATGAAACAGGGAGAATATAAAATGTCGTATGATTATGAAACAGTGAGAATATAAAATGTCGTATGATTATGAAACAGGGAGAATATAAAATGTCGTATGATTATGAAACAGGGAGAATATAAAATGTCGTATGATTATGAAACAGGGAGAATATAAAATGTCGTATGATTATGAAACAGGGAGAATATAAAATGTCGTATGATTATGAAACAGGGAGAATATAAAATGTCGTATGATTATGAAACAGTGAGAATATAAAATGTCGTATGATTATGAAACAGGGAGAATATAAAATGTCGTATGATTATGAAACAGGGGAGTTTTAAAATGTCGTATGATTATGAAACAGGGAAAATATAAAATGTCGTATGATTATGAAACAGGGGAGTTTTAAAATGTCGTATGATTATGAAACAGGGAGAATATAAAATGTCGTATGATTATGAAACAGGGAGAATATAAAATGTCGTATGATTATGAAACAGGGAAATTCTAAAATGTCGTATGATTATGAAACAGGGGAGTTTTAAAATGTCGTATGATTATGAAACAGGGAAATTCTAAAATGTCGTATGATTATAAAACAGGGAGAATATAAAATGTCGTATGATTATGAAACAGTGAGAATATAAAATGTCGTATGATTATGAAACAGGGAGAATATAAAATGTCGTATGATTATGAAACAGGGAGAATATAAAATGTCGTATGATTATGAAACAGGGAGAATATAAAATGTCGTATGATTATGAAACAGGGAGAATATAAAATGTCGTATGATTATGAAACAGGGAAATTCTAAAATGTCGTATGATTATGAAACAGGGGAGTTTTAAAATGTCGTATGATTATGAAACAGGGAAATTCTAAAATGTCGTATGATTATAAAACAGGGAGAATATAAAATGTCGTATGATTATGAAACAGTGAGAATATAAAATGTCGTATGATTATGAAACAGGGAGAATATAAAATGTCGTATGATTATGAAACAGGGAGAATATAAAATATATTTATATCTCTATCATTACGATAACACAATATCGTTGTTGAATTCAAAATCACGATGTGAAATATAATGCAACATTGTTATTTTATATAATTATAATGTTATTTATATAAATAAAAGTTTTTAAAAATGATGGCGAGAAAAGGGCAGATTTCCGGATGGGGGATGTTTGGTATTTTTTCCGGATGATGTAGTTCTAACCAGAACAGATCTATCAGGAAAAAAGCTGACCCGGCAACACTGGTGACAACAAACTGAAAATTTAAAAGCTTTGATTATGTTATGTTTTTGACGGTTGTGTGCGTGCTTTAAGCGACTTGCTTCGACTTCGGGCGTACCGGGTCTCAGAGGTCCATCTCTAATGCCTGGACGCCAGTCTAACTGCAGAGAGATTCGATTATTCCTTGGTAATTTATATGTTGATTTTAAAATTTGGTCATTTCTTAGAATTTTTGTGTTTATATACTGAGCGGAATGTGTCTTCTTTTACCTCGATTTTTATGCTGCGGATTGGAAATTAGCAAATGGGATTGCAGAGATTTAGGATAAACATTTTTCAGGTACATAAGGTAAACGGGAAAATCAAGTGATTGGAAATCACTTTTCATCGTTTGCGAGGTAAAAAAAAGCACATCCGACAATTCATAATATTCCTAAATCAATGTTGAACATGACTCCTTCTTAGTTTCCTCACGGATACGACATAAAATTGGACAGACAGAATGTAGATATGTAAATTGCTAGTGAAAATCATTGCGAGCGATTTTCATCCATTTCGAATAGTCATTTCGGCTTTAAATACGTTGCTTACTGCATAGCAAATTAAATTATTTTTTTAATTTCGAGCAATAATTATAGAATTAGAAAACAACCGTTTTGTCCAAATACAAAGTGATTTAGGAAATCAACGACACCAGTGAATATATAGCTGAATCATTACATTTTAAATACAATATCTGTAGTAGTTGCTAAAAAAAAACATTTGTCACTTTTTCGAACAATTGAATCTAGTCAAAATAGAACAACACATTCATTATACCCTTCTTTTTGTCCCTTTTTAATGGGTACTGGGTAAGAAAATGCCCAATGCATTTACTGTAAATGATATTTGAATATTTCAAAGCTCTTTGAGCAGGTAACGAACATTTTCGTGAAGATGTTCTTTTTTTTATAATATTTCCAGTGATACCGAAAATTAACCTTATTAAAAGATACGATGCAAAGGACGGAAGGCAACGAAGTCACAACACATCAAACCAAATTTCGCCAGCCTTATCGTTCCTCGCTTTACAAAAGAAGACTTCAGAAACAACAAGTCTGCCGATCTTATAGCGACCTTGTCCCACTCCGAGTTAGCCTCAAAATATGTTAAATTAACACCTTCTGACTCGAATGAGCCATCCACACCAAAAGTCCCGGAGAAGAATGCGGTATTATTTTTATAGCCAACTATCCACTTGACTCAAAATTATAGCGTCAAAAAGTCAAGTTTCATAGATTCTTAACAGATTTTATTAATGTTAATAATTTACCTGCACTACCAATAATTAGTTCAGCTGTTAGTACGTCATTAACATCAGCTGTTTATAAAGAAAACAAATTAAAAGTTACAATTGTAAATGAATGTGAGGTGGAGTGGAGAAGTTCCCTGACCGGATAATGAAATATACGTATTTTGTATTGGAACTGTAATAAATAATACAAATAAATAGTTATTTGGTCTTATCCTTATGCCATTTGTCTGCAGTCTGCAGTATTATCGCTGTGAGCTCAAATTAAACGTGGGTATAATTGCCTTATCTGACATTTTTCACTTTGAAATTTGTCCCAAAAGGTTAGCATTTCAGTTATCACACACGAAATACGTCTAGACTTTAAATTAGACAATAACAGTGTTTTATTCGTCATGTTATTGATAACGTAACGTTATGACAATATGTAGTAATTTTAAGAGTTATTTATTTATTGAACTCATACAGACGCGAGCAAACACACTGCAATCTTTTTACGTTAACACGTCAAGTGTTTTCTTCTTTTTACTTTGGCCCGAAACTGCGTAAAATTGTATTTTAAATAACATCCAAGTTTATAATCTTATTGCTCTGAAATTTCAAGACACATCGGCTCTAGTTTTAATACAAGTTTTAATTAAATTTCTAAATATTTGCTTTCGATTCTTCGATATAAAGGAATGTGTGGTGTCTCTAGATCTTATATTCTCTGAGATCTAGGTGACAGACCCTTGGTACTGACTTGGTAGTGTCTAGATCTTACTACTTTTTAAAGTAAGTTGTTCTTATTATTTGCCACACGTTTGCACTTTCCGGCAGATAAATTATGATATCTATTCGAAATATTCAAAAATCTTAGCAACCATGCCCAATTTACTTCAATTAAGATATTTAAATTATTTCATTAATTTGTGGAAACAAATGCCAAGTGCGAACCGAGCGAACTTTGAAATGAAAATCACAAATGCTCGAACGACACAAAGTTCTTCCAGCGGATGTCTAGGCTCAGGAGAAGATGGGGGAGCAGGAAGTGTGTTTCTCTGCTTTTTGCGGGTCAAAATAAAGTGCGTTTGGCTCGAATTTGGGTGGTTTTTTGTTGAATGTTGAACATTGTTGTCGGTTGGTCGTCTATGTTGGTTGTTTGGTTGTTTGGTTGTTTGGTATCCTCTCCCCAGTCCATCCCCAGTCCATCCCCAGTCCATCCCCATCCCCTTGCCCACTCCACACCTCACGCTTTTACCGCGAAGCGGCCGCGGCTTGCGTTGATTGTTATTTTATTGCCAGCGCATGGAGCGTCACGGGCCAAAGCAGAAATTGTTTGCTGCTGTTTGCGGTTGAAATCTCATTTCATCGTGCAAGCCCCGACACCACAATATACCATATACCGAGCCATGCCCCCATCACAATCACCACTAACCCACCAAACTACGTCTGTCTTTGCTTCGAAAATTGCCGAACAATTTTGCAATTAAAATGTGAGCACAAAAGTTGTGCGAAAGACAATTTGTAACAATTTTCTGCTAATTATATAAGTAGTCTTAGAACTGATAGTCGGTCGAGGCAAATGCCTTTTAATTGCACCCACAATTGCTGCAACTGGTAGAATATTGGCCTTTTCCAAAATATCATTGGAAAATTGTTGCTAATTAAGTATATAAGTATCCAGGACTTTTCAATATGTACTTATTTGTGTGGTTCGGAAATTCTAGTGCATATTAATGACTTTCAATTGCAATCACTATTCAGTTGAACATTTGTGTATAAGAGTGTGCAAAATGCCTTGTGGAACCAACCCTTTGGAGCGTGAACAAGGATTGATCATTGAAATGCAAAATGTATTGAAATTGCTAAGAGACTCAATCGTCATAAGAAACAACCATAAGTAAATACCTTAATTTCCTGGGAAAATACCACACAGTGGACGGAAAACGTCAACGATTTGCAGTCGTGGATTCACTGAGCAGTGGACAGATTAAGGCTCTATGAAACAACTCTTAAACATACCACAATGGTACTTAAACCCAAGCTTTTACCTCGCCCATTTGGGAGCGCCTTGAGTTCGCACACAGATACCATTTCTGGGACGAGGAATGGCTTAATATTATTTTTCGTAACGAAAAAAAGTTTAATTTTGACGGTCCTGACAGTTGTTAGAAGTAGTATTGGCAAAATATGAGACAGGATCGTCGCACCTGTTATAATATGCATATAAAGAATAGTCGAGAGTTTTACAGACTAAGTCATGGATCTCACATAGTCGACATCGACTGTAGCATATCGTTCCCTACTATCGCTCCCACCCCTGTTATCGCTCCAACCCCTACTATCGCTCCGTACTATCGCCTTTCGGCTTGTTTTAGTTCTAACTGACGCTTCAGTGTCCTCTTTCTCTTCCTTTGGCTCGACGTTGAGTTTAATTGTTTTTTACATTGCATTAGTTGCATTGGAGCATTATCCTAAATATTCTAATCAAGTACTCATCGTTACATAAATACTAAAACAAAACTACATCCCATCAAGAAGTTTTACTATATTTATTTATATATATATGTGGGGTTTTTATTTAATATTAGATATTATGTTTATTAATATAAAGAAAAATGGTATGTTTGATCATCCGTACTCGACTTGTTCTCTCTGCTCTCGTCGTACAACACATCTCTGCTGATCTTCGTGGTTTTGGAATTCGCCGCCTTGCGAATTCGCCGTCGTTGTTTGCATCTTTGTTGCTTGTCGTCGTCTTTGCAACATTGCTGCTCGTCGTTGGTACTCGTCGTTGTCTAGGGATTCTAATGGCGCTTCGTTATTGGGATTTGTGTACACATCTTTACACCAACCCACATATATATATGTGTGATTTGGTATATTCCTGTGTACATCAATCCCTGTATGCATCAATCCCTAGATAACAACAACGAGCGAAGACAACAACCACGAGCAAAGATAAAAACAACGAGCAAAGACAACATCAACGAGTTAAGGCAACAAAGGCGAATTCACTCTCAGGCGAATTCGCCTGACCATAACCGAGCGACCAAAGGAGATCAGAGACCAACACGCCGAAGAGAGTTGCAGTTCGGCCTCAGACGTGAAAGGTTGCAAGAACATCAGCTCAAACGACGAAAGATTACTAAGATTCTATTTTTAATACTTGTATTTAATCAATTATATAATTATAAATTATATAATATATAATATATAAGAACATTTCACTAAGGCAAGAAACGGCACTTGCTTGAAGTCTGTTATCATTCTGTTAACTCGCACACTAACGCAATGAAACATATGACTGTGCTGGTGCCGACCACTGATTTCCAGTCTTAATATGTTTAATTAAATTGATTTATTTTATTAATATATTTGTAACATTATTTCCTTATAAAATATAATATTTTAAAATAATGCAGATATTTTTAAAACAAAACTACAATTTAATTATGGATGCAGCGGGGGCTTTGAACCCATACCTCCCTCCCTGGCGTAAAAGTAGCTCACACTATCTAATGACCCAATGAGACTTTGGAAAGTCAGCTGTCAGCCATTAGGAAAAATGACATCTTCTAAATTATAGGTGTTTGTTATTATCCGATCGTAAGCCACTTTTCAACACATATCACCAAAATAGTTAGCCTTTAGTTTGGCAAATTTGATCTTTCTATGCATTTAATAATAAATCAATGAACCAAATTTATTATATAATTGAGTAAATATTTGCAAGCATATCATAACATTCAATTGCTACATTGCTTGTGTGTATAGTGCCTTCTATTAGTTACGTTTCACTTTCAAAATAAATTATAATTCGTCACTCGACATTTAAATTTTTCTTCGAATATTAATGTTTGATAATTGCATCGTATTTGGTTCAGTGGATGTATCTTTATCATAGCTACAATGTGCGTTGGACCTACACAATTTTAAGCAACATATATGTAACATCTATGAAACCCTGCATCACAATTTTCTTTAAAGAAAATTTATGCATATAAAAAATGCCTGATTATCATTATAAATTTAACCTAAGTGACCTCAGCAAATAAACTACAAACTAATTTGAATATTTGCTATTTGAGCAACATTTTAAATTTAATTGAGAATTTGTTAATAAGATTGGCAGCTTTGAGATTTGTACGATAGTGACACGAACGAGTGTGGGTGAGTTTGGCCTAATGAGCGTGTCAACAACAATTTGGGAGCCCGCACGGACAAGTGGCCTAAAAATGTTGAGGGGCACTTTATAATAACTTGTTGACAATTCAAATTATGCAGATAAGTTGGAGGCGTCCGCAAGCTTAAAATGTGTTTCTAAATACGGCTTAAATATGCATATGTCCAGCAAACACACATGCAGGCAAAACACACACATTGAGATATACATACGTATAAACATATACAGTGGTCGCTCATTAACTTGCACGATTTTTCCTACATACAGTTGTATGTAAGTCCTTTGTGAGGTTACGTAATAGTTGTACGACAAAAAGGTGACAAGAAACACATTTTTTTAAGAGTTTATTTTATTTTTGAATAGTAATTAAGTTGGACTATACTTATTATATTAAATTGAATGTAGCCTGAAGGTCTCAGTTGTTCTGGCTACACTATTGTGGGATAGAATTAATTCTAAGCTACGATTAAAAACAAAGAAATAAAAATAAATGAAATCAATTGATCATTATAATTTCAACACACAAGCAAAACAAACCGGAGCCAGTAGAGTACCCTGGGCAGCAGTCAAAGCCGACTCGAAGAGACCCTGTATTTAATCTACAAAAAGGCATACACTCTCAAGCAAACACGCCGCAATCGTTGTAAGTTGTAGCGTAGATCACTGACACTTCTTATTGCTTCGGTCCGACACTGCGTAAAATTGTTTTTTTTATTTTTTAAATAAATTCCGAGTTTATTAGGTTCATTAGGTGATGAGTGGCTTTTTTTGGGGCGGAAAGTCGCGTGGAAAAACCTACATACAAATTTGGTGTCTCTAATAGTCCTAAATGTTTGATTCAATATTATATTAATCCAAAAAAATGCGTCGATCGATACCTTATCATACCAATCAGACTACTCGATCAGAAAATATATTCATTTTAAATTTTGCATGACCATCCCTAAATGACATTAAAAGTCAGGTTTTCTACAGTTTTCAATCCACCGAAGTCACAGATATGTTATTTTTATCATTGGGAAAGTATAGAACTATAGAGGTGAAGTAAAGTTATTTTTCAACACACTTTGGCAATTGAAAAGAAAAAGGCATTAGCCATTTAGATAATTTCTTTTCTTGTTAGAATATTTCACATATTAAATTAAATATATTTCGCCGCAAAACTTGATATCAGATATTTTGAGCCTTGAATATGCTTTCGTTACTTGTGTATAGGTTATTTATGTTTACGTTAAATGGAATATTGTCACTGATATTGTCACAATATCATCATATCGCTCATCTCTTGCTTAAATATGTAACAATAATGTGATTTTGGACAAGAATTTCACAAGCTGTGAGTTTTTGATATATTCTAAATTCGTCAGCCTTCAGTGGAAATGTCCATATCTTAAATATTAAACGAGTCGAACAATATTCTGTTTAACAGTGTATTGCTTCGACTTGCTCGTCGACGACTAAGAAGTGGGCCACTACGTGCCCAACGCTTATTTAAATTATAGAATTGAAAACAATATGTAGTGGTTGAACAAAGCAATTCAAATAATTTTAATTTTTGAATTATGAAGTTCACATTTAAAGAGTTTATAATTTTCGACGACCACTGTACGAACTAAGCCACATATGTATGTGTATGGGTATATATGTATATTTATTTACATACATGTACTTGTATAAAGAGAGTCAGGGGATAGAGGGTTTGAGAGAGAGATAGAGAGAGTGAGTCCGTTTATTTATGTTAATTTAAATCAACATGCAAAAATTAGCGCTTCACATGACAGGCAGACAGACATACCGTCAGTCAGTCAGTTAGACAGAGGTGAGGTGAGATAGAAGTGAAGAGAAGTTTTGTGCATTGCGGCAGGCAGAAAGCATTTAATTTAGTTAATTACTTGGTCCTTGATTAACATATTTAAATGAAATGCCGCAACGCTGGCAAATTATTTCACTTAGACAGGTGAATGGGATGATGCGGGATGCGAGGGAATATTGTTGGGGCTCATAACCTGATGACACGGCTGGACGAGGGGAAGTGTCAACATAATGCAGGCCTGATTGCCAACTGGCACGGTTAACAGACTCCAATTGGTAGGGCCGCTGACTCAGCACATTTTGAGTGGCCTAACATTTTGAATTTGAATTCTAGTTGACCGGCTGTTGTTGTGTGTTTGTGGCTTCTCGTATTGATATTTGCACCGAGAGTTTGGCCACAAATAATTTTGATTGCATTTCCATTAATTAGCTAAGCATTGTCCTGACGTCCAAACCAAAATAACATTTGGGTAATAGTGTGAAAACTAAAAGCAACATTTATAGTTATATTTGCATAGACTAAAATTTCTAGAAAACCAGTGAGCAATAGCGCACAGCTATTAAAGGTAGTTTTAGGGATGTTATTGCAATGCTATTATTACGTATACGTAGCTTGCAATGCTATTATTACGTATACGTAGCTTCCAATGCTATCTTATACGTATACGTAGCTCTTTTACTCATCACCTGATTCGATATAGCCATTTCCGTCTGTCTGTCTATCCGTCTGTCTGTCCGTCTGTCCGTTTGTATGAACGAAATGATCTCAGAGATGGTAAGAGCTAGAAGCTTGAACTTGGTCTCCCAGCACTGGTAATATTTGAAGGCATGTGAAGTTTGTCTTTAATTTTGGATGTCACGCCCCCTTGGCCCACAAATCGATAAAAAAAAGGTCTTAACAAAAGCAGTTTTGCAGCTGAGATTTGACACACATGATGAGTATCTTGCTGTAGATGTGTCCAGAGAATTTCATCACGATGCCACGCCCCCATCGCCTATAAATTTAAAGAGAATTACATCGGGATTGAATTTGAGCGGGGCCCTGTTGACCCACGGGATATATTACGGTCGGATTCCCGACTGTCCGGCTTGCTTTAACTTTAAAGTCATAAACAATTCTGCGCTCCTGGAAATGTACATATATAATATGCTCACGTTCTGTACATATTCTACATATTTTTGCATTTATGTACACATAAATATGTCCGATACGAAACGTTGAGCGGAAAACTGTCTCAGTGCAAAATCTTGTTACATACTCTTCCACGAAATGAATATACTTACATAATATGTGCTGGTAGAAGATATGAAATGAGCATAACTAATCAAAGCATTGACTTCTTCACGGGAAACAAAACGAAATCAAATGCACATCCAAATTGGCAATTGGTTGCTTAACAATGACATCATAAATTTAGCGAGGGGTATACTGCTGGCAGTAAGTGTGCGTTCATTTTATATAACAAACATATAATTACCATTGGAGTTGACAGCAAAGCATTCGCTTAGCCAAGCTAGTACAAGAACAGCAACAACTAGTAAATGCGATAAGACAGGTCGAGGACACGCGGGCAATCCGACCACAGTCAGGCACCAGGGTCGTCTTTCTGGCTAAGCAGATTAAATGCTTTATTCGCAGGTTGCCTGGCGACCAGGATCAGCCGCAAATGATAAAAATAAAAATAGAAAATCCGCCAGGACTCCAGCACGATGATGATGTCGAGAGTTCGATGTCGATGTCGATGTCGTTGTCGATGTCGATGGCGCAATTCGCTGTCAGGTAGAACAAGTACAAGTATATATATATATATACATAAATATGTACCTACATATTTGTGTCTTTGTATATAAGTAGGTGTGACTGTGTGTGTGTGTGTGTGTGTTATGTGAAAGTGTGACGCATGCCATGTCTAAGCTGTCGATATCCAAAAGCATGGCCAAAAGAACAAAGAGGCGACACAACATGCGAGCAATGGGGCAACCAAACAAGCGCCATAAATAAATTTAAATTGCGCCAAAAATCGCACGCTATTATTATTATTTATTATGTAAGCAATTTGCTGGCATTTGTGTGTATAAATTGCGTGTGTGTGCGTGTCTGTGTCCGTGTGTTTGTGTGTGTCCGTGTGTGTGTGTGTGTATTTGTGCTTGCCAACAAGCAAAGTTTACGAGAACTTTGTCACAAAATCAACGTTGGGCAACTTTAAGGAATTTAATTTCCCTCAATTTACCATTTGCCTGTCAATTTCTCTGTTTCTACTTCTACCAAAGCAGCACATGTAACTACACATTTTGCACAGGGTGTGAGATATTCCAGACAGCACTCTCCGGTTCGCATTCTACTAATTATAATAATAACGACAGTTGAACATGCATATAAGCATGGTCTACAAACAATTAAATACCCTATAAGTTTTTAATTGAAGCACAGAATATATTTAGGAGATTTATTTTTAGACCCTTTACTTTAAAAAAGTAAAACGGGTCTTTTAAGTTTGTCAAAAAAAAAATGTGCGTAACAGGTCGAAGGAAGTCCGGCAGACCCCATAAAGTATATATATTCTAGATCATCATCAACAGCCGAATCGATATAGCCATGTCCGTCTGTCCGTCCGTCCGTCTGTCCGTCTGTCTGTATGAGCGCCTAGATCTCAGAGACTATAGGAGCTAGAGTCACCAAATTTGGTATGGTTGTTAGTCTATAGGCTAAGCAGATCAAGTTAATGTTAAAATTTTGACACGCCCCCTTTCGCCTCCGTAAATTGAAAACAACATTTTTAAAATCCGATAAAACGAAAAATATTAAAACTAGAGTCATGAGTTTTGGCACACAGGACGAACATCAAGGTCTCAATGCGATCGGATAATAATCTGAGAAGTTATTCAAAACTCAATATTACTCAGTGTCGGGCCAAAGGAAAAAGAAGAGCATATTGACGTTACAACGCACTATGGGGTACTATTAACGTCACTCTTATTTCCATTTTGAAGAATAAGTAAATGGTCTCTCATAGTCGACTTCGACTGTAGCCTTTCCGACTGGATACATATAATTTTATATATCATGTTTAGTTCTCGAAGTTTTAATTAATTCCCTAAAATGGACAAATACCCCATAGTGCGTTGTAACGTCAGTTTTCCCTTTTTCTTCCTTTAACCCGACACTGAGTAATATTGTGTTTTAAATAACTTCCGAGTTTATTATCCGATAGCGATGAAATAATTAGTATATATTGGGATCCTGATACTTGTTCTGACCCAGTGGACCAAATAGCGAGCATTAAGCGAACCTATCGCCAGATGCTCGTAAAAAGTTTTACAAATTTGCAAATTGCGGACAAAAAATGGACGATGACTGAAATTTCGCTAAACATTCGTATTAGAACATAAGGGCGAGTCAAGAGCAGAACGTAAGCGAGAGATCGCTGTAGTTTCGCTAAACTCTCGCTATCGAGCTTTTGAATTCGTGAAAAGCGGACATAAACGAATTCAACGCAACATTTTCGTTGCATTGTGTGTGACGCAGTATTTTTATACAAAATTTATGAGACTGGATATGGAAGTTAGGCGACCCCAAAAATTTAAAGTCAATAGAATTATTGTTAACAATAAGCGGACATATATGTCAAATATACGATATAATATATAATAAATATTTGGAAAAATATCAACATCTAATTACTTTCTATTCATACTGGTAGTGTATCGTTTGCAATGCTGAAAGGAGTCGCAAAAAATTTCACAAACGCCTCGCCAACGAATCTTCTGCGAGCTATCGTATTTGCGCCATTAGCTGCCACAAACTGTGGGACAGATGATTCGCTTTCTGTTCATTCTCGGGTACGCAAGCGAGCATTTTGTACGCTTGAGTTCCGCAATAGATATCGTAAAAGTCTCTCCAACGAGTCATGCTCGAGCTATCGCGTTCGAACCAATCGCTGCCACAAACTTAATTTCCTGTTCAGAAATCTACATAGATCTCGTTTACGATATCGACTACGAAGTTTTGGTCCACTGGCGAATGCCAAATTTCTGGACTCAAGTTAAAAGAATTCTCGTTTTGTTTTCGATTTACGAAAGCGGAAAGGGGGTGTGGCAAAATTTTAACACAAAATGGTTCTTCTTAGCCCATAGACGGACCAACATACCAAATTTGATATCTCTAGCTCTTCTAGTCTCTGAGTTTCGGGCGCTCATACAGACGGACGGACAGATGGACATGACTTGACAGTTGATGTTGATCAAGAATATACGAAACATACCTTATGGGGTCTGCCAGACTTCCTTAGACCTGTTACACACTTTTGTTTTCTTTTAAGTATATCAGTATTTTATGAGATAATTTCTTCAATTGATTGCGAAAAGTGTACACTTCTTGAAAGCTGTGTAGCAAGAAGCATCAGTCACTACAAATAGTTCACTGTATCTGGAATATAATTATGCACATGCATCCGTCTTAAACCCATTTTGTCATAGACCAATTAAATATAAACTGAGAGTTGTATTGTTATATCCGGACCAAGCTTTTAGTTTTTGCGTATAGTAATTATGCTGTCATCACATTGACAAAATAGAATATAATTTTAGTAACACAGTAAAATATATGTATGTATATTTGTTTCTACTGATAATCGCATTAAAATATTCCAAAACAACATCCTCTTAATTAGTTCGCTCGTTCTGTTTTTGCCACATTAAAACTTTTTTGTAAATAGCTTTACTGTCCAAATTCATAATTGATTACACTACAAAATGGGACATTACAATTTACATTGCTGTCAAAATTAGTTAGCTCATAGCGGATAGAATATTTATGTTGAATATAATGTTTGAGGCAAGTTTTGAATTTTCACAAAAACACCTATAAAATGTTTTATATTAAAATCATTTGACAATCTACACCAATGCAAATTTATGTACTTTAATTTAACTTACTAAAAGTGTAAAAAATCTGTGCGTGTTTTTCTCTCTCTCTTTGAGAGCTATTAACATTAAATTTTGATGTATTTCTATTGTATTGTCATTAAAACTTCGCTTAAAAGTCAACCCTATAAAGCACCGAGCGGAAGTTGAATGCTCAAGACTCAGTTCTGAGTAAATTGTAGTCTGATGAGCAGAATATAATTATAAACTCAGACGCCTTCTTTGTAGTATTAATATAAATGCATTTAATGTACACTCAGTTATTGAATTTATTTCACTTTCATATGTATACAATATTTTGTTTGTCGACAATAAAAATAATTTTTGTATCTTGACATACATGTTTTTGAGTATGTAAGTATAGTTATGATATCCGTCTATTAACTTATTCATATGTGTATATATATTAATATGTATATGTATTTGTATATGTATTTTTTTAGTTATACTTGTGTGTATGTAGTATACCATAATTTTGGACTCTAAGACTCTTCAGCCATAGATTGTTTCAACTAAGTTTGTAAAAAAAAAAAAAAAGAAACAATAAAATACAACTTAAATGCATTGGTTTTAGTTTTAAATATATTAGTCATACTTGTATGTGTTATATAACTAGATTCGACCACCCGCCTGGCATTTACTTTACTTGAGTGGGCATAATTTAGCATATTTTTTAACCGAAGCTTTCCCTATTTTTGACTTCATATATCTCTGCAAAATGAAGCAAATCGAAGGATTAACGGCCGCTAAAAAGGGTTTCATTAAATTTGTATGGGATTGGCTTAGCATATTTATTTTCATATAGATAAAACCGACGATATCATTGCCTATATATTTGTGCAATTGTCATAGATAGTCTCCATCTCCATGTCCATCTCCAAAACTTGTATGTCTAAGGAACCGGTTGTAGAGACAGATCTTAGCAAATCATTAATTTTACAATTATAGGTAGTATTTATATCTCGTTTGTTTTCTTTTTTCATTTAAGTATATAAGTGAAATTTGGTACAATTAAGCATACTATATAAATTGAGTAGCCAGTTGGTGTTAGATATACATACATAAAGATACTCTCCCTGTTTCCTGAGCTCCACTTCCAAACGGATTCCACATTGAAGTTCAGTGTGGACTGTGATCTGTGGTCTGTGAAATGCATTTGAGAAGTGAAAGTCGGAACAGCTCGTGAATCTGACTAGTTAAGTATTTAATAAATTTCATA
>OY282582.1:39338808-39548808 GCA_958299025.2 Drosophila histrio
ACGGCGAATGAGGATCTTTCTCCATTTGCAGAAGGTTTGTTTCATCCGTTGTGCTGGAGCACCAGACCTATAAATCAAATGCAAAATAAAAATAAAATAAATGCCAAAACAGTTAAAGGACTGCACTCCACTTACCTGTGCGAAGGAGACAAAGAAGAGCTGCTGATGCGTTAAATTCAAACCCGGCAGCTTAAGAACATCGGCATCCTTCTCGGGCTTGGTGCGTAGATAAGCATGATAGGCCGCCTTCAGGCCACCATTGTCGGCTATATTCTCGCCTAAAGAAAAAGGTTAAGGTTAGTATTTAAAAATGAACAATGAATGAATATCAATCTTAGTATTAAAACACAAATAACCTGATATTTTCAATTCAATCGTGTTCCACAATGTAGTATGCTACAAACATTTTTGCGTAATTTGTTTCTCCACATACTTAAAATAATTTACAGTCTTATTAAAATAGCTAAATTAACACAAAGCATAAGCTTGTATACTTTTTATTCACATATCAATTTATCTGATTTTTGTCCTTTCACGATGAAATCTGAAACTGTCAATTAACATTTGTTTTAACAACTGCTCGGTCTCTCAATAAGCTATGTTCTCATAACCCAATTATAGTATTTACACGTAGACATACACAAATTATTTATAACCCTAAAATAATTATATATAAAATGTTGCATCAGTGATATAAAGTATTTTATGATTTCTTCAAAAGCCCAGATGTTTTTTGCATCACGTTTTTTGTTAACATCGGCTGTTAATATTGATAAAAATTAACATATTAACAAACATACGTTAATAAAAATAATGACGGCAGCAATGGAGGCAGCAACTTAACATTTTCTCCAGAAGAAGAAAAAGGTGCACAAATTTGTAATTTTGTAAACATTAAACCATTTTAAATACCATATTTAATATATATATATATATATATATGCATGGGAATCACTCACCCAATGTTTGTTTGCCATTTAGATTACGTCCATTGAGCTTGAATGCACTGTACTGTTGGGATATGCACTCGGATTTCTCGTTGAACCGCTCAATGCTTTTGGCATCCCACCAGCGGTTTATATTGCCAAACTTATCGTACTCCCGACCCTGATCATCGAAGGCATGTGTTAGCTCATGGCCCATAACAACGCCCATGGCGCCAAAGTTAAGACTTTTGGGATTGTTGATGTCAAAGAACGGTGTCTGCAAAATGCCGGCGGGGAAAACAATTTGGTTTTTGGTTGGCGTATAGTAGGCATTCACCGTTTGCGGCGTCATGCCCCAATTGGTCTTGTTCACTGGCTGATCGAGTTTCTTAAGATTGCTCTTCAGATTGTATATGGCCACCTGTATGTTGTTATCGAAATATGCATCGGCCGTGATGTTGAGATCGGCATACTTCTTGTCCAGCTCCTCGGAGTTAAGTATGTAGTTGGGAAAGCCAATCATATCTGAAATCTCATTGGCCTTCTCAATGGCGCGCTCACGCGTCTGCTTGTCTACCCAGCTGAGATTCTGCAAATTAAGTTTAAAGGCTTCGCGTATCTCGCCGATCATCTGCTCCGCCGCTGGCTTGGAAACGCCATGGAATGCCTGGCGTACGAATATGGCGCCCACTGCAAAGCCAACCACATTGTTCGTATCGGAGACGCAGTAGCGCCAGACCTCCTCGCCGCCATCGGAGCCCATCAGCGCCTTACGCACGCCCTTATAAGCATCCCGGAAGGGCTTGGACAAGCAGCTGGTCAGCGTGCGCACTGCCTGCCAGGTCAGATAGTTGTTAAGAGTGCTGAAGAAAATGAACAGCAGAAAATAAGATGGGTTAATTCAAACTTTTGATTAAGAGTTAGCTACCACTCTATTATTGGACATTTTGTTCTTTACAAAAGTATAAGGGTATATTGAGTTTGTCAAAAAAAAACCCAAAAATTATAAATATTCCTGATCAGCATCAACAGAAGAGTCATGTCCGACTGTCCGTCCATCTGTGTAAGCGCCTAGATCTCAGAGACTACAAGAGCTAGAGACACCTAATTTGGTATATTGGTCCTTCTATGGACTAAGAAGAAACAGTTTGTGTTAAAATTTTACAAGCGCCCTTCGTTTTCTAAGCTAACCTGTCACTTGGATACCCAGTCTTCATAGAAAGTATTTTGATTAACAGGCTCCTAGAAAGTTTAATACGTACAAATATGTACGTATAAATAGAAACACGAAAGTGCATTCACCACAAAGAAATACCCAACGGGCTTTGTACGTTTTAGCGACAGATTTCTTCCCAACTTCCTCAAAGTATAGAGTTTATTATCCGATCGTGTTACAATCACATCGTTGACACATCGAGACTACTATACTCATCATGTGTGCAAAGTTTTATGTCTACAGCTATAAAGTTATTCTAGTTATAAGTTTTATTAAATTGGTGGGCGAAGGGAGCATAGCATTTAAATTTAAAAATAAACTTGATTTGCGTTTTGTATCCTTCAGTCTACATATCAATTTCGATACAGACGGACAGACAGAAAGACTGAATTACAGACGGACAGACGTCAGTTGACAGCTATTAATATAGATCAAGAATATAAATATACACTTTATATGGTCGGATGTGCCCATTTGCCTTAGAATTTTAAGATAACACAGATAACCTTAACTGAAAGTTTTATAGCGATTGACCAATAAACAACGAAGATAATCATGAATTTGTTTTAATTCAATTTTTTCATAACTAATAGACAAAGCGAGAACGCATATGGCTATCTCATTTGCGCTCTCGCTCGATACGGTGTATGTGCCAAAAGCTCAAAGCTGCAGATTATTTTGCAACACTATTGCTTAAGAGTTGTTGAGCACTGAAAACTCAAAATTGGTGATTATAATAATTAATTTTAGCAATTACTCGCATACATGTTTGACATTTTCACTTTTCTATCATAGAATTAAAATAATAAAACAATTTACATACATTGAGAAGTTTTCTTAAATTTGAAATAATTATTGTTTCGGGCAAAAGTAAAGTTTCCAAAAAGATAAAGATACAAATTTTGAAGAGTTGTATTTTGTTACCTGAGTGCCGATATTATTCAATCGAAAGCAACTTCGATCGGCAATATATTCAAATATATGTATGTTTACATAAATAGAAGCATTTGCATTTAAATCAAAATATTTTGTTATGATGACTTCCATCCTCGACTGGACCGGGTTGTTCTGGATAGACTTGTCTCTTTAATAACTAATATAACTATGGAGGGAAATGCAGCATTGCAACCAAAATGCTGCACACAGTTTTAGTTAAAACAGAGTATAATGAACTGCAGTGAGGTCGGCAAAAAGTTCAGTTTTATAGAAAATATCGATTTTTTACGAAATGCACATCGGTGCTAAAACAATGTTATTCGCTGAATTAACATTTGATCAATTGACTAGAGTAGTTACTAAAGTAATCACATTCGTTATTCGAAGGATTAACTTACATTTTGCCCGCTTCCGTTTCCTGCATGCTCATTATTATATTAGAGAGATTTTTGAGAAAGTCCGGCGCGTAAACGACCACAACCTCTTCCTCGGTGACACGCCTGTTGACCAATTGCATGGCATTGTCAAAGTGATCGGTCCAATTGAGGAAAGGGGCCAGCTTGGTGAGATTCTTAAGGCTCATGGGATGGTACATGGCCTCCTCGTTGCGTCGATCCTCCATCGGTATGGTAATATTCGCCAGTTTCTTTTCAAAGTTTATAACAGCCTCCATTTGGTGACGTGCGTCGGTCTCATTGGCGCCCAGAAGCACACAGATTTTGGTCATATATTCGATATACTCGCTGAGCACCTTTCGATGAATGTCCGTCTTGTTGTTGTAGTAGTCGGCAGTGGGCAGAGTTAGACCGCCCTGGTCGATCTGGATGACATGACGTGTCGAGTTCTTATCGTCCTCGCCAATGGCCCAGCCAAACAAGCAGTTAAAATTGTATCTAAATAAGGATTGGAAAATTTAGGTAAATATTTTTGTATACAGTCAGTCTGTGTACTCACTTGTTGTGCAGTATCTTGAGAGCACTGCCCAGCTTCCATTTAGTCACATTGTAGCCACTCTGTGTCACATTCCAACCGCCGATCTTGGCAAGCAAATCGTTCATTGGCTTCGCGCCCAGTTTTTCCATGTGCTCATCCACATCCAGGCATGATTCGTAGTAAACTTTAGCCTTACGCTCTGCATTCGACTTAAAGCTTTTGGCCGGTTTATCCAATACGTTTCGAATAATCAGCTGATTCATTTGCTCCAGCTTCCCAAAGGTGCCCCATGTAGATTTTCCCTCAGGTATGGGATTATTCTTAATCCACTGATTACTGCAATAGAAAAAGTACAACATTCAAATCTCCCATCAACTTATTGGACTTTGGACTTCCGATAGTACCCAATGAAACTCAATACCATCCATTTAATGTCCGAGTTATGGAAATTCATCAATTAATTTTATCTCTGTGAAGAATGTAACTAATCTTTATAGATTAGTTTATAATTTAAAGATACTTTAGTCACTAGTATCTCGATGTTATTACTTTTATATATGCTTAGATCAACTTGACAGCTAAGATAAGATACATAATGCAATGTGTATCTTATAGACTCAATTGTATTTTCTGGGTATATTAGAACATTGCACATTCCTGAATCTGAAACTTCTTTCCTTACCACGCATATCCATAGAAATCATCGCAGGGATCTATATTGACATCTATAGATCTAAGTATCTCACTTGAGGCAAATATGCAGTGCTCGTTGAGACAAGGTAACTCATTGGCCGACAAGCAGTCTGGAAGCATATGCAATTAGTACATCTTTTAATAAATAAATTGATAGATAATATCGAACCGTAACTGTGACAATAATATAAGCGACATTTCCTTCAAAATTGTTCTGTTAATGTACCTAGGGATGTAAGAAACCATCGACAGATTTTTAATGGCGATACCACGACCTTTCCCTTGTATTATTTTTAGACCTTTACTTTAAAAAATAAATAGGGTCTATTAAGTTTAAAAAAAAAAAAAAAATTTGCGTAACAGGTCGAAGGAAGTCCGGCAGAACACATTAAGTATATATATTTTTGATCAGCATCACCATCCGAGTCGATATAGCCATGTCCGTCTGTCCGTCTGTCTGTATGAGCGCCTAGATCTCAGAGACTATAAGTGCTAGAGTCACCAAATTTGGTATGGTGGTTCGTCTATGGGCTAAGCAGATCAAGTTTATCTTAAAATTTTGACACGCCTCCTTCCGCCTCCGTGAATCGAGAACAAAATTTTTGAAATCCCATAAAACGAAACGAATTAAAGCTAGAGGTCTGAAATTTGGTCCTAATGTATCCTGATCATCCCGATCATCGCGATCGGTTAATAATCTCGGAAGTTATTCAAAACTCAATATTACTCAGTGTCGGACCTAAGGAAGAAGAAGAGCATATTGACGTTACAACGCGTTATGGGAACTATTAGTGTTACTCTTATTTCCATTTTGAAGAATAAGTAAAGGGTCTCTCATAGTTGACTTCGACTGTAGCCTTTCCGACTGTTTGATACTGTTGTTAACTGATACCTCGGTGTTTATGTAAAACATCGGTCCATTCAATAAATATTTATTAATTATGGAACTGTTCATCGATTTTTGATCGAACAAACGAGCGATGATGGGATTCCAACGAACGAAGAAAGTTGATGATCTACAAACAGGAACTTAGTTCGTTAACACACTGTGTATATTTAAGTTTTTGCTCTTAAAGTGCAATCGCCTTCCTATTAGCTCAAGTTACTACTGCTTTCAAAGCAACTTTTAGCTTTGAAAACATGTATGTAGCAAACCTTAAGGTATCGTACATTTTTGCCTGATGCATTAAGGTTTCCATCCAAATTCACATCCTTAAATGTTCCCCAAGTATTTTAAATATTATTTATTATTTTTATGATACTTCAAGTAGAATGCACTTCTCAAAGAAATCGAATTGACTGATAATTTGCTAATGTCGTCGCTTACATTAGTCTAGCGGTTAGTGCTCGATATGATACTTATGTATGTATGTATATTGTACTTACCCTTCTTATGGGGCTGGACATGTACCACATGTTTGGTGTTATCACTGGACCCATTGGACCACAGCACAGTGAGTAGCGTCAGAATAACAATGGCCATCACAAATGTGGTAATTAGAAGCCATTTTTCGGTTTTGTTCCGCGAACGCCAGTTCCATGTGGCCTGTTAATTGTAAACAACAAATATTCAGCATTATTAGTGGCATACATAATTGCATTACAAAGACCACCCGAGGGCGAGGGTTTCAGTTGCTCAGCATCTCTTTCAAGTGCAAATGCTTGAAAAGCGAATACATAAAATTAAACGAAAGATATGTACATATGCATGTATGTATGTATGTTCTCGCACTCTACTGTCGACACCAACCCAGTCAGATAACGGCATTGCGTTTGTGTGAGCAGCAACAGGCACGAAGCCCGTGACGTTTTATTGCTTTTCACTTCTTTACACTGTAGTACGTGTGCCGGCAGCGCTGCGGCAGAGCTAAATTATATGTATGTATGTATGTATGTATGCAAAGTGCATACCCAGCAAGCAAGGTTAGGAGCGCTAAAAATTATGTGTCTGAAAAGAACCGAGTTGAAGAGCGTTTTCGGAGTAAACACATAATTTGGAGCTTTTTCGGAGCACGTTCAGTGCTTTCTAAGCACGGGTTCATAAAAAGCTCTTATGTCTGAGCATATTCGGAATGAAAGTAAGCAATAATTAAGAAAAAACGGCGATGATAATAACGGAATGCAGATTCATGGGATAAGCAGAACGATGGACAATTCACAGATTTATTCAGTTAGTGCAATACGCACATGCAATTCAGACGTGTTTAGTGGAATATTGAAAGTGGGTAGATATATTAGTTTAAATTTATGAATTAATATTTATGGTTCCATAATTTTCTAATTTTGTTAGTTTTTTGGTCAAATATATCAAAACATCAAATATATCATGAAAAATATAACTTAATTTCGTTTTAGTCTCTTATTTATTACACTTTTTGCAAATAAACATGACCTCCAATAAAATGAACCTTTCAGGAAGCGATTCAAGTGCCCAAAAATGCAACTTTTATGTGCCTTTTCAGAGGGTTTTCAATACTTCATTTGGGAGGGAGAAAGCACATATATCTGTGTCAGAAAAGAGTCAGATTAGACTCAGAAATCTTCCACATTAAGTGCGACCATTTTCATAGAAAACAACGCTCTTTTCGGACACATTTTTGGACACATTATGACGGTGAATGCTCATGAAAAAGTGTCAGAAAATAGTCAGAAAACGCTCATATTGCTTGCTGGGTACGCGGTGGCGACAGAACTGAGTGTACTCGACTGCGGCCTACCCTATTTCTTGCTTAAAAGAATATTTGCAAAAGTTTGTTTACTTCAATGAACCTTCAAAACCAACTATGAACCAGACTCTAAATAATTGGTCAAATTTGCCTTAAATTTACAAAAAATATAGTTTTATGTGATTAACCAGTCGGAAAGGCTACAGTCGAAGTCAACTATGAGGGACCCTTTAATTATTATTCAAAATGGAAATAAGAGTAACACTAATAGTTCCCATAACGCGTTGTAACGTCAATATGCTCTTCTTCTTCCTTAGGTCCGACACTGAGTAATATTGAGTTTTGAATAACTTCCGAGTTTATTATCCGATCGTAATGAAATTTTTAGGATACATTAGGACCGTGACTCTAGCTTTAATATTTTTCGTTTTATGGGATTTCAAAAATTTTGTTCTCGATTCACGGAGGCGGAAGGAGGCGTGTCAAAATTTTAAGATAAACTTGATCTGCTTAGCCCATAGACGAACCACCATACCAAATTTGGTGACTCTAGCTCTTATAGTCTCTGAGATCTAGGAGCTCATACAGACCGACAGACAGACGGACAGACCGACATGGCTATATCAATTCGGCTGGTGATACTGATCAAGAATATATATACTTTATGGGGTCTGCCGGACTTCCTTCGACCTGTTACGCACATTTTGACAAACTTAATAGACCCCCTTTTACTTTTTTTTAAAAAGTAACGGGTCTAAAAAATAATTTAATTACATAAATACTTTTTGCGCATTTTAGCTAATTTCCATATTTCTGTTGCTGTTTGTAGTGCACAATTTGTTTAAATACGTAAGAGCTGGTCACACTTTCTTGTAGCGCCACCTAGTGTATTAACTATCAACTTTTGAGCAAACTTTCTATTTTCTATATAAAGTGTATTATCTGTTTAGCATTAAAAAAAAACTATAGTGTGCTATTTTATATAATTCACAATAAATGAATGTTGTCGGTATTTGCAACAATTTCTATTTACTATGTCAGAGTAGCATGTGCAATTAAGCACATTAAACATGTGAACTATATTTCATTTCCCATGATATACATTAATTTTAAACTGTTGTTTATTGGCAATTCAGTGAATCATACATATATTCCTAAAAGAACTTAATTACTCAATTTTGATACACATGTGTAAATACACAAATAAAAGTTTATTTTTCTTTTTTATGGTGTCCATAAATGTATTTACATTAACAGTTCAGTTTCTCACAATTCTGTGGATAAGCATTTCAACCATTTTATAAACAGAGAACACTTAAAGACAATATGTTAGCGAAATTAAAGGCGACACTCAGATAAGAAATAAAAAACAATGCAGAAATAGGTAAACCAATTGAGAGGAAGCTCCCAGAAGTCGTTCATTTTAAGTTGTTGGTTTGTTTTTTTTATTTTTTTAGAAATATGTATGAAAAAGGAAATTGTTTATTGGCATTTCAGTGATTCATACGTACATATATTCCTAAAATAACTTAATTACTCTATTTTTATAATAAATTTAAATAAAAAGAAAAGCATGTTCTTTCCAACAATGCTCGACGAGGAGATACCTTGAGCATCATGCAAAATTTCTTATCATAGACAGAAGTAACGGGCACAACCCGTGATTAAACGAGTATTTAATTAAAATGAATTCGCTGGTAATCTGATAATACACAAATTGTATGTAAATACACAATTAAAAGTTTGTTTTCCTTATTTTTTTTTATGGTGTACACACTTATTATTTGCATTAACCATTCAGTGACTCACAATTTGAAACATATTTTGTGAAATTATGAGAATATTTGAACACAATAGGTTAGCGGAATTAAAGGCAACACTCAGATAAGAAATAAAGCGACGCAGAATTAGTCGAAGTAAATTGAGAAGAAGCCTCCTCAAAGCCCCCTAAGAAATGTCGAGCACACAAAATGTTAACCGACATCGAGTAACCTTCAGACTAATAAAAATGTCGACGTTGATTTTTGGGTCATTGTCATGTAGGGGCGCGCCTCCCCTGACCCAGTCTATCCAGACAATGATTTTTTTAGTGGATCGTGGGAGCACGTGCATAATATATTTACTGATCTGTATCTGTATCTGTATCTGTAATCGAACTTACCCGTGCCGTGTGATAGCGTATCTGCATGCCTGGATGTCCCGTCGCCTCGTTCAGCTGTATGCCTCCAATTGAACTTGAATCATCTTCCGTAAATTCGGTCTGTTTGTAGCGTGTCATCTGTAAGAAACGAACGAAAGCGATTTAATGTGTGTCGGCTAGTTACAATCCGCATTATGTTAGTGAAAATGCGCAACGATCTAGATTAACATCCAGCTATAGTCGGTGCGACCTTAATTAAGTCGAATTTTATCAAGTAGTAAGTAAATTGCAAGCAAGCAACACCAAGTGATTTCGACGTCATACAGACGTAAACAATACTTCTCCAACGGATAGAAACTTCACTCAGATGCGTTAGAGAAATGTGAATTTTTTTATAAAAAAAAATATATTATCTAAAATGTGTTACACTTGGGAAAAACTAAGATAAAATCGATGTAATTTATATTTCTTAAATACAAAAAGTATTATTGATATACTATGCAAATTGAATAAACAAATGAAAATTAAATAATAAAGAAATGATAATTAAAATTATTAAATTATTATATATAATTCAATTTTACTTTTGTTGAAAGATTTAACATTGAGGAAATTACAACTAATATAATAATATATTAATTAAATTTATTTGACAATTGTAAAACATAACAGTGTAAATGCGTTTTTCTTCCACTTTCTCACATCGTACATATTCAACTATCGAGGGGTGTACGTAAGTGCTTGTTTGTTTATTTATTGTAGATTTGATAAAAGAGTATAATACTCAAACTTATCCGCAAAACACAAACAAAATCTCAAACGATGCCGGAATATGCGGGAGAATATCAATTTGTACTATTTGGCCTTTTACTTGAAGTACAGTCGAGGGAAGCTTTTTTGACCCCACCATGCTGTTCTCTCTCTCTCTCTCTATGACTTGTGCTTTTTCTCACATATTCTTTGACAGCCCCGATTCCCCCTTACCCACAAAATGACATATACCCAGCAGCTTTGCACAGATTTGGCATTTTTTCAGGTCACATCTACGTAATTTTAACCCATTGTTGTCCGACATATATTACTTTGCATGTCAATAGAGACAGCTGATCTCCAGTTGAGATTGTGAAATTGACAAGATCAGCACGTAGAGACAATTTATGGAAATGCCTAGCTAAATTGTTGTATGTATATTACATTTGATATGATTTTAACTCAAAATATATAGAAACTATTTCGAATATTTTATCTTTTTCTAATATTTATAAGATATTCTATTGTATTCTATAAACAAACAGTTACATATTTATACTTAATAAGCTTACACAATCGCATTACAATCTGTAAAGTGAGCATTACGCATTAAAAAAGTGTGGCGTAATGTGATTTATAATTGAAAGAAACCAAAGTGATGTAATTTATGGCTCATAAACTTATTTCAATAAAAATCTTACTACATTTCTTATTTATTATATATTTTATTTTTTAAATCTCACTTATGGAGATAACATATAAAATATTTGACTAACAAGTTATCCACATTGTATAATTCACACAGATAACGTATTAATAACACGACTATCTGAATTTAATCGTATACGTAGATTGTTCATGGGGTTGCAATTCATGAATTGGTCAGCAGCAGCCAACTTAACTCGAATGAATGAAGCACGAAAACGATTTAAGAGGAAATCGTTTAGACACTGAACTCAGCATTGTTGTATATGCATTAGAGCATTAGAACTTAAAATGTATAACTAATTGCGAATGTATTTCCATATGTTTTTCTTTTTATTATCTATAGGCGCATCGTTATCTATAATAGTATATAGATATTGATTACGATTTCATTGCTATTTGCGCATATAAAACTTTGTTTAAATTGTGCTCCCTTTAATAATCCCAAATATCCAGTCCCACCCAGGCAAATTCCCCACTCTCCTGCACACACACCACTCACACACATACACCTACCGTGCGGCAATCGGTGAGCCACATTTTTAGCAATTAGGCGACAGCTACAACAAAATTAACAATGAATATGCACGTAAATATTCTCAGTTTATATTGTTGTTGTTGTTTGTTTAGTGTCTTTGTTTTTGTTTTCGTGTTCGTTGTTGTTGAGCAAATGTTGGCGCGCGTAGGGCTAATTGGGCGTCTAGATCTCAGACTGGTCGACAAAGGGAGGCCAGTGATAACGCGTGTACACAATATCCGATGTTCATCCCATGACCGTTGAATGTGCACTGAGCGATGCCGAGCCACGATACCGCGCTGCTTCGATACCGATGCTGATGTTGATGCCGATGCCGATGCCGATGCCAATGCCAATGACGATGACGATGACGATGATGGTACCCATGAACGAGGCGAATCCGAAACTATAGCCATACATACATATGTATATGGCTCCTGGGTTCGGGTCTCGCATTCAAATAGTTTTGCACCATCAGCAAATTAATTGACTCAATTGTGTAACTGAGTGTGCGAATGAATGTTTGAGTGGGTGTATCCATATGTCCAAACATTGCCTTGAACTTGAATGTATAGCGTGCAAGAATTCGCTAAAGATCACCATCATATTAATTGTTATTACCATACTACAATTGATTGGCATGCCACTGTCAATATTAACGTTGTCTCAATTCTCAATTTATTTAAAAATCGTTTTACTACATATATCTATATATAGTATATATAGTATATAACTTTAGTGTAGTACGAAGACGAATGTGTCTGGCATTGTATGCCTTAATAATAACTACTAAGTACTCGTAGGTTTATAGACATTAAGTTAATTATCCTACAATTCGAGAAGCAGCAGGACAACAAATATTGATGTAAGCATTTTCTGAACTATAGTAAGACTTTCAATAAGAAAACCTATTAAAAATATAATCAATAACATATATGTATACTGAAAAGAATATTCAAGTAAATCAATTTGTACTAATCTAGATTGATAACTGATGCAGTAAGTGGAATTTCGCAAATATATTACTTTAATATTAATTGTTATAAATGTAAGCACATTAACATAGAATTAGACAACGCTATGTACCCAAATATTCCATATATACTTTATATAACAATTTCAGTTGAATATTTCTCAACAATATCCACAATTTTACATATACTACATATTGCAGTTGCTCTTGTAACTTTTGCTTGTAATCATATATCCTTTTTCTTTAACACTCTTTGGTAGTGTAGTTAGTGAAAAAACGAAATATTTAAGATATGTCCAATATAAGAAAATCATCCACATTTCCCTCACTTTACATACCAAAACAAAATGAATCTCATATTTTTCCTATTCACAATTCAGTTGAATCAATTTGTGATTGCGTCATGTGTCGCATAGGCAGTGTCCACTGTATTTATTTTGTATTGACTTTCAATATGCTGGCAATGCCCATTTATCGCTATCGACCGAATTTGAGTACTCCGACCAAATGAAAACTGTTGCGCAGTTCATTTTTTTGCGTTTTTCTTTTAGCTGCCAATTCGTTTGGTTGTGAGGGATGACGGCGTGTTCGCCGCGGGGTGGAAGGGCAATATTTGCTCAAAGCTAGCCGCAACATGCACAAGAAATGTTGAACCCATGTAAACACACGAGGAAAACTTGCCACTCTCCAATGTAAACAGATAGTAAAACGCATTTGCTTTCAATAAGAAATATTTTTGTACTGCATGCGAGTCAAACACGAGAATGATACTTAGACTTAATCGATTGATATTAATAAGTTTGGCTAGAGAAATGCAAGATGTTTGCATAGCAAATAATTTGAATCTGAAACAATATAAGCTTCTCGATCTTACACTTTTCCATAAATTAACACCGAGATATGAACAAGTGATCCGAATGTCTCAGCTAAACGCCAAACTGACAAATACTAAACAAACTTCAGTTTTTCAAGTACCATATTTGTGCCAAACTGTCACGAGGTGTTAATCACATAAAAAGGTGAGTGAAATAAATCATAATACTCGTATATCATATTCATAAATCAACCTTATATTGCTCAACGGCATCAACTACTCGACATTTACTGGAAAACCCAAATATCCGTCAAACAATATATCCAACTAAATCAAATGTCGTTTGATTTAATATTTCTTTGAAGCAACGCTTTCAGAAGATTAAGTTAAGATTTGCACAATACTCAAGGTGGCTAAACTTCCACATTTTGGGAAAATATTGCTTCAATGGTCTAAACCATAGAGCGAGATATCGGTTCGGTTCAATAACCAGTTTAATGCAAAACCAGTTGGAAAGGCTACAGTCGAAGTGGACTATGAGAGACCCTTTACTTATTCTTCATAAAGGAAATAAGGGTAACACTAAAAGTTCCCATAACGCGTTTCAACGTCAATATGCTCTTCTTCTTCCTTTGTCCCTACACTGAGTAATATTAAGTCTTGAATAACTTCCGAGTTTATTATACGATCGCAATGAAATTTTCAGGATGCATTAGGCCCCCAATGCTTGTCTGGTGTGCTAAAACTCAAGGCTCCAGTTTTAAAATTGACCATTATATGGGATTTTAAGTTTTTTTTGAAAAAGTTCCGAGATTATTATCCGATCGCGATGAAATCTTCAGGATACGTTAAGACCCTGATACCTGTGTGCCAAAATTCAGGACTCTAGCTTTAATATTTTTCGTTTTATGGGATTTCAAAAATTTTGTTCTCGATTTACGGAGACGAAAGGGGGCGTGTCCAAATTTTGACATAAACTTGATCTGCTTAGCCCATTAACGAACCACCATACCAAATTTGGTAACTCTAGCTCTTATAGTCTCTGAGATCTAGGCGCTCATACAGACAGACGGACAGACGGACGGGCGGACAGACGGACATGGCTATATCGACTCAGCTGTTGATGCTAATCAAGAATATATATACTTTATGGGGTCTGCCGGACTTCCTTCGACATGTTACGCACATTTTGACAAACTTAATAGACCCTTTTTACTCTTTTTATGTAGGTCTTTAACAGAATAAATACAGCGTATCTTACATTCGAGCTCACTCGACTGTTGCCCTAACGACTAGTTATCTTTATTAGGTACACATTATAAGATTTTAATTTTAAATTCGACTTAAGAATCGTCTCGATTTTGATTGCTTTCATCTGCGTCCAATCAATGTTATATTCAACCAGTCGGAAAGGCTACAGTCGAAATCGACTATGAGAGACCCTTTACTTATTCTTCAACAATGAAATAACAGTTACAAACTTACAGACTTATATATAAACCTAAATATATTTGACGCTGCTCAGATTAGCTTCCGATTAATTAAATATAATCGCTTATGTTACACTTGAATTATTAACATACAAATGTTAATCTTAACATAAAAATGTTAGTCTTAGCATACAAATGTTAATCTTAACATACGAATGTTAATCTTAACATATCTGCACATTTCCTGCACATTTCCTGCCATTGTACATTCGATAATTTGTTTGCTTCAAATCTCCGGTGTTTATTGTCCGATTTTGATGAAATTTTTAGTACGCATCGAAAGGAAAGTAAATTTTATGTATGCCGATTTTGGAACTTGTATCTTTTAAATTACTCGAGTTATTAGGGTTTTCCGATTTTTGGGGGCGGGAGGGGGCGTGGCAAAATTCTAAAACAAACTTGACCTTTTCGGGGGTCACAGGAGTATTGTCACCAAATTTGGTGACCCTAGCTCTTATAGTCTCTGAGATCTAGGCGTTCATACAGCAGGACAGCAGGACAGACGGACAGACGGACAGACGGACAGACGGACAGACGGACATGGCTATATCGACTCGGCTGGTGATGCTGATCAAGAATATATATACTTTATGGGGTCTGCCGGACTTCCTTCGACCTGTTACGCACATTTTTTTTTTGACAAACTTAATAGACCCTATTTACTTTTTTAAAGTAAAGGGTCTAAAAAAAAGGTAATACAAAAATGCTAGAAATTACACAAATAAAATTGTCGAAATATTTATAGAAAAAGCTGAAAACAAAATGCCGCGTCTTATTAAACATTCACTCGTATATTTATACAATATGAGAAGCACGTGTTAAACTAATCGCAAATTTTGTAAATATTGCAAAATAACCAAATATAAAATAAAAAAAAAATATCGTTTTCTGTATCAAAATTTGAATACTCTTGTTAACATAAGGGTTTAATTTTTAAAACGTAAATATATTGAATGTAAATATCAGTAGCAATTGAAGGGGTCTGAGATCATCAGATATCTATAAGATTTGTATATTTTACCCAAGATTTGGGTGCGAGACTGAGTCATATCTGATATTATGAAGAACTATTAAAATTGTATACCATAAAATCGTGAACACTTTGTAATCTCACCTGATGAAATTAAATTGAAATTCTACAGAATGTTCTTAGTATTAAAGAGGATAACAGATTATTTTCGCGCAGAAATACAGTAAGATTTTAAGATCGCATGTTCTCTAATCTATTGAAGATATGAAAATAATTTTAATGCAGTGTTTTTCAGTAATCTTTTGATATATTTATTAAGGCACTTCATTGTAGGTATTTCAACTAAAATCTTGAATCTAAGAAAAACCAAAACTTGAACCTTTTTAAATCACAGCGTATTTTGCTCAAGATAATTTTGAGTGACTATTAATGATCGAATTATGATTTTTATATTACAATTGCTATTTCTATCCTTTTGAACACATCGTCAACTATTTTAATTATCCTATTATGGAATTGGATAATTAATTAAAATAATTAAATTGACATTAAAGATATTAGTTTCCAAGTGAGTTACAAAAAGAGTCCTTGCTCAACGATTGAAGACCGGGAATTGGGCGTTTCGTATTTAGAAAAACCAAGCTAAGATGGTTAACTCAAGTTCTAGTATTGTATAATTCATCATCCAATAATTTGTTTAAGAAAAGGGGCAGATACGGTCCGAAATGAACCTAAAATCATTTTTACTGAACCCGAGGAGAGACTTATGACTTGTAATGAAATGGTCAAAAAAGTTCTGCAGAAACAATGTGCCGATTTAATGATAAGAGGCCGAAGAGTCGGGGACAAACCGATAGTAGGAGCGGGAGCGATAGTAGGCAACGATATGTCACAGTCGAAGCCGACAATGAGAGACCCCTTACCTATTCTTCAAAAAGGAAATAACAGTTACAATCTTAGATACTTTTATATGTAAACCTTCAGGTTTCAATTAATTCACTAAAATGGGCAAATACCCTATAGTGTGTTATAATAACTTCCGAGTTTATTATCCGATAGCGATGAAATATTCACAATTCATTGGGATCCTGCATTTCGTTCGGTTTGCCAAAATTCAGGACTATAACTTTAATATTTTTAGTTTTATGAGATTTCAAAAATGGTGTTCTCGATTTATGGAGGCGGAAGGGGGCGTGTCAAAGTTTTAACATAAACTTGATCTGCTTAGCCCATAGACGAACCTACATACCAAATTTGGTGACTCTAGCTCTTATAGTCTCTGAGATCTAGGCGCTCATACAGACAGACGGACAGACTGACTTGAGGAACATGACTCGGCTGTTGATGCTGATCAAGAATATATGTACTTTATGGGGTCTCCCAGACTTCCTTCGACCTGTCACACACATTTTGACAAACTTAATAGACCCTTATACTTTTATAAAGTAAAGGGTCTAATAATTCTCGCTTAAAGGGATTTAAAAATGTTTTTTTCTATTTACGCATGCGGAAAGGGGCGTGGCAAAATTTTAACACAAACTGGTTCTGCTTAGCCCATAGACGGACCAACATACCACATTTGGTGTCTCTAGCTCTTATAGTCTCTGAGATCTAGGCGCTCATACAGAGATACGGACAGACAGACAGATAGATGGACATGGCTAAATCCACTCGCTTATTGATGCTGATCAAGAATTGTATAATTTATGGGGTCTGCCAGACTTCCTTAGAGTTACTTTTGACAAACTGAATAAACCCTTATACGTTTTTAAAGTAAAGCGTCTAAGAAGTTGAAGACTAACAAAGTGCAATAGCCGACTAAAATTTTTCAATAAGCACATAGTTCGTCTAGTTTCCATCTTGAATTTAATTATATTTGCAATATGTTTGGCGCTAATCGACCCCGAAGAAGAAATGATAAGCAAGACGTTGACAATTTGGTGGTTTGGGCTTGCATTTTGATGATGTGTCCAAAAGGATAGATTAAAGAAACTGCGACAACACAAGATAATTCGAGCATTAATAATCAAAGTAATTGCACGAAATAAGTTGCGACATGGAAATCGTTCATAGTTTAAGTGTAATTTAGTACAAAAATATAAAATCAATAAAACACCTTTACAAATATCACAAGAGTGCTGAAAAGACTGCGTTTAAATATGTTTGATATCTTTAATAGTTTTGCGGTTATCCGATCTTAATATCGTACTGTACCTCAGCACGAAATAAGCTATTAGCCATTGTAATATGTATATGATTCAGATAATATGTATATACTTCATAATTTAGTAAAATCATAATACTCTCAGAGCAAGGGTATAAGACACAAACAAATTATTAATCAGTATAGATTTGGCAAGCTGCGCATATGTACGATATTTATGGATGGACGTATACACAAACTCTGATGGTTGGCGAATTTGTGAGGGGGTATGGTGAAGGGCGGTGGGGGGGGGGGGTGAAATGAGCGGGAGTATTGGTGAATAGAACCTTAAAAATGCAATTCCCAGCACAGCAACAGCAGCAGCTGTTCATGCGCCAAATTGCATTTGCAGGCAAGTTCAACTTTCGTTGCCATCGCATAAATGTAATCGAACCCAATCACACACACACACACACACACACACACACACACACACACACACACATACACAAGCAAACACTGCAAACTTTATCTCGCTATCTCTTTCGCCTGACACTGGTTGGCTTATCTGACATATGTTAGACTCACATACATACATACATACAACTGTATATGTCTTGTATCAAAATGGCTGCAGGCTCCGTTTACAGTGCAGGCCTTGCAATTTATGTATACCACACTAACTGTGTGTGTGTGTCTCTGTGTGTGTGTGTGTAGTAAGTAGTGTTAGTTGGACGGGGAGGGGCAACTGCGTGCTGATTAAATTGCGAAACCAATTATAAATTTTCATTTGCTACAATTGAATGCCAAAAGGGGGGAGACAGAGAAAGATAGGTGAAGTGGCGGAGAGCGAGAGGGGTTGATAGTTGCCAACAGCAGCAGTCGATGGCCTGCAGCATTGTTGATATCGCACACACTCACACTCACACACACACACATGCACACGCACACTTTTATATAGTAGAATGGGAGCGTAAGAAAGAGCGGCCTACCTTTGCGCTCATTTTATTTATGCGCCTGAATAGATGCAATAATTATTTTTTCTCTCTTGCTATTGCTGTTTTTCGTTGTTCTTGTTGCTGTTGTTGCTGTTGTTGTTGTTGTTGTTCTTGTTGTTTGTTATTGCTGTTGTTCCTGTTCTGTTTGTCTGATTGTTGATTTGTTGTTGTTATATTTGAAATAGTACTAAACTTTACAATTTGTGCGCTACTTTTCACTTATTTGTTGCTACTGCTTAAATCTTTTTATGTTATTTCTTTTATTATGTTTATGTTTTTCTCTTAGTATGATTTGTTATTGTTTTGTGCTTTGCTGATTAAGCTGGCGCTGGCCAAAGCGTTAATTTGTTTTGAGCCACATTCTCGCTGCCCGTTTTGTTTATAATTTACAATTTGCAAGGAATTAACGACTACAAAAAAAAATGTGGCAACTGCTTTGGCTGCCGCTGCTGGCGCTTGTGCTGCAACTGAAATTCCACCACCAGGGCCAGCAGATTGAAAGCCAAGTCAACGGCGGACCGAGCCGAGCAATGTCACTATCAAGCCGAAAGCCAGAAACATGCATACACACACACACGCACACACACACACACACACATACGCATACACGCACAGCAATGGCGGGCCGAGCGTCAATGCTGTGAAAAGTTTTCGCTACCCGTTGGAAAAACAGCAACAGCATTGAAGAAAACAACAATAACACACAAGTGTAGTAAAAGCGCTCAACACACGACAACACACACACACACACACACGTAAACATACCCTTACCTAGTTCCAAAACTCGTTGGAGGGGATGACCTGCCCTACTGGAGTATTCCCTTCTTGGATGTCGATTACCAGTTCAAAGCGCCACTGCGTGCCCAATGCGCAGTTGCAGAAGAAGTAACAAGTGGCAACGCTTATCAGTGTTGCCATATCTACGATTTCAATCTAATCGCCAGATGGCGTTGCAATGCCAGTCACAAAATTACATAGCAATACCTTTTTTTTTTTTTGGAAGAAATTTCCACTTAAATGAAATATGGAAAATCCTATACACAGAGCGAAATATGCCGTACTAAAATTAAGTACGAATGACCTCGAATTAAGTATTTCCCATTCTTAAAATCCATACTTGAAACAAGTACGAATTACTGAAAATGAGTGAACAAATTCTTAGACCAAGTACAAATATTCTTGATATAAGAGTAAACAATCTTAAATTAAGTAGAAATCCAGATTTAATAGATATGAGTATGAAAATTCGAGATATAAGTTCGGAACTCGGGCTCGAAACAGATTATCACAGCGAATACCCAGTGAACAAGTTTGTGACATCTTATATCAAGATTTATTAAACTTAAATCATTTTTGTGATTTCTGGCTTAGAATTCCCAAATGGTTCTAGCTTGTCTGCTATAAGAAGCATTTCAATGGGCATCGAGAAGTTAAGACTATATTCAACAGGAGGATAATTTTCTGTAGTCAGTCTTCGCCAACTTTCACACTATCTGAAAGTCTTTGACACCCATGCTGGTAATTTCGACAATTTTTTTAGGCAGCATGTGGTATTATTTTAAGAACATTTTACACAATCAATCTATGCTTACACAATTCTGATTTAAGACTGCTGTAAGCAAATATCCATAATCATATTTGTATTTTGAGATACTTTTGTACTTAGTTACAGAATTTAAGTGACTCAGAACAAGAGTGAATTGTACTTAAATCAAGAATGAATATACTTAGTTCAAGTATGCTTCGAACTCACTTTTAAGTTTGAAAATACTTAATACTTAAATTTTCAAACTTAAGAAATCGTACTTGAATTAAGATTGAGATTCTTGACTTCGGTAATTTCATTCTTAGTGAGAAATCAAGTATGAAATGTGGCGTTTTAAGTACGAAATACTTGATTTTTTCGCTCTGTGTAGACCATATTATAAAAAAAATTTAAAAAAGTCTAGACTTTGCTGGCCGAAAGAAAGTGTTCTCACATTCATGAGCGTCCAAACTTAAACTGTCAATTTTTAAAAACAATATATGCAAAAACAACCATAACAATGGGGACCCCGACGGTCTTATACCCTGTGGCAGTCAGTCGGCGTCAAGAGATCAAGTTCAAGCTTCTATCTCTTACCATCTCTGAGATCCTTTCATTCATACGGACAGACGGATGAACAAACGGACATGACTCGATTAGGCTGCTGATGCTGAACAAGAATATATACATTCTTTATGGGGTCTGCCAGACTTCCTTAGATCTGTTACATAATTTTAACAAACTTAATATACCCCCACAGGGTATACAAATAAAAAATAAAACTCTAAAATAACTATTGAGTGCGTCAGTCAGCTGGTAAGGTTATGGCGTTTGTTCTTGGGACACTCGCGGTTTTAAATTACAAAAATATATAAAAATATGTAAATAATTTTATAATCAAAATAGTTGATAAATGCTATAATTCCAATTCATTTCTATGGTGTTAATTCCCTTAAAATCAAAATCCAATTTGTACAGCCTGTAGACAAAATTTCTTTTAGTCAGAACTTAAACATCTTACTCTTATTTATTTATTTATTTATTACGACTAAAAGCAGTCTACAAAAAATTATGGAAAATTGTTAAATACCATTAAAAAATAATATTTTAAAATAAGCAATTAAAGTTATTTGTATAATTAAATATTATTCTAAATTAAAACTGAAAAAAGAAAATTAAGAAATCTGAAAGCAAAGGTAATCAAAATTATGACTTTAAATGATGCAACATTTGTTCCAAGGATTGGGGAAAATCCCAGAAAAAACCCAATCAGAACAATAAATATTAGTATAACAGTTAGTGTTGGTATAAGTATAAATATTAGTATTATAATATAAAATTAGGAATAAATGTAAATATAGGTATCAAGATGAGTATAAGTTAATATATTATTAGTTATATTTAAGTATTAGTATTGGTAAGGTTAAGGTTATTCGAAAGCTAACGAATTTACAACTAAATTATTATTTATGTAAAGTAAAGAGTTAAAGCGAGCCACTGTGCAGCACGGCATTGGAGAGTGTCCAGAGCTATACACTCCCACAACTTCGTTCCATATCTTTTTCAAAATGACTATGGAATAATAAACTCAATAGGAATTCAAGATACATTGCGTCGCTGAGCTGACAAACAGTGTCAAAACATAAATAGCAGAGTGTACGAATATGTGTTAGGGTATCTATGTAACTGCAGTAACTAACTAACTGCAAATATGCAACAGAAGCAAATTCTCATAAATAAAGATCCACTTAGGATCACGAAGTACACAAGACGTCGCGACGTCCATTTCAAACATTAAATAACAGAGGCGTTGAAAAGGGGCAAGGGAAACACATGGTCAGTCTGTTTAAGTTGATAATTGCAATGGGCTATATTGTTGATAAACACTTTTAATCGCTATACGCCGCTTGCGTCTCAGTTATTAAAAACATTATCACCGTAAAATAACTTAGGCTTCAAAATAGTTTTTGATTAAAGCAAATAGTATTTACAAGAGTAAGGTACTGAGAGAATAGAGCCCCTACATTTGACCCAAGGTCTAAAAATGTACTGATGCGCTCCAGTCAAATACATATCTTACCATTCTTATAAGTTTCTTCAAACAAAAAATGAATTTGAGCATAAACATAATACAGAATCACGCCACTCTCATGACCCGGAAAGAAGAAAAAAATTGAAGCCAATCAAAAAACCAAGTAAGAACGTTTTAGTCGAGTGTGCACTACCAAGAGATACCCTGCGTCCAGTTCCAAAAATACCCTTATACGTATTTGCACACACAATCGAATGTGTGCTCAATTTAAAACTTACAAACACGAACGAGCATGCCGCAAACTTTGTCTTCCGGAATACAATTATTTTTTGTTATCCTCTGATATTATAATTTGATCGTGATGGAATATTCTGTATAATACCTTCAGGCTACGATACTTATCATGTTTGCCAAAACTCTAGTCTATAGCTTTAAAGTTGCTCATGTAATTCGAATTTATATTCGAAATATAAAATAAATTGGATCCGAAAATGGTATAAGAGGAACCTACATAGCAAATTTCCAGTCTCTAGCTTTCATATCAACTTAATCGACTCGGCTGTTGATACTGATCAAGAACATATATATATATATATATATATATATATATATATATATATATATATATATATAGATATATCATAGGTAGTACATACATTTTCACAAAGCTGATATACCCTTCTTGCCCATTTTCAATGGCCAGAATAATAATAATCTACATGAAAGTGAATTAGAAAAAATTAAATTAAAGATTAATTTTCAATAATTTTTAGAAGAACATCTATGAAAATAGATTCATAATAGCCACAAATATATATAATATATGCAGCTTATACCCTACCCAGAATGTCAGGCATATCAACATCATTTACAACGCTATAGAGACAAAAATGAGTTGAGTGTTATTTAGTTGTCATCGCCAAATAATTGGAAATCCCTGATAATCACTATTTTGAAGGAGAATAAGACGTTGTCGTAATATCAATTACAATGAAAATCTGCGTAAGTTCAGAGAATTGCCTAGACATAACAACTTGAATTTGATAAATAATTAAGTTAGATTTATAGAATATGCAAATTATGAAAATAATATTATTCAAATTCGTGCAGAATCCAGCTAAATTTTGTATCTATCAGAAATTTCCAGACCGTTTGCTTATGACACTTTTAAGTTACGATATATGTATGTATTTATATTAGCCAAACTGAGGCAAGTGGCTTTGTTGTTTCTTGAGGTATCCCAACCAAACTCGCAGATTGTGTACTTGTAATTGCATTACACAATATGAAGAAAATAGAAAATATGTCTGCAATAGGAACGATCAATTGAACAGTGAATACAAAGCTTTATTGTGTTTCAATGAAGTCTTCTCTTTTAATATTTTATTTATCGTATCTGTTATTTATGTGTAATAAATGTATTGGGTCTATAAGTTTTAACAGTGCAGTAAGTCGTAAATCACCTAAATTAAATAAAATAAAGATATAAAGACGCTTGCAGCTTTTTTAACACATGAACAATTTGATATTGTATTAACATTTAATCGAAACCTTTACTCGGCTTGTCAATTGATGTTTCAACTTAAGCAAAATAATTTTATGTTATTTATTATTTTTACATAACATTTTATTATTCAATAAAATCAAAATCGTAATCAAAAATTTAGTGGGTGCAAGATACTGAGAGCGAATGAATATCATTTTTAGACCCTTTACTTTAAAAAAGTATAAGCCATGTCCGTCAGTCCTTCTGTCCGCCTGTCCGTCTATGAGAGCCTAAATCTCTGTTATAGCGTTTTGCAATAGGGTGATTACTTTGGCCCCACCCAGTACAATGGGTGGATTACCATTACTAAGTAAATTTTATCACTTAATTTGCAGTCGGTTATGTAGGATTTGTGAGCGAAATTTGGAAATGAGAGACTCTATGTTCATTACAGGAGTGACACTTTATATAAATTCCAAAACTGTATATCTCATCTATTAATGATTGTCCAAGAAGACCTGCTTTAAATTAATCAACCGTCTGGGCCACGAAATTGCTCAACATAGCAAATTTAACATTTTCGCCGCAATTCGGCAGCTGAGGCGTCTCATTTATCTGAGAGAGCGCTGCTCCAAGCGAGCCGGCGAATTGACAAGAACAACGGCGGGAAGTTACAAATCTTTCATAGCTCGGTTTTTACTATTTACATATAAATTATGTATTTTATTTTGGTTTTCTTTAAGTGAACATATAAAAAAGCACTAGAGTGAAAAGGTCATAAGCAATTTTGTCAAAAGAGGATATGGCTGATTGTTAAAATTTTTAAGCATCTAATAAAACATAAAGAAAACATATTTATGTCGTGCGCCACAAAGTAGGCAGTGAATATTTGTATAAATGTAGACGTAGCTTTTGATGGCGTGGCTTCTTGCACCTAGGAACAAGCTGTCACTGTTCAGCAAAGTCGCGATTTTCAAATCTATTTTAAGTCCGATTTGGAAGTACGCACTGCAAATTTATGGCATTGCGGCCAAATCAAACTTAAGTAAAATAAAAGTTTCGCAGTCAAAAATCTTAAGGCGAATGTCCAACGCTCCGTGGTACGTTCGAAACAGGGACATCGAACGGGATCTAAGAATTCCTAAGGTGGGCGATGTTATGCAACGTCACTCATCCAATTATATTCAACGCCTTGGTGGTCACCCTAACGCACTGGCCAGAAGATTAACTAGATCACCTAAGAAGAGAAGGCTCAAAAGGTGCCATCCATTGGATCTCCCCACAAGATTCCTTCATTGATCATTTTCTATAAAATTGTAAATTTCTGTAAATAGTACTTCCATATATGTAACATAAGAGTATTTATGCATAACCTGTGATCAATTTTGTCCTATTCGCTAAATTTAAAACTAGATTAAGTTGCCATTAATGGTAACAAAAAACTTGTTTAAATAAATATACAAATTTTTTAACAACAACAAAAAAGACGTAGCTTTTTCTTTGGCAACTAAAAGTAGGCAATGAATTTTGATCCCTATTATCCCTTATTAATTTTTTTTAATCTTTCTTTATAATATACTTACATTTATTTATTTATACTACTTGCTGAAATGGCAGCTTGGGCAGTTTTTCTAAGCTCCCTTGGAAACAAGGCTACAGCTCAGTCAGCTGATGATTTAAAATCTGACAACTAGGTTCCTTGTTATATAAAATAATTTGAGCGATTGCTGCCTTAAATGTTGTTAGACAAATTACTTATTAATAATTTATATTTCGATTCAAAAAATAAAAGTTGAAATATGTTATCTAAACTTAATCATTTTCATTGCCATTTATTTCATAGATTTGGTTCAGTTTTTGTTGCATAATATTTTAGCAACATTTACCATATGCAATTTAGATACAAAATATGCAACCTAACCTAGATCACAACGCGACTATCTATATGAAACCATAGATATATGTCGAATATTACTCTTAATTTGTCTTAGTTTGTTAATTAGTACTTTATCATGTTGTGCATAATTGCAAATTAAGTTCAAGTGCAATATGAAGTGGCAAAGAGATTAAAAGAATTTTAAATAAAGATTTAAAGAATTTTTAGAGATATATTAGAATATTGAAATGTTTAAGTTCATTCTTTTAAAATAGCGAAACTTTAAATAGTCGATGGCTTTGGTCCAAAATAATTAAGTGTTTCAAAAAATTGTTCATCAATCACTTAATTGATTAAATTAATTATTCTGGATTGTGCAAATCTGATTTGTTAGTGTTTAATTTGCTTCAATCGAAGTACGTAGCAAAAGTTATACAATTTTTAAATAAACAGAAGTAAAAACATACGTAATTTAACTTTATGCAGTTATGTATAAACACATTTAAATTATATAAATATATTATTTATAAGTGTTGTTTTTTTTTCCTTTTCTACTGATATGACAACTAGCTGTTTGACATGTAATAATATTATCCTTTAGAGCGGAGCGGCAATGCACAAACTGACATACACTGAAAGATGTTTCCTCGTCTCGTTCTTTTTATACCCTGTGGGGGTATATTAAGTTTGTTAAGTGTATATAACAGGCAGAAGAGAGCATTGCCGACAGAAGGTTCTCAGAAATGGTAAGCACTTGATCTCCCACAAATGATTTGCAGACTTTTTAAGTATAGGGCATTATAATATCGAAAATACTTCAATGAAGCATCTGCGAAACTATGAACTAGAGACTTCCAATTTGGAATGTAGGTTCCTGAATACCATACGCAGATCAAGTTTATTTTCAATTTTCGATATCTCACCCTCCGCCCACGCAAATAGAAGAAAGCCTCCAATTCCAAGATAATTCAGTCTAACATGACTGATAGTTCAAGTATAACTCACGCTGAGAAATTTGCTGCAAGTTTCCTCGCAATCGACCCATAAATAAGGGAGATATTAAGGAATTTGTTTTAATCCCATTTTGTGGCAAAAGCGAGAGAGCATATGAAAATTCCATTTGCGCAAACGAGAAAGCATATGATAATTAGAGTTGGGTCGTTCCGTTCTGAAAAAGTTCAAATGAACGAGTCACTGAAATGAACGAGTGAACTTATTCAGTCTTTCATGAACTATATTGTTAATTTTGCTCAGCGGGTCCGTTGCATGTGAACAAATTTTTTTTATCTTTTTCAGCACTGGAGTCGTTGAAATTCGAAGAATTATATTTGCTTTTTATTAAAATTCTATTAAAATGTCCAAAAGAGAGCGCAGTTCAGTTTGGAATTATTTTAAAGCTAGTGAAGATGGAAAGACCGGCAAATGCATATATTGCAAGGCCTTGTGTGGTGGAATCAACGCAAATTAATATATCCCAAGCTGTACAGCTTTGTTTTAAAGCGGCTTTGCATTTTGGCTACATCTGTACCGTGTGAGAGAACCTTCTCAATTACCGGACAAATCATAACAGACAGACGTTGACTATTGCTTCCTGAAAAAGTAGACCAGCTTACTTTTTTACACAATAACATGTACAAAAACAAATAGATATAAGTAAAACATGAAGTTTATTATTTCAATTTGATCTCATAAGATCCTCAATATTATTGTTTGTTTATCTTTTTTTTATATTCATATGTAATTTTAAGTCAAAAATATAAATACAAATGGAAAAACTTTGAAGAAATCCTAAAACTAACAAACATTTATTTCATTTTTTCATTTTCTAATTATAAGCTTCAAATTAATTTTTCTATAAAGGAATGGTTGTGAAATCATCTTAGTTAAACAAATTGACCGGTCTCGATGACCGTTTTACATCGCTTATAAGCAATTGACCAACTGATCAGAATGACCTATTCATCTTTCATCGTTCATGACAACTGAATAATGAATTAAAGACAACTGAATAGAAACCCAATCGATCTTAGTTCATGACAACTGACCAACTGAATAATGAACTAAATGACTGATTTAGTTCACGACTGAAAAATGAACGAGTGAACTTATTCAGCACATTGAACTAGAAATCCCAACTCTAATGATAATCTGTTGATTTGCGCTGTCGGCCGCTGTGTGGCGCCTTACATTGTGTCAGTGTGGCTCGTTACATGGAGTCAGTGCAAAATACTGACGGCCACACTCAGAACTATACATTGTAAGGTAAATTAATTTACACGCGTTAGTTTACACGCGTGTTTGTTAAGATAACACAGCGTAAATTAACAGAGTAACAACGCTAAGCAATTTGCTGCAAGTTTCATAGCGATTGACCCACAAGTAAAGGAGATATTAACGAATATCTTAAATTGACATTATTTCATTATAATTGTCCAGTTATTCAACACTGTCCTACAACAGTTTGAGAGTTGTCCAGCACTGATAAACTGAATGATTACTATTATTATATTACATTATATTTGCGATTGCTAACACGTATGGTTGGCAATTCTACGTTTCTATCATAGTATTAAAATAATTAAATTTTTGTGCATTACCAAAACTTATATATGAAAAACGGGTTATACAGAATAACCTCAGTTTATTATTAATAATGGATAAAGTCTGTAATATGCTTTATAATTAGATACAACGACGACTGGTGGTTTTAAATTAAGAATCGAATCTCGCCACTGAACTCTGACGACGATCCAACCGGCTGCTGCTGCGACTGTTGTACTCCTGTTCTCAACTCTTACTACTGTTCTCAGCTCTGGCACGACTGTTCCCAACTCTTGTACGACTGTTATCGACGCTTTTATGTCGATAGCTACATGCCTATCCACCTTCCACGACAGACCGATACCTTCTAGTACCGCCTGTTATGTCCATCTCTGTCACATATATGGGCATTACCATGATGTCGCACGGGACAATCGTACACATTGTAAGTGGTAAAAAGGTCAAAGTAAGACGGATTTTCAAAATTATTTTTCCAATTAAAAGTAGTTCTTGATTAGCCCTATAATTGGTGCTAAGGTCGATTTTGAGGAACTATTCGTATTGTAGATTTTTACAAAAAATCAAGGCATTCGCACGGGACAAAAATAGAAGTGGTTTTTTTGGAGATCAATTTAATCTCAGATTTCAGCGAGAGTTTGGGCAATATATTCACGCAAATTTCTGATAAATGTTATGCATTGATGTCTCTTTAAAATGGTTATAGTTTTGCTCAAATATGATTTCTAGTTTTTTTTAAAATTAAATAAAGCCGTATTCGCACGGGACATGTCGCACGGGACACCGAAATATGCGATAATGCAAAGCCGAAATTATCGTAACTTGCAATCGCATACTTTCTTATACATTATTTTTTGACTCTTTGTACCTTTTTCAAAGATTTGGAGTACCATAAGACAATGCATAATAACTTATTCTGAGAATTTGTATCAAAACAAAATGTACACTAGAAATGCCCAAATGAGAAAAGTTGCACTTGTTCGACGTTGCATTCCAATATCTCGAAATGGGTTATGAATAGAGACCAAATTTTGTTACATTAGTTAAATTTCATTGTTTTTCTATTAAAATATCGACTAAACACCCTATTTTTATAATGAAACAACTTGTTTTTAAACACGTTGAATGTTTTGGTCTCGGTGGACCTTTTGGTGGAAATGCCCATATGTAGACATAAATAAAAGCACTTCCACTATAATAAAAAAACTTTTTTAAAAAAACTTTTATTTTAAGACCTGCACAGGGTATCCACCTGTCGCGCACGCTCGACTGATCGGCTTGCTTTACTTATTTTCGGTTGTTGAAAGGTGGAAATAATGTAATGCTAGTAATGACCTAGCTTTAAAATATAGAACGAACTGAACATTTTATGGCCCCAATTAGAACTCTTTTCACATCGTTAAATATTTTTCAATCTTTTGTGTTAAGTTGTTTTTTTTTTGGGTATTAAGAAAAATTCACCGAAAATGATGATAGTGCACGCCAGCTTTCGTTTTTTGTAACGTTTGCAACGGAACTTTAAGCACGAATTTTTTTTTTCTTGAGTCATTTATAACATATGTTTTTATACCATTTGATAGTACCCGAGAATACCTAAATTTTGAATGTTTTTTGTTAAATATATCTCAACTAATTCATAAATTACATATAAATATCACTCACTATTGTTATACTAGTATGTGATATTCATTGTCGTAATGTTTTCTTTTTATTTGTTTGTTTATTATTTGTTTTTTAATACATTAACATTTTGTCATACGCAATTATTTCTAATTTGCACTTAGCTATTAAGAAAAGCTATTCAGAACCCATTGGATTTGAACAGACGTGGTAATTTTGCAATAAGAAAGGACTAGATAAAAATGTAAAATATTTAAAAAATTTAAAAAACATTCAATAAAAGAAATATTGCAAATAAAATAACTTTAGAAATGCAACTGAAAAAAATTCAAATATTTCTAGCACTTTGTTGTGTACCTATTATTTCGACCAAAATAAACCGTAGAAAGTAAACAAATTTCCGTGACCCATCGACAATTGTTGCAAGTGAGTAAAGCCGTAAATATTTGGCTTTTGCTTTTTACAACAACGCAAGCGCATTGTGTGTGTGATTTTTTGTAGTCTTAATTTCAGTTTGAAGTTTGAAGTCGATGTCTGTATAGGAGCTTCTCAGAGCTAAAGCCATAAATGAAAAGTGTTAAAAAATCGCTGCCCCGTTCCAAAAATAAAAGTAAAAGTAATGCTCTCGCAACTTTGTTGCTTTTGTAATCATTTAGAGCTTAGTTGTTGATATTTCTCATAAAGCTGACATATCTCTCAGTTTGTAAATTAAACCCGATTCGCTTCTGCCTCCATATCTGTCCCTGTTCCATGCCCCGTTCCATCGCTTCGTCATGCATATCATTAATGAGCCAACAAATTAACGTGTTCTATACCGGAAAAAAACTTGTGCCTCTCAAATAAGTATGTACATACATTCGTGCAAACTGTTTTATACAAATTTGCGTGTTCTGTATTACAATAATACGAAATAAAAATTGTTTTTTATAATTTCAAATATGTTAACAGTCAGTAAGTCGCAACTTAAATACTCTGAAAAGTTACAAGAAAATCTTAAATCACAAATCAAAACCAGTCGAAAAGGCTACAGTCGAAGTCGACTATAGGAGACCCTTTACTTATTCTTCAAAATGGAAATAGGAGTGACACTAATAGTACCCCATAGCTCGTTGTAACGTCAATATGCTCTTCTTCTTCCTTTGGCCCGACACTGAGTAATATTAAGTTTTGAATAACTTCCGAGTTTATCATCTGATCCCGATGAAATTTTCAGGATACATTAGTACCCTGATGCTTATCCTGTGTGCCAAAATTCAAGGCTCCAGTTTTAAAATTGACCATTATATGGGATTTTAAGTTTTTTTTGAATTACTTCCAAGATTATTATCTGATCGCGATGAAATTTTCAGGATACGTTAAGACTCTGATACTCGTCCTGTGTGCCAAAATTCAGGAATCTAGCTTTAATATTTTTCGTTTTATGGGATTTTAAAAATTTTGAATTCGATTTTTGGGGGCGGAAGAGGGCGTGGCGAAATTCTAAAACAAACTTGACCTTTTCGGGGGTCACAGGAGTATTGTCACAAAATTTGGTGACTCTAGCTCTTATAGTCTCTGAGATCTAGGTGTTCATACAGCAGGACAGACGGACAGACGGACGGACGGACAGACGGACAGACGGACATGGCTATATCAACTCGGCTGGTGATGCTGATCAAGAATATATATACTTTATGGGGTCTGCCGGACTTCCTTCGACCTGTTACGCACATTTTTTTTTGACAAACTTAATAGACCCTTTTTACTTTTTTAAAGTAAAGGGTCTAAACAAACTTAATAGACCCTTTTTACTTTTTTAAAGTAAAGGGTCTAAAAAAACATCAAACATTTTGTATAAACAATAGTTGTTGACGTTGAACAAATGAAGATTCTTGGCTATTGGATTTAAGTGCCAATTTACAGCATTTGCCAATACAGTACAGTCGAGTCTGGATATAGTAAACAAATTGTTGTAGGACTGTTAACCGTATCGAGCTGTTATATTTGTTGTTTTCTGCTCGAATTTGCTTTCAATATATTGAAGATTGTAGATGTTCTGGATGGTTCTAAATAGCGAACAATTTTATAAATTAAGGTGTTCACTATTTCGAGCTGTTCACTGTATATCACAGTATATGTTTAGGTAACATTAACATTGATATTTTAAATTTCACCTATTTATGTTAATAACTTTAATTCAAAATCGACAATTGGTTAAGAATGATATACAAAAAAGGAAAGAAAAAATACAAATACAACCAACATTTTTAGATGGAATTAAGTTCGTGCAAACTTCAAAATATTATTTGAATCGTTTGTAAAAAATTTTTGTTTCTAACAATCCCAAAAGCAATTGTTGTTTTTTTTTGACAAAAACTCCAAAATTTCGGAGCATGCTGGATGGGAAATATTTTGGTTCGGTTTGCGAAACGATTTTAGGAATCTCTAAAGTTCAGAATCTAAACACAAGATCTTGGTTCGAGACTTGGTCAAATTTATTACAATAAAATTATTTTATTTTCCAAATTGTTTTCTATTTTTCTTTGGGTTTTAAGGAAAAATATTTTTTAATAAATTCTCATTTTATAACAAAATCAACCTTAATAATAATACTCGAAAATCAAACTGAAATAATATTGCGGAAGGCAAAACCTAAAGATGAATTATATAGTATATGTTTTTTTTTTTTTACCAAATAGTTTTTGATCGGAATCGGTTGTGAGGAACTCAATTAACACCAGTTGAGGGAACTCAAACCAAACCAATCGGTGGTTCTAGAAAATGTTTTTAATTGTATTTTATTTTTTGTAATATTTAAACAACTTTTAATCTGTTTTTTAATTAAATTAAATGTAGATTTCAAAAGAATTAAATACATTTTCAACTTATTTATGCCTTGCATGTAATATGTCAATAGTTAATAATTTAGTTAAGAAACATTTAACTCAACATTATGTCAAACATCGAGAACACTCACAAAAAAGTTTCACATCGCATAAAAAATAAACTGTAGGTCATTTAAATTTGATATTCTAATGAATTTGTGTATAATTTTAGGCCTTTGGCTGATAGAACTTTCAACTTAATTGAATACTGTTTCCCAGATTACTTAGCTTTCTAGTATACCCACTTTTTACTATTCATTCATTAACCTACAAGCTTTATCAGATGTGTGTTATATCTTGTGTAAGGGCACACAATGAGCAGGTAAACAATTAAAAGCAACAACAATAACAATAACAAAAGTAATGATGACTCGCTGACACTACAACAACATTACATATCATTTGCAGTCGCAGTCGCAGTCGCAGTAGCCGCAAAAACAAGCTGATCAACAGAGAAAGAGAGACAGAGGAGAGGTGGAGAGGTGGAGGTGACTCTGGGCTGGCTGTGGGAACCAGTTTAAAACCGTTGACGTGATCCCGCCAGCGAATTAGTTGCAGCTAGTCGGCCAGGCCTTAAACATGTCTCAAAGCGATCGTCGGAATTGTGTTCTTGTAATTTGCCTTTTGGCCGCATTGTCAGCGGGTGAGTGTCGTTGTTCCACGGTCTTCTTCATCTTCCCAGAGCTGAACTCGACTGACAGTGGCTGAGCATGGATTATCAGTGTCAGGGGATTAAATGAAAACAATTTATCTGTTCCCGCAGTGCATGGCCAAGGCGGAGGCGTAACCTGGGGCGGTGGCAACAATGCCGGAGCGGGTGCCTGGTCGAATTCCCAGCAAGGTGGTCCGGGCATGCATCCACCCGGTAGCCTGGGCAATCAGGATCCACAAATTAGTTACGGCTATGCGGGCGTCGACTCACGTGGAACTTACGGCGGTGCCGGTGGCAATGGTGGATATTATGTAAGCGGCACGGACGAACATGGACGTCCTTTCTCCTACAATGGCGGCGTGGGCGGTCAACCCCAGCCGGGCCAGCCTGGCCAGCCTGGTCAACCTGGCTATCCCAACAACTATGGTTATCGATCCGGTGCCGGTCTTGCTGTGGCATCTGTGGGCCTGGCCCTTGCCATGGCCGTAATCGCATCGCGTACCTAAGCAATCGAACCTCAACAAATGTATTTTCTTTTTTTTTTTTTTTATTAGTCTATAAGTATTATTTATACAAATGAGATACCAAAATTATTGTGATTTGTGAGCAATAAAAGTGCGTTTGTTTTATGTGTGCTAAGAAACAAATACGTCTCTTGTTATTATTACTCTTAAATGTCTATAAATCTCTGCCTGAAATTACGTAAGTTTAGTAACTATATTTTGTTACACAATTTACAGCGAATAATTATGGAGTAATTATAAAAAAAAAAAATAGCAATACATCAATTTTATTATTTTGTTGTTAAAATATTAATTTGCTCTCAGATCTTCGTGCTTTACACATTCATTAAGTTCAATCTGATGTGTCATATTGCATTTCCACATTAACATTTATTTCAAATGATATAAACATTAATTATAGTCAATTAACGAGCCCTGAAATAATGTAAATAATGTCAAACAATAAATGACATAAGTGTGAGTATTTACAGACTGGAAATGTACTTAGTTTATATATATTGATATTTACATATATATATTTACCTACCCGGTATTCATGAAGAGCCCCACAAAGGGTATATTTCATTGAATTTGTTACATAAATTCCAAGGAACAATTGTGTATATTTACACACTCTGTAACCAGGTTATAACCCAGGAAGTGTATACATATGTAAGCAGACATATCAGACCACAATACGACCCTAAAACAATTAAATTTCTTGATATCAACCTCTAAGGTATTAAAAAACTAGTAAAACAGTGAAACTGTAATGGTAAATAAATTAATTGTAGATTAATTTTAAGCAATTAAGATATGTCGATGAACAAAATTGAATTTTAAGAACAAAAGTACTTTTTTTTTTGTGAGAAAACATTTTTAGCGAATTGTTAAAGTAAGAAAAGTACACATAGCAGACAAAACAGGAAAAATAAGACCAGAAAATGTAATAAAATCTGCCCTTTAGAGACAAAGCTGTTAATATCTGACACTCACTGACAAAAAAAAGCTTTTATTTAAATTATAGTTCATTTAAATAATCACTTAGTAAGTCTTATACTAGTAATGTGTAAAATTCCTGATATTAGAGAGTGTAAATTATTATTTGTTAAAAAATTAAATCAACAATTCTTATAACGAGTGCTGAAACAGTTGGTTGGTTCCGTAGTAAACTAAAAGTTAAAGTCAAAGTTATTAATTAATATGGAAATTTTAAAGTATTCAATTTATGGGAACATTATTGTGAAATACATTTGAATTACAATTGCAATGCATTCAGTTTATTAACATTTTCTTTTTTGTTTTCATTTTGAAATTATAATCACTCACTATCTCTGTCTTTTTGACTTTTCTTTGCAACAGTTTTCTCATTCTAGAACCCGTTTTAAGTACTATAAACTAAAAACAACTTCAACCAGTTAGGACAGAATTTTCTCATAAACAATTTTAAACACGTTTCAGTTGAACAGTTACTAAGCAATTTCATAGTTTTCTATTCCCAATTGCAGGCAGTGTAAATCAGTTATTAAACAAATTTTAAATCGGGCCTAAGCTGTGTATAAAACCCTGACAATAAAATAAATATCATCATCATAGCTCAAATACTATTCATTTGTAGCTCAGTCTAAGTTTGTAATTTCCCACGCAGTTACACAACTTAAACGACTGTCAACCACATCGTCACCCACAACATACTCGATGTGTATGAGTCGTAGTACTACTTAGTACTATAAGCCAGAACCGCCCATATAATTAGCCCAAAACGATGTAAACACATTAAATATTCGAATGCGGCCCAAAGAGGAGCTTGTAAACTGTAGCAAACACCTGTTGATAAAGCACGAGCTCCGAGCTATCCACTGACTCATTCAGTTATGAGCTCATCTATTCAAAACGAAAATGAAAACAGAACGCCCAAAAAAAAAGATACACTGTATCTTTATACGAGTATTCCAAATACACGAGTGTATTTATTTATTTAGACACTAATTTGTGGGTACATCAACGACTCACGCGAATGCGAATACGTAAATGAATTCGAATACGTATGCGAATACGATTAAGAGTACTCTAGAAATATACTCAAAGTACTTCAATGTACAATGGGATAAACTGAAAATTTCAGTGCTTATTCAATAAAATAGTAATGCCTTAAATTACTAAGTCACGATCAATTGAATTGAATATCGAATATGAATATATAATAAGAATCAAATCAAAAATATTTTTATTCGAGCATCATGTTGAATTTGAAGACAATATATTCATATTATGATCGTATATGATATAAAACCTGAACTTATTCGTATTTTTTTTCATTTATTTTCTGACAGTTTTCGCTGGCTTTATCGATAGAATTGTTAATTTGATAGTGTATATTATAGCTGCATATCGAGTTTGATAAAAGTTTTGACTGTTTCAAAATTAATTTCATTCATTATTGGATATTTTAGATGATATATTCAATTTGATTCTACATCGATAACTAACAGTAGGCTATGTTTATCGCTAGTCGAATATGAAGAGTACATTTTAAAATGTTAAAACTACTGATTGACCGATTAGAATGTTCTAATATGAACTTAAATCTGTCATACAATAATAATAGATGTGATGATTGATTGATTGATTGCACTAGGTATCAAAATTTAATCTTTTTTAAATTCTACCAAGCTTGTGCCCATTCAAAATGGGCAAAAAAGGGTATAACGAATATGTGCAAATGTATGTAACAGACATAAGGAGGGATCTTCGACCCATTAAAGTATACATATATATATATTCCCGATCAGTATCAATAGTCGAGTCGATTGACACCTGTTCGTCTTGCTGTCCATCTGTCCATCCGTCCGTCTGTCTGTCTGTCTGTCCGTCTGTATGAACGCGTGGATTTCAGCAACTATAAGAGCTAGCGACTTCAAATTTTGAATGTAGGTTTCTGAATACCATACGCAGATCAAGTTTTTATCAATATTCGATATCTCACCACACGCCCATGCAAGTCGGAAAATCCTGTCATAGCCTCAAATTTTAAGAAACCGCAGCTTAACTTAACAGGGAATCGAAGTATAACAAACGGTGAGCAATTTGCTGCAAGCTTCATCGCGGTTGACCCATGAATAAAGAAGATATTAAGAAATTTCTTTTTCATCCTTTATTTCATAATCCTTTATTAATAATTGCTATACATTGGGCTGCAAAAAAGCTAAAAGCCTTAACTCATAACTATATTTATTCCTGTGAAAAGCTGAAAGCTTTTGACGAACAAAAATTCAATAAAATATCTAGCTTTAGTGCTAGTGCAAACTAGTACATTATGTCGGTGACAAAAAGCTGAATGCTATACGTTTACACATAAGTATGTTAAAGATATTACATTATATATGGCTATAGGAAATATTCATTAGTTTTCAGGAAGTAAGTTATGATTCAAATGATTAAAAATAAATAAACTAGCATTAGTTCTATCATAGAAACAATTTAAAGGTGTATTAATACCATCTGGGCCCCAAATATATTAGAGCAAGTAGGCTTGGTAGTTTGCAACAATTTATCAGTTAACTAGTGTAATTATTTCTAATCAAGTATTATCTCGATCTTATATTTGTTGATCGATACATTTGCTTTGTGGACGCTTTTGGATCCACTGTGCGTGCTGGTATAAAACTTGGCAAGCCTGCCACTGATTTGTATACTACTACTTACCCAGGTAATTGGCCTACGGTTGTGAGAACATGAAAATGAATTGCTGACTTTCTTCAAATATGAATAAGTAATTTGCCTAAGCCTGAGAACATGCCACAAAATGACGACAACAACGAACAGCAACAAATGTTTTGATGCGATTAACTTAATTGCGGTCGCAACTAATTTCTGTTTGAAACTGAAGTTTTGAGGTTTCGCTTGTGAGCCACACAAAATGCGTCAGTCGACCCGACCCGAGCACATCAATGTCAAGCCAGTCTAGCCAACCCTCACTAGGGGGTATACACTTTATAGAATTGTACGTGCAACATTTAAATCTCAACTCCCGGGCTCTACGTGAATTGGATGCTTATCAGCCTTGGCTAGACCGCCGCGGAACTTTGTTGTGGGCGTTCGTGACTGACGATGTGCCAATGGCGTGCTAATGGATCTGCAGCTGGAACTGTGAATGCGGTTTCCCCAAGTACCTCTCCAAATACCTCGCCAAGTACCTCGCCAAGTACCTCGACAAATAGCTACCCAAGTACCTCCCCAAGTACCTCCCCAACTGCCAGTTTCGTGTGATTCGTGCGAGTCGTGTGAACTTGACATGGCTGCCACTGCATCCAAGGTTAATCCATGTCTATCAAATCAAATGAAAATCAAAACAAATTACCACTTTAAATTGAAACTAATCAATGTGCTTACATTGCAAATCAACTAGATTATTACAAACACTTAATGAACTATATAAACTGATCTATTTTAAATAATATGATAACTAATAGTAGAAACATACGATCAAGTTTTAAGTCTTCTATTCCTTTTCATTTGTATTACAGTCGAACTTCTCTAGTATTACGAACGAAGCTTTCCTTATAGCAAATCAATTTCCAGAGCACGTGAAAGAAATCTTTCTATATAACGACAACAATTCATGGCTAAAAGTATATACTTATGTACTTGTGTTTACAATTAATTAACTTGAATACCATTTGATTTAATCTCGCGCCCTCCAGATTAAAACCAGATTACCAAAAATACATTTATTTGTCTAATAAACAATATTTTGATTTTTTATTGACCTTTTTTTTTGTGTTATGACTTTTAATTGCTAAATGTATTACTTCATTCATTAGCATTTTTCTCAAACATTTCATTTGCTGGAGACGACATTTAAAAATAAAAAAAAGTGGATGAAAACGTAATTTCGCTTTTGATCTCATTGTCAATTGGGTAAATGGGACAATTAGTATTTTGATGCCCAGTGGTAAATGGGCAGCACAAAAATTCAACTTGATTAATAAGTAGGAGGCGAGTCCATATATCAATAATTATACAATAATAATATTGCTTTATGTACTGTTTTCTTGTATTTAACTATTTTTTGGACAGTTGGAAACAAATTACATAGTTTCATATATATATATATATATTTGTATATACAGGGTGGGGCAAAAGTAATCACACTATTGGAGAACGCCACAACTTTTGCAAATGTCGATTTTGGTCGATTTTATATTATGCATTTCTTTACTTCACAAATATCAAAACCGAATTGACTTTTCCAATAGGCTGTTTACTTTTGCCACACCCTGTATATATGTATATATGTGAGAGGAATATGGGAACGGGATAGGGAAACAAACATTTGATTTCTGTTTCATTGTGACTATATGCTATAATTAATTGTTAACAATCGTTTGAAAAACCATAAAATTTTGTTAATTTACGTTACATTTTTTGTAGATTGGTATTTTCATATTATTACTTTCTTCAGGCAATCTTTGTGTGAGTGAGTGTGTGTGTGTGTGTGTGTGAGTGTGTGAGTAAGTGTTTTGTATCGACTGTACCCAACTTGTGCCATTATTCATTGCTGGTCAAACGCAACATTGTCAAGAAAAAAAAAACCAAAAAAAAAACATACTATTATACAAATATATGGTATGAGTTGTTTAACCTTTTTCTTTTGCTTTATTGCTTAGTATTTTGTTATTGTTGTTTTTGTCCCATCGTCTATAGAAATATATATATGTTTACATGTATATAGTGTTGTATATGTCTGTATATGTATTGTAGACCTGGCCAGCATGCTACTCTGGCCCAATATATGTACTTGTTAGTGTGTGTATGTATCTAGTATATATGTATGTGGTACACGATATCGTACAAATATAATTCGCAATTTATATATTTTTTTTATTTTATTTTTATTTGTTTTTTTTTTTTTTTGGCTAGTTTCTTGCTCTCTCTCTGTATAGCTCTCTCATTGTTGTAATTGAATTAATTCTCCTGCTACTTCTGTTCGAATACATTGTGCTGGACCAGCGTTCGTGCCCATTCCCATTACCAAACCCATTATCATCATTACCACCATTCCCTATATGGTCCGAGTTGTAAACTGTGTTTTGTTCATTTTCTTTTTGATATATGTTTTTGTATTGGTATACATGTTTCATATGTGTGTCTGCTATGCTCCCTATATACTTACTTATACTTTATATGTATGTATGTGTGTGTATATACGTGTGTGTGTCTGTGTGTGTGTGTGTGTATATATATATATATACGAGCGGTCTATTTCTATATCGCCTTCCTATTGCTAACATCTGTCTAAGCCACACACAAATTCACTTCACTATGCTCTCTACTGCTCTACATATAGCTCTTGACACGCCTACTTTAGCCCCCTACATGCTTATATGTATGTATGTATTGTACGTACGTATGTATATGCTTTAATGCTTGCTACTAATTTTCTTGGCACACCTTCAACTAACTTAAATCAATACAAAATTAAACAATGAGAAAAGACAATGCAGCCCTTGCAGCCTAAAAGTATGCAATTAAAATAATTCATTAAATTTCGTTCATTTGTAAATTGAACTAAAATAAAATTAAATCTCTGATTAGTTTTAGTTGCAGAACACTTATATTTTTAAAAAAAAAATTCATTATATTTAAAAAAAATAAATAAATAAAATGACAATCATAAAACAATTATAAATGAGAGTATATGTCGCACAGTTACGACATGAATATAAAGTCTCCTGGCTTCAAATGAATGAACGCTGTATTTTTAAACTACATTTTTGCGTTTTTGTTTTGCAATTTGATAGAATTTCTGCAAAATATCCTAATCCCAATCTAAAAGCAATACAAAAGCAACTGAAGGTGTTTTTGTATTATGAAATTGATAAATTTTAAAATTTAATGAATTATATTAAATTGAGTGGAAATAATGCATATATTGTATATAATATCCCAGTCTGTTAAAATTGTTGAAATATATTTATGAACGCCGATTTTTGTGACTCCTGAATGTTTTACAAATGTTTTGAAATCTCCGATATTTCAGCAAGATCGAAACTTCGTACGTTTTGTTTTCATTGAAATCTCTAGATATTTGTGGAACACCTCTATTTTATTGTTATCAAACAAGTTTATAAATATGTATAAGGAAGAACTAACTCAAAATTAATCATGAATAACAAAAGAGCCATATTGTAGAAAAGGGACTTATTTCGCCTATTTCGAAGACCAATTTTGAAGCAGAATAAAGTGCAATCTTGTCTTTAAACATTTTTAATTACAGTCGAACTTCTATATAGCGAATCTCAAGGGGACAAAAATAAACTTCGTTATATAGAAAATTCGTAATATAGATTTCTTTGCAAAAGTTGTGTTTCTATGTAAGTAACGAAATTAATTAACTCGATGTTGCGATGTTGAGTAATCTTTATTAACTGAAAGCTTTAGTTGTAGTAAGCTTAAGCTTAAGTTGAAGTAAGCTTATGCTGAAGTTGAATTAAGCTTAAACTGAAGTTGAATTAAGCTTAAACTGAAGTTGAAGTAAGCTTAAGCTTTAGTTGAAGTAAGCTTAAGCTTAAGTTGAAGTAACCTTAAGCTTAAGTAGAAGTAAGCTTATGCTTCAGTTTAAGTAAGCTTCAGCTTAAGTTGAAGTAAGCTTATGCTTCAGGTTAAGTAAGCTTTAGCGTAAGTTAAATTAAGCTTAAGCTGAAGTTGAAGTAAGCTTAAGCTTAAGTTGAAGTAAGCTTAAGCTTAAGCTGTAGTAAGCTTATGCTTAAGTTGAAGTAAGCTTAAGCTTAAGTTGAAGTAAGCTTATGCTTTAGTTGAAGTAAGCTTAAGCTTAAGTTGAAGTAAGCTTAAGCTTAAGTTGAAGTAAGCTTAAGCTTAAGTTGTAGTAAGCTTAAGCTTTAGTTGAAGTAAGCTTAAGCTTAAGTTGAAGTAAGCTTAAGCTTAAGTTGAAGTAAGCTTATGCTTAAGTTGAAGTAAGCTTATGCTTAAGTTGAAGTAAGCTTATGCTTTAGTTGAAGTAAGCTTAAGCTTAAGTTGAAGTGAGCTTAAGCTTAAGTGGAAAACGCAAGAGCGCTTAAGTTATTTGCGTGGAAGAAAATCGTAATATTGTAGCACAGAAATTCGCTATATGGAAACTCGCTATAAGGGAAGCAAAACATACTGAATATTGAACGAAATTGCAGTGTTCTGGAAACTAATTTGCTATAAAGAAAACATCGTTGTACAGAAGTTCGTAATAGAGAAGTTCGAATGTAATAAGAAACTCTAAATTATGTTTTTATATTATGTAAAGACGAAAACTTTAAAATACGCACACTATTGAAATGGTTCTCTTAAATTTTACAGGCATTTCCAAACAACTGAAGCTCAATGTTATGTTCTCAATAAAATCGAATAAATCTAAAATTAATTATTTAAAGAAAAAAGCTCAATTGTTTAAAATGTGCTGCAAAGTTTCGTTTTAAATACACAAATATCGATTTAAATGGATTTTTATTATGGGCTTTTGTTTTAATAGCATAAAAAAAAGAATTTAGTAAAAAATAATAATGATCATAATAATAATAATAATAATAATAATATATATAATATATAGATAATACACAGTATATATGTATACATGCTTTGTGTGTTTGTGTGTGTGTGTGTGTTTTAAATTAAGTGCATAAATTATATTGTATTTGGTATAAAACAAATGATTTTCAATTGCTTACAAACTAAAAACGCTAAGCATTACAATTAAATAATATAATTAAAGTACTTGTTGTTAATGTATGTGACTTGTTGTTGTTGTTTTCTTCTGTTTTTCACTTCACTTTTTACTCTCTATTGTGGATTAAGGATTTTTATTAAGCAACTTAAAGATAGTGCTTCAATTACGTTAAGAATATATATATATATAGTATATATATTTGTTTATATATAATAATTATAAAAAAATTTTAGTATATGTACTTAATTTGGTCTAAATTAATAAAAACTATACATAATTTGTTGCAGAAATCAAATTTCTCAAAGTATTTTGCTCAACATAAACTAAAAAAACAAAAAAAAAAATATTTTTTTATTAATGTATTTATAATTTGTTTTTCTCTTCTCTTCTCATTACTTTAATTTAATTTTCTTTTATATTTTTTTGCTTACAAAAACTAACAACAAAAAAACCAACAGCGCGTAGAATTGTGTTAAGTTTTTTTTTTTCTTTATAATTTTCTCTCTTTTGGATATTGTTTCACAAAGAAATCTCCATTTTCTCCAATTAGCAGAGCGTGTGCGCAAAGTGTTTGCCTGAGCATTAATTTTGTAGAGTAGTGTCAGTTGAAATAATAATAATAAAATTGAAATTGAAACTGAGAACAACAAAGTATAAACAATTAGATCAGAGTGTAAAACAGTATAGTAGATGAAACTTAAGATTGTTGACTAAACTCAATAATAAATACAATTAACTTAATAACAAATTGTGTGTGCGTGCGTGGGTGTGTCTGTGTGTGTGTGTGTGTGTGTTGGGCGCATAATAAATAATAAATTATGTAAAATTACATATACAATGTAAATCCGTTGAAAAACTGCGCGTGTTCTTGCGCATAATTTCAATTACATTTTCTATCCTCAATTTCCATTTTCATTTCCATTTTGCTCTTCCCGTTTTGGTCGTGTGTGTGTGTGTGTGTGTATGCTTGTGTTTCTTTTGTCTTGTTTGTCTATTAATTGTTTGCAATTCTCAACAGTTGTTGGTTTAGCATCGATTGACCTAAACCGTGCGGATTTGTCATTCCACCGCACTCGCCTCTTATAAGCTAAATGAAGCAAACGTTTTTTAAGTTTTGCATTTTGTATATCTTTCTGCTGCTGCTGCTGCTTCTGCTTCTGTTGTTTCTATTCCCTTTTCTGTTTCTGTTACTGTTCCTATTTCCTTTCCCATTTCTTTTGGCTGTTAAACTCGTCGCTAGCTGCAGACGAGCGCATTCTTCTGGGGCAATTTGAGCAGGCGACGCGTTCGAAACTCGTAGGCGCGTCGACAGAACATGACAAGCTCCGGATTTGTATGATCCGGTACCGTGCGCACCGTAAAACAATTTGCCGTATTACTGCGACGCGGCACAATGCTCACATCCTCCACATCCTCCTCGGCGGCGCGCAGACGTCGACGATATCTGTTAAATAACATAAATTCATTTTATTACAAATCTTTTCTTATTTTTTTTAGTTCCACAAAGGTCAACTCACCTGCAATACTCGCTAAAGGTCAGCACGTAGCACTTATCCTCTATGCAGGCCACCGAATTGTGATCCCGATGACGCGATGCATAAACCTCATCCGGACAATCATTACGCTGTCGGCCCTGATCCGTATGCTCCGGTCGATAGTACCACAGCAAGGACATCATCATCTCACCTGAAAGTGTGCGCGATAATTAGAAACTTGATTTAAGCTAAGCTAAAGCATTAATGTACAAAGTAAACAAGTTTAGCATATTATATTAACAACTAGCTAATTAGATTTAAACTAACAATCAGTTAAGTAATTTATTGAATTACTTTATTAATTTATAAATAATAATAAGCTGGCCTTAATTGATAAATATACATATAATTATAAGAATAACAATGACTTCAAGTTTACTATATTCTTAGTGCATCAAATCAACTAGTTTAACAGTATGAATATATTAATTTGTTATTAATATCAATAAACTTATTCAACTATCAAATGATAATTATTACTGGATAAACTAGTTTGCCAGATTTGAGATAATAAATTTTTAAATTCAATCAACAAATTGAACTAATTAGTTCAACCGATAAAAATTATATAAAACTAATCAATTAAATGAATTTGGTCATTGAATTGATATTATTATAATAACAGCCCCAAAGGCTACAATAATGAATTGAACTATTTAGCTAGCGTAAACTTAAGTACTTGATAAACTAAGATAACTAAGAGTTCAGATAATAGTTATCTAGTTTCCGATAGAACACACTTATTAAGTACATTAAGACAAGTGTTTTCAATGTCTAGTTAAGGTCTGTGATAACATTCTAAGTAATTGATATTTCAACCCGAAAAATACAAAATATTAATGTCAAATTCAAAATTATATCTGTTTAAAGGGTAGCAGAAAAAAACTGGCCACAAATGACATAAGTTAATGAACTACACAATGTATATTAATGATAATAACTGTGTAAATTTACAAAAATATAATTGTAATTCCTTTATTATTCTCCTTTAACCTAATGTAACTTAATCAACTTATTAAACTAGTTCGTTAGTATTTGCATATTCGCTAAAATTAGTTTAATTTTTTTTTAGATTGTCTAAATTATTGAAATAGTCCAAATGATTCATATGATTCCAAGTGAATTGCACATATTTGAGTTATGTATATAAATTGTCTATTAAAGCCAGTTTTAGTAAGACAAACCTTAAGTTATTTATTTAATTTATGAACTGATGAACTAAATAAACTAATAGTTAAACTAAACAAAAAAGATCAACGCTTCTAATGCCGAGACAATGGTTTAAATTTATGGAGTGAGTGATGTAATTAAATATATATAAAGAGATGTGATGATTCTTTTAAGGCATCAATGTTAGAAGTTCGTTCGCATTGTTTCCGATGATTCAGTACATTTGTAGACCTTTTACTTTAAAAAAGTATAAGACTCTGTTAAGTTTGTCAAAAATAAAAAGTGTGCCTAACAGGTCTAAGAAACTCTGACAGACCCCAGAGAGTATATATATTCGTGATCAGCATCAACAACAGAGTAGATATAGCCATGTCTGTCCGTCTGTATGAGAGCCTAGATCTCAGAGACTATAAGAGTTAGAGAGACCCAATTTTGTCACGCCCGATTCCGCCACCGTAAATCAGAAACAAAAAATTTTAAAATTCCATAAAACGCAAATTATTAAAGCTAGAGTCCTGAATACAGGACGAGCGTCAGGGTATCAACGTAAGTTTAAGTTTGTTACTATAATTTCCTATTTGAAGAATGAGTAAAGAAGGGACTCTCATAGTCGATTTCGACTATAGCCTTTCGGACTGGTACTACTTGATACTAGTTATCATATGCAAATAAGATATAGTCGTGAGATTTACAAAATAAGTAAAGGGTCTGTAATAGTCGGCTTCGACTGCAGCATATCGTTTCCTATTATCGTTTCCGCTCCTCTATTGCTCCGACCACTACTATCGCTCTGACCCCTACTATCGCTCCCTCCCTGACTCTTCGGCTTGTTTTACGATAAAATTATTCATCTGTTGAGTTAATAAATTTTATATCAAACGATCAAACGATAGTGGAACTCAAACGAACGAAGGAATTAGTTTTATTCAGATTGTTTGAAAACTGAGAGACTTCTTATCATGGAAACAGACTGTCATGGTTATATAGACTTAGCTTGTCGTGCTGATCAAGAGCTTATATACTTAATGATGTTATTTAATGCTTAACACACTTCGTAACTATATTTAAATACTCTCTGCAGGTCTATTAAAATACTTATAGTTCAAAGAACATTTCCCTATATATTTCATTAATTTTTTTAACCAAACAAATACAAATGATAGTTTTTTTTGTTGGCCTTTGTCAGACTTTGTCATGACTTCTTCTATACAATTACAATATCATCGGTATAGTTAATACTTAATTAAGAATGCAAAGTCAACATCTGCAACATGTAAAACTATTTGATGATGTTAACTTTGACAGACGGGTGAGATACGAGTTTAATGGACATGTGAACATAGTACATTACACGACAGCTTACCATCCTCGGGATTCTGCCACAAATGAGCGACTTTTGCGACATAGGGCAACTCGTTGTCCTCGTTGGCCTTGAGCAGGACGCAATCTCGTGTCCTAATGATGTCGCCCTCTACATGCCGCATTGCAGGGTAACATGTGCGCAGCACCAACGGATCATCGCTCTATGGAAGTGAGACATGGAGATGGAGTTAGTAACAGTCAGATGTGTATTTATTATACAAATTTAAAATAAATGTTTTATTTTTACAACAAATTAAAGTCAAAAATAATTTAATATTTTATACAAAATAGTTTTAAAATAATAATTGAATACATGTATAAAAAATTCTGAAAAATCAAAAATTGTATGAATTTAAATTTAAAATTTGTGTATGATAAAAATAATAGAAAATTTTGAAAAAATAATTAAGTTTAATTTTCTAATACAAAAACCATATAACTCTTATATTCATTATTTTAAGATAAGAAATTAAAATGAAAAATATTCTTCAATTTGTGTAGTAAAATTTAAAAGCATATATAAAAATACAAAACAAAAATACCAACAAATTAAGAACATGCCGAACATTTAATTTGATATTTTGATATTTTCTTTGGTACTTTATATGAGCAATAAATTAAAGTTGAATTAAATTGATTATAATTTTTATTATAGTAAAAAAATTCTGAAATATTAACTAAATTTAATTTTCTATTTAAAAATAGGAAATAAAATATTATTTAAATTTTTTATTACACAAATTTAAAATAAAAGTGTAATGCATGTATAAAAATATATAAAAATACAAAGAAATATACCACAAAAAAAAAAAAACAATACAAAACATACGTAGCAGTTATTTAAGTATTTTGTTTTTTTTTTAATAACTTTTATTTTCTATTTTTATAGTAAAAATTGAAAACAAAAGTTAATCTATAATTTTACAATAAATAAATATATAAATGTAATTATTACTATAGATCAAAAATAAGAGTTATATAGACAATTTTATTTATAATTAATAAGAATGAGACTAAAAGCTGATGTCTTTTTTACAGAACACTCCATGCAAAATGAGCAATAACTGACATTTAAACATTCATCTACATCATATTTTAAACTCATAACTCTTATTTGTGATCTCGGATTGTACTTGCAACTGCAATTGCACTTACATTGAGAAAGACCGCGCCTTGAAAGGCTTTCCCCGCCCACATCCAACCGTTGTTCCACTTGGGCACCACATTTGCCCGCGTGGCCGGCGGCTGAGTATCGTCCAGCTCAAAGCTGACGCCGCTGGGACGCGGACGTTGCTTCTTTCGATTGCCAAATTTGCAACGTGAACGTGCGCGTTTCGTGTGCGTTGCTGTGTGGGCGAGGCGTGTTGTTGCGGTTGCGCTTGCGGTTGTTGTAGGCGTAGGCGTAGGCGTGGTCGTGGCCGTTAACATTGACTCTAAAGGCTTAGTGGGCACCAGGAACTTGTGTTGCTCATCGGAATGTTGCTGAGACTGAGTTGTTGTCGCTGCTGTTGCTGCTGTTGCAGCAACTGTAGCTGTTGCTGTCGTCAACTGTTGCATTGCATCAACAACTGGCACTGTGGGCGTGGCATGACATTTTTGCGCCTGCAAATCTGTAGTTTGATACTCATTGTTATTGGTCTCGGCATCAGCAGCAACAGTTGTTATTGTTACTGCTGCAATTTCAGCTGTTGTTGCAGTTGCTGCTGATGCTGCTGCTGCTGTTTTGCGTCCCTTCAGCCTGGCCTTGACCTTGACCTTAACCTTTGCCGGCTGTTTGCGCGGCTTCTTTGCCGGCGGCTCGACGACACCAGCTGAGGTAGACTGCGTTGGCAGCGACGTTGCCAGCGTTGCAAGTGCAACACTTGCCGCACAATTGCCAATTGCTGACAATGGTTTCTTTGTCTCCGACTTGGAACGTTTCTCCACCGCTGGCGTTGACTGTGATGTTGCTGTTGTTGTTGCTGCTGCTGCTGTCGTTGTTGTTGCCAGCAGCGGTGATGGTGTTGTCGGCGCATAGATGCCAACTGTTGCCTGTCCGCGGCAACTGTTGCCGCTGCTGCTGCTGTTTAGCTCCGGATCACTGAAATAACCACGCGTCAATGTTGTGTCCAGACTCTCCAGCAGATGCAATGCGGCAATTGTTTGTTTACGTGGACGTACACGTTTTGGCGACGCACTTGGCGAACAAACGCTGGGCAGACCCAATGTTGTTGTTGTTGCTGTTGTCGTTGTCTGCTCGCAACAATTGTTGTTGTCGTTGCTGGTTGTCGCTACCAGTGACTGCTGTTGCTGCTGCTGCTGTTGCTGCTCTTGTTTGCGCTGTTGCTGCTGCTCGCGTCGCTGGGCTCGCAAACGCTGCTGCTGCCGTTGTGTGAGCAACATTTGCCGCCGTTTCACATACTTGGCCGGCGTGCGTCCGTAACGACGCACCAATTTACGTCCCGGGCACAAATAATTCTTTGGCTCTGCCTGTTTTATGAGACTTTTATAGCTGTGCGGTTTTGACTTTTTGCCTTGTGTTGTTGCCGCTAACAAATTGATGCGCTGCTTGTTGTTGTTGCTACTGTTGCTGCTGCTGTTGTTGATGCTGCTGCTGATGCTGCTGCTGTTGTTGATGCTGCTGCTGATGCTGCTGCTAATGCTGCTGCTGATGCTGCTGTTGTTGTTGATGTTGCAGTTGCTGCTGCTGTTGTTGTTGCCGCTGCTGCTGCTGCTGTTGTCATTGTTGCTGCTGCTGCTTGTGGGCTTTTCTATTGATTTCTCCTGTTGCATCTCCAATTCTAAATCCAATTCTGGTTCCATTTTGATTGTTGGCTTCAGATCCGGCAGTTTGCTGATATGTGTATTGCATGTTGCTGCCGTTAGTGCTGTTTGTGTTGTTGCTGCTGCTGCTGCAGCGACAGCTGCTGCTGTTGCCGCAGCAACATCATCGTGCTCAATTTTGATTTTGGTCTCCGCTTTGATTTCCGCTTTAAGTACAAAAGGCAATTGTGGTTCGACTTCAGCTTGTTTTAGTTGTAATTGCAACTGCAACAGTTGCTGCTGCTGTTGTTGCTGTTGTGCTGCATAGACCATTTCTCTGGCCATGCTTTTGCCAATTCGCGCCTTGCGTGGCATTGTCCCTGCGTGTGCCACACCTATTGTTGTTGGGGGCGGCGTGTTGCCCGTCAAGTCATATGATTCAATATCTTTTGACTGTTGATGTTGCAGCTCTTGCTGCTGTACCTTGTCCATTTCCATCTCCCTTTCCTTTTCCTTGTCCATCACCATCTCCATTTCCATTTCCATCTCCAACTCCTTCTCCTTTTCCTGCTCTTGTTCGTGCTCCTCCAGCAATTTATCATCGCTGGCACAATAACTTTCGGGTGGTGTTGGTGGCGGCATTACGTGCGCCTCGTATTGCATTTTCGTCGTGTGGTTGTCATCGGTTTTCAGCTCCGATTTCACCATCATTTGACACTGGGTGCCCATGTTGTTGGTGGTTGTTGTTGCTAGTGTTGCCACTGTTGCTGTCGTGTTTGTTGCTGTTGTGTTTGTTGCTGCCGTTGCAGTTGCTGTTGATGTTGTTCTTTTCATACAGATGTTGTTGTTGTCCATCTTTGTGTTGTTGTTGTCGGTGTTGCCATTTTTAACTGGGCCTCTACTGGTAGTCAACGTTGATGTTGTTGTTGTCGTTGTTGTTGTTGATGTTGTAGTGTTGTTGCTGCTGTTGCTGTTGCAATTGCTGAGAGTCAATGTGTTGATGTTCTCGCTGTTCCCATTGCTGCCATGCAAAGGCATGTTGCTGCTGCTGTTGTTGCTGTTGCTCGTAGCACTCAGCAACTGACTGTTGTTGTTGCTGATCGTCTTGTGCGTGGAACTGTTGCTGTTGCTGCTGCTGTTGTTGCTGCTGCTGTTGTTGTTGTTGCTGCTGCTGCTGTTGCTACCAATATGAGGCCCAGTATGGACGTTTTTTGGACACGATTGTTGCATTGGACATGGACACTGTGGCGGGTATTCTGCAGAAAGAAATAAGTGGGAAATATGAGAATTTATTGTAAATAAATAAAGAAAAATACAGGCTTTAGTCATACTAAGTACTCGTTTAAAGTTTCGTCGATATTTTGAGCGGAATGATGAATAGGCAGTTATAGAAGAGATGCTATGAGTGATTCTCAACATAGATTCAAATCGTATCCATAATCGAAACTGTTAACCGGTATTAACCAATTGAAATTTATAACCGCAAGCGTAACAAAAAGTGTCGGTGAAAGAGTGGTCGTCAAGGCCAAGCTTAAACTGCTTAAAAGAATCCATTATCATTCTCTTAATGATTTGTTACTCGTCCATAGTTTCTAGATCATTCTTCATTCAACTACATAGTCAGAGATACTTAGAAATCCGTCTAAGTCTCTTTCTCAAAAAAGACGAGGTATTTAAGAAATGATGCTATGTGGTTACATTAAATGTAGTATCATGATACAGAATCAACAGAAATATCAAAGAAATCATATAAATATTCAGGAAGCAAGTCGGTCTAGCGTACGTGTCCAATATTTATGAAAACAGTCAAAAATATAGAAAAACTGACATAGTGCAAATTAAACAAATCAAAATGCCCTGGACTTTTTCGATGATGTTTTTTCGAAAAATGTATCATAGCATTTCCCAGGAAGTATCAGGAAGTATATATAACATATTATTGTAATATTTGAATCAGAAAGCATCTTTCCAGAAGAACGTGATCATTAAAATGTTACTGTGAGAAAACTGAACAAGAAGTTACGAGAAATAACCACAGATTATAATTATTATTATTATATTATTTACTTGAATCAAACAAATGTATTCTAAATTTGAATATAGTTATAGCCAGAGTAGTGTATATGAAAATATTTTTTAAAAATTTTCTAAAGGAGTTGCCATCTCTCAGAAAGACATGCTGACATGGTGAGAATTCTTTTTATACACTGTGAAGTGTATATTTTGTTTGTTAACAGTATGTAGAGGGCAGAAGGATGCCTGACCGACCCGTGTCGATATGACCATGTCTGTCTGTCCGTCTGTCCGCCAGTCTGTCTGTCTGTCCGTCCATTCGTATAAACGAAAAGATCTCAGATATGGTAAGATCCAGAAGCTTGCATTTGATATCCCGCACTACTAATATTTACAGGTAGATCAAGTTGATCTTTAATTATAGATGCCACGCTCCCTTTGTCCACAAATTAAGAAAAAGCTCATAATAAGATCAATTTTATAGCTAGTGACTTGAGATTTGGCCCACATGCTGAATATGATCCACGGTTCCTTCGCTCACAAATTAAAACAACCGAATTACAAGAGAATTACTTTGGGAGCGAATTAACGCGGCGCTCTTTACTGCCACAGGGTATACTATCTTAAACTGTTCTCGTTGTGGATCCGACTGAGCGTTAGAACCATACTTTTGCTTACCCATATACGGACCCTGCAGTCCTCTCGTATAGCACTGACCGGCGGCACTGCCGCCACCGGGACTGTATCCGGCGTAGTAGCTGGGCGGACCCGGATAGTGTTCCAGATGCTGCGGCTGGTGTTGATGCGCCGGCACAAGTTGCGTCCCGGCGGGGGCGGGCGTTGCACCGACTGCTGCAGCTGCTGCTGCTGCTGCGGCGGCGGCAGCGGCGGCTGCTGCGGCAATTGACACCGGCTGCTGTTGCGGTTGCAAACCGCCTCCCTGTTGTGGCGGGGGCGGCGGCTGTTGTTCGTATAGCTCGGGGGGCGGCGGATGCGGCGGCCCGGCGTGCTGATAATACGGATAGCGACGATAGGCGCCCGGTGGCGGCGGCGGCGGATGTGCAGCGGGATGACCGGTCGGCGGCGGTGGTCCGCTTTGGTAAACCTTGCTAGAGAAATAGGGCTGATAGGCGGGCGGGGAATAGCACATGACCTCGCCCGGATATGGCGTATAATAGTTGGGCGGATACGCCGTCGTATAGTGCATCTGCGGTGCGTGCATGGAACGTGGATATGGCACGCCCGGATGAGCGGCGGCAGCGGCTGCAGCTGCCGCCACGGCGCTAACGCCCGGATACGGTTGTTGCTGTTGTTGTTGCTGCTGTTGCTGCTGCTGTTGCTGCTGCTGTTGCTGCTGCTGTTGCTGTTGTTGCTGTTGCTGCTGCTGCTGTGCTGTTGTTGCCGAATCAAGCTCTGTCTGCTGTTGCTGCTCCTCGTCCTCTGGCAGCTTCTTAATGGGCTGCTGTTGTTGTTGCGTTGCTGCGGCGGCTGCTGCCGCTGCTGCTGCTGCTGCGGCCGCTGCTGCTGCGGAATTTGCTGGCAACGGCGGCGGCGCAATGACATGCGGGGAGATCAGCGGACCCGCCGGCTGATAGTAGCCTGCAATTACAAAATAAGGATAAACTAAATTAGTGTTACATTTTGGCTGTTGTTTCTCCTTTTTCTTTTTTTGGATACGTATTTCTTTTTCTTTTTTTTTTTTTCTTATTTGCTGCTTTGCCAAGTGAAATGCGGCAACGAAGCATAAAGTGAAAGTTGGTCGGTTGGTTGGCCAAAAAAAAAAAAAAAAGATGAAAAAAACCAGTTGAGCGAGCCGCTTGGCCACAGCTGGTCGTGCAACAATCTCGGCCTACCATACCCTGCTTCCTAATGCCTCCCGGCTGTCCCCTCTCCTTCCCCCTCTTGCCCCCTTGTCTCATGCCCGCTACACAATGCGAAAAAATCAAGTATTTCGTACCTTACACTCACTAAGATTCTTTACACTCACTTATTGCATAACTTTTAGTTACATTTTTGTTAAATTTTTAATACATAACTAAATTAAATACCATACATACAGAAAAAAAATAAACCGGAACTGTAGCGATAAAAACTTGAGGCTCTGCGACATAAGGTCCCAATGAAATAAGGCGCAAAAAAATAAAAATAAAAATAAAATGTGAGTTGTTATTTTCTATTTTGGGGCATTCTTTCATTTGTACTAGAAAGTAGGGCCCCAATTTGTAATATGAATATTTTGAAGTCTTACTTCATTATTATTAGAAAATAAGACCCCAATATTCATTTGTTTTTATTACGAAATTATTAATATTTAATACTTTTTAAATAAAAAAAACTGCTTCCATCTAAGCGCCGCAGACGAAAATTTGGTACAAAAAAATCGGTCGATTTTTTCTAACAAATTTTCATTATTTAGTTTACTAAAAATCCAAATTTAATAATATTTACAAATATGTTTTAAGGTATTTCCATTTTAATAAATAAAAAAAAAAAGAGAAAATGTCACGTAGAAATGTTGCAATATAGTATTAAAGAAAATGTATTCGTTATGAAGCCTTCAACAGTAAGTAGTAACCGATTATGGGGAAGGCATGAGGAATGAGGAAAGCCATCCAAAATGTGTTATATCATTTTTTTGAAATTGGGATATTCTTTCATTATGAATTAAAACCCCAAGTTGGGGATCTTATTCTACTTTCTCTTTTTGGGCCTTATTTCCTGCAGCCAAATAAGAGATTATATCGGTTTTATGACCTACTTCTAATTGATTCAACATTTATTTCCCTTCTAGTATAAATAATATTTGTATGCTCATTTTCAGTAAATCATACTTAAAACAAGTATAGATTTTATGCAACACAAATACTTAATTCCAGTTCATTCTAATTTATTCTTTTTAGTACGTCTATTTTCTGTCAGTGTATGCACCTTCAGCGACTTGTTGTTGTTGTAGTAGTTGCTGTTGTAGTAGTTGTTGTTGTTGTTGTTTACCTCTTCCCAGCATGTGGGCCGCATAGAGAATGTCGCGAAAATGATGCGCCGCATGTTGTTGCAAGTATGTAAAAGACTCGGCAATATTTGCCGCAAACGCCGCAGCAGCGGCTGCCTCATCAACGCTTGCTGGCAACGCTGGCATCGTCGCTGGCATCGCTGCCATTGCGGCTAGCGGCGACAGCGCTGACGCCGACGCTAATAATGATGATGATGATGAGGATGAGGATGCTGATAACGATGATGTCGATTGTGTGGAACGTTCCGTTTCGCAGGTGCCGCTGCTGCTTGTGCTGCCGACGCTTGAGCAGCGCTGCTGCAGTTGCTGCTGCTGTAGTTGATGTTGTTGTTGTTGTTGTGATACCGTTGGCGGCGATATGCGCAGCGTCTTAAATATTTCACCCGACAGCGGCAGCAGCGTTGACAACGGCGGCGTCGATGTCGACGTTGCGGTCGATTTTTTTGTGGTTTCTTTTAGGCGCATCGCGTGTTAATTTTCTTATATATTAATTTATTTATTTGTTTATTATCGTATTAAAAATATATATTTATGTATATATATATATATGTTTGTGTATATATTCTTGTATATAAGTATGTGTGTATATTTGTTGTATATATATGTATTTAATGTTAATGTCAACAGGGAAGTTTCATTTTTAAGGCAACTCTTTTTTTTATGTTTACACTTTTTGTTTATTTTATTTGATTTCATTTGATTATTGCAAGTATCTCATTTTCTTATTTTCATTTGCTGTAAAAATACACAAAATCATTCGATAAGTTGAAATGTCACACACAAACACACACACACACACGTGTAAGCGAACGGTTGTAAAAAATATTTTCATTTGTTTTTATTTTATGGTGAACGCGTTTCACGCGCGTTTCTCGTTTGAACTTTGTTGGCGTTTTAAAGCGCGTTGAAAATAAATGCATATCAGTTGGCAATTTGTTGTTGTTGACCTTTTGTTAATGTGTTATATGTGTGTATATTTCCCATCCCACCAATCCCAATCCCAATCCCATCTGATTTCCCAGTTTCGACCACGCCCAGTCGCCGTGCTTTCGCCCTTTGTAAACATCAGCAAAATGAGTTTTTCCAACTGGTAAACGAGTGTAAAAGTCACCTGGTTGTCAAATATTTGATCAGGTTGCAATGTAATGAATGCTATCCAAAAAAGGAATGAGAAATGGCGCGGGACAGAGAGGGAGAGAGAGAGAATGGAGTGTCGGTCAGAGGTTCGCAATTGCATTGAAATATATCAGGAAACCACTTGACGACAGGTGGCGCCAAGTCCTACTGTGTATGTGTGTCTGCTTGTAGTATGCATGTATTTGTGCCATTGACTGGGCTTCACACTCGCAAAACAACAACAAACAGCTGTCAACATTTCAGCTCTCTTTATCACCACTCTCTCTCTTCTCTTCGTATCTCATTCTCTGCATTATTGTGCTGCTTACTCGCTCTCTGTGTATGGAAACATCGAGAAGCCAAAAAGACACAAGCACTGACAGACAGAAAGAACTCCTCCACAAACAAAAAAAAAGTAACAACAATAACAACAACGTGTCTGTGTTGCATCGTGTGAATATTGACGCCAAAAACGCACAACGCACAGTGGTAACTAGACGCCAATTTCAATAGAATTTTATAATAACAGCGTTTACTCCTATTATAATTTTAATAACAGTCCATTTGTTCCGCTAAACAAATAAATGTTATTCAATATTGAAATGTTTTCATTTTAAAGTGAAATTAACCATTTAAGAAAAAAAAACTACAGAAGTTATTTACACAGTTGGTCAAGTAATTGTTTTGATTAAATACAAATAAACAAACATTTCATGTACTTTTTATGCAAATTCTCATTATATTATATTAGCTTATGGATTTTTAAAACAAGTTAAAAGAAGACAAAATAAAATTAAGTTTTTAAAAATTACAAGCCAGTCAGTCGAGGGCGTGCAACCGTAGAATACCCTATGCCAGTCTTCAAAACAAAGTATTTTGCTTATCAGGAACTTAGACACTCTATTACGTATTTGCACACACATAGATACAAATATAAATACAATAAAGCACATACACACACAGACAAACACGCCAAAAGCTTTGAAGGATCAGTTTTGCCATCTTCTTGCTGTGTAAAATTGTTTCTTGGCTATGTTCTGAGTTTATATTCTGATTTCAGCACACTTCGAAACAACAAGACTTATATATTTTGTAGAAATGTCTATAGCACAAATACACTTTACCCTTTAATGTCCATTTTTATTTGAACAACTTTACCTTTAATCTTTTTTATTTTCTCCACCCAATGACTTGACTAACTGTTTGTTAATCAGCAATTGAAACGACTTTATTTGATAGTCTGTTTAAGTATAAGGACTTTCAATTTCAGAAACAAAAGAAAGGAGAAATCTTTACATTTAAACTAAATACTAACTCGCACATTTAAGTATTTCAACTTTAAATACATTTACAACACAAAAGTGATTCAAGAAACTTTTTATACATATAAAACCCGAGTATTGAGTAACCAACAGTTGAACATTCTTATTGTACCGACAAAGAAATCTCTGTTGATGCAACAATTTGCAGGAATGCAGATGCAAGTATCACAGTGAATACATTTTTATTTGCAAAATGATTTCCATAGTCACTTTTCTGTATGCCAACATAGACGACTTCTGACACAAGCATTCAAGTATTACGAAATTTTATTTACAGATACTTTTATATCTATTGTAGATAAGCTGCTTAGTGGAGCTGATAAAAGGAACTACTACTACTACACACACACACACATATATATATATATATATATATATATATTTGAATGACTGCAATTCAATAGAGTATCCTCCACTGTACAACGGCATGCCTAGAAGCACGTAGACAAGCGCAGACAGAAGAAGCAGCAACAAGAACATTCTGAATGCAATGACAGCCAGTGTTGTCAATATAGCTATGGTATGTTCTAGACTTTTCTGTAGATATTGTGAAATAGCGGCTGGTGGAAATTATAGCTACATACATATGCTGACAATTAAAATTTTTATTTAAAAATCGGTATAAACGTTTCTCTTATTTTTATTATTAAATTTGAATATTTAAAATCAAAGTAATTCTGCAATTTGTATAATACAATTTGAAAATAAAAATTTATCATATTATTTGGTATGCCAGTTGTTAATGGGTGCAGAATACTTGAAAGTGTTATAGATTTTTCTATCTTATTTTTTTTTTGATAAGTTAAAAAAACAATATTAGCCGCCGAAAAGTCAACAACACTGATGACAACAACAAAAGTGTGCGCTCAATTTATTGCTCTCTTTCTCTCTCACTCTCTTTTTGTCTGCCTGTCTGCTATTCTCTTTGTTGCTGACAGGCGACTGCGTTCTGACGTCACTGAGGCGATGACATTCCAAATGACAATGATGCTGGTGTTGATGCTGATGCTGATGCTAATGATGACGTTCTGTCATGACTTACAGCTAAACCGCCCCCACCTCCGCCCAAGATCATCATGATTTATAGACAGAAAAGCTTTTGACGTTTCGAAGAAGCGCATTTACTACTTCCCTATCGGACTTGAGGGCATGTGGTGAATAAAATCTGTACAATTTTTGTATGCAAAAATTTCATGTAGTAATAATGATTCTTATGCCCACAGACGCAGGCGGTTAGCTACGTCTTCTGTAGTTCTATGTTCATAATTCATTCAATTTTAAATAATGTAATTATTGGAAAATGTGTTTATTAAATAAAGTACTAAAATAAAATGTTTCTTGTCCGGGTTTAAAATGAAATACAAATTTTATACAAGTTCACTGCACAGCCCTACAGAGAACTCTGGCGTAAATCTGCATACTTTTCTGCGCAAGAAGGCCGACTGGGTTGGCTCGAAAGCTCAGTCAAAGGGCAGTCACAGCAAGCGAGTGAGTGAGAAAGCAAGAAAAGTTTTCAACAAAGAAGAGTTTGCTGACAGGCATTGGATAGAGTCGAATACATATATATTTATATGTATGTGTGTAAGTGAAAAGAAGGAAAAACGGTGTGTTGGGTAGTTGGGTAGTTGTGTTGTTGGCTTGACGCTGCGAGTGTCGCTGTCAGGTGTTATTATTTAATGTCGGCGCCTGTCAAATGCAACAAAATTGTATAAGACGCATATAGACAAACAATTTGTCAACGCTTGCACTTGACCTACAAAACGAGCAGACTCTGTCTAATCTATCCATCTGTCTGTGTTTGTGTGTGTGTGTGTGTGTGTGTGTGTTCGTGAGTAAGAGAAAACTATAAATAGAGAAGGATATACAAAAGAGTGTCACGCACAAATAGCACATCAGGTAAAACACAACTAACGTCATTTAACCCTATATTAAACGTGCAATGCGAGTGCCACTTTCAAGGCTCTCTTTCTCACTCTCTCTCTCTCTCACTCTCTCTCTCTCTACCCCACCCCACCCAATATCCTTTATTTAATCAAATTGAGTGACAGCATTATTGAAAATACTATAAACCGACCAGCAATAATAACAACAACAATAAACCTAAATTTAATCAAATCACTTTCGTAAATAATCGATTCTCAGTTGTTAGACGGTTTGACCATCAGTCGATTTAAAGCAAACAATATTACTTTTTTATAGTGTTGCATAATACGATAACTCATAATGATCAAAGAAGAACACTTGCTTGTTTTAAGCTTTGCTTTTAGTTTAAAGTCCCTTGATTAACTGATTAGAGATTAACTGAATCCAGACTTTACTAACTCATAAAGTGGCGAACAGGTGGTGAAGCCCGAACAAAAAAAATTTTATAACTTTATTTATACTTAAGTTAGCTGCTGAAATTCATTTTTCATTGTGGAGATTGATCTTTATATTTAAAAAACCCACCGAGCAGATGGACCATAATGAGACTTGTACACAATTTTGTCGAGCATGAGACAGTCGCAAGAAAACTTTACCATCAGAAACTCTTTAGTTCAGTCGGAGGAAACTCACTGACTGCTATAGTTGCAGCCATACAAAACAATCAAATAGCTTGTCTGCTCAAATTGGTATTAGCAGACACTTACTGCAGACAATACAAGGGTTTGAGTTTATTCTCCTACAAAATTCAAATGAACTTAAGCAATCCATTCGAGATATAATTGCGGACATTCTTGTCTCAACTCTCTGGGCAGTGATGAACAACTTTTTGATAAGATGCCACAAATGCGATAAACGTTATTTAAATTTAATACTTTTTTTGTAAAAAAAATAATTGAAGAAAAAAGTTTTTGAGTTTCTGAATGTAGCAATATTCATCAGCCATCCTGTAGGTAGTAGATCATTTAAAGTTTATATCGTTTAATATTATCAAATTTAAAAAACTGAATCAATATTTTGTTTATGAAACCATTTTCATCATTTTCTCTTAGCATAGCAGACTATCTTTAGCATTTTGTTATAATATACGATAATTCAAACAATCAAATCATATTATTTATGCCATATAAACAAGTATAGCCTCTATAAGTGTGTCTCAATAAATTAATTGAAATAATATATTTGAATGAAAAGGATATTTTTTAAATATACGATATACTCAATCAATCTACAATATCTTTACTTATTATACTTAATATCTTATCGACAACTAGCTGAATATACTATGGAAATATATTCCTCATTTTCCACAGAACGATCAAAATACAGTATAATTTGCTTAGCTGCCTCGAGTACTTTGCACACAACTTCGAGGCAGCTATCTTAAAAATGCAGTTAACTTAATTTTATTTTTGGACATATTTGATTGTTAAACCAGTTACGCCCTTCGATTTTAACATCTTGTACCATTTCACAATTGAAAATGTATGTATAGAGCGAAAGTCACGATCAAAACATCAAGGAAAATAACGGACTGCCGCAGAAATTCAAATTGCACGAGTTGCCATACTGCATTCAAATTATTTACGAAAATTTGCTTCTTTATCAATAGATGGCGCAGCAAACTTACATGATTTTCATAGGAAACCATACATAAATACTGCCGATATGAGGCGCTTAAGTGCAAAAGGCTGCTAAGTTGGATGCACCAAACGTAATTATTTTCATACTAAAGAGATCATGATGCAGAAAAATTTAAATATCAGGCAGCTATCTTGACGATGCAGCTAAGTATCGAGGCAGCTAAGCAAATTATACTGTAATTAAATCAAAATCAAAGTCTACTTTCTTCGAAGAATATTATCTTCAACTCAACAATTTCTTGTTAATAATTAAAAACACTCTGCTGCATTTTGTACGATCTTTTCGTTTGGTTCTAATGTGTCTAGTTAGTTATCGCTAATGGGGCGATTATGAATCACGTGAGAACTATATAAAAGTGTGATAAAGGCAAACACTTTGGGGCGGCAACAACACACGTAAAACACCTCTATGCAGGAGGAAAGATGCAGAACGGAGGGGGACCGGGCACTTGGAGGGGGGATTAGGCAACTCACAACTTGATCCGTCAGTCACTGGTTCGGGGTGACCATTGGACAATTAGCAGGCGGCGGCTGTGGCAATTAAGATACGTGTTGAGGGGGCAAGGGCCGGCGTTGTTGGCATAACAACCAAAGTGAATAATTACGCACAATTAAATGCACGCAAAGACGAGACGACACGCCTCTATTACCCCTCCTACCGCCCACAAAGGTGGATGTGTTCAACAAGCCTAATTCCACACACACACACACAGAATCACGGGAAATTGCAGCAACCCACACAGTTGCACCTGTTGCATCTACAGCAAAAGCAACAGCAACAACATCAAGCACAGCGTGTGAAAGTCACCGCTCGTTGCTCGTTGCATCCACGTTACGTTCCTGGAGCGTGTGGCAGCGTGTGTAGCCCACAAGCAACTTTCTCCTTTCACAGCCATCGGTAAAACGACAAGCATTGGAATTTATAGCATGCATTGATCGGTTTGTTTCTGGGTGAAAGGTAAAAAGGGGGTCGACCAATTGCCGACGCGTTTGCAACTTGCAGCTCCAACCAATTACAATTGGGCAACACGAAAATCGAATACTCATCTCATTTGAGTGCCGCGCTCAGCAACAAATGATGCCCCCGAAATCAATGAATGGGAAACATTCCATCTCCAACTCCATCTCCGAAACAAAATGTTGCACAATGTTAAGAAAACGTTTCGGATACAATTTTCTGATAAAGTCTTTTCATTTCCGATTGACTGCACGTTTCAATTATTACAACTGAAGTTGCAAGACTATCCTAAGATTTTATCTTAAGTTTGTTTTTATTTTTTTAAATTAAAGTTATACATTTAGTAGCAGACCATGCAATTGGTAAAAGTTATGATTACTTGGTGTCATTCAGACAGGTTTTAAACTCAGTACCGATACTTTTTCATCGTCAGTTAATTTGCAATTCACATTATTCGCATCGGTTGCCAAACAAAAATCCCAGTGGTTTTGTTCTCATAGATTCCAGTCTCACTCTAAACATCTTCATCGAAAAATGCTTTATTTGGCTGACACAAAAAACCGCTGGAAATAGGACGTGTTCTACTTCTATCGATGAGCTTCGATGAAAAGCCGTCATTATTTATTTCTGAATGTTCACACGACACCGACGGTTTTTCAACAAAAAGTGTCGGTGAGAAGGTAATCGTCTACACCCAGCTTACTTATTAGAATAGAAATTTCAACAAATAGTCAAAATATTGCTCTTTGAAACATTTGCAATCTCATCTTAAAGACTTTAAGCATTTAAGATAAATTAATTTCAAATATATATAAATAACAACATATATATCAATATAGAATTCTCAAAGAAAATTCTTAGTTTGAATTTTATATTTGGCTATTCCGAGAGTATTGTGTATGGAGAATTTGTATAGCTATTATAACCCTCGATAGATCGACAAAAGTAGCAAAAACATTTTTAGATCCTTTACTTAAAAAAAGTAAGAAGGGGTCTAAGTTTATCAAAATGTGCTTAACATGTCGAAGGAAATCCGGCAGACCCCATTTTTGATCAGCATCAACAGCCGAGTCGATATAGCTATGTCGGTCTGTCCGTCCGCCGTCCGTCCGTCCGTCTGTCTGTATAAGCGCCTAGATCTCAGACACTATAAGAGCTAGAGCCACCAAATTTGGTATGTGGGTTCGTCTATGGGTTAAGCAGATCAAGTTTATGTTAAAAGTTTGACACGCCCCCTTCTGCCTGAATTTTGGCACACACGATGAGCATCAGGGTCCCAATGTATCCTACATATCATCGCGATCGGATAATAATCTCGGAAGTTATTCAAAACTCAATATTACTCAGTGTCGTGCCAAGGGAAGAAGAAGAGCACATTGACGTTACAACGCGCTATGGGATACTTTTAGTATTACTCTTATTTCCTTTATGAAGAACAAGTAAAGGGTCTCTCATAGTCGACTTTGACTGTAGCCTTTCCGACTGGTTTTAGATAAAGTCTAAAATCTATAAAAATGGTTGACATTGTATTTAAAATTTCTTTGCACATCTGAACAATTAAAAATTACTCAAAACAAAAGAATGTGCTAAACGTGGAGTTTTTAATCAATAACTCGAAAAAAGTAGAATTTATTGATATATTCATGTGTGTTATTATGATAACAATTCTCTGGTCAAACCATAAATTCAATTAATATTTTCGACAAAATTTAAGTATTCCTTAGACTATCAATAAATTATCAAAGTTGTTCGAACTAATACTCATACAAAATATATATATATTACGATAAGACTTCTCCAACTCAAGTGCAAATTCAATTAATAGTAAACAAAACAAAAGATTGGCCAGTCTTTAGTTGAGATTTTCAATTTTGAGTCAACCTCAAAATGTTGAAAACTCAAAGCATTTCCACTGAGTTGACCAATGTATTTAGCTGCTTATAAGTATGTATTAACAACAGTTGGCAATGCGAATTTCTTAAGCAAATTAGGCACTAATACAATTCACAAAAGTAACAATAACAAGAACAATAAGAAGAAGAACAACAACAATAATAATAAAAAGAAGAACATCAGCAATTCATAAAGAAGATAAATGAACGGAAGCCGCAGTCAACGAGACCCAGACTGGTCTAAAAGCAAGAAAACAAAAGGAAAACTTCTACATACTATACAAGTAAGCCGAGTTGCAGAAAGCGGCAACAGCAGGCAACGTGCCTCTTCCACCTTGCTCTTCCCCTTTGCCTGCCACTCCTTCAGCTGTGGTCGTTGGCGTGCAGTCAACAGTAAAAGTCAAATATTGTAATTATGCAAAATACATAATTTACTTTGAATTAACAGCTGAAAACGAAGGAAGCAGCAGCAGCAGCAGCAAAAACAACACACACAAAAAAAAAGAACCGAGCAACCGCCGCATAAAATGATATTGAAATTGCCCAAGAGATAAGACAGAGGCAGTGGCAGCAGCATGGGGCACGCTGCGAGGCAGGCGGTCAGCAAACTGAGGCGTTGCCCAAATGCCGCTCGAGAAACTGAAATAAAATTCAATTAAATTGCAAGCAGGCCGCAACGCTTCGTCGGTCAACAGGTAACAGGTAAAAAGGTTGCGGTTTTGTCTGTGTTGTGGCACCTGCCACAAGCCAGAGTCGAGACTAAAGAGTCAGCTGTGCCGGCTGAAACATGTGCGAGGATCGGGCGGGCATTGCCCAGAGCCAAATATATCAGCAAACACCAACAGTACCAGCGGTGGCATCATCATTATCATCAAACAGCTGCGATTGAGGCACCCAAAAAAAACCAAAAAAGAAAAAAGAAAACAAAGTAGAAGAGGCGTGCCTCACTTCATTATTCACGTGGTCCCAAAATGTGAATGAGTTAAGTACAAGGAACACAACAAGAACCACAAAGTATAATCCAAATGTCATACAAGCACAGAACACAGCATTATTATACATAATCCAAAATGTGATCGGAATTAACCTCTAGTTAATTTTTGCAGGCTTGCAAAATCGTTTGCAGCGTTTATAATTCTTTTTGGCATGAGTACTTATGTTAATCTGACATTAACAGCGTCACAATAACAGTGCTGTTAAATAGTAAAAATACTTTTAATTTCCTAAATTAAATTGCTATCTTAGATAATCATATAAAAATATCAAAAGTAAATGATTAGAGTTAGTTTTATAACAAGTAGAAAGCCACTTAATCGAAAGGATTCTGAAATATTCAGTTGGAAGTTGCGTAAAGTAATAAAAGTGTTGTTTAATGTACAGATAGAAAACAATTAAATGATTTAATGAATAATATATATGATACATTAACTATGTAATGAAATAATGCAAATGTAAATGCAAGAATAATGAAATCTGAATTAAAAATTTAGTGATAAGTTAATTTAAAATAAGTGTAAATGTTTACTTATAAGTGTTGTAATTGGTATAAAATATACCAACATAAATTATAAAAATTTGGTGTCTCTAGCTCTAGGCGATCTCATACAGACGAACGGACGGACAGACGGTCATGGCTACAACATATAAAGAAACCCTTATTGTTAGGCAACCCGCGGGAAACTTAATAAATAAATAAATATATATAATTTTATATATAAAATTTGTATTACGTAATATCGTTAAGATTTACGAGTGTAAATATATAACGATGAACCAAACAGATAGATAGATTTATGATAGATTTATTTATATTCAAATCGTAGAAAATGAATGAGAGCAATAATGACAATGACAATGACAGAAACAAGTTAATGTTCGACTTAAGCCAAATGCATTCACATCACAGCCCTGCACTCGTTTTTTATATTCACGAATCACAATGAATTTTACAATCCGTTCTTCCTTCTTTCGACTGCCACATTCAGAGTTGTTTCGGTCTCTACTTTATCCCTTCGTCCCGCTGTTCCCGACAAATGAAATGATTGCGCTGCGAATCAAAGACAGGTGCGAAATTGTTGGCCAAAAAAAAAAAAAAAACAATTTGCCAAATAAAGGAAGCATTGAAAAATGGCGAGGATATAAACATCAGCTTGTGGGCGTGGCAGTGTGTATGAACGCAGGACGATAAGTCAGTTAGGAAATAAATAAATGGATAGATGGAATGGATGGATGGATGGATGGATGAACAGTTGTGAAGTTGTAAGATGAAACAGTTTATAGAGATACATTAACAACAGTCACGTTTAAATGAAAACACAACAACAACAACAACAATTGGTTTAATAACAACAACAACAACTACAACATCAGCAACAACATATCAAGGAATAAGAAGAAGAACACAGAGAGACAGAAGACGAGAAAATTTATACGTTGACCAAAATACTCACACAGCAGCTGTCTCTTTCTCGCTCTTCCTCTCACTCCCACTCGCCCACTCTACCAATTTGTTTCTCTTTCTCTCTCTCACACACTCTCTTTCTCTCTATCTCTCTTTCTCTGTTTTTTTTTTTTGCCCCTTGTCTCTTTCTCAGAGATTTTTTGCTAGCACTCGCGATTTGTTTCACTTTTTTGTTTGTTTAAAATTTTATTATTTTTTTTAAATTTTTTAGCTGCAAAAAAAGTATTCGAAAGATTCATTGAATGTGTCTACGAATATATATGAATGTGTATATGAATTTGCGTGTGTGTGTGCGTGTGTGACTTTTAGGCCAAGTAAAACAAAAACAACAACATTAACGAAATATTGTTGCCCATTTCGATGCGCGCTTTTTTTATTGCCTTTTGTTGATTTTTTTTTATTTGTTGTTTGTCTTTTTTTTGGTTTTAATTTTTTTTTTTTTTTTTTAGTTTCTGCTGCCGTTTGGTTGTTGTTAGTATTTATTATTGTTGTCCGTTTATGGCTCATATTTATTCATTAGCTTTTGCGTCGCTTTAAGTTATTTAATGTGCTCTAAACTATGCCAAAAACAAAACTAAAAAAATGTTAAATAAATAGAAAAAAAGGAGCAACAACAAACAGAAATACATAAAAAAAGAAGAAAATAAAAGGTGTCGTCGTCTCGAATGAACTAAAAAAGTCGCTGCGCTCAAATTCAAAATCAACTGCCTGCCAATCAAATTAACACATTCCAATTAGCATTTTGCACGCACATAGAAACAGGCACACACACAGAGACAAACACACAGACACACACACAGACACACACACACACTCACACACACTCACACACACACACACACACACACTTACACACTCTCTTTCCCTGTCATATTAATAAATAAATATACAATTTTTGCTCAAGTTGAAGAGTCGAGATTTGGTTTGAAAACGTTTTGCAATGAAATAAAATTAGAGCTCCCAAATATTCAATAGTATCGACTTAAAAAAATCAAGCTAGAGAGTCGGGGCGGAAGCGACCGTGGGGGTTAAAGATTTCATACCCTGATACACTTTTCAACCGATCTTTCCTATGGCAGCTATATGATATAGTCAACCGATTTAAACCAAATTAGTTTAGAATGTGACCAAATGCATAATATGTGTGATTGGTTGAGGTATGTCGAAAAACAAAATAGTTTGTCATACAAAAGTATGATCTACAATCGATTGTTCCTATGGTAGCTACATATATGATACTATAGTGATCCGACCCAGCTGGTTCCGAAATATGAACTGCCTGCAGCAAATAGACGAATCTGTACCAAGTTTCACCCAGATAGCTCTAAAACTGAGAGACTAGTTTGCATAGAAACAGACAAACGGACAGACAGACGAGTCGACAGGCAGACGGACAGACGGATATGGCAATATCGACTCGGCTGTTGATGCTGATCAAGAATATATATACTTTATAGGTTCGGATATGACTCCTTTCATGAGTTACACATTTCGAGACAAAATAATAATACCCTCTGCAAGGGTATAAAAACTACCAGCTGAAAGAACTGCCATCTACTTATGGACTTAGTGAAGGGAGTAGAATATTTGTATTAGTTTTCGTTTAGAATTATCTTAAACTAACAAAAGCTTCAACTTTAGTTGATATTTATATATTTTATGGCGACATTCTTGGCATATTTAATGTGAACAAACTAATCTCTATTTATCGATATCGATAGTTTCTTTTCGAATTCCTTTCACCCGAACTTCTTAGCTCCATTATCCAAAGAAAAAGTTCGACTTATGGAGACTTTGACTAATGGAATTGTGTTTTTTAAGTTTATTAAAAGAAACAACAATTTTATTCATTTACATATATGTAAATTTCAAATTGCAACTCTTAATTTTTGTATCGCGTAGAGACTTGCAAGTTACAGAGAACTACAAAAAATCAGAATTTAGTGACTGAAAATAATTTTATTGTGTTTGTATTTTCAGCAAAAAGAGTTTTCTGTTTGTTTTGAGGCCTTGTAGTGATCAGCAGTTGTAGTAGTGTCACTGACAAACAAGTTCCGAAAGCTATATCACCAGCCTATGCAATTGTTGATGCCATATTCTATTATACTACATCGTCATTTGTTAATGTACATACATACATCATTATAACATATTCGAACGAGTTGTTAATAGAAGCATAAAACAGAAAGAACAAAAATCGCACATAGTAATTGGGGATTTCCCCGAAAAATCATCTTACAGAATGCACGTGCCAATATTTCAGTTCGAGTTATGGAAAAAATCGACTTATGGAAGCTCGAATTATGAAAGCAGAATTGAGTTAGAGAAAATTCGAGTTATGGACAGTATTCGATAGTATTTAGGTATATATGTATTTATATATTAAATAGTTACATTAATCTTCACAAGAGATTGATATTAATAGTATATGAAATACTAAGTCAAAAGTCATCAAAAGTTATCGGTTTAAATTAGCTCCATCGTTCTTCACAAAAGAATTGATTATTTTAAGTACAAATTCTTCAAGTCTTTAGTGACATCTCAAGTTATTGATACTTTAAATAATTAGGTTGCCAGAGTCAACACTCGATTCACGCTAGCACACTCAATTCAATTCAATTGCAATTAATTTCACATTATGAATCCACTAAGATATGCCTCGTAGTGGCATTTAAAAAAAATTGTATACTTTTGTTATACGATATTGAGATTAAGTTTGAAGTTTGATTTATGAAGATATGCTGAATACGCTGCTTAATACGATAAAAGAAAAGTTGTTTGCCATCAAATGAAGTGGAAGAATGCCACTCTTCATTTATTACATTTTGTTCTGTATATTACTAGAATAACGAATGGAATTCGTTAAGCTTTTAAACACCCTATAATAGTACACTAAATAACTAACTATTTATGATCATGTATACATAAATAAAAGTGTGCACTTTAAATCTGCTTGTTATTGGTTGACTTTATGTTTTTGGTTGTGGTTCAGTTTGTCGTTGAATTTGTATGCAAAATTCGCAAGGTTATTCCACACGCGATTTTAATGATTCTCTTGTGGGCATAAGTATTTGTTTATGTATTTTATGACCCACCAAAAACCAACAACAATCAACAATCAACAGCAATAACATTTGGCAACCACAACGAGCATTCGCTCATAAATTTGCCAAGAACAATAATAGAAAATGGAAGAGTGAAACAAAATGGGAAAATCTCAGAAAACCAAACTAGAAATACATTTAAAAAAAAAAATTAAAATTATAAAAAAAAAAAAAAAAATTAAAGAAATTGGCAAATTGTACAAACATTTAAAAAAGGGCAATCCAAAATTAATCCACATGGTAAAATGTTCGTGCATTGTTGGGCGTGGCAAAGATTTGTTTGTATGTTGCAGTTGTTGTTGTTGTTTGTTGTTGTTTTTTGTTGCACACGTCTTGCAGTTGTAGTTTTAAATTTTATTTTGGTTTTTGTATCGTTTAGCTGTAGTTGTAGTTGTTATTGTTGTTATCACATAGTTGTTGTTATTGTTTTCTTCATTGTTTTGCTAGCTGTTAAGTGTTGTTGTTATTGTTATCATTGTTGTTGTTGTTGTTGTCACTTGAGTCCTCACTAAACTCATCTAAGCAACCAAAATAGACCCCAGAAAGCATTTAAACAATAAACAGACAATCATTCAGACAACAGGCATCAATCCATAAGATACTCGTACTTTTACAGCTCAAGCAGCAACAACAACAACAGCAACAACAACAACAACAGCACGTACAAAATTGAAATTGAAAATGACGCCGAAGTCATCATGTCTGGCAGTGTGGCGACAATTTGTGCATAAATCAAATTAGCCTGTCAATCTGCTACTGCTGCTGTAAATGTATCTGTATCTCTTTGTGGCACCATGCGTATCTGTATCATTATTTTGTTGTTATGTATCTTTTGAAATAACTTCATTAGCATTTCGACTATTTCGTCTTTAGAATTGACTAACGTGAAATAGTTTGATATAGATACATTTGTATTTGTAACGCGACTCCCACATACAGTACAACATTGCTATGAAGAGCTCTTAGTGTTTTCATAAGATTTTATAGCACCTAAAAGTGGAAATTAATTGAAATTTTATTGTATTGTGGAATTAGCTAAAAGTAAATAGTAGATATAAAATATTTTGAAACTCTGCGTCACAATGTGAATATTTCAAGCATTTTTATTTGTAGAATCTTTAGATGTCAATTGAATACACACAAAGACAAGCTCTAAAAAGCGTAGCTAACTAAATGTGAATATACCTATTACATATTACAATTTCAAATCTACCAATTTCTTAATCAGACAACACGTTTCAAGTTTTCAATGCAATACCAAAAGGTTTACACAATATTTCTGCATCAAGTAAATGAGCAATATAATTCTCAATAAGAATGTCAACAAATAACACTACGAATACAAATATTAATCAAAGAAAACAAGAAAGCATTTACTTTCGAAATAAAAATAAGAAAACCACAATTTGCAATAATGTAATTAAAAAATGCAAATTAGAAAAGAAATGGGTAAGGCAAAAATTAGAAAAAACCCGAAATTTATGGGATGAAAATTCGTTCAAAAAATGAAAAATCAAAGCTTATTTTGCTAAGTTTAAAATAAACAGATTTTCCTAAACTGTTGTACTCTGAAATATTTATTTAATTAAAATATACAAATTTTCTAATTTATGCTTTTTTTTCTTTAACGCTATTTTAGTTTCTTTAAATATAATTTTTTGATTTCATTTCGTTGTTTATTTTTTTAATTTCGAGCAACATAAAGTATTTTATTTACTAACTTAATATTTTAAGCTATCTCTAACGATTGCTTAACTATCTTTCTCTCTCTCTGTCTAACTTGGTTCGCTTGTAGACAGGCTTGACTGTATTTATTTTAGATATATCGACTTCTAAGTGACATTTTAGCTGGCATTAGGCGCTGGCGAAATTTACTATGATATTTCCCAACAGCACTTCACATTTCTGAAGATACCAAAACGGCGCTCGTTTAAAGCGAGTTACTTTCTATGAACAGCGACTTGTGGAGGTTACGAGGACAGAAGGGTAGGGGTCGGGGACGGTGTCGGGGACGGGGACGGGGGACTGGCGCGAGGAGTCGGGAAAAACATGTTTGGGTCGCCGTTCGACTCTGTTTTTTTTTTTTTTATATATATTTTTGCGCTGGCTTCCGGTTTCGTTCGGCAGCGAGCCGGCGAGTGGTTCATTATTGTGGCTCATAGACTAAAGTAGCATTTGACGAATGCGACGCCGCCGCCGTCGCGTCGACTGTAAACGAATTAACATATGAAACTATGCGATAAAGCGTGGACTTGCTTCGATAGCAGTCGCCGCATTGCGATACACTACAAAAAAAAGAAGAACAAATAAAAAAGAGGAGACAACGAAGAACAACAAGAGTTAAACTAGTTATAAATGTATTCTTAACGTTTGCAATTACATACGTATGTAAACTTAACATAAGTGTTGCTGTATTAACAGAAGAATGCAGAGTTAAACTATATGTTATTAAATTACTAGTACAAATTTGAACTCCATTTGTTGTCTTCCCAAAATAAGTACCTCTTTTAAGTGTTTGGCAAAGAGGAAATATATATTTTAAAAATTTGAAAATATTCCAAAGAAAGTTTTCGTGAGAATTTGTATGTAATGCTAACATCTGTTAGTGGATGACAAAAGCTTAATGTAACATTTACATATGATGCTAACAGCAATAGGTAAACGGTGACATCATGTAAAACGAATAACTGTTAGCGTATAAGACTAATTTTGCCATTCTAGCTATTTTATAGCTATGATCTAGCTATTTTAAAATGTAAAACAACTAGAAAATTTAAATAAATTATATTGGCTTGAAATTTGCCTATTTCACTAGTGTTCAGACATTTAGATAACTTTAATATACTTAAAAAAAATTATATACATATTTTCTATTGAAAATACATATTTTACGGGCAACTAAAATAAAGTATTCGATTATGCACCTGCAGTAATATTAAAGAAATATGTTTGTTTTACAGCAAAATCTATTTTGTCGATTATTACGGATGATGAAAAATTTAAAGTCGAGATTTTAAAACTTATAGATGCCGTAGAAATAAATATATTCGTCCTCTTAACGCATTTTGCGTTAAACATTTCTAGCTACCATTTTTGATAAATTCATTATCCATTGAAAATGTGGAAACGCTGTAAAGTTAACAGCATGAATTAACATGAGTATGAAGAGAGTTGAAGAGAATTAAACTGTGTACGTAAGCTAACAGCACCCTGTCATGTTAAGTTAACAACAATTTGTAAATGAGACGCGACTGTATTAACATGTGTTTGTAAAGTTAACAGTATTTACATCTGAATTTTAGGTTAACAGCTTTGAGTTGCACTTGTATTAACATGTAAATGTAAAGTAAAAACATTTTAGGAGCACTGATATTAACATGATTAGCTGCAATGTTATGCTGACAACTGTTAACAATTATATTATGTTAAAGTTCTTATATTAACAGCGATCGTTACAGAATATAATGAAAACCGATTTCTGTTATTGTTATTTGAATCACAGAATTTAGTTAAATACGAATCCACGTTTTTGCTCAGTGTAATGCTCATAATAAGCAACGCTGGCGACGACGCGCTGCTATGCGAAGGTCACACACCATCAACAACAGTAACAACAACAGTAACAACAACAACAACAACAGCGGCAACAATAACAGTGTCTGCCCAGTGGCGATAGTTAGGTTAAGGGGGCGTGCGACGTGGGCGGAGTTGAAGAGACGAAGGCGCTAACAAAATGTTAAGCGGAGAACTGAAAGAAGCGAGCAACGAGAATTGATTTGCATTCCATTGTGGAAAATTTGTCATCAGAAAGAGAGAAAGACACATAGAAAGATAAAGAGAGCAAGCGAAAGAAAGGGAAAGGCAAAGAGAAAATGAAGTGGGAGTGTGTGGGTGTGGGTGTGTATACATACTACTTACATACATACATATATGGAAACTCTACAAAACGACAATAAAATATAAAAAAAAAAACAGACAATCGTGAGGCAAGTGAATGTACTCGTAACATTCACGAATGCTCAAGTGAGTATCCGCTTTGAGTGTGGTCATAATACATGATAATTCAATTGCAACAGTTTCGAGTACCCAAAACCAAAAAATTCACAGATTAATTTAAGACTTATGTCAATTGAAGTGTCTTTCAAGACATAGAAAAAATATTATATGAATGAATTGAATGCTTGATTCATTCAACTGTGAATGTGAATGCATGTGATTTGCAGATAATCAAATAATACGTTTATTATTCAATTAGTTTAAATATATAAGTATTCATTTGTTATGTATCATATCATATAAAATTGATTTTTTATGCATTGACTGGATTTATCAATGTCAGCTAATCAGTTTAATCTAAACTTTGACAAACTAAAGAATAGAAAGAAACTATTCTAATTCTCTCTTGAAATAAAAGAAACTCTATATTAATTATATACTTATGTAATATTTAACGTTACCAAATGATTTGAGCAAGAGTATTAAATTGTCATTTATTTAATTTAAATAAATTTAAAAATGATGAGAATAATTTTAATAAATTTCTGCAGACGTTTTTACTTATTTCACATTTATTTTTAATATTAAACAATTATTAATAACAATGAATGATAGGAATATATGTTGTATATAACATTTAAAAATGTAATTTAATATACAAAATAATTTTTATATTTTATTTAGATTTATTTATAAATTGACTGTTAATTTAAAAATATTTAAATGCACTTTGTGAACAAATCGAGTATTTTGATTCTTAGTGTCATAAATTCACCCTCGTTATGAATTGTAATATGTCAAAATATTAAATATTACACGTCTAAAAAAAGTGTTTTGAAAATTGAGAATATTTTAAAAAGAGCTAAAAACATTGAAACATATATTCACAGCGTTAAAATGTTTGTTTAAAATTATTACAAAACTAAAATCCATTAAAGAATGATGGAAAAATGTTATATACATAGGAAAAATATAATTAAAAGACATTAAGAAAATTTTAAAATATTTTATTATTTACATTTATAGACCGAACGTTGTATCTAATGCATAACAGAAGCGAAAAAAAATTCATTTTGAAATTTGCTTTTTATTTTTTTTTATAAATTTATCCAAATATTAAATACTACAAGAAAGAAACCATTTTTAAGGAAAATTGGTTGCATTTATACGCAAGAGTATTTAAAATTGAACTTGTATTAATGGAAGAAATATTCATAACGATATTTTTTTTTTATATATATATTCGCTAGCGTGTGTATCAAAGCGCGAGTAAAACCACAAGCTTAGAGCTTACCAACGGTTTTAACGACTCCCGATAATATCTAAATATATGCCCACATGCCCCTATATAGAGTTAACGATTTTATATTCAACTGCAGACTGAGACACAGTTGGGAGCACTGCGGAAAATGAGGAGGGGGCAAAAGTATGGGGAGTTGTCAGGGGGTAGGCGGGTCAACTTTGGAGCCGCTGACATTGCCGTGCAATTGCAATTGCGCAGCAAACAGAAAGCAACAACAAAAATGCAAGCAGCAACGGTTTAATTGCATTTCCAGTATTGCCACAGATATGTCGGAGTCGGATCTGAATGGCTGCATGTTTATTTATGAGTCGATTCGAGTCGACTTGAGTATCGACGGGGGCCACTCAGTTGCCCGGCGAGTTGCGTTTGCTTCAAAATGCAAATTTTACCAACAGTTCCCAGAGCAAAAAAAAAAATATAAAAAAAACAAAAAAAAATGACAAAAAAAAAAGACAAAAACAAAAAAGTATAAGTCGGCCTAGGGGCTGTGCCAGAAGACAAGCAACTAACAACAACTACAAACAAATTGACGCTCAAGGACATTTTCAAAGTACGGCGCAAAATGTGAGCGAGAAGAAAACGAGTTTCAAATGCCATCCACAAGAAATGCAAAGGAGTCCGTACATATCGTACATATATAACCCTAAACACCAGCTGAAAGCTGACTCTATGAGTGCACGAGTGTTTGACTGTATGAGTGTATTCGAATAACAATACAATAACGTAATATCGCATGGCACAACAACTGAGCAACGGGACAACCCTTAATTTCAATACATTACCAAAACTTGCCAAAAAAAAAAAAAAAAAAAAAAAAACTAAATTAAAATAAGCCAAATTAAAAGTTGGCGTAAGAAATGGAGTTGCAAAAGTCGAGGAAAGTCGAGTTGCAAGAAAACAATTTGGGGTTTAAATTAAACATTTTCCAACTCTTTTATTTCAATACCCTGTAACATATATACCATATGTAAAATATACTCATAAAGTCATTTAAATAATGGCATACTCTGTAGCAAATAATATGCAGGACATACACAAGAAATTAACTTTCAAGTTGATTAGTTCAATATATAATATTGTATATACTAGGTCATACTGACAATAATAACAATTGTTGTTACCAGCAGTCAAAGGAAGTACTAAAAATATGTTATAGTATATAGAAAGTATTCTCAAATATATTCAATAGTATTAGTTATTTTGTATACCCTTTGTTGAATTTCTGCATTAGAAAATTTACTCTAGAAAAAGAAGAATACTTAACAAATTCATTTCGAATCAACATCAATATAATATGTAATATGTTTGTATAATATATAATATTGGAGATACTCATGTTAACAATTCTTGTTACCAGAATACAAATGAAGTATTGAAAAGTATAAACAGAAAATATTCTAAAATACTTTCAATATTATTCTACAGCAGGAAATTTACTTCAGAATAAAAGAAGAATACTCAACGAATTAATTTGTATGTTGATTAGTTAAATATATTACTGGCAATGATAACAATTGTTCATACCAGTATTCAAAGAAAGTATTAAAAATGTATAGTATATAGAAAGTAGTCTCAAATACTTTCAATAGTATTAGTTATTTTGCATACCCTTTGTTATATTTCTACATACAGAAGTTTTCATTATACTTCCCTATAGTATTTTTTGGTTTACATACATACAAATATCTTCTCTTTTATTAAGAACATTAATAAAGATAAGCAGATTTGATGTTTGTTTAACTTATACCCTGTAGAAAATTAATTGTCAGTTATTTGCAAACTTTTTCTGCATATTATTCTTTTTTGCTTGAGTAATGAAGAATTACTATGTTAATATTTTTAACAAATTTTTAGGTTTATTGAATAATGTAATTTACATAACATTTTTACTTAATCTTCTATACGTGTCACTTTTCTCTGTAGTTCTCCATTCCTTAGTTTGTAGTACAACTTTTCTTATACTCAACTAATAAACATTTTAGTATCCATAAAAAAATAAACAACTATGATTAGTGTAGAAAAACTATTAAGATATGGAAAGTAGATTTTTCATTATTAAGCTGGACACTGACATAAGTAGATTTTAGTTTGCTACGTCTCAACTTCATATACAATAAGAAACATAGTTAAAAAAGCTTATCGAAATGGGAAGAATTATATTTCAACCAATCGGCACTCAAGTGAAATAAAACGGAGTTGCCAGAAAAAGGGCGGACATTTTCCAACACTATTTGACAGAGAACTGATATTCCCGAAGGAGCTTGAAAAACATTGAACTCTCCAGAGTTTTGACAGGTTTTACAGCAAAGAAATGGCCACCATTTATACTTAAACAGTCCTTTCGATTTGTTTAACAACAGGGTAAATAATAGTATATAAGCTACTTCTGTAGAATATAAACTACAATGGAAATTTAAACAAACTGTGGCTTACAAATTAAATAAATTTGTATTCATTTTTTTATTATTATGAAAATACAAGAATCCACATACAACTTTAAAGACTCCTACTTCTTTTTCATGCAGTAATCCACACATAATGCACACAGATATTCCCACATTTACGACATTTTCCCAATTATTTATTTATGTCTGCTCAGAATGTAAACAAGTCACAGCTGCCGCAACAGTGTGACCACACAACTATTAGTATATATACATATATATATACATTTGTCAGTGCCGTGATTTAACATTTAATGTCATTTCTATTTTATACAGGGTACTTGGACAGGCGAATATACTTGCTTACAAACTGTTATACTTTTTGTTTGGGGAGTGTTACCCAATGATCTACAACAGCAATAATAATAATAATAATCATCATCATCATAATAATGATGATATCAACAATGTGCGCTGCGTCATAGGTCGAAAACACACACACACACACACACACTCATACACACACACACACACACACACTCATACACACACACACACACACACACTCATACACACACACACACACACACACTCATACACACACACACACACACACAAACATAGTACTCCCCACCCGTGTCGCTTGCGGCATGAAATTGAAGCAACAGCTTTTAGTTGCTTCTCGATTACGCATACGTCGCCCGTGTGTGACAACAACAGCAACAACATTAGCAACGGGTCGCCCAAGCAGGTAGTAGCTAGCAACGGTAAACGACTGGCAAGCATATTAGCGGCTGGCTTAAGTGCAATCCATTCATGAGCGGGCAACTGAAACGGATAAACGCCGCGAGTGAACAAGAGCGAGTGAGAGACGGAGAGGGAGAGAGATTGAGGATAAGAATAAGAATGGGAACAGGAACAGGAACGAGTAAAGCAACGGGATTTGTAATGGGTATCAGTGTTGCCAGCTTTTCGGGGCCTAAGAACACAATATCAATATCAATCAATATTAGACATTTCAAAAAAAAAGCTAGAAACTTGACAAGAAAACCAAATAAAAAGCTATTACATTTTTTAATTGCTTTTTATACCCTGCACCCAATTGAAAATGGGTATAATGATTTGTTGCCTGCATTTGTGTAATGTTACAGCTAAAGAGTGGCAACTCTGACCCTCCAAAGCACATTTAGTGGATTCTGGAGAATCCAGCCGAGTCGATCTGACTCTAAAACTCTATTTTATTAATTATAATTTGAGAAAAAAAAAAAACTTGGGAAAACTGAACTGATTTCTGTGATCATTTTTTTTATTGATTTTTATTGATCATGATTTGTCCTCATTTTTATTTAAATTTTTTATTTTTTTTTTCTCAATTTTACTTATTTTATTTATACTATTTATTTTAAATATATTATTTATTTTATTTACTTTATTTATTTGTTTTATTTAATTTATTATTTTTTAATTAATATTTTTTGCTTATTTTATTTATTTTTTTATTTTGTTTATTTTATTTTTTTTAAATTATATAATTAACCTATATATTTATTATTTTATATATTTAATTTATTTAGTTTATGTTATTTACTTTATTATTATTAATTACATTTATTTAATAAAGTATTTTTAATTTATTTATTTTATTTATTTTATTTTTATTTAATCTATTTATTTTATAAATTATTTTAATTTGAATTATATTATTTATTTTATTCATTTTATTTATTATATTTATTTTTTTTTTATTATATTTTTTTTTTATTTTCTTTATTTTATTTACTTAATGTACTTTATAAAATTTATCTTTTCACTATTGCATTTATGCAAAATATGTAAAGTAAATCATTTAAGCTTTTTCAAATTTCAATTGGAAAAATTATGAAAATTGGTATAGGTAAAGAAAATTCACTACCGAGAGGGAAAATCAAAATAAGTCAGATTATATTTAAAAATCGATCATAATTCAACTGTAAACATAGCTATCGTCAAGCATCAGAACTGACGGGTTAAATAGCTAAATCGACAACACTGATGGGAATAGGAGCTAAAAGGATGAGAATGTTGGCTTCCTTGTTTGACCCTACATAGCTCTCTCCCACTCTCTTTCACTCTCTCTCTCGCTCGCTCGCTCGCTCGCACTGCTTAAACACGTGTGTGCTCGAGTGTTTGTGGTGTTTTTCTTACTGCTGCTTCTTCATTTTTTATTTTGTTGGTGTGCACGTCCTGCGCGCGTGCACAGGCGACAGCAGCCTGCTTCTCTGCCTGACTGCCTGCCTGACTGACTGACTGACTGAGTAGCAACAACTGCCGCTTCTTATTGACATTGGAGGCCTTGTGGCTCGAGTAACACCCGGCGCAGATGCTAAATAAGAAGCAGGAATTAAAGTGCAAAGGTGTGCGACAACAACAACAAGAACAACAACAGCACGAGAGTGAAACATGCAGCAAGAGAAGAAGCAGAAGCAGAAGGAGACTGAGTGTGAGTGTGTATGTTCCGAGTACTTAGCGTACTCACAATGCCAGGATACGAGTCAATATACACACATAAAGGCAGCCAGGCAAATGCATTATGAAATGTCCTTACACACACACACATACTACAAATGCAAATCTATTTGAAAATACGCAAGGAAGTTTAAAAAGCGCAGTTTTAAATGCATTGTTGTTTCCCTTATTTGAGGGCTGTTCCCCTAATAAAGCTAACACAATTAAGTAGAGAATATATAAAGAAATAATATACAATGTATAAAGAAAGAACGATCAAAGAAATACAGCAAGTATTTTACAAGTTGTTTGAGCGATCCTCGAAAGCAACTTAAAGATGACAATTGTAAATCTTAGTGCTAAGCGAAATACAAAAAGAACTAGCTCAAATAGTTTATGAAATCCACGCTGAGATACAGACGGACGGACAGATGGACGGGCGGACAGACGGACGGATAGACAGGCGGACGGATAGACAGGCGGACGAACAGATAAGCGGACGGATGGATAGACGGACGGATGGATAGACGGACGGACGAACAGACGCACGGTCAAACTAACGGACGGATGGACAGAGGGACGGATGGACAGACAGGTATCAATCGACTCGACTATTAATACTGATCAATATGATCGCAGATGTCTCCTTATGACTATTACATACATTAACACAAATCCATTATACCCTTTTTTCTCCATTTTTAATGGGTATAATAAACCCCAAGGCAAATACATAATAAGATTATGACAGAATACAAACAAGTCAAAATAATTACATTCAGGCTTCACTATAATTATGTTCGTTTGCACCAAATTGAACTTGAGATACTTTTTATCATTCGAAATTGAACTTTACCTTGGAATATACATACATACATATTATAAAGAAAACTGATCTCTGTATTTAGCCTACACAGCTTGTATACTAGAACATAATAGAATGTAAGTCAATAATTTGAAATTAGCTAATTTAGTGTCAAATGCTCTAACGAGTGAAATTCTTTGGAAGTAAGTATTGCTTAAGAAATCTATTACTATTCAGTATTCAATTATGAATGCATAAAATCTATTTCTAACTATATGTAGTATATCTCTAAGCATAACTGCAATTATTGCAATATATTGTCCAAAGAATGTACAAGAAAAGAAAATTCTGTTTTAGAATTCTAAACAAATTTTGATAAAGGTAATAAGGTTTATTTCTTTAGACTTCTGTTTCATTGCAATGCACTCTAATAATTAATTTCCTTATGACTTTTTGCATCATATCATAGAAATGCCAATTAATTTCTAGACGAAATGCGTTCGCAATAAAATGAATGAAATTTCTCAGTTCATGAAAAATAAATGCGCATTTGACTTAAAGAAACTGTCGTCGTGATTTCCGTATTTTGTTTTTATGTTTGCTTACATTTTTATATTATAAAAGTGCTTAAGAAAGAGATTATTGTTGAACTAGAGGTAAAATTGGAATGGACTTTTTTGCGCTGTTAAATTTAATTAAAATTACATTTTTCATAATTTTACTGAGCGATACAAAGTGTGTTTTTTGTTAATTTTTCAGGATGCTTTCAGGATGTCGCGATCTTGTTACTTATGCAAGCCATATATGTATGTATATATTTTAATAAATTAAAAGAAAATCATCATTTCAATTCTGAATTAAGCAAATTGTTTGGCTAATAAATTGTAATATTTGTTACATTCAAAAATAAATAAATAACAAGTAAATATATTTATACCCATGAAGAGGGTATTATAATTTTGTGTCGAAACCTTTAACGATGGAAAGGAGGCATGTCCGACCCTATAAAGTGTATATATTCTTGATGAGCATCAACAACAGAGTCGCTAAACCCATGTCCGTCTGTCTGTCTGTCTGTCTGTCTGTCTGTCTGTCTGTCATTCGTTTTCTATGCGAACTAGTCTCTCAGTCTTAGAGCTATTTGGATGAAACTCGGTACAGGTCGGTCTCTTTGCTGCATACATTTCATACATGTGTCGGAACTGGCTGGATCGGGTGACTATATCATATAGCTGCCATAGGAACAATCGATCGAAGATCATACTTTATTATGACAAACTATTTTGTCCTTTGACATACCTCAACCAAACTCACAGATGATGCACTTGAATAAATGTATCTTATACATCCTGATCAAATTCAGTTTAAATCGGATGACTATATCTAAAGCTGCCAGAGGAAAGATCGGTTGAAAAGTGTAGTAGGGTTTAGCAAAGGTATGAAATCTTTCTAAGAGTTTCTCGCTTAAATGAATATATACAATTGTATATAATTTAATACAGTCGAACTTCTATATAACGATCTTCTGTACAATGAAGTTTTCTTTTTAGCGAATGAATTTCCAGAGCACTGTCTTCCTCTAGTATTACGATCTTTCTCCCCTTCTTTGTTCCCTTGAGATTCGCTATATAGACGTTCGACTGTATAATAAAGAGACAGATTTACTGTCTACAATTTAAATCACAATTCAAACGAAATACATTTAATGCTAAACAAATACTAATCTTCGATAGCATATTTAAGACTTTTTTTGCTGTTCTTTACGACTGGCTGGAAAAGTCATATGATCTAATTGGAAATACCTATGCAGCAAGTGATTTATGAGTGAAACTGATTGTTTAAGACGATATATACATTTGTAAGTGTATTTGTATTAAAATACAACAGATTTCAAGTAGATTTTCGCTAATCAAAACAACAAAATTTACAAGTTTTAACTTTGGTGTGACAGATGTTTGGATTATGCCATAATATTCCAATAATATTCTGTGGACATTACTAACTAAATGTATATATGTTGTATATATAGTACATATGACAGAAATTGTTTAATCTATTATATACTATATATGCAGATAACTGTTATGTCTGTCTGTTTGTCTGACAAACTAAATTAAACTAAACTCTATTCAAATTTCGCCGACGCTTTGGAATTTGTTGTTGTTGTTGTTGTTGTTTTGGCTGCTGTTGCTGATATCTCGGCAAATTTAGCGGGAAAAAAAACTGAAATTCCATTCATTATCAGAAAGCACAGCACACATACATACATACATATGTATGTATGTATGTATGTAGTATTTATGAATGTACGTATATCTGTTTGTATGTATTTATGTACATTAATAATTCGTATGTCTGGCTGTCAAATTTCGAGTAATTTCTTGTTTAAATTTAATTTTTTTTCGCTCTTGTTTTTGTTGTTATTGTTGTTGTTGCTCATGTTGCACGTTGCTGCAGGATGCACAGCAAATAATAAAAACAACAAAAACTTGTTGCTTCTTTCTTGTTGTTGTTGTTTTTGTTGTTGCAGGCAGCAAATAAAATTGCCAAATAAGCGATGAAAATTTTTGTCAGCCGCAAACTTGTTGCTCCGCATATATGTATGTGTGTGTGTGTGTCGTGTGTGTGTGTGTGCGTGTGTGTGTGTGCGTGTGTGTATGACTTTATGCATGTGCATCAGAGTGCGCTTTACATGTGTGTGTGTGTGTGTAAGCTTACTTTTAATTATTATTTTTATTTATTTAATTTGTTATTGTTGTTTTCTTTTTCTTTTTTTTGTATTATGCACATTGCTTGAGCATTTTCATTTTCATTTTCATTTGTTGCGCACTTTTCACCAAAAACAAAAAACCAAACACACAAAATAAAAACAAACTTTTTTTTCTCTTTTTTTATTATTTGTTGTTATTCGCGATCGAATTGAATTTGCACGTCAAAGTCGACACAACTACATGCACACACATACATGTGCATGTTCGCGTATATGTGTGTGTGTTTGTGTGTAGATTCTCTTGCACTAGTATGTGTGTGCGACGGGGCGTATGAACAACGGCCGAGGCGAAAACTTTGCCACTTTGTTGCGTCGCTATTTGTTTTCTGCGCAAAAAAATAAAACAAAAACAAAAACAAAACAAAACGCAAACGTCAAAGTAACGCGCAAAATTTTACACACTGACGTCGCTCCTGCTGCTGCGACCGCGGCGGCGTCGTCGTCGTCGTCGCGTTTTAATGCGGTCTCCGCGCGTTGTAAGCGAGTCGACAGGTAGAGCAGCACTGAAAACGTTCGCGCTGAGCATAGCGACTAAAAATGCCGCGACACGACGCGTGAAACGACGACAGCAGAGAGAGAGCGAGAGAGAGCAAAGCATGCAGTTTGCTCTCAGAGAGCCAGAGCACGAGAGCACAAATTGCTTGTTGCTGCTTTTGTAATACCTTTTACATTGTGTGGTCCACTGGTCGTCGTCGTGCAGGGAACTATAAATGTTGCTTGCGTTATGCAACAACAGCGACAGCGACAACGACACACGAATGATTCTGATTGGTCGCAGGACGTGCTGCCGAATGCCGGAGCATGCCGAACGTAACGAGCCGAGCTCAACGCTCTCAAACTCTCACCCAGTGTTGCCAACATTGGAGATGCAAAAAAAAAAGCTGGTTTTTGTTGATTTCATGGTAGAAAAATAGGTTACATTTTTTAACAATAATTTAGAAGTTTTTTTTATGCTTAATATTATAAAATATTCTCGCAAAGTTCAAGTGTGGAGTTAAACATATTTTTTTTTTGTGATATATGAACTCACTCATTCAGAAATATTACAATTTACTTAAAATTACACGGAAAATTGAGATAGCAATCGTACCTTGTACACTCGTGTAATGAAATTCAATCAAATCATGATATATAGTATGATCTACATATTTTTGTTGGGGTAAATATATTTCAAAAATGCCCCAACTCCCGGTGCCCTGACTTTTAAAAAAAAGTCAACATTTGACGGAAAAAACGCTGTACTGTCAACACTGCTCACACCAAAGTTGGCCGCTCTCGTATGCTGGTCAAGCAATTGAGCGTAAAAGTTAAAGTCACTGCCGTTGTGGGAGGTTGCCAGTTGCCAAGAGGAAGGAAGCATTTCGCTCTCAGTCGCCATGTGACACGGCAACTGAAATGTCATCGGCGTGCTGTCACCGTCATCATTAACAAACAGCAGCTAGAGAGGATTTGCGATCGTCTCCTTTTTTTGTATTATGGAGTATTATTAGTAGAAAGTTCAGTTCAGAACAGATATTTAGTATATCTATTGGTATTTATGAGAAGTAATGTCTTAATTTAACGATCTTATTAATTATTTTAATTGTTGATAGTCGACATATAGATATAGACTTATAGATTGGCTTAAATGAATGCATAAAAAAAGATCAATGCCTCTTTAGAGTTAAACAGTTAGAGACAAAAGACATTATATATATTCATGATCAGCATCAATAGGCGAGTCGATATAGCAATGTCTGCCGTCTGTCTGTCCGTCGGTCTGTCTGTCCGTCTGTCCATCCGTATAAACGAAAGGATCTCAGTGATGGTAAGAGCTAAAAGCTTAAAATTGATCTCCCAGCACTATTTATATTTGCAGGTAGATCGAGAATATCTTCAATTTGCGATCCCTTCGGCCGCAAATTAAAAAAACCGAATAACAAGTGCAATTTTATAGCTATAAACTTGAGAATTGGCCCAGATGATGAATTTTGCTGCTGTCAATGTGCACAAAAAATTTCAACACAATGCCTCGCCTACATTGCCCACATATTGAACGAAAGAAAAACTAATTACAAGAAATACAACTACTGCCAGAGGGTAAAATAATTCTCATTTAAAAAATGATATTTTGTTATAGTATTTTAGCAACAATTTTATGAACCCTCAACAGGTAATAAAAGACATATATAAATATAGATCTATATGTACATAGTAGACACAAAAGGCGAGCTCAACGTTCAGGCGTCTTTTCTATATTGCTTCTTTAGAATTCCCAACTGGTTCTAGCAGCGCAACATAGAGAACAACCCTGGATCGTTGGATGATCTAGCTCAAATGGTGCTGATGAGGGAGATTGGCCAATTTCACATAAATAAATTAGTATATACCATAAATACATATATTAATCAAAACTATAAGTCAGAAATATGTGTTCTTGACTGCGTCACTTATTTTAAGACTTCTATAATATATTCTAGAAAATGTTTTGTTTCAATTTCATCACTTTCAATTCCAGATAAATTTGATTGCGTTCACTCTCAATGATTCAATCTACATGTTTTTTTTTTCTTTGTTCTTTTACTAATTTCATCATACTACGTAGTCTAGAGATTTGTTTCACAATTACCGCAATTCAAAGTGCAATTTAATCGATATACGTATCATATATAGTACTATCGAATATAATTTGTTAAATAATAGCAATATTATAAATAATAAGTTTCAAAACAAAACATTTGTAACATATTAATTGGAAGATTGTTTCCCTTTTTTCGACTTTTTAACTAGCCATAAAATTGCTAGTTAATTACAAAGAATTTGGTATTTTTTTGTATTACTTTGGGCAATAAATAAACATTGCAATTTTATATTATTATTTTAAAAGTAAAATGTATTTTTATTTACTTAGGATTGGTTTGTTATCGGCAATCAAATTTGAAATGTGTGGAATTTCGAAACTCGACACGAATCTCGTATGGCATTTGAGTTAACAGGAAGTGAATAAGATCTAGTAGTATGTTGTATTGACTCTATGTATAAGTATCTGTATCCGTATCTGTATCTGTATCTGTTTAATATCACACTGTCAGGCCCAAATAGCAACAATGACAACAACAAGTACAAAATCCAGACAGCAATTAGCGATAAAGCATTCAAATTGTTTTTTAGTTTTTCGTTGCGTTGCGTTTCGTTGTTGTTTTTATTTTTATTTTTATTTATATTTTTTTTTTGCTTTTGTCACAAAGCAGCAAAAATGTTTGTATTTCATTTGATTATTATTATTGTTCTTGTTGCTGTTGCTGTTGCTCGTCGCGTTGTTGTTGATAATGATAAACTGCGTTTTTCGTCACAACTCAATCTGTTGCCTGGTTTTTCAGTTGAAATTTGTTTAGCTTAGATTTTTTCATTCTCTATTTTTTTTTTTTTTTTTTTTGCACATTTTGTTGATAAGATAAGGCAACTTTCTGTTGGTGCTGCCCGAGAAGCCATATAAAAAGTGGAATATACAGCAAAAATTGAGCGCTCGTGCCACATGTCTGCCTTGATAACAGAGGGGGGAAAGGTAGAGGAGTAGGAACTGGTGCTAAAGAAGGAACTGGAGCTGGAGGAGGTAGCTTGTGAGTCATGCATATAGCGCGAGTCCATTAAAGGTGAATCATTCATGGGGCCCCATCCATTTGTCCCCACACTTTTCTTCTGCTCTTCTCTGCGATTGAATTGAATTTTTCGCCCTTGACCCGTCGCCGTCGCCGTCGCATTGCATTTGCCAGATACATTTTCGGTTGTACGTACATATCTTTGTATCTCGGACATTAAGGGCAGCTTGAAAATGTATGGTGAAAGTCGTTGTTGCCTGTGAAAATGCTTATTTTTTTCGCTTGTGGGAGGGATGGCAAGGGAAAGGGGATTTAACTCGTACATCAGCGAATGCTGCTGCTGTTGCTTATGTTTAATTTCTTTTCTATTTTCTTTTATTTATTTTTTTTTTGCTAGTTTTGGCTCACGTTTTGTGCGCCAAATTTCTTCGTGCTCTTGACCATGCTAGCAAACTTGTTTGAAAGCCTACACGCGACAGCCCCGCCCCGCCCCGCTGCGACCCGTAGCCGCCTACCAAATTGTCGCTGTCCTCAAACAATGCAAGCATACTAGTAGCTACAGCTGCAGATACAGATACATTTACATTTACTATCACAGTTACAGAGCAGAGAGTGCAATGGACAATGATTACTTGGACTTGAATGTGGATTTGGACTTTGGAGAGCTTGGCGAGATTTTTGCTTCTTTTTTTTTTTTTTGGCACATATGTGTCTGGCAGAAAGACAAAACAGAACGGAAATAAAATGCGAACGCACACGAAGCTCAACAGCTGAGAGCGAAAGAAAGATAAATGCATGCGAGGAAGAAAGAGAGTGAGAGAGGCGTTGGGGGGGGGAATAATAATGTCAAAATGGTCACGCTTACTTGCACATGGGCAGAAAAGACAAAAAAAAAAAAACATTGTGACCGTCACAAAAGTAGGAGAGAACGACGCGTCGTGAGAACGAAAGCCTCTTCTAGGGACAAACACAGAAAGCAAAGAAGCGTCCAAGCGTGCAAAGACTGTCCATGACGATCGGGCGGAAGAAAGAGATAGACAGTCAGACAGACCGACAGACAGACAGACAGACAGACTAAAGGGGCGGACAGCCAGCAGTGGGGTAATGAATGATTAAGTGTTGTGATAATCAAAACTGTAGACAACTGAGAAAGAATAGCAAGTCGGACAGTTGGGAATTCGAACGTAATACATACTCTTTGTAATTGTAGATCTTTCAATTTGTGGGCGTTGGGGGCGTGGTGCGTTGATGAAATTTTCTGCACACATCGATCACAAGATATTCATCAAGTTTTGGCAAATCTCAAAATTCTAGTTATAAAACTGCTCTTGTTATGAGCATTTTCTTGTTTTGTGAGCAAATGGGGCGTGGCATTCAAAATTTAAAATAAATTTGATCTACCTATAAATATCAGCAGTGTTGGAAGATCAAGTTCAAGCTGCTAGCTCTCACCATCTCTAAGATCTTTTCGTTTATACATACGTATGGACGGACGGACAGACAGACTGGCGGACAGACAAACAGACAGACATGTCTTCCTTTTGCCTTATACATACGTTTAACAAACTTAATATAGCCCCTCACAGGGTATAAAAATACTGGTATGCACATAAGTACGAATACGAACACGAGTACTCGTTATATGTAAAACTCACTCGCACATGAATGAATGAATGAATGACAAGTTCCTGAAAGGTCCAAGGAAACTTGAGAAATTACCAAAACCCAAAAGAAGTGTCAAGTTTTCTGACTAACACACTCTGTAAATAGATTAGGTAATATAATTAATATAGTGTATTTTATATTCACACATTGTAGTGGATTTTCCACAATATTTGCAAACATTGTTGATTCATTTTTGGGCAGAAATCTTTTGAGTACGACTTTTAGCGCTCGTTAAATAAATTGAAATCGACAAAAAACAGCGTTGACTTTGAATTGTTTAATCGAAAAATCAATCTGCATAAATGATTATATAAATGTCTTTAATCAAACATTTTTCTCAAAACTAAAACTAATTTTTTGACAACTCATTTTATTTATTCTACTTAAAGAAACTTCCAATTAGTATTATACAAAATGCGTTCATACAATCTTCTTACATCATTCAAATCCCCATTATTTAACAAATATAATTGATATCGATAAAAATCTATTTCAATATCACTGAATTTCAAAGTAAACAGTTAAAGATTATTGCCAAACATTGAACAAGCCTTATCACAATAATAAATAATACAATGGGAAACTTTTCTTTCTTTCATTTCTATTTAAACAGTGCAACTTAGCTTTAACGAACTGAATGGGAAGCTATAACTAATATATCTCATAAATTCCATTTTTAATGGGAAATATATAGTTCAATATAGAGATGTGTTCAACATATATTTTTAAATATTTATTCGTTAATTTCGTAGGGTTTTTGTTTGAATTGAAGTTCGACTGTAAATTTATTGAAATCTAATAGTATCATTTTCTGCAACTGATTAAACTGATATTATTTAATCAACAGCTGTCTAATCGACACGTACCTACAATGTTTTCACTTATTTTTTTTTTTTGTATTTTTGATAAAATTGTTGTTTTTAATCAGTCGCAAATAAAAACGTAGCAGTGGCAAATTTCAAGTTGAAGCCGAAGTAAATTCAATTTTGCATTGATCCGTAGAAGATGGCAGAGGTAGCATCTTTTAAGGCATATCAATTCAAGCTGGAGACAAGTTTGGCAACCTTGACACAGTTACATATTTCGCGCCAACAGTTTCAGCAAGGACGCAACTAAGTATATGCTAAATAGTTAGAGAAACAATAATCCAGTGGGCGTGATTACATCGATTACTGCCTGTTGTATAATGTTTCAACCATTCCCTTTCCTGGACACTTGTAATCATTTGCCTAATAGAACAATTATCGACGCCCACGGGCGCTGACAAGAAGCATGAGGCGTTACATAAACATAACACTCTCTCCTAACGATGATTATGATGATGATGATGATGATGATGATGATGATGGGCGGTAATAACCACAGACAACCAACCGTTGCAACAACAGGTTAGTCTGGCATTCAGTGGCGTTGTCTAGACAACTACCGAAAGGGGACGCAAAATATTCATTTTATTTAAAAAGAATGTTGCACAATATTAAATATTAACTTTATATATATATACATTATATGTATATAAATAGTTTGCTTTACTTTTCCCAATCAAAACACATTGACTACGCCCATGTGCCCATGCTTAATGTGTGGTCAACATTAAGGTGAAAGGAAAACATGTTCCGTTTCAGGCCTTTGCTCATCATCGAATCATCAAACCACATAGCAAATATGTTCGTATTAAGTTGAGTTTAGAGATCGTAGAACATGGAAGATAGTATAACCACAACTCACATAGATTAAAGTAGAAATTGCAGAAAGTAAATATGAGTTTAAGAAAACAAAGAAAAAAGAGCAGGTGCGACAGTAGGATACATTCATAGTTATGTTTTCTGATATGTTCACACGGGACCGACGGTTTTTAACAAAAAGTGTCGGTGAAAAAGTGGTTGTCTGCACCGAGACAAACCAATGCAATTCAACTGCTAAAAAAATCCTTTATCAAGCTTGTTATTCAAACAGAATTTCTAGATAGTTCTTCTATTGAACTTTTTAAAGTTCCTTTTTCATTAGAAAGTTATACTCAGTTAGAGTTACTCATAATCTCTATCTCAAGCTACTTGACCAAGTATGTAAGCTCAACAGAACTGCATCCACAGGAAGGAATAGAAGAGTGTCCAGTCCCGAGAATATAACATTGAATTCCTTTGCAGTAGCTGCCACAAAGGAATGCCGCTGTCATGATAGTATTACAACAGCAGACATTGTGTCATCTTAAATGACAAGGAGTACATGGAATGTTATCAAGGTTGTGGCATGTGGCATGTGTTGCGGCTTCAGGGAAGATGACGACAGTGGCAAAAGTCTGTTGCCCGGTTGCCACAGAAATTTGCAGCGCTATCAAATTGAAAAAACAATCTCTAAAATAATTTCAATAAGTTGAGCTTAAATTGGAGTGGAACTTCTTAAATATTCTTAAATAAATAACAAGACAAGAGCAACACTTTTAATATATTCACTAATGAATCTGTTTCAAATGAAGTCAACAAACTCACTTTTTCAGTTCTTAATGCTCTTTTAATATACACGTATTGATTGATATTCAACTTTCTAAGATTCAAATGAGTTCCATATGGAATACACTATAACTCTGTATACAGTAAAAAATGTGAAGTCAATACGTCTATTGGAATCTGTGTACACAAATACCAACTCAATTTCTACATGGACTTCAATTTGTAGCATTTACTTTATGAAACCACAGATGAGATAAAAAAACATTTTAAAAAATTATATATTGGCTACATTAAAACTTTTCTCGGAGGTGGGCTTGTAATTTTAATCATTATTCTAGATTGTCGCAACCGACTTAAAAAATATTGACGCTTCCTAAAAGATAATGAACATATTTATAAATCCATTACACAATCTTTTAAATTTATATCATTAGTTTTGCAGCTATATATTTGTAAGCTTTTTATTGCGATTTTATGTTGATAATTATATTAATCATACTACGAGTATCCACACTAAAATAATCAACATAGTAATAAAGTAGATGAAATAAGTTTCATACGAAATACACTTTTATGTGCTTACAGTAAATCAATACGATTATTTGAATCATACAATCATACTGCATTCAATACAAATACATATTCGCATTTTGATGCGTAATATAATTCCAAATTACATCCACAAATAGTTCACATTATTAGTAGGTCTCCAATGGAATTTGCGACTTTTAAACACTCCAAATAAGACCCACACATTGAGGGCGGTTCGAAATGTTTCCAGTTGGATGATAGTGATGCAACAGTTTTAAAATTAGTTTTATATTATTTTTTTTCAACATAGTCTAAGTCAATAAACTTCTACCAGCGATGCTCCCACCTCTTCAGACTGTCGAAAAAAATTATCGCCGTCCTGCTCCTCAAAATGGTTGTCTAAAAATAATATAGCCTCCTCATTTGAGAACATTATCCGTCCGCCAAGCGCAACTTTGAGCTTAGGGAATAAAAATAAGTCATTTGGAGCTAGATCAGTTCAAAGCGTAGTTTATGGATTTTGGCTATGGCAACTGCTGATGTATGTGATGGTGCATTATCCTGTTAAATCAACATGTTTTCTTCTACAATTGGGGGTTGTTTATCACCAATTTCTATCATTAGCTTATCCAAAACTGATGCGTAATGCCCTCCCTTGACTATCCCAAAAAACTGTCGCCATCATTTTTCCAGCCGAAATAACAGTTTTCGCATTTTTTAGTGGCGCATACTCTTTGCAATCCACAGTTTTGATTGGGATTTTGTTTCTATATTATAGTAAAGTTATGAATCAGCGCCAAAACTCCGATTTATTACGCGTAAGCATCGCCAAGAGAGATTAGCTTCAATTTATTTGAACGAGCTTTTGATCAAAAGTGAGCAAACGCGGCGCCCAACGTGCCGAGAGCTTTCTCATGTGTAATGTGTTGTTTAAAATATGTCAAACGAATTCTTCAGACATCTTAATGATCTCAGCGATCTCTCTTACTTTTAATCGGCGATCTTCCTAAACCATTTGGTGAATCTTGGCGATGTTTTCGACAGTGATCACAGTCTTTAAGCGTTCCGAACTAGTCTCTAAGACCCAGAACTTTACAATGGCAAATGATGGGGAAGAGTTCTCATAGACAGTGTCCAGCTCGGATTTGATTTGTGTAGACGTATTGTCCTTCAAAAAACGCAAGATATTCAACTCTTTCCATTTTTAACAAATCACTGATATCGACTTAGCTAATCGATTGTTCAACGATAACTATAACATCGATGAAATTTTGGCGGAAACACATTAAAAGATGCCTAATCACAATACCAAAGTTTGGTTAACGTAAGAGATTGTCTTCATTGTCAGGCTGGAAACATTTCTGACCGCTCTCGTATTCAACTCACTGTAAATAGAGTAAATGTGACATCAATTCGATCTCTGCAATCATCTACAAATAATTCTCATAATACTTAATGGGTATTGAGTAAATGAGGTAAACATGGAATTGACTTTTATGTGTTTACTCGATTATTTGAATTATATTATATTCCTATTCTGTTGGAATTCACATACTAGAATTCTTAATAACCTATACACACTATCCATAGATAATTCACATAATGATTAGGTCTCAAATGAGATCCACACATACTCAACTCACAGTAAATACAGTAAATGTGACATCAATTCGAATATCCCACATTCCACATTCTTTTCAAGCATCGAAATGTCTAAAGTCTGATGGCAGATTGCTGGCTCTTTGGCACGGGAAAAGCATTTGCCTTAACAAGCTGCATATGACAATGGGCCTTAATGGATGGGAGCAGTGGGATGATAGTGGGAGGTGGCGAAGGGAGGCCAGAACCAGATGCCACATGCCAAAACACAAAGCCGACAGGGACGCGGAAAACGCGGATGAAACATCAAGCGCATTGCATGGTTCCTGGTTGCAGAGGAAAAACGAACGAACAAATAAGCGACAAGGACGCGAAAAATGCCAACGAGGCCATCGGGCTCAAAAATGTCAAGGCCCCTGGGTTTGGTGGTCCTGGCAACCCTTTGCCAAACGCCAACAAGGACAATAACAATCCAGTTAACAGTCTCTGAGCGAAAAAAAAGAAGAAAAAATAAAACGATGGCGATGTCAGTACTTGTCCCGCTTTTGCCAACAACAGATTCATTGGATAACCAAAATTCAACACCAACAAAAATTAGCATATCTACATATGTATGTATATACATACGTACTAGCAGTATTATGTTCAAATTGATGAACATTTGAAATGTGATCTGTAAAACTATGTTTCGATTAGAGAAAACAATCGATAAAATTATACAAATTACTAGTTCGAATAGAAGAAAAAAAAATGAAGTAAAGCGTTTCTCATTTTTATTTGCTTCTTTGTTATAGATCAACAATTCGAGTAATGAAACTTGAGAAGCCATAATAGATTTCGAAAATGATTTCAAACTTTCCCATATTGTATCATTTTAATAATCAAAAATTTTTCGTGAACAAAATAAAACTGACCCTAAAAGTAGTCTCTTTACATAATTATTTATATACTATGCATAATGAAATTTGAGATAGCATAATGAATTTCTGAGATGATTTGAAATTCCCTAATACTAGTATATAAATTTATATTAATTTGGCTATTTATTAAATTATATGTAGTCTTTTAGCATAATTGTGTATAGACCTTACTCATTGACAATTTGCTAAGAAATCATATTATAACCCATAAAAATATTTAAAAGTAATAAAGCCTTTAAACGATTTTAATCGTTTTAAATCTAGTATCGAAAACTGAAACGTTTTTCCAAAGCTTCTTCTTGTTTTCTATATGTACTTATATAATTTTGCATTATTTAAAAAAAAAAATTTAAGTAAGTTTTATCACAAATAAGAGTTATAAGCTTTAAAAAAATCCAATCTGAAATAAATAATGTGGATAAATGGAAAAATTTCATAAGCCAGATTGGATAAAGTATTCTGGAAAAAGGATAAATTTTTACTTTCAATTTCTATTATACAACATTATTGTAACTCTTAGTTTTTATATAAATAAAAAAATATAAATAAATAATAAAATCGTGTCGGTTGACAAATCATGGATATATGCGTATTAGCCGAAAACAAAACAGCAATCGACCAAGACGAGCCAAGTCCAACAAAAGTTGTTCGTGGAAGAAGCATAGCGGAGCAAATGCTCGCCTGTTTTTTCAGCCGAATGGATCATGTGACCACTGTTCCGCTTGAGCAACGTAGGACGGTCTATTCTGAGTGGTACACGACCATTTGTTGGCCGGAAGTCTTCGGAGACATTCCTAAAACCAACCGCCAAAGACAAATCATTATCCATCATGACAATGCGAGCTCTCACACTTCCCGTCAAACAGGTGAATGTTTATTATTATTTGCTATTCCCGAATGTTTTTAGTAATTTTTTGATCAAATACACAATGTTATGGGTTTTTAAATAACTAAAGAATATTTAATATAAATAAACAGTATGTTGTCAAAACGATTAGTTGATTTGACAAATATAAATATACAATTGCACATAGTATCATAGTGCTTAAAAAGACAAAATGCAATTGCTGCAAAAGCCACTTTATTTCTTAATGCTTGTAAAAACTTTTAAACCGGATTAGAGGCAATTTTAAACTCAGCTTATACTTAAACCCAATAAAAACTAAACAAAATATGTATTTAAGACATTCTATCTATTCACAAAAGCATATCTGAAACACCTGTAAACCGTTTTAGAAAGCGGTAAATGGCAAATTATGGAATTATTTGCAGAAGTTTTGAATTGATTTGAAAAATGTGTAGCACAGATACCACAACATGGATTAGTCGTATTGTTGTTGCTGTTGCAGTTGCAATTCTTGTTGTTGCTGCTGTTGCTGCTGTGGCAGCTGCCGCTTAATCGTGTTCCAGCAAAACACTTTGGCCAATCTTCATCGCAATGTTACTCTGGAATATTTACACGCCAATCATTCATTGTTCTGGCTTAAATATTGTGGATAGCTTCCTTCCAAGCCACATCCCCTTCCTTTCGCACTCTCCACCCCTGACTAGCAATGCTGCTTGCAACTTTTCCTGTGGCTTTGCGTGTCAAATCAGATTTTGTAATTTCTGTTCTTGCCACAATGCTTTGTAAACAATTCTTTTCGGCGGCTCAGTCTTAACCTGTTCATTTTGACGCCTTGCACTGAGTGTGTGTGTGTGTGTGTGTGTATGTGAGTGTATGTGTGTGTGCGTGTGTGTGTGTGTGTGCGATGTTTATCAAGAGCAATAATGTAAATGCTGGTAGCACTCGTAAATGGCCTGTTAATTGCTCACGGTCTCTTGCCACACGCATACAAAACCCAAAACAAGGCGTGGCAACAACAAAACGTTAAACAAGCCTACTGCAAGTTGAACCCACAATTCTAAGCCCCCTACCTCCCAGGCCCTACTACGTTCCAGCCCAGGTTTCATGCACATGGCACAAACAACTCAAAGCAATGGCACTATGGGAACTTTTCCCATTTTGTTCGAAATTAATTTATAACTCATGAACGAATCAATATTTCTTTTGGATCTAGTTTTTTGCATTGGGCTTATAATAGTAGTAGCATAAATAGAAAGTTAAACTGTAATTGTTCTTAATTTTAACTTCCTATTATGGTATTAACATTTTCAACAAAACTATATCATATAGATATTTTCGAAATAATTGATAAATAGGCAACTTTTGTATTAAAAGAAACGTAGAAAACTCCTTAGATATGAGTAACATTAAGCTTCTGACATTTTTTGGTCAATAATGGACTAATATATCGTATTAATACTATAGGAACAATCGGTTGTAAAACGCTTTGAAATACCCTGAAATGTAGTATGAACGTGTCGATCTCAGCAACTATAAGAACTAGACACATCAAATTTCGCATATAAGTTCCTAATACGCAGATCTAGTTTAATTTAAATCTTCGATATCTCACCCCCCCCCCCCCGTCCACACTATTAAGATATAAGGAATTTGTTTCCATTATGCATATGAAGTCTGTGTCTGTGAAAAAAACTGAAAGCTACACAGAAATCTGTAGGTGAAGAAAAGCTGAATGCTACTGGCGAACGTAAAATTAATATTATCGATTGCTTTCACACATGTTTGTTAAGATAACGCAGTTTGACTTAACAATTTGTAAGATATATGTAAATATCATACACGAAACATATGTAAATATTAGTATTATCATTAAATTAAGATATGTGTGTATTACATTTAAGCTAACATAGGAATACCCATATTATTGTGTAAACGAATAGTCTGGCAACGCTAAATAATGAAGAGGAAGAAGGAATATTCTAAGCGCCGAGTTCAGTCTTTTACCGAATCAAAAAAGGGAGAAGATCACGTCGAAGAAAAACAAAAATCAAGAATCAAGAAAAACACAAGAAATAAATTAAAATAATATAAAATCATATAAGCTATCTAAAAAGTGTCTTATTTTAGCCCTACAAATTTAACAAAATATAACAATTTGCTGCAAGTTTTATAGCGATTGATCCATTAATAAGGGAGATACTAAGAAATTTGTTTTAAATCGGTTAATTCGAGAGTGCATACGATAATATTTTCCAACACTATTGTTTATATATTTCTTTAGTATATACTTATATTTCTACACACTGGCGGGCTCTGTTAACATTTCTGGTACGCAACATTACAGTTTGATGCTTTTTCGGGTAGTTTAACTACTATTTTCGCAACAACAAAAAAGATGGAAAAAGTTCCCATAGTGCAATGCATGCAAATTTGCAAGATTTCACAGACTGTCGAATCAAACAGGTGCAGAGGCAAGCAAACAAAATGGCCACCGCACGCCGGAAACGGAAACGACGCCAGCAGCGCCACCCCAAAAACCGCAAAATTGAAACGTGCGTGCAGCGAAATTGCGTTTTCGGGGTAACCGCACACACTCTCACCCACACACAAGGACACACACACACACACACACACACACAGATACATAGATTTGCCTGTTCAACCATTGACCCAATTAATGCAGTTTGTGTGTGTCCTTGGCGTCCCATTGGACTGCCCAAAGGTCAGTTGCTGTTGCTGTTGACGTTGCCTTCGTTTAACCGGCAGCAGCTTCACCATCATCACCATCATCATCATCATCATCATCATTGTCCTGAATGAAGGCTGTGGGTTCAATCGCTTGCCTGGCAGGCACGTTTCTAAAATGGATGATGGATGCAAATTCGATTTCATTGTTTTTGAATGCATCGGTGCATGCAATCAGGAATCGTCACTTGAATTTCTCTGTGCTCTGACTTTGGCTCTATTATGCGAATTTTTGGTAGTGGTTAAACAGGGCATGATATTGAAGGGATGTGAATTGCCAGTAACGGCGGCTTTTCAATTGCATTTTGTGCGTTAATCAGTGAATTGCAGTCAAATGGGGAAATTCAAAAGAATAGAATATCATAAAAACCAATACAAATATAAAATAAAATGGTATAGATTAAAATGATACTATAAATAGAAATCAGTAGTAGTAGTAGTAGCAAAGAAATATTTTTTAAAATTATCTGTTCCTCAAACACTTTCATAAAACTAAGACATTGATTCGAAATATTATAATATATATTATTATTATATTTTATATATATTCATCTCTATTTTGTTAGAGTGAAAAATAATACTTAAATCATAATTGTAAGTTAGAGTATCTATAAACTAATTTCACAATATTATACGCTTTAAAAAATCAAGACAAAATGGAAAACATATTGGAAAAATAAAATTAAATTGGTTGGTATTCACTTGAAACAAGGTTAGCACCAAAATCTTGGATTTAGAGAATCTTGACACTGCCTCGAGAATCAAACCAAAAACCTTCATCAACATATTTGCAGATTTCAGGTATTGAGAAGAATAAAATGGAAAATAATTCACATAAATAAAAATAGTTAATCAAATATAAAGCATAGTATCCAGTAGCTCGAAAAAGTTTGAGCGCTCAAAATGCTCGATTTTCTTAATGCCTGCCAGGCGGCCATGACTTGAAAACTATTTTCACTAGTCGAAAGATGAAAAAGTTTCATATTCCAACGTGTCAAAATAAAACACTAGCTATTTATGAACAGTGTTGTAAAACGACAGTCACTTTTTGAGTGCCCAAAGTTTTGATGTACTGGATACCGACTATCAAAACAGCCTCTCAAAAAATTTTTGAGCCTACTTTGCTACTCTTGTTAGACCCTTTACTTTAAAAAAGTAAATAGGGTCTATTAAGTTTGTCAAAATGTGCGTAACAGGTCGAAGGAAGTCTGGCAGACCCCATAAAGTATATATATTCTTGATCAGCATCACCAGCCGAGACGATATAGCCATGTCCGTCTGTCCGTCTGTCGTGATGTATGAACGCCTAGATCTCAGAGACTATAAGAGCTAGGGTCACCAAATTTGGTGACAATACTCCTGTGACCCCCGAAAAGGTCAAGTTTGTTTTAGAATTTTGCCACGCCCCCTCCCGCCCCCAAAAATCGGAAAAACCCTAATAACTCGAGTAATTTAAAAGATACAAGTTCCAAAATCGGCATACATAAAATTTACTTTCCTTTCGATGCGTACTGAAAATTTCATCAAAATCGGACAATAAACACCGGAGATTTGAAGCAAACAAATTATCGAATGAACAATGGCAGGAAATGTGCAGGAAATGTGCAGATATGTTAAGATTAACATTTGTATGTTAAGATTAACATTTGTATGCTAAGATTAACATTTGTATGTTAAGATTAACATTTGTATGTTAATAATTCAAGTGTAACATAAGCGATTATATTTAATTAATCGGAAGCTAATCTGAGCAGCGTCAAATTTATTTAGGTTTATATATAAGTCTGTAAGTTTGTAACTGTTATTTCATTGTTGAAGAATAAGTAAAGGGTCTCTCATAGTCGATTTCGACTGTAGCCTTTCCGACTGGTTTTTTATATGGGGTTGATACCTTTCAAACAGAATTTCGAGCTACTGGATACTATGCTTAATATAAGAAAAAATAAATGCGTAGAATATCTAATAAAAGACAAGTCTATTGCATTGCATATTAAACGTTAGATTAGGTTAGGTTCATCGGACCGCTCAACAGAATGTTCAGATCACCCAGAGGCCATTCGGCCCATTGTGATGTCCGTCATCTGTAGGAGTAGAAAAGGATTGTTGGAGGGTTGAAGGGAGTGGGAAATGGGAGTTTGGGTTGTCCTGGTCCCGAAAACCCTAATTGGTCCCGTTTGGCGGGATACGCCTTTGGAACCAACCAGTGGAGTCCAGGAAGAGTACCAGATCCTTCAGTCGCAGTTTTGCGAGCCTGTCCAGTTCCTCGAAAAAGGGTTCCCCAAGAAAACGGGTTCTCCCTCTAAGAAGTGCAGGGCAGTCACACAGAAGGTGTTGGATGCTCTCCTCTTCCTCTTCGTTCCCGCAGCTACGACAGAAGTCTTGTGATGGTACACCATACCTTAGTGCCATTCGGCCAATGGGACAGTGACCCGTCAAGACTCCTATCAACATCCTTATCCTGTTCTTGCTAAAGTGTAGGAGTTCAGATGATCGCTTTGGGTTACGGTCTGGCCAGAGTGCTTTGGATATATTGCATCCATATTAAACGTTAAAATTATCAATTTTTATCAACAAGCAAAATATTCTCCAACTACTATTAGCGAAATAAAGTATTTCTTAACCAAATAAAACAGAACATAATACTGTAGAATAAAAGCAATAACGAAGAGGAGATTGCCATCTACTGAACCAGCTCTTTGCGTTTTGACAAGTATTTTTTGTGTTTTGTTGTTTGTTGTTCATATATCTGTCATATCGATAATAAATTGACCTCGAGTCGGATATTTCCCTATTTTGATTTCCCTATCAAAAGATTAACTAATTTTAAAATACCAATTAACCTTGGTAATACCATAAAACAAAAAAACAAAAATCCCAAATAATATGATTCAATTGGCTTTAATGCTAGTGAAAAACCCCAGCACAATATTTCACATAATGAATAATATCATATTTTTGGTAATTTTTGCTGAGTATTAGCTAATTTTACACACATCTTTTTAATTCACATGTTAAAACTAACATTCATTTAATTTTGTATATTATTGTAAGTTAAAAATGTCCGATAAAACAAATTGCAAACTTTTTGCCATTGATTTCTTTTATTGTGTTGACAAATTTTAAACATTTCAACATTTGCTTTAGGATATGAATAGTAAATAATTTTAAATAGTATATAAGCTCTATAAAATCCATATTTCTATTCCATACGTAAATCTGATACTGAAACCGCGATTTGAGATGAACTGAAAATGGCATCCTCAATATTCAGGATAAACAGATTTCTCAATATCGATATTACCGATTTCAGAAAAGTTTCGGTTCATCTGCTTTTATTTTCTGTTGGAACTCTGTTAATAGTTTTTTACTTAGAGAGATTTGAGAAGTCAGTAAGTAGTAATAGAAGAATACGTTCAAGAGTCTTAAATAGGAAATAATATAATAGACTAATGGTTAACTGATAAACCGATAGATGAAATTGTTAAGGATGGTATGGCAGACTTTAACTGCCCGGAATGCAATTTACTGTCGATTTAAGTCAGACATTCAAGAATCTGACTCAAAACGAAGCCATTTTGAAAATTACAGTAAAATCTACATTTATCAATTTTATAAACTTATAAAAATTAACAATGTTGCCAGAATTTTGGCAGTTTTTGCGGTATTATTGTATATTTTTAAATTAAAAATTGTTTAAACAATTTGTAAAATATGCTTAATCTTTAATATGTTATAAATAAGCTAACCTAGAAAAATGTGTAAATGACATTGCCACACAAATTCATTAAAGAATTGCAACTTTGCAGTTTTATATTGTGATTATCTGGCTATAAGCACAAATGCAGTCAACACATATGCAATTGTTTATTTGTGTGTGTGTGTATGTGTGTATATATTTATCTATCATAGTCGAGAACATAATAAACTGCCAGAGCTAATCATTGTGTCAGTTGGTAACTTGACATGGGACATGGTGCAGGTCACGTACGTCTGTTGGCCAAGCTATCATGTCTACTAAATTTCTCCCAGTTGCATGGATAAATCCCATCTCTTGTCTACACTCCCGTTTATTCCTCCCTTCTCATTCTTCTTTCTTCTGCTCTCTGCCATTGCAAGCAAATCCACACTCACTTTTTTATGTGTCACGTTGAGTTATTTTCAACGCGAATTTTCGAAATTTATTTGTCGAACATTGGCTACGCTTCAGACCAGAGACGCAATAAATAGCGCGGTACGAGGGTAAATGTTGGTGTGAAGGGAGGTGGGGGAAGGTGGGGTGCAAGTGCATAGGGGCAGCAGGTGGGGTGGTCGGTTTTGTATTTTTCAATATGCATTCCCATTCGCATTCGCATTCACATTCTTCTGACGCTGCTTTTCTCTGGTGCATACGCGCTTCTTTTATTATTATTTTCTTCATCGTTTTTATTTTGTTTGGTTTGTTTTTATTTTATTATACCCTGTAGGGGTATATTAAGTTTTGGTAAAAGTATGTAACAGGCCAAAGAAAGCGTGTTCGACCACAGCAACAATATTCAAATCGATATAGACATGTCTGTCTGTCCGTCGTTCTGTCTGTCCGTCCGCCCATCCGTATAATTAAAACTATCTTTAAGATGTTAAGAGCTAGAAGTTTGCATTTGATCTTCCAACACTGCTAACATTTGCACGTAGATCAAGTTTATCTTTAATTTTAGATGTCACACCCCCTTCGCCCACAAATCAACAAAAAGCTCGTAACAAGAGCAGTTTTTTATCTAGAGACTTGAGATTTGGCCAACATTGAGAGTATTTTGAGATCGATGTGTGTATGGTGTGTGTGATGCGATGCCACGCCTTCTTTGCCCGCAAATTGCACGAATTACAAGATAAATACATATATTAAACGTCACCCAGTACTGAAACAGGGTATATTACAGTCGGGACCCTCAACTGTCCGGCTTGCTTTTATTTTGATTTTGTTTTTTGTTTTTGTTTGCTCATTTTGTGTTTTGCTTTTTTGGACATTGCCAGCGATGGCATTTTTGTGGCCTAAATGCAGACGGTTGGTCAAGGGATTACCAGGGGTGGGAAGAAGAGAAGAGATGAGAGGCGAAGAGAAGAGGAGAAAAGGGGTGCAGGGCTGGTCGTTGCAATGTGTCAGCGCCAGTTGCCTCAATGAATCTGTTTACATTTTCCGCTTTGATGTCATTCTCTCTTTTTCCCACACTCTTTCTATCTGTTTCTTTATCTCTTTTAAACGCTCTCTAGCTGTCTTACGAATAGCTGAAAAGCTATGTAGATTTGCACACTGACAAACTAAATTATTTACACAGCAAGGAAATTTAACTTTACCACTGATTCTTGACCCTTAATTTAGAGATTTTTAATGATGCAATAGCAAAACAAATTTCCAGCTAAACTCAAATAATTTCCATGCACAAATTGTATATTTTTAGACCCTTTACTTTAAAGAAGTATGTATAAGCGTCTATTAAGCATATTTATTCTTGATCAGCATCAACAACCGAGTCGATATACCCATGTCCGCCTGTCTGTCCGTCCGTCCGCCTGTCTGTCCGTCAGTATGAGCTCCTCGATCTCAGAGACTATAAAAGCTAGAGACACCAATTTTGGTATGTTGATCATTCTATGGACTAAGCAGAAAGAGTTTGTGTTAAAAATTTGCCACGCCTCCTTCCGCCCCCGTTAATCGAAATTTTTGAACACAGAACTGTCAAATAAATATAATTAATATCTAGTATCGTAGTATCGCACTTCTAGTATCGAAGTAACGCAATGATAGATTTAACTAATCCTTTGTATTTATAACTCGTAACCAGTTTTTCCCAGAAGAATGAAGATTGGTTGAAAAATGACAGAATAAAATGTTAAAAAATACACAAAACATATATTAAAATTAAATAAATTTAATCAAATATTTGATTAATAAATATCACTTAATTAAGGATCAAGAAAGAGTCATGAAGTTCAAATTGCTCGTTGTGCCAATAATTTAGTTTGTCAGTGTATTTAGATTCTTATGCAGCACATGCCACATGAATGTTGCATGAATGTTGCTTGTGTGTGGCTTGCACTGATAGCTGATAACAGTTAGGAGCTAACAGGCAAAACGGAATACCCAAAAAAAGCGAAACGATGCAAAGACAACGGAGCAGAAGAACAAGGAACAGAGAGACAGGCAGAAAGGCAGAAGGCAGGCTAAAGGCACCGCCCACTGGCGAAACTTTTTGCAAGCTTGCAAGCGATTCTAACATGCACACACACACACACACACACGCTCGCACACACATGCTTGACCGAAAAGCACCGTTAAACGGTGACAGACTCAGCACAAAAAGCAGTTGCAAACAACAACAACAACAATGTCAAACAAAAACTCGAACGAGTTGCCTTCGCTGCCGCCGTCTCAGTCGACATCTCGCAGTCGCTGCCAACGACTTCTAATAAAAAAAAAACCGGGGCAGCAACAACGAAAGCGACGCAGCAGGAAAATTGTTCAAGAAAATTCTTATAAGAAATTAGCAAAAAAAAAAAAAAAAATAAAGAAAAACAAAAAAAAATGAGAGAAAAAAATCCACAACAAAAACTAAAACAAACGACGACAGCGATGCGATTTTCTGCCGTTAGCTTTTTTATGCGGCGCGCAGAGCAAAGCTTCGAGAGAGTGCAAGATGGAGAGCGTTTGAAATCTATATGTGAATAAGAATAAGAGAGAGAGAGGCCAAAATTGTAAGAGAAAGAGAGTACGCGGTCTAGAGAGCGCAGCAGAAGGCGCGACTTGACTCGCTGCCACTGCCACTGTCGATGTCGCTGCAGCGCTGCCCAAAGAAGACAACTGCAGTGCACACAAGTCAAATGAACACCCGATAAATGCGTCGCAAACGATTTGCCCATAAGCTTAAAATTGATTAAATAAGTAACTTTATTAATGTGCAGTAATGGACAAAACAGTAGAAACGATCAATTTTTTTAATTATTAATATTTTCTATCGTAAAATTTTTTTTTTTGTTTAATAATTTTCATAAAATACTTATTTAGCAATATTTTAAAACACAACAAAAGAAAGGGATTCCTGAAACTTTAAGTAACAAAATAATATAATTTAATATTATTCCAAGGAAAAAACAAAGGAATTGTGATTTAAGTCTTTGTATAAACAAGTAAAATAATAAATAATAAAACACCGACTACCAATGGAATTGAATGTGGCACAAATATAAATACAAAATTTTTAATCATATATGAAATTCATGGATCACAGTTAATCGTACAATTCTCGCTATTTACACATTTTGGGTCATAATATTGTTAATTTCAATGTAGTTTTTGGTTTAAGTTAGAGTCAATAATCTAAACAAAAGACTAAATTTAATATCCATAAGTTATTGTGTATAGGATATTAATGTGTATTGGATTGGGAAAGACAGATAATCTATGTAGACCATTAAGCAGTTAGAACAGGGAATAGTAATATAATTTACAATAAATACTCTTCTAAAGACTTTTAAAGGGCATAAAGATTACATACATTACAGAACTAATAGAACAAACTCTGAAGATAACATTTTACCATATTATTTAATACGATATTAATTTCTGATTATATAAGGTGACTATAAGTGACTAATTTATATTTGATTCGTTAAAATATTCCTTAGAGAAACTTGAAAATTGTAGTTTGATTGATTACAAATTTTTTTTTATTGCCAAGCTCTAAATATTTGATGTAATTAACACTCGTTATTGACATTTTTGTCGCCATGCCTCAGCACGAAGAGCATTTTTCAGTCACAAATGCTGTAACGTCGCCAGCCGGATGCTTTGCTAGCTTTTTCTCAATAAAATGGAAGAATAAAAGAAAAGGCAACAAAACAAACGAATGCAAAGAGAGCAAGAGAGAAAGGGAGAGAGAGGGTAGAAAAGAGTTCTCGGCGCAGTTAAAAAATTGCGTTGTTCATAAATCAGTTGCAATTAAAATTAACTGGAAAATGCAACGCTAATTAGATCTGCGGTCTGCTGGTGAACGTAGAGTCGCACCGACTGGTCATGAGACTGGGGAGTGGCATTTGGCATTAAATCCGCGCGTCTGGGACTCTCAAACAACAACAGACGGATTTTAAAAAGGCGAACACGGAATACGGAACACAGAACACAGAACCGGCCGGCAATTGGGCACAAAGATTGGAAAGGGGCGTGGTATGAGACGATACGATAGTTTTACAAATTGCAGTTAAAAATAATGCGTCATTTGTTGAATAATAATAACAACAACAATAATAACAACGACACTGAGAACAAGAATAACAACACAAATAAGCGAAACGCACCGACAAACGTACCGTAGAAGCATGACAATAATTGCCAGTTGTTGTTGACTGCGCTGCGCTGCGCTGCGCTGACAACACAACATGCAAAATGCCGACAATAACAACACTGCAATAACACGAACGACACAACACAGAAAAAAAAACGACAACAGAAACAAAAACAAACACAATTATTATCTATCAACAGCAGCACGCGCGATTTCACGTTACGTATACGCAATACGATTCACGGCAAATCATTATGATTATCATCATCTTCGTCGTATTCTAACCACAAACAACGTCGTCGGCATCGTTGTCGCCGTTTCGTTACGTTACGTTGCCGTCCCGACGTCTAAATGAGCACTAAAACGTAACTCTTGTCGACAGACGCCGGGCAGCCGGCAATATCAGAATAACGTCAAAGAAGCAAACTAAAAAAAAAAAAATAAAAAAATAATAATAATAAAAACGAAAAACGAATAAAACAGCAACAACAACCACATTGTATAACGGTCCTTACTGCACTCTCTCTCTCTCTCTCTCTCTCTCTCTGTCTGTCTGTTTGCACTCTCCCATTCGTTCTCTCGCTTTCTCCTTTGCTCTCCCTCTCTATTATCAACCGCTTGTAACAGAGACGCAGCAGCCAAAGTAGCAGTAAATGCAGCGACAGGACAAAACAGCGCTCCTCTCTAACTCTCTCTATATATATGTGCATATGTATGTATATATATATATATATGTGTGCGTGTGTATTTGTCTTGGTGTGTGTGCTTAAACATGGATGAACGAACGTCAAATAGAACATGTGCTAATGAATTATCAACTGTCAGCATAGCGTAAAGTGCAAACACTCACGCGGACAACGCGGACGAACGGACAAAGAAGGATGAATGAATGGATGAGCACATAGAAACGCAAAAAAAAAGAAGAAAAATCAAACCGGAGAATCGAGCACACTCGACTGTTTATGCCCAGTACCAGTTTATCTTTCACAGTTCCATTCAATCAAAACAAGCACATACATACACTAACAAACACGCAGAAAACTTTGGACGTCAGTTTTCTCTTCTTCTTTTTCCCAAGTAAAATTGTTTCTTGGATATTTTCTAAGTTTATTATCCAATTAATGGGCGAAGGTGGCAGGGCATCCAAATTTAAAATATACCTTGATCTGCATATGGTATCCAGGAACCTACATACCAAGTTTGTTGCCTCTAGCTCTTATAGTTGCTGAGATCGACGCTTTGTGGTATTACAGAACACCGATCAAATTTGCCTCCGATGTAATTCTCTTTCTTTTTTCTATTTGTGGACACATTGATCCCAAGATACTCATCATGTGAGTAAAATCTCTAGGCTGAAGCTTTAAAATTAAACTTGAAAATGTATTTTTTCGATTTGTGAGGATGAATGGGGGAGTGTCTAAATTATAAAACAAACTTGATCTGCCGTTACACTGTAGGAGTACTACTATCACCAAATGTTGTACATTTAGCTCTTATAGTATATGAGATTCGTACGGACAGACGGACGGACAGTCGGACAGATAGACGGACAGACAAACATCGATATATCGACCCAACTGTTGATATTAATTAAGATATATGTATATACTTTATAGTGACGAAGATGACTCTCTTTGTCTGTTACATACATTGACACAAACTTATAAGCCTTAGTACTGGGTACTTGACTAAAAGATAATAATAAAGATACACGCACACACATATCAAATACTTGATATGTATGTGTGTTTGTAGGACAATCCAAATGGTAGCCTACTTAATGGAGACTGTTAGACACTGTGCAATCAATGGCAAATGAATAACAGCTTAATGAATGAGTGCAGTCAAACTGAACTGAGTGTAAACGTATTGTGAATCATCGCTTAAGCCGATTGACACTCCATTCCGTTTTCCGTGTCCCATCGCCTTTGCCCCCACCCCCCAACCAGCCACTAACCCCATCAAGTCAAGAAGGGATACAACGATAAAAGCTTTAATTTAACAATTTGAAAAGTGAGCATAAATGAATGCAACGTTTGAATAATATTTGAAAATATGCAATTGAATGATAACTACGAGTACTAGAAGATTTTGTTGTTAACTATGCACAAATAGGATTAAAGGCTTTTTTTATTATTAAAGGATCAGACAGAATTTGTCTTCTTTTCCAGTTTCTAATTTCAAAACAAGTTTACAAAACATTTTTTAATTTGTTTAACAGATTCCAAAGCCCATTTCACCTAGTCGAAAAATGTTAAGGGATAAAGTTAGATTGATAAATTAAAATATTTTCCATTGGGCAAGTAAAATTTTAACAAAGTTAAAGTACGTGTAAATATGTCTAAATTAAATATTATTCGCATTTCTAAAATACATTCGATTTTTTGCTATCGATAAACAGATATTTTTTGTGGGATTCACGAATACTCGCTAATTAATTTAATAAATTCTTATATTCGATAATATGTATATGTTAGTCAAATGTATCGATAGACAAGCAACGCTAAATATATAAAATTTCATGAAATCATGTGTGTATAAATCTATTAATCGATAGAAACGACTATATATATTCGATAATATGATTTTGACAAAGCTATCGATAGACAGGCAATCTGAGATGCGTTTATTATAATTAACGTGCGAAGAACAACTTACAATTAAGTACAAATCGTTTGTACTGTGATTTAGCAAAGAATACACATATTCGATAATACGATTGCCAAGTTATTGTCCGATTGGTTAGATTAAATAAGACTATTTTCATAAATATTCAAACAACAATTTAATAGTATCTCAAGTCTTTATCGAGTATATGATGTTATATATACTATTTATTGCACAAAGAATTGAAACATTCGATTGCCCAATTATCGATAGACAGGCAACAGTGGAAATTGCTATTGTTAACCTTGGGGCTGGATTGCCATTACTTATCTCATAAGCCGCCACAGCAGCCACATAAAGTTATGTAGCACACTTTCAGGCGCCAGTAAACGCAACTTTCTGCAACATGCAATGGTTTGTCTGTGTGTGTGTGGCACGCCTGTCTGTGTCTGTAAATATATTTATATATATATATATATAGTTTTATATATGCATGTGTGTCTGTACCAAAAGGTAAATGACATCAATGGAGGTTGGCTAGCTTCTCAGTCGCTGACGCTGACAGCGACGACGACGCTGCTCCTGACTGCGACGTCGACTGCAGCATGTTTACTTTTTTGCTTGCATTCTCTGGTCTCGGTCTCGGTTTCCGTTTGCTGCTTGCCTGCTTACAGTTTCCGGCTTTGGCCAACACTCACACAGATGAAGGGCTTCTATGCGCACGCCTAAATGTATGCAATGCTTTTTTTTGCTCCTTAACAAACTCTGTACAAGAGGGCGGCAAATGTTTCAAACACACACACACACACATACACATCTTGAAGTTTGCCTCTTTGGCAACCTCTTTAATAACTAATCAGAGCCAAAATGTGGCCAATGCCTGTGAGGCATTTGCCAAGTTATTGGATGCGTTGAAAACTTTTTGGAAACTAGAAATTGCCGCTCATTGTTTGCTGATAACTGAAATCAAAGCAGGCGTAAGGCGTAAGGCGTGGCACTGTTCAGGTTACTTTGTCCTTTGGCCCTATGCCAAATATTGAAAATCTTTCGATTGTTCAAATGTCTGACGACCCACAGTTACACTTTTTAGCATAAGCATTTAGTGACAAAATTTAACAAAAAAGCTTTAGTTAAATTTTAAATCAACTCAATCCGAAAATTCCATAATACAATTGTTGTAAATAATATCGATTTTGATATATTTTAAAAGTTTCTGGAATCATTAATCACTTTAGAGAATATTTTATTCTCAGATTCAGCATTATTTAAAATTAAATATTTATTTTAACATTCCTTCAAATATTGTTTTATTCTCAGCATTCCTTAAAAGACTTTTTTATATTCATTACTCTTTTTAGCAATCCCTAGTTTTTATCTTAATATTATTTTTTGGAGAGTATTTGATTTCCAAATTGTCGACTACTTTTTTTTGGAATCTCAAAATATTGTACTGAATACAATATTATCCCAATTACTTAATATATTTGTGAATTTGCTGGAATGTAACATAGTTTCGTAAAAGGAACAATGGAATGAAACACAAAATCGAATTGTGATCATAGTCGAGACGTTTTGTGGCCACAATTGAGTACCCTTCCCTACCTTATTAGGTAGCACAACAAATGGCAAAATCAATTTGGGGGCCCAAGCAAGGAGAAAGTTTATTATGTAAAATACTTTGGTCTCTTTGGACCAAATGACTTACCGCTGGGATCGTGATGAGGCGGAGGCAGCACCACCTGCTGCTGCTGCTGTTGCTGCTGCTGTTGTTGATGATGATGATGCGGATTGGGGGCACAAAAGGCGCTCGAGCCACCGCCCAATGTGGGTGGTGGCCCAGCCGGTGGCGGTGGCGGATATGCACTGGCCCGATACGATGGTGGCGGCGAGCCGACATCACAGCGATCCGGCGGAACAGGCGGCGGTCCGCCCGGCGGTGGTGGCGGTCCGTAATGACCCTGCGGTGGCGGTCCACCATAATGGTGAGGCGGTGGTGGCGGCGGCGGTCCACCATGATATTCCGCCGCCTGTTGATAGTGATGGGCGTGTGCCGCATGCGCAGCATGGGCGGCAGCATACTGATGCTGATGATGCATATGCAACACACCGCCGCCGTTGGGCGCCAACTGATGGGCATGGTAGGCGGCAGCGGCTGCGGCAGCGGCAGCAGCAGCGGCCGCATAAGATGGCGGCGGCGGTCCATGATGATCGGGCGGTGCGTGTTCTGTGTGCAAACCCAAATCCGGAGCATGATACATTCCGGCGCTGAGCGGTTCGCCCGGCAGCAGAACATGTGGCGCCGGCGGTTGCACCGGAAGCGGAGGTGAACTGTGAGCTGTGGGTGAGAGTTGCTATTAGTATTTGATAATAACTAAATGTCATACATCAGAATGATGGACATCAAAAAAACTGACAACACATCTTATAACATTTCTATAACATTCATTCCAACTGACACATTCATCACTGTGAAACTGAGGAAGCACAATGAATGATGGCGTCATTCAGAGTATGAATACAGGTAACAAAATGTAATAGACTATATTGATGAATGTTTTTTTTTTTTTGGAGGCAGAACTATCCTTACTAAATATAGCGAGTATATTATGTCATTAAAATTAGGTAACAAATAGAATCGATTATGTTGATGAATGTATTTTAGAGGCAGTACTTTTCATGATTTACTCAACAAAATTATTTAAAATATTGTATAAGTGATAAATAGTAAAAATAAAATGTATTTGAAATATTGTACAAGAAATAAATATAATATGTTTGTGAATTCAGGTAACAAAAAGAATATCTTTATGAATGCATTTAAGAGCAATATACAGAACTATCTGTACTTTTTTGCTTTAATGTGAATATATATTGCGTGAATGTATTATTTAAAACATATTACAAATAAAATATACAGTTTGTCTGTAAATTCAGTTAACAAATTCATTAGAATATCTCTATGAATGCAAATAAGAGTCATTTAAACATATCTGCGATCAATTTACAGTTCTATATTTACGGTTTTCGTTAATGTCACTAAATATATCGAATGTATTTTAAAGATATTACATTCACATCGAAGAGTTTGGAATATTTGACAATTTGGAACAAATCCATATACATTTCATGAATCTATGAGGCATATTCAGAAAGTACTGAGTGTACTGAGGCTCTCACGACCGGAGGGATATTATTTTCGTAATGCTGGCAACACGGCCGTGTAGCCTTTGACTTTGACTCCCCTTTGTATCGAGACTGGATCGAGGTCAGCACGTTGAGAACTGTCGACGCGTCAACACGTAACGTGAACAATGTCTATACAGTCTCCCGCCAAGTGCGAAATACACGGTGTTTTGGAAGGGAAAATCTCCGTTTGAGATACTATATAATGAGGTGAAAACTGCATAAGGTGGAAATCGAAAACTGTCCGCGAGGTGAGTCGCAAAACAACCAACAATACCAGACCACAAATGGCCAATGCCACGAAGGAACTGCTCGCTTCATTTAAATGGGATGTCATGAACCATCCCGTGCAAACCCTGAATCTATTACCTTCAGATTACCATCTCTTTACCTCCCTGAAGCTGCACATGGGTGGAAAAAGGTTTTCAACCGACGAGGAGGTAAAGCCGGAGTTGGCGAAGTGGACAAAGCGGTTGGCGGGAAACTACTTCCAAGGAAGGCATCAAAAAATTAATAACCACCACTTCACCACATGCCTATAGAGGAATGGCGATAATGTCGAAAAATAGCTTCCATTTTGTACTAACGTATTACGTAATTTTTTTTGTTTAAGCATAGTATCCAGTAGCTCGAAATTCTGTTTGAAAGGTATCAACTCCATATAAAAAAAAGGGTTGCAAAGTAGGCTCAAAAATTTTTTCAGAGGCTGTTTTGATAGTCGGTATCTTTGGGCACTCAAAAAGTGACTGTCGCTTTACAACACTGTTCATAAACAGCTGGTGTTTTATTCTGAGACGTTGGAATATGAAACTTTTTCATCTTTCGACTAGTGAAAATAGTTTTCAAGTCATGGCCGCCTGGCAGGCATTAAGAATATCGAGCATTTTGAGCGCTCAAACTTTTTCGAGCTACTGGATACTATGCTTTATGTAAAAAAATTTAAAACCTACAACAATTCAGTACACTTATTTTCTGGACATGCCTATATATGAAAAAAATTTTGATTCAATTAAGTAGTAACAAAACCAATCTAAGAAATATATCTAATGACTATTGAAATATAACATTTTTATCAATTATAACAACTAAAAAAAATGCCCTATAATCGAAATATATTTATTTGAAAAGGAATTCAATAAATGATCATGAAGAACATGTTAATTTGAATAGTAAGAAAATGATTAAATGATATGGGTATTCCTTCACTAATTATTTGCAACAACTGCAATAGTTGCCTTTTTATCAAAATGTATTTATTTGTAGCGACTGAATATGGAACTAATGTTAAATTAATTATGACCGTTGAATAAATTATCTTAATTGCAACAACTGTTAAAGTTGATCAATTATTTAAAGTGGAGTTCCATGAATGAATATGGAAGAAAAATATAATTCAAATAGTAAGAAAATCAATTAAGGGAATACCAATCATTTCTATAATGTTAATTAATTTCAACAACTGCAAAAGTTGCCCTATTATCGAAATTTATTTATTAAAAGGGAAATTCCATTAATGGATATAAAGAAATTGTTATTATAAATTTTAAGAAAGTCAATTAAAGTATAGGGCTTATACTTGACCAACAAATAAATAATTGTAACTAACTACAACAACTGCAAAAGTTGTTCTATTATCGAAATATATTCCATGAAGGGATATGAAGAAATAGTTAATTCAAATGTTATGAAAATAAATAAAAAGAATTCCTCTAATGGCTATAATGTTAATCAATTCTAACAACTGCAAAAGTTTCCCTATTATCGAAATACTATATATGTATTTAACGAGAAATTCAATGAATGGATGTGAACAAATTTTAATTCAAATTTAAAAAAAAAAAATCAATTCAAAGAATATTCCTAATAAAAATTAAATAAATAATGTCAAACAATTGTTGCAACTATAGAAATTTCTCAATAATAAACTATTACTATTTATACGGAGATTCCGTGAATTGTTATCAGTGAATAGTTGATTCAAATTGTTTAATGGCGACTACTTACCCTCACTGAGTCCGGAACTGGCGCCGGGTGGCAGCATGCTCGACAGGGCGCTGAGGGGTGTGTAGGATTTGGGCGGCTCCACGGAGCCGGGACGCAACAAACGCTCCTCGGTGACGCTAGACTGGACACGGTATTGCATTTTGCAGTAGGCCTCCTGGGCGGCACCATTGCTGGCATTCACATAGACGCCGGTGATGGTGACATCCGTGTCCTGCACGATGACCACACTGGACGACGTTGGTCGACTGCAATCCTTGGCATCTTTGGCGCTGCTCGAATCGCCACGATAACCGGTTGTTGTGATTGTAGTATCCGTATTTGTCTCCTTCGTCTCCTTGGAATATTTGGAATCGTTGCTCTCCTCAATCATATTGCTTTGCGGTTTATTGCTATTGGAAGCCTCCTTTAATTCCTTCAGCTCTTTGGCCTCCTTGGATTCTTTGGGCTCCTTCTTGATGTGTAGCTCTCTTTCTCGTTCCCTTTCCCTTTCCTTTTCCCTTTCCTTCTCCCTTTCCTTTTCCGCCTGAAGTTTGGCAGCATTGGCTTTATTCATTGCCTGCTTATTAACTACAACTTTGCTGGTAGTTTCCAATTCATCATAGCTCTCAAAGCTACTGCAATCACTGGCCAAATTCTTATCCAAATGCCGTTCCACTTCATAGGTGGCAGCCACAATGGCACTGGCATTTAAGCTCGCCATACGTTTACGGGCCAAAATGCCTTTGTAGTCACCGATTAGTTCTTCGTGAAAAGCGGTTTTACGTTTCTTGGGCAACTGTTTGGGCGCCGGCTTGGATTTATCTTTATCTTTATCTTTATCCTTAGACTTGTCCTTATCCCTCTCCTTTTCGGTCTCTTCGCCATGCTGCCGATCATCCTCATCACTCTCCTCGATCACAACTTTCTTGTGACTTTTCTTTTTGCTGGACTCGGCCTCCTTAGCTTCCGTTTGTTGTTTCTTGGCCAACGTTTTCTTTTGCAGCTTCTTTTTCTTTTGCTGTTGACTGCGTTGCAATTGCAATTCTTCCGCCTCGCTGTCACTATCAAATTCCCAATGTTTGCCCACGCCACGTCCACCGGGCACATTACGCAATTCTCGACGCGGTTCAACAATTGGTGGCGTTTCCCATTCGCCCTTATCCTTATCCTTGTCTTTATCCTTATCTCTATCTTTGTCTTTGTCTTTATCTTTATCTCTATCTTTATCTCGATCTCTATCTCTGTCTTTCTCTGGCGGCAATTCATTTTTATTATTATCATCATCGCTGCCATCTAAAGTTCTTATACGCGGCGGTTGCTGCGTTGCCTTCGATAATCCCAATTCATGTGCTGTACGAGATTCATTCTCATAGAGGCATTGCACCTTGGCCAAGGCATTTAAGGATGCCATACGATGTCGTTTTGTTCCATAGCTGCTTAACTTTTTCTCATCCTCCGAATCGCTGCTTTCTGTATGCGAACTATCGCTGGGCGCTTGTGCTTTAGTTTTTTGTTTCTTCTTGCTGCTGACGGCGGCAGCAGCAGCAGTTGTTGTTGTTGTTGTTGTTGTTGTTGCTGCTGCTGTTGCTGATGTGGCAGTTGCTGTTGCAACTGTTGGCGTTGGCGTATTTAGCTTGCGTTTCGTTTGCTTTTTATTTCCTGCCTTGCCCGTTGTTGTTGTTGCTGCTGCTGCTGTTGTTGTTGTTGTTGTTACTGTCGGCAACTCCAGCACAACAGCAGCAACTGTTGCCGTCTCTGCTGTTTGCTTCTCCTCCTCCTCCACCTTTTTCTTAACTGTCTCCACTTGTTGCTCCACCTTTTTCTGTTCCCTATCACGTTCCAATTGCTTTAACGGCTTATTATCCTCATCGGAAAATTCACGCAATTCCTTCAGTGTTGGCAGCACCATTTTAATTGGTTCTTCATCCTCTGAACCAGACTTGAAATCATAAATATCCTTGGCCGCTGTCAGCGCACTTAGCGACGTTTTACTGCAGGCCTGCTGCAAACGCGCCTTTGACGCCGACGTTTTACTGTACTTAATTTTTGGCCGTTGTTTTGCTGCCGCCGTCGCTGTTGCTGCTGTTGCTGCTGATGTCGCTGCTGCTGATGTCGCTGCTGCTGTTGCTGCTGCGCCGCTGCCCGTGGGCGTTGCCTCAATGGGCGTGGCCGTGCTGCCTATTTCCTCCAACTCCATATGCACAGACTCTGTATTCGAATCGAGTTGAACACGTGACGAGGCTTTGCATTTGTTTTGCTCGTGATCTGTTGTTGCTGCTGCTGCTGTTGTTGCTGCTGCGGTTGTTGTTGTTGCTGCGTTTGTTGTTGCTGCGTTTGTTGTTGCTGCTGTTGCAGTTGTTGCTGTGGCTGCTATTGCTTGCGTCTTTTTGCCACCTTTGACGCCCTTTTTTGTCTCGGCAATTGTTTGTGTTGGCTGCTGCTGTTGTTTTTTGGGCGCCGCTTTGTGACTTTTGCTTGTGGCAGGCATTGTTGGCGCCTCCAATTTAGCCTTTTTAGCCATGTGCTTGGGCTCATTTAATACTGCCTCCGGCTCCTTGGACTTTTCCTTAAACTTTTCCTTCTCCTTCTCCTTTTCTTTCTCCCTTTCCCTCTCCTTTTCTCTTTCCTTTTCTCTTTCTCTTTCTCTTTCCTTTTCTCTTTCCTTTTCCCTGTCCGCTCTGCTTGACTCATGATCGACACGTTGACGCTTTACATTGCTCGTCTTGCCGGGATTTAAACTGGCAATGACTTTTACAGCTGCGGCACGAGATTTCGTCTTGACATTCTCCGATATTGAGGACTTGAGACCTTCGCTCATTCTCTCCTCACCGCTGGGCAACAAATTGTCAAAGCCATGAATTTTAATATCCAGACTTTTTAGCATTTTATTAATGGCTCTTGCCTTGCCATCTTCTTGACGCTCCTCGGCCGATAGTTTTAATTGCGATGAGCCAACAGCTTTATCCGTTTTATCCGCTTTATCCGATATTGTTGTTGCTGTTGTCGCGGCGGCAGCTGCTGCTGTTGTTGTTGCTGTTGCTATTGCACTGGACGCTTGTCGCTTTGTCGCTGCCTCCGATTTGACGCCTTGCTTTTTATCGTCAGCCTCTTCCGTCAACTTTTGCTGCTTGCCGCCGATGCGTTTCTTTGACGTTGACGTCGACGCAGCTGTAGATGCCGTCGTCGTCGTCGTCGTCGCTGTCGCCGTTGTCGTTGACGTCGCCGTTGTGGCAGCACCAGCAGCCGTTGCAGCATTCGCCGTGGCACGCTGCAATCGCTCGGCGACACTGGAACGCTTCTTTGGACCCATTTCTATGCGCTGCCCAGGCAAGAGACTTTGCGGAAGAAAGAAAAAGAGGTAGATGTTTAGCGAAGATCAAGTAATGCAGTTAAAAGTGTTAAATTAGCAATAAACAAATCCAAGCTGGACAGTCGGAAACCCGACCGTAATATACCCTGTAGTAGTTGAGGACGACATTCATAAACGGCGGGAGCGATAATGCATTAAACTATCTTTAAAAGCTAATGCAAGAAATTAAATTGGTTTTTAATGAAAATTCCTCACAAAGAATTGTTACTACTACTTAGAACTACAAATATAATTGATGATTTGATTTGCGAAGTTATCGCTTAATCATTAATTTTATCTTATTTTAATCTTAAAATTAAAAGAAACTTTAATTTTCGATCCAGTTGTAATTGTCAAATGCATTGAACTCCCTTAAAAGCTAAATCCAAACATTGAATCGCTTTCTGATGAAAATTCCTTAAAAAAATATATATTAAAGAATCGTTTAATGATTTGTCCTCTATTTTTATAAACTTATTGTTATATATTTCTAATATTAAATATAAGTTTTGCATTAACTAATGCAATAAAATATCATTAAAAAGTTGGCCCATATCTAATTGATTTTAAAGGAATGTGTTCTAAGCAGAGCTCGCAATAATTGATTGATCGCTGACACGATGCGATGCTGTCCCAAAGAAACTCTCAAAATTCGTTCTTTCCTTCTCGGCTTGCTCTTCGCTCAACCGACGACCGTTTCTTTTCGCTCGCTCGGCTTATGTGTTCACTCGAGACCGTTAGCTTCGTAAAAACTCGGCAAACGGTCATCTGAGCATGTCTGTGTGTTGCGCGTGTGGCTAGCTAAACATTTACAGCGAGTACAGATGAACACTCTATCCTCTTTTCTCTTACTCCTTAATGCTTTGCCTGTGAAAAAATGTCTAAGGCAACAACAAAAATAAAGATCTTTTTTGCGGACTCTTTGCTTGCTTTGCTCACTTCCTGACTCTCAGTAGCTGAGCGACGAACGATTCTGTTCGTATCGAGCGTCCAGTAAGAGACCGATTCATTCCTTACGCTCAATCCGAAACCCGAGAGCGAGAACACGAACGAAACGGAAAAATGGGTTGTTGTTCAGACAGTGAGCGATTCCGTCTAATTTTTTCAGTCTTTTATGTGAGCAGCAGTGTTGCCAATTCAGCTATTTTCACGTCAGTTCTGGCGGTTTACGAATGCTAATCGCGGGAAAAATTGTGAAATAGCGGCTAGCGGAAATTCTAGCTATATTAAAAAGTGAAATGATCTAATATAATCGTTAACAAGACTCTGGCAACATCGTTAAATTCTATAGCATTTCACTACTGTTCATCGATAGTTTGCAGCAGTTAATCGATCGAAATTTCTTTATCATCTTCAACTATACTTTTCCATCACCAGCAATGTATTTTTCCCAATGTTTGTTCTCAGAAAGAAATGCCTAAAGTTGTATATTAGCAACAAAAAATCCTGGATGCCTGGATGCGAGATCCTATATTTAAGGATTGGCTTTTCATTGACTGCAAATATTACAAAAAATCATCAATGTTGAAGAGTGTTTCGAGTGGATTTGCTTATGAGATTAAACAAAGTACAATTACTAATTATTAATTATAAATTTTTCTATTATAATTGTGGCCATAACTATGTAACTATCTTTAAAGTATTTAAAATACATTGAACAAATCAATCGTTCAAATCGAAGGGAGAAGAATGTTATGTTGAGCTTAACAATTGCCTATTTTTTGCTTTATTGCTAATAAAAAGAAGATGAAAAAAAGCTTTAAATCTGGCTAACTTGAGTTGTATTTAGCTTTTTTAAGCTTTTTTGAAATGTTTATTTAGCTATCCTGGGCCCTGAAGAGTTGGCAACACTGGTGAGCAGATCTCGCAGAAAATTTTTGTTGAACATATTTTGCGATCTCTGGTTCTAAGTATACAAAATTACAAAAGAGAAGAGCCTAAGGTAAATTCGGACAAGAGCTGACTGGTACGTCCGGAACTCCACCTTGCATAATGACCTCAGAATGGAGACCATAGACTCTAAACCGCAGATCTTTTAATGATTTACTCCTCCATCCTCAGAGGGGACGCCAATCATAAAGTAAAACTATCTAACGCCTTTATAGCCAAGGTGATACTAAAATCAGAATTATGTGATGTTAAATACAAATAGTTTTTTTAATTCGTCACAACAATTATATTTAATATAAAAAAAAAATGGAAACGATATGCTACAGGGTCTCTCAAAGTCGGACCCTGTACTTATTCTGTAAAACTCTCGACTATTTCTATGGCAGTTATGGCATATGCTATGTATGGTACTTCGTTCTTTATCATATTTGTCCAATATACAATATATATTTGGATACAAATATTACCCGGATATTCTGGAAAACTATAACCTATTGTTGCTATAGGAACTTTATGATATAATTGTTTGAATTGGATCACATTTTGTCAAAGAATTAATAGCATAGTAATTATAAGTCAAGCTTGCAAGTTTGGTTCAGATAGCTTAGAAAATGAAAAATTGTATATGATAGTATTAGAAAATAAGCGCTGCCACGCCCACTGTTCCAGCCCCATTTACTAATAATAGTGCGTTGTAACGTCTGTGTTTTCTTTTTCTGTCTTTGGCCCGAAACAGCTTAATATTGTGTCTTGAATAATTTCCGAGTTTGTTATCCGATCACGATGATATTTTTAGTATACATTAGGACTCCTATGTTTGTCCTTTCTTCCAAAATTCAATGTTCCAACTTTAAAGTTTCTGATTATATGGGATTTCAAAAATTGTAATTTAAATAACTACCGATTATACCATCCGATCGCTATGAAATTTTCGGGATACATTGAATCCCTAAGGCTTGTCCTGTGTACTAAAATTCAGGATTCTTGCTGAATTCACGTTCTATGAGATTTTAAAAAGTTCGTTGTCGATTTTCTTGGGCGGAAGGGGGCGTGGCATAATTTAAAAACAAACTGGCCATGCTTAGCTTATAGACGGACCAACATACCAAATTTGGTGTCTCTAGCTCGTATAGTCTCTGAGATCTAGGCGCTCATACAGACGGACGGACAGACGGACATGCCTATATCGGCTCCGCTGTTGATGCTGATCAAGAATATATACACATTATGGGTTCTGCCAGACTTCCTTAGACCTGTTACGCTCATTTTATTTTTTTGACAAACTTTATAGACCCTTCTACTTTTTTAAAGTAAGGGATCTAATAACAATATATGTCAACGCAGCTTTCTGTAACTTAAGAGTGTAATTTAAAAGCAGCATAACAGACAATTAAATTATTTGCATGTAAGAATTGTAATACTTGAAAACGTAAGTTCTATTTGTAAACCCTTGCAGAAACCTCTAAAAATCAAATAACTCAATAACTCAATAACTCACTGGATGCTCCTTTTACAATTTGTTATATACATATGTATATAAAATAGATCTTTATCAATACAATTCTCTAAAATAACATAATTTATTCTTTCATTTACGTTCTTCATCAACATCAACATTTTAAATCTGTTCTATATTTTGTATTATAACATAATTTTTAACCCGTAACTTGGATATACAAATAATTTATGAAAGAATCCTAATTGTGTTTACAACTTGGTCGAAAGTAGAAAGGATTTTTTTAATTTAAAAGAAATAGCAAATATCTCAGTCAGTTATCTAAATAAGACTGTCGTTTCTTGTCCGAATGTTTGAATATTGTATGAATTTATGTCAAAGCGAGCAGCTGAGTCACTGAATGAAACGACTTTCCACTTCACCTTTTATTATTTTTTTATTTTTGTGTCTCGCTTTTTGTTCAAGTGGCGGCACGTGCCAAACAATAGAAATTTTAGTTAAAGAAGTTTGTACCCAGCATTTGCACGGTGTCGAGTCTCTTCATTACATCCTTGCAAATTTCCAAGAAGTTTTGCAAAAAAAAACAAAACTCTTTTTTGACATTAGGGCAAATTTATTATCTCGTAAAAGAATATCTGAATTTAATAAAATATTTAATATACTTTTTAGTTGATTTTCAATTTATTGATAGCTTTAAAAATCGTAAGAAAAAATAACTATTCTTAAATGTGTGGCAACAATGTTTTGAAAATTGTCAAAAGGACTTTTGAAGCTTGTTAATATTAAGCAAAAACATTACCCAATTGTTCATTTAAAGGCACTTCTAGAAATAATGTAAAGGTATTTGTTTTTAATTTTCTCAAAGATGAAAATGATACAAGTGAAATAGCATTTACCAATAGGCGTGGTAAGCAACACAATCTTGATACTGCCGCAGAAATGGCACAGCAGAAAAGCATGGGCAAGATTTGCCTAACTGTAACTCAGTTTCGGCGTCTCTTCTATGTTGCTACCTTAGAATTCTCAACTGGTTTTAGCAGCACAACGCAGAGAGAACAAGCTTGGATCGTTGGGTAAGCTAACTCAAGTGGTACTGATGAGAGAGATTGGCATCTCCTCAAACAGCTGTATACCAAGTCTGGCTCCTTGTCTTTTGGCAAGTATTTTTGTGTTTTGTTGCATGTTATATCGACATTAAATTGACCTTGAATTAGCTAACACTCAATTCACGAATTAAAAAGGTCGAATATATACCTATTTTTATTGGAAACTATTTTTATCAACATACTTACGCAAAAGACTAAGCTATTCAATCAAATCAGATTTTTAAATCCACTGTTTTAAAAGAATATATAAGGTTCTATTAAGCTTGTCAAAAATATGAGCTTTACAGGTCTAAGAAAGTCTGGCAGACCCCATAAAGTATATATATTCTTGATCACCATGAGCACCCGAGTCGATATAACCATGTCCGTCTGTACGTCCGTCAGTCTGTCCGTCCGTCAGTCTGTCCGTCCGTCAGTCTGTCCGTCCGTCTGTATGAGCGCCTAAATATCAGAAACTATAAGTGCAAAAGACACCAAATATGCTTATGTTTGATCCGTCTAAGTGCTAATCAGAACCAGCTTGTGTTAAACATTTGCCAAATCCCATAAAACGACAATTATTAAAGCTTGAGTTCTGAAATTTAGCCTACAGGACGACCATCAGGGTTTTAAAGTATACTGAAAATTTCCTGGCAATCGAATAATAAACTCGGAAGTTATTCAAAACACAATATTACGCAGTGACGTGCCAAAGGAAGAAGAAGAGAACACTGATGTTACAACGCGCTATGGGAACTATTAGTGTTACTCTGATTTTCATTTTGAAAAGTAAGTAAAGGGTCTCTCATAGTCGACTTCGAATGTAGCCTTTCCGACTGGTTTTTCTTAATACTATCATACGGGTTGTTTTGCTTGTCTGGATTCCAGAGTTCTCCTTTATTTTGGCAATAGTGTTATGAGAATTGGAAGCTTCCCTTAATATTGTTCGCTTATCAGCATCAGAGAGAACGTTTTGAGTATGCCCCTTCATCTTTTTTCCATAATATTTATTTTTCCAGCTTAAATTGCTAATAGTTTTTCGACTTCGTTTGATTTCTTTTTTGCCTATTTTCCCAATTTTACCGACAATTAAGATAGGTTAATACTTTCGCTTTTTCAGTTTCCGTTAAGGCTTTGCCACGCCCTTTGTGACTTTCTTTTAATAGAATAGATCAATTTAATTGTGTAAATTTCTTGGTAATTTTTATTGCTTACTGCTTTCAAATAAATGGATTTTCAAAGTAAATGTGCAACACTTTTGCTGCATGGCAAGAGAAAGGTCAATAGCAAGATAATGGTATTCTTCCAGTGCATAATTTTGCTCTCAGGGAGAGAGAGAGATCATACCTTAATGGAAATAACAACAAAAGTAACAAGCTATGAGCGCTTGATTAACAATTAAGACCGTGTACTATTCAAGTGGCGCAGAGTGTACCTCAACCATTTTTACAGACTATGTATCTGGTCGTAATTTTTACATCCTGCCCAAAATTTAGTTAAAATTGAATCACTATATCATATATATATGCTATGGGAAAGATCGGTTGAAAAGTGCATGAGGGTTCTGTAAGGGTATACAATTTGAGGCGTGCTAAAAATAACAAAGAAGACTAGCTCAGGGCTCCCTACTGTCGCTTCCGCCCCGAATCTTAATTCTTTAGCTTATAGCCAAATTTACACTCCACGCAAAACGCCCACGAAATGAAAACCTACTACATAACTAGTCGGAAAGGCTACAGTCGATGTCGACTATGAGAGACCCTTTACTTATTCTTCAAAATGGCAATAAGAGTAACACTAATAGTTCCCATAACGCGTCGTAACATCAATATGCTCTTCTTCTTCCTTTGGCCCGACACTGAGTAACATTGAGTTTTAAATAACTTCCGAGTTAACTATCTGATCGCGATGAAATTTTCAGGATACGTTGGGACCCTGATTTTCGTCCTGTGTGCCAAAATTCAGAACTCTAGCTTTCAGATTTCGTTTTATGGCATTTCAAAAACGGAGGCGGAAGGGGCCTGTCAAAATTTTTACCTAAACTTGATCTGCTTAGCCCATAAACGAACCACCATACCAAATTTGGTGACTCTAGCTCTTATAGTCTCTGAGATCTAGGCGCTCATACAGACAGACGGACGGACGGACAGACGAACATGGCTATATCGACTCGGCTGTTGATGCTGATCAAGAATAGAGTCTGCCGGACTTCCTTCGACCTGTTACGCACATTTTGACAAACTTAATAGACCCTTTTTACTTTTTTTTGTAAAAGTAAAGGGTCTAAAAAAGAAGAGCGTCGAAAATCTTAACGCTTGACTGTTTCAAATTATATCTACAAAAGTAGTTGCAGAATATGATTAAGTACTGTCATTACATACTGTTATCAATAACATAACGAATACCAGACTGTTATCAATAGAAATTTAAATGTGTACCTATTTCCGTTTGTAATAAATAAAATGCTGACCTTTTGGTAGACACTTTTAAGGAAAATGTTGAATGAGGCAATTACATAAGTTTAATTTGAGGTCACTGCGATTTCCAAAAAGAAAATTATAAAAATATTCATATTTTAGTTTCTATTATTAGTTTGGTGCAAAAAGTGTATCAACTTTGATATGTTTTAGTTTAAAAACTATTGGTCACACTGATTTAAACTCGGGCTTTATGGAAAAATGGGTTTCCCCTTTGTTCAACATGGAAACCAACAAAGAACATATTCGCTATAATTTACAATTTATGTTTGATAAAAGCAAAAATGCAAGCGAGGCGACTGAAATTGTCAACGATGTTTATGGCCTCGATACTTTCTCGGCTAATAATGCGCAATTTTGGAAGTTTGTAGGCGAAGGAATGAAATTATTTGTGCATATTGACCCGAAGATAGTCAACATGTGTGCAAAATCTGAAGTTTTTAACTATACAAATACTCTAGTTAAGAGTTTTATACCCTGTGCCCATTAAAAATTGGCAAAAGCGGAATAATGAATTTGTGTGAATGTATGTAACAGACAGAAGGAAGCATCTCCGATCCTATAAAGTATATTTATTCTTGATCAGTATCAATAGCCGAGTTGATTGACACCTGTCCGTCTGTCTGTCCCTCCGTCCGTCTGTATGAACGCGTGAATCTCAGCAACTATAAGAGCTAAAGACTTCAAATTTGGAATGTAGGTTAATGAAGCTGATACTCAGAGCAGTTTTATAGTTAGAGACTTGAGATTTTGCACACATGGTAAGTATCCTAATTTCAATGTGTGCTACAAATTTCAGTTCGATCGGATATTGAACTCAGAAGTTATTCAAGAAACAAATTTATGCAATTTATAACAAACGAAAAGACGAATTTGTTGATATATGCTTGATCTATAATGAAAAAACTTTTCTTTAATGACCTGCACAGGGTTTCCTACTGTCGCGCGCGCTCGACTGATGGGCTTGTTTTTTTTGATTTGTGGCTCAAGGCAGCCTGGCATCCAAAATTTAAGATAAACTAGATCTAGTACCTGGAAATATTAGCAGGGTTGGGAGATCAAGTTCATACTTATAGCTCTTACCATCTTTGAGATACTCTCGATTATATGGATGGTCAGACGAACAGACTGGACAGACGGACATGGCTATATTGACTCGGTAAAAGATGCTGTTTTGCCTGTTACATATGTTTAACAAACATAATATATCCCTACAGGGTATAAAAATATACTTCAGTAACGTGTAATAATGTTAAGTGTCAAAATATATCAACTGGTGACAAAATATCATTCAGTGTCTTTGATACTTTTGATATTTTCTGACCGCAGTGATAATTACATACTTTGAAATACTTTTGACAAATATCAGCGACTTAAATATCGCCCATCTCCAGTCAAATTTGAAGTAGGCTTATTGTCACAAATTTTAGGCATTATGTTAAAAATGCAATCTGATGAAGAATAACTCGTTTAACATTCCTTTAGCTAAATGACCAGTAAGAACGTTAAGATCCCCTTTAAAGTATAGTTTATTTTTTAATGCAAAATTCGATAAGAAGCAGCAGGCTCTGTGTAAGCCAAGACTAGATTGATATTCGCCTAATGCATTGCACACAAAAATTTACAAATACAAATATAATAAAAGTGCATGCGTATCGCTTTTTTCTTCGTATGTATTAGCGTTAAAGTCAAGCTCTAAAATCTAGTTATAATCAGTGTTGCCAGAATTTCACGGGCGAAAAAAGCTAATTCTAACAAGAATAATAGCTAGAAATATGAGGAGAAATATTAAAATATCTGCTTAATTTGTTTCATTATCCGATACAATTGGCAAAATGAATTTTGGTATGGCACAATTGTATTTTCTTAACATTTCCTAAATTAATATATTAATAACAATAATAACTAATAACTATAAATTTAATTTTAACAAAAAAAAATAGAAATATATTTAAGAATTCATTAATTTTGTTTGATAACTAGGAATCTAGAAGAGTCGGATAGTCCAGTCTAGTCTAGATATTCAACTAATAGCATTTATTTAAATGTTCTAGCTTTTCCAATTTCAGAATAGCTAAATCTAGCTATAAATGTGGGGTAAAATGGCAACACTATTTACAAGTTTATATATTTACCTCACTCTCGCACTCTCGTTGGCAGACGCTCTCTCTTGGGTTTTTGTTTTAGGTGAGTTGGGAATACCAGTAAGAGTTTAAGCCAAAGCCATTCCTGGGCATTGGCAGCAGCAGCGCCATTTGGTTGATGAGACGCCAAGCGTAGGCGCTGTGCTTTATTTTGGAATTGATTGTGTTGTTGTTGTCTGCGTTTTTTTTTTTTTTTTTGGTTTTTTGTTATTGTTTTGTAGAACTTGTCTTTTGGTTTATTTGTTGTTTAATGCTTTTGCGCACTTTTAGCCTACAAAAAATATGCAACACTTTTTAAATGGCAATTCATTCAACATAGTAAACAAAACGGTAAACACCCATTTTTAAAAACAGATTTCGTCATAATTTATGCATTGCAACGACAGCGGCAATCAGTGCTGCCAAAAATTTGACCCTTAAAAAGGCTAGATTTGAATAAAATATCAAAAAAAAAAAAACAAAGTAAATAAAATGGAAATAAAAACAAAGCTTAAATGCAACAAAAAAAAAAACAAAGTACACATTGTTAGTGTTCTTCTAAAAAACTTAAAAGTCTATTAAACATTTTAGCAAAATGCTACATCTAGCAATAAATTAGCTATAATGGCAACACTGGCGGCAAAGGCTGCTGCAAGCGTTTCATGCAAATGCGCCAACACTCACGTACACACACACTCATTCACGCAGACATGTGCATGGATGTAAGCCAAAAAGTTACAAGACATTTGTTTACGTTCGCTCAAATGTAACGATATGGCAACGCCATGCGTAGTTTTGCTCACGTATACATACACATACACACACTGGGCACGGGGCACATTGCTAAAACAACATCAACAAAAGAAAAATGAATTTAACGCAGTCAACACACATACACACAAATGCAAACACACACACACACACAAATGCACCAAGGAAAATGCACAGATGCAGCTAAAGGGCTCTTTTAAAAAATAGCCGCGTTTATATTCATTTAAAAAATGTATGAATTTGAATTTGTATTTTCCCAGCAATATGACAACAGCAGCAGCAACAACAACAACGACGACAACAACACACACACAGACAAACAGGCACATACAATACGAGAGCGTTGACAATATTGATGCAAATTGCCTCTTATTGGAAGTTAATTGCATTGCAGACTAGCTGCTTTTATTAAATGTTAATGCACATTCACAATCGACAAAAACAAAAAAAAGAACTACAGCAGCAGCTGCTGTAGCTGAAACACACGCACACGCAGCGAAAAAAAAATTATTAACACGGACGCTCGAAGCACACGCTCACGAGCATCTTATCAGACTGGCGCTCTCCATGGAGACGACAACACATATCGATATATCGACACTATCGTTCGCCCAATGTTAATGACAGCTGGAATTGCCTATCGATAGTGCTACACGTTTGGATATTACAACACAATAGAAACGTATGCACTTACGATACTATCGAGTCTTTGATATAATATGCTGTTAAAATGTACTTTATCAGAAACTATTTAAAGCAAAATTAAGTTATTGAAATAGCTAAATCAAAGAGAAAGTCATTAAAAATTGAGAAACAATATTTTAATATTTAATAACTAATCACAAATAGCATATAACTCAATTAGGGGCAATGATTTTTGAATGATTAATTAATCATATTCAAATAAAACATATCTTATTTTCTTTTCACAACGGTGTTTAGATAAAATTTTATATTTCGTCAGTATTTTCTTTATTAAAAATTTACATTTGTTGCCCAACAAATGTCGAAATGTTACCTGAACATTTATATTCAAACGAAATTCTTTAATTAAATGAAATGCAAGCCAATAATTAATATAATGCACCATCCCATGTATTCGATGTATTCTTATTTTATTTAATATCAATAAAAATAAGGCAATATTTCTTGTTATCAGTTTTAAGTTACAAATCGTGTAAAATACAAAGCACATCTGAGATGAACATTATAAGTCTATAAAGTAGCGCTTAAATACTTATGAGTAGCATAACACGACACTGAATACAAATTGGTATTGTGGTTATTGTGATATATTAGTTGTTTTTTTTTTTTGTACTTTCGGTACAGCCTCTTTATCAAAATCTCTCTCTCTCTCTCTCGCTCTCATATTTTTGAATAGTTAAGTTAAGTTGTGAATGGCATCGGTTCGCCGCCAAATCCATGATATAAACTCCATTTCTCCAGTGCATCGAGGGCGTTGATCAATTCCCTATTGTTGGGGAATGCATTGCGAAATTGTTTGGCAACCTTTGAGGCAACACGAAATCCTTCACAGTACACATTCGGATCCTCCTTATCGAACACCACATCCACAAACAGATCGTCCGAGTCGTTTTTAATGGCATTGTTATCCACAGCAGGAGGTATGCGATTATCAAGCAGCTCGGTGCTCACAAATGGCTCCACAATGATATTGAATATGGCAATGAGAAAGCTGCTATTATCCGCATATATCTGCAGACTTTCGAGCATATGCTCCAGCATAAATGTCTCTGCTGCCATTGGTAGCATACTGACGTCTGACAATCGTCTGGATTTATCCAGACAGCTGGATACCATTTCGGCCATAAAATTGCGTACCAATTCCGATTCATCGACCAGCAGCTGAAGGACAAGCAATATATAATTGCCAATAACACTGACATCGCCGGTGGCCAACAATGAACGGATGTGAACAGTGAGACTATCAACCAATTGGGCAGCCTTAAAGCGTACATACGGCTTCTGTGTTGGTGCACCGACACCAAGTGCATATTCAATTAGTGGCAGCCACATCTGTTGTTGACCCGGCTGACGCATACCCTGCAGCTTAACCTGACGCATTACACACGTCACCAGACCCGGTTCGGCGCCACAATCGCGACGATCCATCAACTCTTGGATGCTCAAGTCCATTTTGTCCATCAATGCGAGTAAAGTGTACACTCGACTGCCGAGTCCCGGTAAACTATTGGGTTCCATTGCAATCTGATTGCACATATTCAATATATGCTGCATTGCTTCGTCATTCCCACGCAATAGTTGTGCCACCATTTGATGCATCTTCGATCCCATGGCCTTGCAATAATCCACAATATCCGGATCGAGATCATAATTCTTTACCTCAAACGGTTCGATGAGACCACGAGTTTTAACCGAATTGTTAGCCAACTGAAATAGCATATAGAGCCACAAATCGACTGTGAACTGTTGCAGCAATTGTGGCAACTTCGACGGTCTAACCAACTCCGTCAACATATGCTCCACAATGATTTGTGGACGCTGTGTTAGACGATGCATGTGCAGTGCATAAATGTGATAGAATTTCGGCGATATGGCATATTGCTCACAACGATGATAGATCGTTCTTTGCTCCAGCATACAGATCATCTCCAGAGAACATAATGCCTTTGCATCCAATTGTTTGGTACTGCTGGCATCCATCAAGGCGGCAGTTAGCACATTCAATGCAGCATTAAATACATACATATCCTGGGCATATGTCTTCAGGGCCAAAGTTGCCACTATCTGCAGCATGGAATTGATCAAAAGTGTATCCTGCAAGCGCACGAGGCGATAGAGTTCCAGCAATTGCTGCAGCTTGCCATGCAGACCATTCAAATCCCTTGTGTATGGATCGTATTTTCTAATGTGTCCACGCTGCAAAAGAAACCATATATACATTAAATTAGAATATTTATATTATATTATTTAAATTAATTACTAAAATGGTAACAATTGTCTGTCGATAAATAAATAAATAGTTATTGTTGAGCTTTAACTGAGCATGGAACACAAGTGCAAGAGTTCTTCAAGAGTTTGCGACACTCATAAATGTTTGAATTGGTAGTTTCTTACATAGATATACATATGGTTATATTGATAGAAATATGCAGAAAAAAGAGGTTTACCACTTTTTATATACTATCTAAAATCTATAAGAACTAAAATATATCTAGAGAGATATTTAAGTAAAGTGTTTATCCTAAAATGGAATTTAGGAATTCAAAATTGTAACAAAACAAGCCTTGTTTGCAGACAGATCTGTTGATGCTGATCAGAAATATATAAACTTTATAGGATCGGACATGTCTGCTTTCATGCGATGCACATTTCGCCACAAAAAGAGGAACCTACATAGTACCAAATAGAAAGTCTCTAACTCTTATAGTCACAGGGCTCAGGGTAAATTTAGGTATCAAATTAGTCAACTTAAAGTATGAAACACAATATGGACTTTTATACAGTATAGAATATTGGATATGGGTTATATATTTGGACCATATACCTAAAAAGTGCAAAGGGTCTATTGGGTTTGTTAAGAAAAATGAGCGTGACAAACCTCATAAAATTGATCAATTATATTTATATATATATATATATATATATATATATATATATATGTACATAATTAAAAGATTATATACATAGCCGAGTCGATATTGCAATGTCCGCCAATCTGTCTGTATCTATGAAGACCAGTATATCTGTTTCAAAGCTATTTGCATAAGGAAACTTGGTACAGGTCTACCTTTTAAGACTCTGTTGTTTAAAAAAGTACCAATGTTTGTTAAAGTTTGTTAGTAAAACTGCGTAGCAGGTAAAACGTACTCTGGCACACCCCCTAAAGTATATACGAGTATATTCTTGATAAGCATCAACAGCCGAGTCGAAATAGTCTGCATGGTCACCTAGATCTAAGAGACTTAAAGAGCTAGATACAGCAAATTTGGTATGTACATAGGTTCGTCTAAGCTAAGCAGTAAGAGTTTGTGTGTTCCAAATTCCATCGCAATCGGTTAGTAAACTCGGATGTTATTCAAAAAACAGTCTCGGAAGACTAAATACTGGAACAAAATTATAAAATCCTTTTTGCAAGAATATAAATACGAGGGCGGTCCGAAATGTTTTCAGTCTGACAATGAAGACAACCTCCCATGTTAACCAAACTTTAATAATGTTATTAATAATGTATTTCCGTCAAAATGTCAACTCAATCGATATTATAGTTATCGTTGAACAATCGATTAGAGTATGCTTAAGATATCTCAAGCTATATGATATATTTCACCGATTAAAGGATTAAGAATATATTGGTTAAGGCATTACATTTCTTTTAGTTTCTAATTTTTGAGTGTTTAAGGCATTTGCTGAATGTGTTTATAGTTTTGAAGGTGTCATGACATAGAGCGAGAGAAAATTATAGTTAAAAAGAGAGAGAGAGAGAGAGCGCTGATAGTTAAATAGACAGAGACACAAACTCTGGACAGTGTTGCCAAAACATCTAACTCTTAACGGATAGATCTGTCCTTTTTAAAATACACTTCGGCCAGTAAAATATGAAACTAACTAGATATTGAACCATCTTTATTAATTGTGAAATATTAGCACATAATAAATAAAAAAATGAAAATGTTAAGCGTCAAATGCTATTAAAAAGAAGATTCCCAAAATGCAGTTATCACTGAAGAAATCAAATACACGAAGATGGTTCAATAAGTTTTTAATAAACCCATGAATTCGTTATTCAATTAACATTTTTGTTTAAGTAAAAACATTTTCAAAACTAGTGCCAAAAATACATACATTACATATACTCGCCGTAATTTAAGACCAATTAAAATGGGGTAAATGATTTTAAAACGTTGCCGGGGTGTGATCAAATTATAAGGCCAATTTTCATGCCTCTAGCTCTTATAGTCTCTGGGATCTACGTTGTCATACAGACGGACGGACACACTAGACTGATGGACAGACAGACAGACAGACTTATTGATTTCGAATGTATTATGTATATAAGAATATATGAAATTATGTGGTCTACCAGAATTTTATCATTACAAACTTGATACTTGATACTTTTTTAAAGTAAAGAGTCTAACAACTATTAGTTTAATGCTTTATAATATTGCTTTTACAATTATGCCTTCTGTTTTCCACGTTTTATACTGGTCGGTTATGGGTGATCAAACAGATGGGCAGACAGACAGGCGCACGGAAAGACGGACAGACAGACAGGCGGACGGACGGACAGACAGACGGCTTAATCGTCTAAGCTGTTGCTGCTCATTATGAATATATACATTTATATACTCAATGGAATCTGCCCGACTTTCTTCTGCCTCTTACACACATTTCCTCTTATTTTTTGTTGACAAACTTAATAGATTCTTTTTACCTTTTTAAAGTAAAGGGTCTAACAACTATTTGTTTAATGCTTTGTAATTTTGTTTTTTATAAATTTGATCAAACAGACGGGCAGTCAGGCGGACGGACAGACAGATGGCTTTAACGACTCGACTGTTGATGCTCACCAAGCATATATATACTAATATACCCTACTTTCTTTTAAAGAGCAGTGCTTAAAAACTATTTTTTTTTATACAGCTTCCTATATTCATATTTTTCTTCCATCTTTTCCCCCCCCCCCCCCCCCCCGTTTTATATTTGTTAGTTCGTCCTATTTCTGTACTTACCTTTTGATGCATAAGGTTCATCACCTTGAGTCTGAATAAAATTCTACGAATATTTTTGGCAGCCGCCGTGGGAATCATAAAGTTGGCCATAACCTGGCTGGCCCGTTGACGCGTCATATTATCATGAACACAACAGATTTGCTGCAGAAAAGGCACAAATGCGCTGAGCTGTAAATATGAATAAAAAACGAATGTTAATTGTAGAGAACAACAAAAACCAAAAAATAGTCGTCGACAAACTGTCTGCTCACATTCAAGGTATTTTCGGTGCCCTCAAGGGGCGAGGGATAAAGACGTGTTAATAGCTGCAGCATTGCCTCCATTTGTACAGTTTGTCCGCTTGTCGATGTGCCGCGTTTTTTGGCAAACGCCGCCAGACGCAAATGTGTATAGAAATAGTCAAAAAGTTTCGGATAACGTGTAAAGAATATGCGTCCGGTCATCCGATTACGCAAATGCAATTGACCATCATCATTGCGGGCCCGTTCGACGCCAAAGATACGCACCACAAGTGCTGCCAACAATAATGTGGCACAATTACGTTCCGACCATTCAACGGCCGCCAGACTCTCGAGAGCACATTGAACGCCACGTCCAATAAATTCATCCACCAATTCGGACAATTCACTTGATCGAAATAAGGCACGCATTATATTCAAAGCATGACTGCGAGCAACTCCAGCTGCTTTGCCCTCCTCACGACGCTCGCACACATCCAAGAGCACAGACATGCTCCTGTTGAAAGTATTGTGAGTGCCCAACTTGAGTTCAGTACAAATCAGAGCTTGCAACATATATGGAACGCCAGCACTGCGGCGTGTTGGACATATTTTATTACCATCTTTCGCCTCGCCAGCGACCAATTGCATTGCTTCGCCGAGCCAAATTGGTGGCAATTGATTCAATGCCGGCTCATCACTCTGCCAGAAACGACGACAGAGCATTGTGAATCCCACATAGGCCTGTTCAAAGGCGCCACGATGTTTTATGTTTGACAACAGGCCCAGAAAATGATCTCCAATATCTGCCACTTGCTTTTGACTCAACAGATAATTCTGGGCATGCTCCTGTTGTAATGGCGCCTTCTCAACCAGTTCACCCAATATCAAAGAGATCTCCTTAATGCTTCGCCAGGCACACAATAATACCAATTGTGGCGTTACCGATCGTTTTTCAGTTGCAATTTCAGCTGCAGATTCTGCTGTTTCGGGCAAATGTCCTTCGGGACACTCGCTGCCAACGATGGGCAACATTAATTCGCTGACACGCATACAAATGTTAAGCAATGTATCGATATAATCACGCCATAGCTGTTCTCCGGCCAATTTGATTAGATTCAGTTGTTGCAACAAATGACGACTGGCAAATAGCAGGCCATACAATGGATTCGATTTCGATGCCACTGTCAAATCAATTTGAGCCTGACTAATGCCAAGACGCAAATGTCGCAGCATCCATTGCAAGACGGCATAATAACGTGGCTCGGTTTTGGGCAATTTCTCTGGCTGTGGCACTTTAACGGCCACACTCTCGGCCTGGCAATAGACCTGCAGTTGATAGGCCGCTGTCATTGAATCTGGCGGACGTAGCGATACCAATAATTTCATCATATCATCCGGCAAGTGCATTGAACGTTTTTGTATCTTATTCAAAAGTTTAGCAGCCAATGCCTTATTGTGTTCATAACTATCGCGCAAACAATGGATTAGATAGGGCAGCGCCTGTGTCGGCAATTGTGGAAGCCAGGGAAGATTTAAACGTTCCATCAATTCAATGCAATCCTGCAGCAAATGCATCGATAACCAACGACGTCCATAATTGGCCGTTGGAAAGAGATTTAAAACAAAGATGCGCATCAATTTGTTGGCAAACTGCATCAGTGGATGATCGGTGGCCATAAATGTCTTTCCCCGCAACTGTTGTGCCAAATTGAGATCGAGACGCTTGATCGCCTTCTGCAGCACACCGCGTCCAATTTGCCTCAAATGAGCATTGGGACTATTGGCATTGCTCTCCACATAACTGATCACAATATCCATATCAAACTCTGTGTACGGATCACTCAGACGTGGCGTCTCCACGACAAACGACAGCGCCAACAGACGTGAATTATCATTGACGCCCACAATGGCTTCTCTTATCTGTTCCGTGTATTTAAACATTAGGGATTTCACCTCACGCTGCTGGCCATTGCGACGGGCCGTCACCATGGCCGTCAGTTTGCTGCTAAATGGCAAACCACGTTGCTTTATCAACAGGCCAAGCACATTGTAATCCAACTCGACGGCCACCTTCAAAAGTCGTTCAATTGCCGGCAGACGATCGTTGGTCACCTTCGCCTGATTTATTAGTGCCAAACACCAAACGTCGTACCAGACCTTAAAAGTTTCCTCCTTGTGTGCCACAGTCATCATGCCTGCAACAAGTAAATGATTTTTAAAATTAAATATAAAATCTATTTGTTGGCAAATCAGCTTAATTTAAAATGCAATGGCAATTCTTATTAACTAACAGAGGTAAATAAAATCTTAAATATTATTTAACAAGTCTGAAGTTGTTCATCCGATAATTCATTTAAGATTTATCAATGGAAAGCGTAACGAAATATAATATCTTTAACGTTATTCTAAGTTTTCAATAAGATTTCAAGTTGAAAGTGAATTATTTAGTTATTATTGCCTGCAACAAGTAATTGATTTTGAAAATTTAATTGAAAATGTATTCGTTTTCAATTTAGCTTGATTTAAAATATATGTAAATTTTCATTGACTAACAGCATTTACGTTAAACAATAAATCTTCTTATATTTACTATTTCTATTTTGTTTTTATGTTTAAATATATTTATAATTTATTAGACGAGTCGAAAGATATAAAACCGATCATTTATATTGACTAAAAGTTAAGATTTATTAATGAAAAGTTTTCTAAATTAAATATATTAGTTTGGGAAACAAGAAATCCATTTTCTTAACCCTATATTTAAAGTTAATTTAATACGGCTTGGATGGTCCAATTTATGTCAAATATCTCACGTTTTTTTTTCAATGACTTGTCATTCTGAGTATAATTTTAAAATAATTTTAAAAGCTCTGTTAAAAAACTCGACCAATATAGTTTCGCAGTACTCAATTGAATGAATTCGTTAATAATGTCGTTAAGAAACTGTTGTAAGGACAAAAAAGAAGATAATCGTTTTATGCTAGATTTAGACTAAGCCATGGATGCATTATAACGTTCCTTCTAAGCTCCCATAGTTTGTTGTGGTCTAGTGTTGTTCTGATGGAACACAATACCTTTCCCATTGGCCAGTTCTGGTCGCTTCTGGTCAATTGCAATCTTCGCACGGTCTAATTGTTGACATTAGAGATACGATTTGAGTGTTTTTGCCCATATGGCAGCAGCTCATGGTAGGTGATTCCCTTTCAATACCATTAACCGCACAACATAGCCTTCCTGGCTGTTAGTACTGGTCTGGCTACTGTTTTTCCTTTGTTGGTCTCCATGTTTAACAAAATTAATGTCTCAATGGAATCAACCTATCAAAAAACAGACTACAGTGTGTGTTTAAAGGGAAATCCCACCTTTCCAAGAAGCCCAGTGTGATCAATAGTTTACAAATGAAGCAATACACAACAAAATAATGGATTACTTTTTCTCCAAACTCCAAAATCCCATTAAAAAAAATTATATCAGGGATGTTCTCATTCATTTCTATTTTTTTGGGATTCGATATTTTGTAACTCAACTCTCATTTTTAGCAATCACTAGTTGAAAGGGTATTTAAAAGATTTTAAAGGATTTTCCATGCGTATTGAAATTTAATATAGAAAAACTGCATTAAGTTTCATTAAAGAAATCAATTTGGATAATGAGTCTCAATCGGAAAAGACTTTATCGTAATTGTGATTATGCAATGGTATTTGAAATGTATTATACTAGTTGGAAATCGCATTTAAATTAACCAATATATCAATTATATTATGTATTAGTTGAAATTGAATATGGTGAATAATTAATGACAAAATATACCATTTTGAATAAAGCGTATTAAAAAAATGCGCATTTAAATTTTATAGTTTTCTAACGCAATTTTTAAATGCTGCATTTAATTCAATAAACAATTTAACTAGATTTATAAAGTAATCAATTATAGAATGTTTTAACAGAAAAGTTCAAACAGCAACTGAATTTTCTCAATTGATTTGCAACGTTTTTCAAAGTTGATGCAGTTCATTAACAACTACTCTTTGAACATTAAATCTTACTTGATTAAATTCAGTATAAATTGAGATCAAATAAATATATGAAAAACAAATATCTTAATGAAGTAAACAAATATTTAAATAGAAAATAAAATCATTTAAATAAATGTATAAATATTGTAATTGTTTTTTTTTTTCACTTACACTTGTACAATGAGTTGACATTGTCGTCAAGACCGATGTATGATCGAAACATCTTTTCATAGATACTTTGGCAATTCTTAAGAACGGGCCTTGCGCCAATTACCTCGACAAGCTTTTGCAACATTAGGCATACAGCATTGAGTGGCATGCGATTACGATCGAATATGGCATACACTTGATTAATAATATTCTGCTGACCTCCATCCTTGGAAATCTGCAGAACTTGCAACAATAGATTGGCACACATGTGACGTATGGACTCAACATTGCTCACAATATGCTCAAGCGAGAATCTCAACAATCTGGCCAATATTAAATCATACATGAGTCGAGCACGATCCGACAGATGTATAGAAGTCAATGACTTGGAATAGGTAAACAGATGCTTGGACATATAGACCAACAAATTAGTAATATTGCCAGCTTGTTTAACCTGTTCAAGCATAGCATTCAATATATCTAAAGCTTGTGCCGCATGTACAGCATAATCTGTCTTTTGCAGCACCAACAACGAGGCTGCTTGAATTGGCACATCTGCAAATGCTGTCAGTTCCTTGCATTTGATCAAATAATCATCTAACTCGTTAAAAAACCGAGCATTGTGAGCAATTGACAATCCGGCTATGGAACGAACATCCCATGGCGTGTCCACATGACAAGCCACACTTTTGGCCACCTCATCAATCTGTCGCAACTGTTGGCACTTCGCCGGATCCAGCAGCAGCTTGAAGTCAACCAGAAAGTTGACATGAAAGCGCAAAAGATTTTGTATAAATAAGTAAAATTCATTGCGTCGTGTCGGCGATAACTCCACATTTTCCTCACTGTAAAAAAAGATAAGTAAAAAGAATAGTAGTTATCCTTTTGGCACATCAACGATTTAATGCATTTGCATAAATATGTATAGAAATATATATAATAGAGTAATGATATTTACTTATTTAGGTAACAAGATTACAGATAAATGTGTAACTTACATATATTTCTATGGCATCTTAAACAAAAACATTACTTAATGCGTAACCTTGTAAGTTTGGTTGAGATATTTCATACAACCACAAAGCTTTTCATACTACTAAACCTTAATACTTAATCAATCTTTCTAATGACAGATATAAGATATGATTGTGGATCGACTTAAATAAAATTTTAATAGAATATAGAAGACAACACTAAATGCATAATCTGTGAGTTTGTGGTTCAGTTATCTCAAAAAACCAAAAAAAGTTATTCATAAATAAGTAGTTCGATCTTGATTATATTTGGTCAATGTATTAGGATCATAATATTACTAATATCTAGTGAGTTTTGTTCCAGATATCTTGGAAAACTATAATGTTGTTCATACCACAGTTTGTACGAGTATTCTGACCGATTGTTGCTATGGGAACTATACAATTTATAGGCTATTTCATAGTCGCTGTTTTAAATAGTGAACAGTTCCAAATATAAATATATTCATTAATATTTCTACAAGCTCAATACCCTATGAATTATTTTCGGTCAAGTTCTTTATCTTCCGCAGATTGTACCAAAGAGTGAATTCCCAATCGACACATTTAGGTTATACATTTTTTCTAAATGGTTCGAGTTTTTAATTTCTTCTGTGGATTCTCCTGCATTAATGAGATCATTATTAAGACATGTAATATATTTTCAATGTGCTGACCAATGGTAATAAAACCTATTAACATTTTCTGCATAATGTTTGCTTTTGGTTTGAATATTTTTTAATTACCTTTAGAGCAAAGAATAATGCTGGCTTTGTCGCCGCAGAATTATACTGGTATACAGACTATGATTTGCCAGGGTTTCCTTATCTTCAATATAACTATTTAGTGCATCCACAATTTCAGAAACATGTTCGGAACATTTTCTGATAATCTTTACCGACCATCTAGTCTTACAAAGGCGTGGAATATTAGGAGCATAATTTCCACGTGTTGTTGATTCCCGAAAAAAGTTAATTACTTAATCTTTTATAGTTCCAATAACATTTCCTATTTCTGAAACCGCATTTATGTGATTAACAGCTAGATTCAGCTTGTGGCTATATTTTCTCCTTAAATTGGCTTGAATTCCGTCATGGAGCGAACAAAAATTTAATTGGTTTGGAAATTTGATTTATTATATATTTTTACTATTATGATTTATTGTATTTTTACTTAAATTTTGTGCTCTAGGGGGGGGGGGCAGCTGCCCCCACCTGCCCATACCTGGCTACACCCATGGTTATTGCATTCAATTTGTATGCCGCTTCCATATATTAAAATAAACATGATCTGTGTATGATATTGAGGATCATACATAATAAGTTTGATGACTCTAACGCTTATAGTTGCTAAGATACAGACGGACGCACGGAAAGACAGGTGGACATGTGTCAATCGACTTGGCTATTGCTACTTATCAAGCATTTATATACTTAATAGGATCGGAGATGCCTTCTTATGTCTGTCACATACATTTGCACAAATGCATTATACACGTCTTTGCCCATTTTTAATGGGAACAGACAAACATTTACCAAGTTACATTAAGTTTTAATACTGAGACTAGTTTGCATATACACAGACAGACAGAGTAGGCTGATCAAGAATACATATATGATATATATATATATATATATACTCTAATTAAATCGATAACATAACTTTCTAGCGAATATAATTATGTGTTAGATCGTTGTCTTTCAAATTGTGACTGCAACGTCTTGAGTTATGTGGATTTTTTAATCAATGCTCTAAGAAATGACATCCTCGTAATCTGTAGGGTGATTGCTTTTTGGTAGACTGACGATAAACCCTTTTTATTGATAGTTACAATTTCTTTGTCACAGAACAAACAGTTTATTTTTTGGGTAGTTTCATTTAAACAATCAAAATTACTGTGGACGGCAGGCCACGCTAGTGACGAAAGCAGGCCCCCAAAAACTCACACGTACTGATCTTTATAACTACTAATAATTCAAGAGCTAGACTTAAAGCTTTAAGCGTTAAAGGCTCAAAGCTAAAGATCAACTGACAGCTAATGAGCTTATTTTATAATAAATAAGAGTATTGCATGGGTATACCTGACTATATGTTAACTAAATATCTCTTAATTCAATAAATACCTGATTGCCTTCCAGAAGCGATTCAATGCCGTTGGCACCAGCGGTATAAAGCCATATATCTCTTTGGCCAAAGCATCGCGGCCATAGGGGAAATTCTGCAAGCAACCGCTAACAGATACGAACACATCATTCACCATGTCAATGGGAACATCGTGTTCAGTATCATCAATGCTGTCGGCCAGCTGACGAAGCGAATCACACAAAACATTGTGCAATGCTTCCTTTGTAGGTGTTATTGTGATCTTTTTGGAAGTATCGTGGTTCGAGAAGAGTCTGTTGAGTGTAGTCGAATGAAATAAAATTACACACATATAAATATTTATATATAATTATGGCAATATTACTTTGTCAATATTCCACGCACGGAATGTTTTAGGGGACTGACGAATAGTACGTCAGCTAAAAAGCCAATGGCCGCCGAATCATCAAAGAGCTGCTTGATCACAGATATTTGTTCGTTGCAACTTTTGGCTGCAGCAAATTGCAGCACATAACTGCACTGTGCTAAAAACAAAAACAGAAAATACAGAAGCTGTAAAATTGTTGAACACTTGTTGTTGTTGTTTTTTTTTGTAACATGTGTTGCCGTTTCATACTTACAATCTTGCCACTTTACCGGTAATGGTACAAGAGCTCCGCGCATCTCGGATAAGCGTTTTGGGTGTGCGCATAGCTTTAGCGCTGCTACGCGCAGATTTAAGTCGTTCATTTTGTTAAAATTAAATAAAGTTGCAAAAAAGCCGGCAGGATAAGCGTGCTGACCATAAAAATTTAGAATGACAACTGCGTATCGATAAATCGAATGTCAAACTACTAGCAATCGATTGCTGCTCAGAAGTGGTATGCTGTTCACGATAAAAGCGATGAGCAAAAAAAAATATTTTGCCTGAGTAAAATTGTTTCTTGGATATCTGGTTTGTTTATTATCCAATCGCTATTAAATTTTCAGAACACATCGAAACATCGTTACGTATTATGTGTACAAAGTCGCAAGTCTTTAACTTTATAATTGCTCTAGTTATGTTTATTTCTGTGGGCGAAGGGGACATGGCATCCAAATTTCATAATAGACTTGAAATGCGTATTATGTCCAGGAACCAACATACCATGTTTAGAGTATCAAGCTCTTCTAGTTGCTTAAATCGAATCGTTTATGGAAACGGACGGATATTTGCCCAAATCCATTATGCACTTAATTGCCAATTGTTTATTGGCAGAGTATATTAATGACGTGGTTGCTGATATACAAAAAAAAACAGAAAATCCATTTCTTTAACGTTTATAACTTTGCATTTACATTCATGTTTTCTGATTTATTATTACAATGTATTATTCATCAATATAAAAAATACACAGAGGTGAAACGAAAATGCAGAAAATTTGTTGCTCTGGTCCCTTTACAGACGGCGACCACGACGACCGCCCTTCCTGCGTGTGGAATCGGATGGAATGGGGGTGACATCCTCAATGCGACCAATTTTCATTGATGAGCGAGCGAGAGCACGCAGAGCAGACTGGGCACCGGGTCCGGGAGTCTTGGTCTTGTTGCCGCCTGTAGCACGCAATTTGATGTGCAAAGCGGTAATGCCGAGCACCTTGCATCTTTCAGCCACATCCTAGGGATTGGGATAGAGTGTAAACGCATTTCATTAGTTTCATTTCTACATGTTTACCATCAAGTTGCATTTTTCCATAAGGTAACGCTTTTAAGGCGGACCCTTGTTTTAATTATTTAAGGGACCTCAACAAATCATAATATGTCACCTTATTGGAAATGCACCTTGTTTACATTAAATATCGATAACAAATCATACCTGGGCAGCCAACATGGCGGCGTAGGGAGAAGCCTCATCACGATCAGCCTTGACCTTCATGCCGCCGGTGACACGTGCGATTGTTTCGCGACCGGACAGATCGGTAACATGCACAAAAGTGTCGTTGAAACTGGCATAAATGTGAGCAACGCCGAAAACGTTCTCGCCATCGCGCACCTGTGGGCCAAGCGAGACTTGCACTTCCTCTTTCTGAACTTTAGCCTTTCTGGGTGCCATAGTGTGTAGCAATTAACGGACGATCAGCAACTGTTGGGAAAGAAGTAGTTAATACACAGTTGAACAGTTTTGTTTCATTTTGTATGACTGCACATGGCAAATTCATACACACACACACACACACACGCAAAAAAACAAAACAATATTGGTGCCAATTGTCATAAACGAAACAAAAACAGGAATATATAGTACAATTCACATATAAAATGATTGTTCTTATTGTCTGGTATGTGTTTCATGTTTTTGTTTTGACGTTTATGGTGTAAAAACGTAATTTTTATTAAATAAAAAACAAGAGATTGTCACAACACGAACCAATTGCGTGAACCGGATATTAAAAAAGAAGGCTATGTAGCAGTTGTCAGTGGAGAGTTGCCACTCTATTCACAATAGTCGTATGAGCTGTCAAGTTGTGCGCATGGCTGCAACACAGGTATGATGAATTTTAGAAGATTTCGCACACGCACACAGCTATCGATAGCAGTTTAGTGATTTCGATTGATGAACGCTGTTTATTTTTTTGTTTAAATAAAGCTATTTAATGGACATTTGTGGTATTTCTAAATTGCTTTAAAGATACTCTCAGGCATATTGAGAATTATTGGTAATTATTTCTAATTTTATCTCACTAATAGTTGAAGTAATTTGTGACGTAATAAAAATAATGTAACGATAATCTAACTATCGTTAGCTTCTAGATTCTAAGGTGGCGCCATTTGACGTTAGCGCCACCTTCTGTCTGTTTTTGGAAAAGTACTCCACCTATGTTTTGTCCTTTTGTTTGACAAATGGCAGAACTACAGAATATATACGATATGCTGGATCTATAAAATAGGGGTGTTGTTTTTTAAGACCATTATATTAACGGTATTTCGATATAAAAATATATTTTTTTAACACAAGATGTTGACAAAAATATCGATAATATCGATATATCCATATCTAGGTGTGATTTCAAATTAGTCGTCTCCACTAGTGCACTTAGATATACTGCCGCAATCAACAGTATTGTCAAATTAGTTTTTTATCCCCAAGTTGTTTGAAGAAAATAAATTGCGGCACAGGTAAAAATTACTGCAATTATATCGATGTTGATATTATCGTCAGAAAAACCATCGCTCAAAAGTATATATAAAAATTAATAATTATCGATATATATGTCAACAGCCCTATCTACTGTGCAATCGATAGTAGAGAGGTTGATATTTTTAAAAATATCAATATTGATATTTCAAGACGAAAATACATTTGTTTTTACTTAAAATTAAAATAGTAAATATTGTCGAAATAAGTTTTTGGACCATGTTTCTCGAAGTAAAATGGTGTCGGTAATCGTAAAAATAACTGGTAAAAATACAGCACTAGAATATCGATATTATAAACATTTTTTTTATTATTGTCAGAAAAAATATCGCTTGAATATATAATATGACAATAAAATATATATCGAAATCAGTAAACAACCCTCGTCGATAGCTGTGCAACTCTACTGCAACTAGTGTTATCGCTAGGTGGAGTCAGTATTTTTTTTTTTTTGCTGTCACAAGATATCTGCCGGAATAAACAAGGGACGCGTAAGAGATGTCGTGGGTTTCCGATTACCAGTATACGTGTCTGCAGAAGATCGCGTTCCAAGCGCTGCAACTGTCCGGAGAAATTCCCCGCCACATCGCCTTCGTTATGGATGGGAACCGGAGATTTGCCCGCTCCAAGCAGATGGACAAAATCGAGGGACATTCACGGGGATTTGCCAAATTGGCGGACGTGTTGCGTTGGTGTCTCGACATGGGAATCCGCGAGGTGACCACATTTGCCTTCAGCATCGAGAACTTTAAACGTTCCAGCGAGGAAGTCAATGGTCTCTTCAATTTGGCCAGAGAGAAGTTTGCCAAACTGTTGGAGGAATCAAATCGTTTGGATGAGCACGGCATAAGGATTCGTGTGATTGGCAACATTGAGTTATTGCCAGCGGATTTGCAGCGTTTAATTGCGACTGCCATGTTGCGGACAGAGCAAAATGATAAGCTCTTTTTGAATGTCGCCTTTGCGTACACTTCCCGCGATGAGATCACACAGGCCGTTGAATCTGTGCTAAATAACAATGATGCACTGCAGCCGGCGGACATCAATGAACGTCTGCTGGAGGCGTGTCTCTATAGCCGCCATTCACCGCCGCCGGATCTTGTATTCCGTACGTCGGGCGAGACACGACTGAGTGACTTTATGATGTGGCAGGTTGGAGCTGTTAGGGAAATTGAAATCCATTTGTCCATGCAATGCTAACGTGCTTCCGCATTCTTTCTCCACTTGTTGTTTCAGATCAAATCATCGGTGCTGTACTTTACGAACGTACTGTGGCCACAAATCACCATTTGGAACTTTATGGCCGGCATCGTTGCCTATCAGCGGGACAGAAGTCGCGTCGAGAATTTCCGGCGGGAGGAACGTCTGCAGAGTGCACAATTGGCAAAATCCGGCGAGTTTTACGGCCCGCGCGTTCAGAAATTTCTGCATCAGTTGGACGCCAATCGACGGAAATTACTTATAGCATTGGCTTCCAATTAATTTTGTAATTTTGAGCGCCAGCCAAATTGTTAAATGCGTGTTGAATGTTGTGATAGGGAAATAAATTAAATGTAAATAACGAAAAGACAAACCAAATGTTCGCTTATAATATATATTATTTACTGTATATATATTTATATCCAAGTTTTGTCCTTAGGTTTAAATGTAACAGTCCGTTAGTGATTACAGGGAATCAGAGTTCGTGGTAATGCGACGTTCACACTGACAAAGATATTCGCTGTCACAAGCGTTCACATCAGAGTCACAGCGCTGTGACTTTTGTGATAGAGATTACAAATTAAATGTAAATAACCAAATGATGAACCAAGTAATTGCTAATTAATAATCGAATTATTATTATTGTATATATTTACTATATATATTGTACATTTATTTATATCCAATCTTTGTCCCCCTTTAAAAATCACAGCGACTCGGAATCCGAGGAAATGCTAGGTTCACACGGTCGTGATACGGAAATGTTAATTAAATGTATATAACAAAGTGATGAACCATGAAATTGCTAATTAATAATCGCATATTAATATTTATATATATTTACTATATGCATAGATATTAATTATATATCCAAGTTGAGTCATCAGTTTTAAATATCAAAGTTATCACGGTCACACTGCGCCGTGACAAGGCAAATAAATACCTGCCGTGTGAACGCTTCTTGTCACTATTACAAAAAGTGAGCGTTCACTAGTATCACAATATTTTGGATCTCTTCAACTAACTGCGTAAGTATCCAATGATGTCACAGTGTGTCACAATAATCAACTTGCTCAATACGCTTGCCAGTCACCAGTTGTGCCAGTTTTAATTTTCCCTCAGAAGGATCAATTCGTTTTAAACCCAGACACTCGTCGACGTAATGTAAACATAGCATAATTTACATAGCGTTGCCATATCAATTGAATACATTCACAATGGACGCCGTATGGTGTGCATTTGCTATCGCACTATGACAATCGATTAATATCGCATGCAAAAGCGATAACACAATGCGCTTGCAACTCTCTTCTCACATTGGTGGTAATTGCTGAAATTACCATCTTGCAAAACTTTTTTTGTTGTAAAAATATATATACAAATACACAAGAAAAGTAATAGGCATTAGTTTTTCATAAAATAGTGTAAAACAAAGTACACTTTTAGTTAGCTTTAAAGTTAGTTTTCAGTGTTAAAAGCAATTAATTTTGAAGCTCTAACTCTAGTTTTCTTACACTAGGCGTGACGACGAAAAAAAATCGACAAAAAGAACAAAAAAAACAAATTTCACTCGAAATCCGCAAATAAGAGTTACACGCGACCGCATCAAATACGACAATTATACGACAAATATTTTGTACAACGTTTCCAAAGTAGCTCAAAATTATTAAAAGTCAACAACTAACACGAAAATAAAGGGTAAGTAAATGTGCTACAATGTGTATATATATATGTATGTGTATATATATTATACATACATACATACATATCTATGATGTGTGTGCGTGCGTGTGTGTCAGTGTGTGTGTGTGTGTGTGTGTAGTTCTGCATGTTGCTGCTGCTCTCTTTATGTTCTTTTTCTTTTGAACTTCCATTTTGGTCGGTCGGCCGCTGGCGATGCTGTATTGATTTTTTTTGCGCGAACGCTGTCTACCGGTAGGTTGAGGGAGTGAAAAAGCGGTGGCGGGGAGGGAGGACCGCCGCTGTTATGATACATTTTCAATGCAATTTATGGAATATAATTAAACATTGCACCTTATGTGTAGTGTTCAATTGCATGCGCAACTAAACTAATCAGCACTCAAGTGCAATTTGCCATGCGAAGAGTTGTAGATTTGTTGTTGTGCTTATTTATCAATGCTGTCTCTGTCTCGATATTCGTTCGGTACTCGGCAGTCTTCAGTCCATGAGGCGCATTCGGCTCCGCGAACCGGCTGCCGAATGCCCGGAACCGAACCACGGTTCATTCCAAACTATAAAATGCAAATTGCATGTTTTTTTTATATATATATGTATAATTACATGTATTGGGATTCAGTTGCATATGCACGTGTATGCATGTGTGTGTGTGTCTGTGTTTGTGTCACGTGTTAACAGTGCTGTAAAACATCTGCAAGTCACTATTTTCCATACTAACTTCAAAATTACACAATTGTTTTATGTTAAAACAAATAATGACATCGACTGGTTCCGGTTCAAGGATTGCAATCGAACCGGTGTTTTGAACTACGCTTGTGAATCGGTTTATAGTTGTCAAATTTTCATTTATCATTTATTAATTTGTCAAACTTGTGAAATGTTGCAGAGGGTAAAGTATAATTCTATTAAATGCATTTCCGCCATATAGTATATATATATGTGTGTGTGTGTGTGTGTTTCAAATGTGTACACCCAAATTGTTACTAAAACTTTTATCTAAATATCCTGTAAAAGATTATAACTAAAGAATTGTTTCTGTTGCCGCCAACAGTTGTGAGGGCAAATGTGTTTCGATGCGGAGAAAAAATACATAAATAAAAAACTTGCTGATGAAATTGTGTTTGACAATTGGACGTGCAATTGATAAGCGTGTGAAAAAACTTAATGCCGGGTATTTGTAGTTGAGCGGGCTAAAAAAAAAAAAAATTGTTAAACAGTTGAGTTTTATAATAAACAATTAATGCACAAATTTGTGAGTCAAAGTTTATTTAAAAATACTTAATTGCCGGGTATTTTGTAGTTGAGCACAACCAATTGCACAAATTTATGAATCAAAGTTCGATGTGCAAGTAAAAAATTGTGTGAAAAAATGTAATGCCGGGTATTTTTACTTTTTTTTTTTTTTTACTAAAATTGACATAAATTGACAATAATTTTAGTTTTATAAAATACTACAATAATTGTGCATTTATTTATATTGACGATAATTGCATCAATTGAGCGAGCGCATTTACACATTTTGACATAAATTGAATCGGTTTTAGTTGTATAAATCATAATATGCAATAAATGAGACTACATTTAGTATATTTCGCGATAATTGCATCAATTTATATTATAATGCATATGAAATGTATGAAGTATTTTGTAGTCGAGCAAGCACATTTACAATATTTGACATAAATAGAATAGATTTTAGTTTTATAATATATATTATAAACAATAAATGAGACCAATTTTCGTATATTTCGCTATAATTAAACCAATTTACATTAATGCATATGAAATGTATCAGGTATTTTGTAGTTGAGCAAGCAGATTTACAAATTCTGACAGTTGTGTCTAAACAAATGTACCAAAATGTATGTTGGCCTATCTGCAATGTTTCAATGAACTATTTTAACTGATTTATCTATATATATATATATGTTTATTTCTATCAAAACACAGGCGGACGTTGAGGAACCGCCAGAGGACAGCACAGTTAGCAAGCGATTTATTGGAGGAGGCAACACGATCCTAGAGATGTACGCAGGCGCATACGCACCCAACGCTGGAGGCGTTCAACAGCAGCACACGGGCGGCTATTATGGCAACGGTGGCGGCGGCGGCGGCGCAGCTGCTGGCGGCGGCAATGGACCACGTCACGAGCGTCCATATTATCCGCGTAATAATTTCGCTGGCGCCGCTGGTAATGCGGCATCGTTGAATGGTGCTGGCGGTGGCGCCACAGCTGGTGGCATGCACTTTGGCCAGCCATATGGTGTTATGACCTATGGCTTACAGAATGGCATAAGCATGGGAGCTGGCGGTAATCCGTATCGTGGTGGCGGCGGCGGCGGAGGCGGTGGTGGTGGCGGCGGTGCCAATGCCATGCAGAATGGTGCATTTGCTGGCGCCAATGGTATTGCCTTTCAGGGCGGACCACGTGCCAAAAATCCAAATTATGCTCAACGCTATCAGAAGCCACATAATGGTATGGGAAATGGCGGAGGATATCAGGGAGGCGGTAGTGCTAATTATAATGCAGCCGCATTGGGAATGCTATCAAAGGAGGAACGCGCCGAATTGCAGCGAGAGAAGGCAAAGAATCCGGGTAGAAATTTGGTTAAACCTCATTGGGAGAATTTGCCACCATTTCAAAAGGATTTCTATATAATGCATCCAAATATGCAGAATCGTAGTGAACAGGCTGTTGCCGAAATGCGTCATGAATTGGAAATAACCGTATCGGGCAATGAATTACCGCATCCGGTGGCCAATTTTGAGGAAAGTTCATTGCCACAGCATGTCATTGATGAGATGAAACGTCAGGGTTTCACCAAACCGACTGCCATTCAATCCCAGGGCTGGCCAATTGCCCTCAGCGGACGTGATCTTGTTGGTATTGCCCAAACTGGCTCTGGTAAAACATTGGCCTATATGTTGCCAGCAATTGTCCATATTGGTAATCAGCCACCGATAATGCGTGGTGAGGGACCAATTGCATTGGTTCTGGCACCCACACGTGAATTGGCCCAGCAAATTCAATCGGTGGTTCGAGATTATGGTCATTTGTGTAAGCCAGAAATACGGCATACTTGCATCTTTGGCGGATCATCGAAGGTGCCGCAAGCTCGGGATTTGGAACGTGGCGTTGAGGTTATAATTGCCACACCGGGACGTTTAATTGACTTCCTCGAGAATCGCAATACCAATTTGCAACGTTGCACGTACTTAGTGCTGGATGAGGCCGATCGAATGCTCGATATGGGCTTTGAGCCTCAAATACGGAAAATTATTGAACAAATTCGTCCGGATCGTCAGGTTGTTATGTGGTCCGCAACATGGCCAAAGGAAGTTCAGGCCCTGGCCGGTGATTTCCTTAACGATTATATTCAAATCAATATCGGTTCAATGAATCTGTCGGCCAATCACAATATTCGTCAGATTGTCGAGATATGCAATGAGAACGAGAAGCCCCAGCGAATGGTGCGACTCCTCAAGGAGATTGCCCCGACCACCAATAATGCGGCCAATAATGGCAACAAAATCATTATATTTGTGGAGACCAAAATCAAGGTAAGTCCTCGCCGTCATTATTAAAGGTAGTATTGTCAATTGCTATGATTTGCATTTGCTCCCAAATATTCTCGCAAAGACACTCCTCGACACTTGAATATGACACCCTGTAAACGCTCTTTTCTTCTCTCACTGTGACTGACGAGAATGGCAAGTTCTGGAAAAGAGCCACTTTATATTAGCATTCGTTAAAATTATGACAATATTTGTGACCCACTTGAATAGAACACGTATTTGGACTAAAATTTGATTAATGATTGGACTTTTTTTTTTGTTAATTTTGACTATTCTATTTTACAACAAACTTAAAATGGGGCGTGGAAAAGTCTTAACTGAGGAGGAAATATAATAAATCAAGGCTTGGGCTGCAATCATAGCTAAGGCGAAAAACTGTGTAGGGCGAATTATATGAATTCGCTCGAATGTGTTCGTAGTGCAAGCGAAGACGAAGGCGAAAGATGAAGACGAAACGAACGCTGTCAGCTTCAAAGCAGAGTCGCTAGCGTTTTTCGCCTTTTCTTTTGAATTGTTGTGCATTGCATTGGACTCGTGTTCAAATTGGTCCATTGTTTAGTTATAAATGGCTCAACATTTAACAAACTATAATCAAATTTACTGCTGTACATTCTTGTATATTCCAGAAACTTCTTTTTTCATCTTTACGCAGCTCAACATATAAGTGATGAAATTCACAAAAGGTTTTCCTAGCCAAATTAATTGAGTGAATGCGATTTGAAGATTTTTAGCTTAAAAACAAATTCTCTTGTAAGCAAAGCTTTTCTCCCGATGACGAATTGATTGTAACAGTCAAAATAGTGCAGATTTTCATCTTTCACTTGTCAGCTTACTCGGAACCTAACCAATTCGTCGTTGTCTTCAGCTTTGTCTCAGCGTTCACTATGATTGCAGCCTAACAAGGATGGTGGCCTATCTATTGCCAAAATAGCAAAGAAAATTAATAGGAGACGACACGACAAGCGAATTATATTAAGAAAAGCGTCAAATCAAAAATCAGGGGAAATAGTTGTGTCAAAGCGAGTCTAACAAGTATGCATCATGTTATTTCAAATGCTAAGCATGCAAAGAGACTACAAATTAAGAAGAAGTCACGTCTTAAACCGTTTCGAAAAGCGCAACCTCTCAGTTATAGTCGGGCACATGTGACCTGGACTTGAGAGTGGCATAACGTGATCTTATCAGATGAAAACAAATTTAACTAAGAAGGCTACAATTTCCATGACCTCCGCAAGGAAACTCATCATATGAACCATTTGCATAGTAGAATTTGAGGTGTGATGATTCCGAGGGGGTAACTCAGATCTAATATTTAAAGAGTCCTTTTTATATTTTCACAACGTTTTTGAACCTTTGCCGTTGACTTATCAACAGGATGATGCGTGATAGCTCGAATTGTAAAATCGTATATGCAGAGTCAAAATGTGGATCACATTGGGCTTAGTTGACACGTTAGATTTATATGGATCGAGCCAACCATATTCGAAAATACCCGAATTAACCAATGCAATTGAATTAGCTTGGAGCTCTATTTCGCTAAATTATTTGGAAAGTTTTTATGCATCTCTTTTAAACGGGATGGATGAGTAAAGTTTTCGAGTAGAAAGATTGTTTAACACATTGTTAAATATTATTTTTTAAATCTAAATTTCACCAATTACCAAAAATTTAAGTTATGTTTACAGTAAAAGGGGGATGATCATCAGAGATCTGTAGAATGTGTTTATTTGTGCCGGTTTTTGGTTAATCATATTTTATAACTGTTTTAAGCATTAGCAGTAAATCTTTCTTCTGGTAAAATTACAACAAAAAAATAACTTTAATTTAAATATAAAAAATTAAGTCTATGGCATGTTGGATTTAGCAATATTGATCGATAGAAAACACACTTAATCGGTGTTCTATTCAAGTGGCAAGGAGTATATAATAAGAAATTTGATTCCCTTCGATTTATTTACTAACGTCTCATAGTGAAAGATGACCTCAAAAAAAAAAAAAAATCATAGAGATAAATGTGAGAATCCCTAAAACGTATAGTTTTTTCTTCTTGGAAGTGATTTTTATGTTTATTTTACAATAGTTTAGTAAAATTGTTAAGCTTATTAATTTCAACCATTAACATATGAATTAATTTATAAATTTGTCCTTGACTTTGACTTCTAAAATTCAGATTATTCCACAAAATCCGTCTGGTAGCATTCATTAAGCTAAGAAAACGCTTATACTCCTGACAAACATTTGTTTACTAAATATAGTTAAATTTAATAGCTACTCAGATATACTAGAAATAACTTTTTAAATAATAAAAAACAAAGATAATTGAAACTTTCTTATTATTATTATTATTATTATTATTAACATAAAGAGCTATTAAACGAGCTTGAGGCGCGTATACATTCGAGTATGTTGTTTGTTATCATTCGAATTAAAGCAGTTAATATCGGTTAATGATTCCGGTTATATTCCCTGATAAAAACTCAACATGTGTTCTTTTGTATTTTGGAAGCAATTCAAATTAAAGTTTATTGATTTTGGTAGTAAACTTTCGCATTCAGTAAGCTGTCCGTCACAATGCAATTTGTTGCACTAAGACTTTTCAAATTAATGTACTACTTAATTAATGTGATACATAACGATGAGTAATTGTTGCCATGCTTGGCACTTTAACTGATACCGTTCTCTGTATTGAACTAATAGCTTGGTACTGACATAAGTAGAATATATAAAACAAGCGGAACAGTCGGGACCCCGACCGTAATATACCCTGTGGGTCTACAGGAACTCGTTCAAATTCACTCCAGATGAAATTCTCTAGTAGTTCTTTATTTTTTAATTTGTGGGCGAAGGGGGCGTGGCATCGTGATAAAAATTTCTGGACAAATCGAGCTCAAGATACACATCATGTGTGCTACATCTCAAGTCTCTAGCTACAAAACTGCATTTGTTATGAGGTTTTTGATCTAGAAAACTGCTTGCTTTATGAGCTTTTACTTAATTTGAGGGCAAAGAGGGCGTGGCATCCAAGAAAAAAGATATACTTGATCTGCCTGCAAAAATTTCCAGTGCTGGGACACCAAGTTCAAGCTTCTAGCTCTTACCATCTCTGAGATCCTTTAATTCATACGGACAGACCGACGGACAGACCGACATGGCTATATCGACTCGGCTATTGATGCTGATCAAGAATATATATACTTTATTGGGTCGGCCATGCTTCCTTCTGCCCGTTACATACTTTTAACAAACTTAATATACCCCCACAGGGTATAAAAAATTTCAAAAAAATTGCTGAAATCAGTGGAAGAACATTTTGTCGAGCAATTCGGACAGTCGAAACTCGGATAAAATAAATAAGAGTCGCCATTAATTAAAAAAAAACAATAAAGAGTAGTTTCAGCTTGTCTAACAAAACGATATTAAAACGATAATGGAAATTTAAACAAACTTAAATAAATTTGTGTTATTTTTATGCTTTAGAAATATATCAAGGCTTTATTAAGTCTAGAAAGTATAGATATTCTTGATAAGCATCAGCTATATCAACAGATATGTCCGTCTGTCCGCCCTTCCATTTGTATGATCATTTAGAGCTCAGAAACTATAAGAGCTAATTAAAAGAGCATTTTAAAGCTAGAACCATTACAAATATTGGAATTGCATAATAAACTCGAAAGTTATTTGGAAAAACACTTTTTCGTAGTGTTTTATAGAATAAGTAAAGGGTCTTCTTTAGTCGGCTTTGACTGTAGCTCAGGGTATTCTACAGTCGCGCACGCTTCTACTCTCCGGCTTGTTATTAATAAAATGCAAGCATCCACATTACGCCTCCTTCTTCTGTTGCATACAACACACAGCTAATCCCACATTTACTATATTTCCCAATGTCTACGCACTCTTTTTTTGTATTCGAATTGATTATTTATGCATGCTTAGAGGGTAAATAGATAAACACCGCATTCGCAACAGTGTGATTAGGGTGTCAGTGGGTGCAATCAAATTTAAAGAGTTGCAGGAGATTATGCCTAATTATTCTAATCCAAAAAACGCATCGATTGATAGATACATCGATCATCCCATTTCAAATACTTCGACATTCAGCATAGCGCAAAAAGTTATTTTAGTGTACGAAAAAGCTAGACCTAGTATTTGCGCAATGCTCGAAAAGCTAAAGCTTTTTATTTTAGAATAGTTTATACATGAAATTTAATATATTTCGTCACAATCTTTAATATCAAAAATGTTGGGGCTTGAATATGCTGTCGTCACTAGACTTTTACCCCGTGTAGAGTTTTTTTCTTTATGTGACTTACCAACACAAACTATTATAACACTTTTGCACATTTAACGACTAATCTTTTCTTTCCAAAATGTATAAAGTATTAAACAATAATAAAAATGTCGTGGAAAGTGTTTAAAAGGCAAATGTTTTCATAGCAATCCACATAATAGTAATAACTATTAGAAATATTCTAAATACAATGAAATTAACTTTTCTTCTCTTTTTCCTCTGCAGGTTGAGGACATTTTGCAGATAATACGCAGCGAGGGCTACACAGCCACTTCCATACACGGCGATAAGTCACAGAGCGAACGTGATTCTGTGCTGAAGGATTTCCGTAATGGCAAATCGAACATATTGATTGCCACCGATGTGGCATCCCGTGGTTTGGATGTGGAGGATTTGCAGTTTGTGATTAACTATGATTATCCAAACTCATCAGAGAACTATGTGCATCGCATTGGACGCACTGGACGTTGCCAACAGCTTGGCACCGCCTATACATTGTTTACGCCGGACAATGCCAAGCAGGCGCGTGAATTAATCTCAGTGCTGGAGGAGGCTGGCCAGACGCCATCGCAGGCATTGCTCGATTTGGCCCGTGCCATGCCCAATTCGGCCAATTATCGTGGCAACAAACGATGGAATAACAATGGCAATGGCGGTAGTGCCGCTGGTGTCTATCAACAGCGGAGTAATCCGCTTAACTATCAGGCAGGCGGCAGTAATATCGGCAACAATGGCTACAACAATCGGGCCAGCTATCAGCAGCAACAACAGCAGCAATATGCCGCTGGCGGCAATAGTTATCAACCCAATGGCGGCGGCGTTGGCAATTGGAATCGTGGCGGCGGCGGCGGCGCTGGCGCTGCACTTAATCAGCAACCGGGTCCGGATGGCATTAATCGTAATGGCAATGCCACATATCGTCCACGTGCGCCCTTTAACAATGGTGGACCACGTGCGATAATGGGACATAATGGTGCTGGCGGCGGTGCAGGAGGTGCAGCTGGTGGTCATAATGCTGGTCAAGCTCATTTGGGCCAACAGGGTGGTGGTGCATTTATGCAGCCCAATTATAGAGGACGCGGTCAATTTGTGCCACCGAATGCAGCAGCAGCAGGCAGCGGTATGCCACGTTTCCAACAATATCCGAAACGTGATTATCAACAGCAGCAGCCGTCACACTACCAACAACAGCAACAGCCACAACAGGTACAACAACAGCAACAGCAGCAGCAACAACAGCAGCAGCAGCAACAACAACAGCAGCAGCAACAACAGCAACAAAAGCCAAAGCATCCCGGCAGCGATGATAAGAACTTTAAAGAATATGCACCGACTGTTGTTAGCACACCACTTGTTCATTATACGCCAGCCAATTCGCCGCCAATTGCCGCTGTGGCCGCTGCAGCAGCTGTTGCCGGCGGTGCTGGACGTGCACCTGTTGCCGCCGCACCAGGTGCTGCCTATATGTACGATGCAGCCGGTGTTATAACAACAACAGCAGCGCCCGGCACAAATCCCTATGCCAGCCAATTTAATATGCCGGCCGCCTATTATGCTGCACAGCATCATCAATTTGCACCAGCCGTGGCCGGACCCGGTCCGGGTGCTGCCATCGAGCAGGCTGGTCAGCATTAAGTGAGCTCGCTCTCCAGTTCAACTTATATTTTTTTTTTCGTTTTGTCTTTTAAAAGTCCAAAACTGCAATATCCAACAACAACAACAAGAACAACAAAAAAATTAATGAAAATACAAGAGATGCAAGCATACACACAACACAACACACGACACACACAACACGACGACACACACACACACATTTATCTATATATATATATATACAAACATATATATATATATATATATCTATAGATACAAGATATATATCTATATGTATATACATACAAAATACACGCGTAACGATTAAATGGAACATTTCACACATTTTTTTCGAATCACACAAGTTTACACATTTGCTGCATATGCATATATTTAAATGGATTATTTGAAAAAAAAAAGAAAGAACATTGCGAATGCCTAAATGAATAATGTTTAATATGTGCATAGTGCATAAATGCTGTAAGCTCGTATGATTCCAGTTGATTGAACAACAACGCTGTCGAGACCAACAACATCATCAACAACAAGAAGCACACAAACAGCAGCAGCAGAGGCAGCAGCAACATCATCAACAACAAGAACAAGAACAACGTCCACAGGAGGCAACAACAACAACAACGCGGACACAAATGGCAACAATTTACGAGTTTGAAAACAACACCAAAAAAAAAAAAAAGAAAAAAATAATTAAAAACACAAAAAAGAGAAACAAAACAACTAAAAAGAAATTTTGCAAAAGCACAAGTTATACTCCCTTTTTACTTACTACTTGCGTATATATATGTATATATTATATATATATATAGAGATATACAAGCTTAAATGTATATTTATTTATATATATTTATATATATGTGTATCATGTTTTTTTTTTCATTTATATTTATTATTTTTCTGCTACAACACACACATAAAACAAAACACTCAAAAACACTCATATACAACAGAGTTATGCGCTTGGCGGCTGCAAACAGCAGCAGCAACAACAACAATAGTAACAACAATTATGTAAGTAAGTGTGCTTAACTATTAAATTGTTTTGTTATTTTTAACTTATGCATTTTTCTTTTTAACAGCAGCAAAAACCAAATATAGCGCCGTTTAAATTGCCGCCTTGCTGTTTAACCAACATTTTAAAAAGATAAACACAACAACTGCTCGGTAAATGAACAACAACAAGAACAACCACACAACAACTATAAACAACAACTAACTGTTACAATTACTAATTAATATATATATATATATATATATCTATATATATATATGTTTGTTAAGCATTCTTTAACGCGAACAAAAAAAACTCGCATGTTCTTCGAATGTTTAAGATTTAATTTTCTTATTCCACAATCTTTTTTTTTTTCTTTTTATTATTATTGATTATACAAAATATGCTAAAAATTTTGTTAATTTAATTACACTCACACACACACCTAAACACACACCTACACATGCTATAACTTTTCACAGAATTTGTTAAACTTAATTTTAAGTGCTATACACACAATGCGTATACATAAATAACAAAAAAAAAAAATAACACTAAATCGATATATTCAGTAATTTGTTAAAAAAAAAGAAGTAAATACAACCGCTCACACACCCACTGACACACAACACGCACACACACACACTCTGACATACACATACAAAATTGTAAGAAAATTGAGAAAAGAAAATTTTGTAAAACCTTTTCACTAACTTGGTTGGTATGAAATTAACGGTTTGCTTATATAATATATATTCAAAGATTATAAAACATACACGAGAAAAAAATATTTGCATAATAACAAAACTAAACTAAATAATGCTCAAAAGGAAAACAACTGAAAATATAAAAGACACACACACACACAGACACACACACACACGCATACACATACACTGAAAGAAACAATTTGCTAAAAACCAAAACGAACTGAAAGAAAAAAAACTATTTAGAAATTTATTAAACTTCAACAAAAAAATGCATAAAGTGAAAAATATGAGAAAAGAGCCCTAAGAGAAAAAATGAGGAAATATGGGGCAAATGAAATAAAAGCAGCGCTGCTTTGGTAGAAGTATGTACTAAACGAATCAGAACAAAAGAAAACAATGAAAATATGTATTGGAAAAAAGGAAAACACTTTAAAGTTCGATTAATATATATATATATCTATATATATATATAATTTTTTTATTTGCAATCTTAATTATTTTGTCCTATATATGAATATATATATATATATACATTTTTTTTTTTGTTAAATATCTTATTTTCTATAGGCTTAAATTTTGAAATATGTGCGCATACAAATTTTTGATCTATACATATTAATATTTGCGCGCACTAACATAATGTTTTTTTTTTTTCAAAAGTTCAATGCAAATACTGGAAAGAAATTTACAAATTTAATTTTTATTGAAATGAAAAAGCAAAAGAATTAAATAACGCCACATTCATCCATAATTGAAAATGCAACAAAATACAAAACACACAACAAAGAATATAATAATAAAAAAAAAATAACAGCCATACACAGCAAACAATAATAATGATAATACAGTGCAGAGGAATGCATATATATATATATAAAGACCTTATATATATATGTATATTATAGAGTTGAAAAATAGCTAAAAAAAAAAAAAAAACAAAACATATATATACATATAACAAATTATTTGTGTTTTTGTTAGTGTCTGTCGTAGCAGAGGTTTATATTTTTTTTGTTTATAAAAAAAAGACATTCTTTCATTTTGTTAACATCTCGAGATCATATCATAACTGAATTGGATTAGCCTACTCCTTAGCCTTCGCCGCCGCCGCCGCCGTCGCCGCCTCCTCCTTCTTCCAATAAAAACCACAGTTAATTAGTGTTGGTCAAAAAGTTGTTGCAGCCAGTGTTGTGCAATCAAACACCATATTTAGTATTAAAAACAAACAATCTTCTAAGTTTTCAAGAAACAAAAAAAAACAGTACAAAGTTGTCTAGCAAAAAAAAAAAAGAAAAAAAGAGAGAATAGAAAGATAAAATAGTAGTGTTGGCAGTAAACGGGACGGGAATATGTTTTGTTTTTTCTTTAACTACTTAACTACAAGCATATATATATATATATTTATTTACATACATATGTGTATGTATATGGTACGTCTTTAGCAACTAATAGAATCACACCACATGGATCTCCTTGTAACAATAACTACATTTAAATGAAAGAAGACGAAGATGAAGAAAATACATACTATATATATATAGAAATGAGAAAAATGTATGAAAACATTGTTTATAATTATTATTATTACCATTTTTTGTTTTGTTTTGATTTGATTTTCTGTTTGTTAATCTCTCTCTCTCTCTCACTCTCTCTCTCTCATACGCTTTAATTATTATTTTTGTTTTATTAGAAACTGAAAAAGGGAAAATACTATATATTATTTTTTATATGTATATGTATACACAATGTTACTAAGTGAAAAAAATTAACCCAGATATTGTGGATGATAGTTAGTCGGGGGGGAAAAAAAAGGGGGAATTCCCCCTTTCGCCCGCTCGCTGCATTCGCTGTCTGGGAATTTTTTTATGCGACCGAATTGTGATGATGTGATAGACTTGTAAAAAATAAAAAAAAAATAAAATACTAATTAATAACCAATTAAAAACGAAGAAAAAGAAAAAGAAGAAAAATAATAATGTAACAGCCGAAAATATATATATGTGTATATGTATATATACACATATATGTATATGTTATGTATTTGTATTATTGTCGTGTGCATATATGTATATATGTGTGTGTGTGTAAACCACATGTGTACACACATATATATAGATATATGTAGACAATGTCTGATGGCTATTAATATGTATTATGGATGACATGAGGCACACATTCTTTTTTTAAGAAATAAAACCTATAGAACGCGATATTTGTATTGTATTTACCTATAAGTTGTTGTGAACACACACACACACACACAGATACACATATGCAGACACAGGCGCACACACACACACACAGCCACACAGTTAAACGAAACAAATGAAAAAGTAAACAAAAAAGCAAAAAAAGAGAAAAACAAGTTGAAACTGAAACTGAAACTGATAAAATTTAAGCGTAACAAACTGAAAAGATGCAACGAAAAAAAGCAAAAAAAAAATTACAAAAAAATGGAAAAAACGTTTAAAAGATGAAATTCACTGCAATTTGTGAAGTTGAGAGGCAAAATTATTGCCATCCTTTACTCAGTAACTCTCTCTCTCTCTCTAACTGTCTCTCTCTCTAAACTATTTAACTTACTGTGTCTGTCTCAGTCGCTCTCTTATATATCTATATATATGTATATATTTTTACAAATATATATATGTACATACATATACAACGATGATGATATATAGAAACATATATATTTTTGAAAGTATGAAAAATGCAACTTTTGAAAAATACGCAACGTAACGTAACGTGACGTGACGTAACGCAAACGTTTCGTTTCAAGTTTGTTTTCTAGTAGATCAACAACAACAACAGCAACAACAAGAAAAGAAACGTTATCTTTAAACATACATACATACATCTCTATATACTACTATATTTTGATAATAATGAAATGCATTTTTCTGTAAATGTTTTTTGTGTGTGTATTACTTTTTGCTTCAAGCGTGTGTATCTCTTATGTTTTAAATCTCATATTCATTTTGTTTATATACTACCTGCATATATATATGTAAATATATATACATACATACCATATGTATATAGATCTATAAACTACATACATATATAAAGAAAAAGAAAGATGAAAATACAATACAATACATACTTTTACATACTAGTACTGCATACATTTATCAAAAGCCAGTCGCTGGTTATGAATTGAGCAGCAGGGGCGTCGTCAGCAATTTACATTAAAAGGGGGGAAGGTGGGGACAAGTAATGACAACAAAAATATACATATATATATATGTTATTTCTTTTTGCAAAATTTATTAACTACAATTGTTTTTTCGTAAATTAACTGGGGTAACGGGGGGCCAGACACTTTGTTGCCGGCCCCCACTGTCGACGCCCTTGGAAGTGAGTGAAAATGCATTTAAAATACAGTGCTGGCCGCAAAAACGTTGACAGCGCCGCCCGCACACAAATTGCCAAAATGCACACATAGACACACACACACACACACATACAAACATACAGACACACTTACATACATACTTTTAAGCGCCAAATTGAAATGCAGCTTTTGAGAACAAGAACAAGAAAACTTTACACTGAGAAATAAAACAAAACAAAAAGAATTGGCAAAGTCAAAAGCTAAGACACGATAAATTCTTTTAACAAAAGAAAAGAAACAAACAAATGAATGAATGAATAAATAATAATAATAATAATAACAATAAATAAAATAAATGAAAAATCAAAGCAGCATTGTAAGTGATAAGCAAAAAATTTGAAAATTTTGGCCGCATTATTTATAGCTAAAATGGAATGAAATGAAATGGAAAAGAAAAGAACATTAGAATGAAAGTTGCGAACGCGTATGAAGAAGCAGAAGACGAAGAAGCGAAAACCCCATTGTGATACAGTTACAAAATAATAATAATAATAATAATAATAATAATAATGGAATGTGTAGAAATACGTAGATACATACGTTAAATGTTAACATTGCGCGCACAACAATACATATACATACACGTATGTGCATATGTATGTATGTATGTGCATTCATTTGGATATCGGCAATGACATTTGACGATGACGATGACAAATTGACGATAATCGATAATCGATAAATTTATTATTGTCTCTTGTATTTCGACAACAACAACTACAAGAAATGAACTAACTAAATACATAAATAAAAGGAAAAGGAAAACAAAACAAAACAAACATACAACTAAAATGCATAATATTAAAAAGCAAGCCAACAATTTATACAAACTAGTTTTTAAATACTCACACTAACACACACACACACAGACAAACACACACACACACACCTAATCACACACACACACACACATGTATAAGCTATTTGGTTAATTTGTATGGAAAACAAACCAAAAAAGTAAAGCAAAACAAAACACAAGAAATTGTCTTAAATTTTTTTTTTTTTTTTTTAATATTTGTTGTGTTATAGCAAAGCAAATGAAATTAATGAAATATGCAAATTCTTAGCCATTTCGAAGGAGCGTGCATTTAGACATATACATATATATGTATGTACATACATACAAGCAAACATACATTTTATGTATGTACACACACAGACAGACACACTCACACACAAACATACATACATATATTTCAAATGTATGCGCAAGAATTAAATGAAGAAGCATGAAATGAGAAAACAACAAAAAAAAAACAAAACAAAAACACACGTAGAACACGTGCGCAGTGGACAAAATGTAATTTGATAAATAAATCGATGATTGAAATCGATTCAATGAAAACTTACTTATTTAAATAAATATAAAACAAATAAAAAGAAAAGGAAATGTTTAGAGCTTAAGTAAATCCAACATGAAGCACACACACACACACATTCAAACTTTATTATAATATGACATATATTTAAATAAATAAATATATAAAAATATATATATATACAACATATATACAAAATACATACAATTACAATTGATGTGTTCTACACACACATACATACATATATATATGCATACACATACGTGTATGTTTAATTCAAGAATTTCGAGTTCGCGTTCGAGTTCGAATTCGATGTCGAGTTCATCATATGCAACAAGTAAATGAAGTAAACTAAATGTATTCAATTTATCTTATGTATATTAAGCTAACACACACACACATATATATATACACTCTCGCACACACACACACACACACACAACTACCCCTCCCCGTCCCAGCGCACCCCTTAGCCCTAAAATTAGAGATGGTCTGAAATACAAGTTCGCAAAATATACAATTTTGGGCAAAACCTAATTAATAAATAAATAAATAATTACATACGACACATAATTATGTATGAGTATGTTTACAATGCGAATGATATCTATGTAATTAAACAAACACTTTTAAACAAACTGCGGATCTGCCTTGTTTTTATTTTCTCTTGGTAAACGGTAAGTATAACACAAGAATTCCAAACGTAACCGACATGAACCGATACGAAACTGTTAGACGAAGCCAAACCGTTAAGTAACCGATTCATATACGAGGAGTAGGGCTACAAAAACATCGATGGCATTATCGTGTCAAAATTTTAACATATGCTATTACTGCTAAACCCATAGACGAACCACCATAACAAATTTGGTGACTAGCTCTTATAGTCTCTGAGATCTAGGCGCTCATGCAGACAGACGGACATGACTCGGCTGTTGATACTGATCAAGAATATATATACTATAGTTTTATAATAAATATACATATATACATAAGCATGTATGTACATACATATATATCCCAGCTATCCAATTCAATAATAACACGTGGTTCCAGATTCAATTCAATTTAATTTCACTTGTTTTCGATGCGCACAAATTCGTCGTCTAAAGGCAACTGACAGAGCACAACGCTCATCAAAGTGTTCATGCCAGTACAGAAAAATATCTGGAAGGATCCCGTTAACTGGGTATTTATATATATTTGTCCCTTTCTCTCCTTAAGGAATCATTGAAACTTTTGCTTCATGTCCATATACTATGGTCATGTCTTAGGCAACGCAATAATAATCTTGATTCAACATATATATGGGCATGTCCAACATATACTTTATGGGGTCTGCCAGACTTCCTTCGACCTGTTACGCAAAACCTTATAGACCCTTATACTTTTTTAAAGTAAAGGGTCTAAAAACTGGGAAATTTGAAGCAAACTAAATTTCGAGTTTGCAAAGGCAAAGGTTTGAGGCATTGTAACAAAAATATCAATTGCAGTTCTGTAAAGAAACTGGTAATTTGCCAGATAATCGACTATGGCTGCATTGGCGCATTGGTTAGAGTGTCGAACTCTTGCGGTGTGGCTCTGGAGTTCGACGCTCACCAGAGGTTAAATTTTGATTAGGTTATTATTTTTAAAATTTATTTAGGTTTATACTATTATTTCCTTTTTGCAGACTTCGACAGTAGCCATTCCGACTGGTTTAAAGTAAAGGTACTAAAAGTGAGATCTTGATACTGTTTACAAGATACCAAAGAAACTGTCATTTAATTTTACACTCATCGCTAAGTTCCTATCTACATATTTGAAGTTTAAGGTTTGACAGTTGCTTGACATTTCTCAGTTTCATTTAACTAATTGAAATGGTAATAGGAAAAGTTGGCAATTGGGAACTTCTTCAGTTGTCTTTGTAATGAAGAAGGTCAAAGTGTTTATCGGTTGGTTCCAAGCCCTAAATGGAATACTTCATTATTATCCCAATCCGCGAACTGGATGTCTTCAGAGATTTCGTTATCTGCAGGCTTATAGCATATTTCATAGCTTGCTGACATTATGTGGTCTGCCCTTATTGTTTGTGGATATCCTGTCGGATAAGCCAGTACTTGTAGCTCGAGTGACTTCAAATTGGTTTACTTACGGCGGCTGGATATATATATTTCTTTATGCATTGGTTATACTCTCAGCAATCTATTGTGTCCAGGTTCTTCAGCTTCGCATTCAGCGCATGATTATTAAACTACAGAAATTGGAGGAGAGTGAACTGCCAGCAGATGATCAGAAACATCTATATTCCCTGCTATATCAAAAACTATTCCTTGTCTCTTGTCAAATCGTCATTTTCATACAGATGACATATTTGCTATGGGAAAATTGGACTTTATACGAAGTACTCTTTATATTGTATAAATTTTGGATTGATATTATGATCTCAGCAATATCTCTACTGATATATGAAATCCTATGGAAGATCGTTTACTGTGGGATTGGCTTACAGTTCCAACTTCAGCAGTTTTTGACACGGCGAGTTCAGCTCCAGGATCTTCTACAGCTTTTTAAACGACTTCAGTCTCTGTTCGATTTGTGTAATGAATTTTGTGGGATTTTTCAATATCTGTTGCTGTGGTATTCAATGCAACCGCTTTGCAACTGCGTTTTAAGTGGATATTATCTAATTCGGTTACATGTCGTACGTCCAAGCTCAGGATATCCCATCTTTCTCATCTCGGCCTATGCTATTCATTCTTTTTTCGAGTTCTACGTTCTCAATAACTTGGCCAGAATACCATCGCAATCTTAAGACAATTGAAGCCTCAAGATCATCAAGTGGAACGTGTTGTAAGCTGGCATTATTTCTCATTTCGATTGTATATATCAATTTATCATCCACAGATCTCCTGGATGCATCTCCAACTTGGTTGCCAGAGCACAGAAATTCATATATTTGGAATGGTTACTCTTAATCAACGTCTATCTTTTATTGTTATGACGCAGATCCTTCTCAACACGCTTTACTTGGTCCAAAACGATTATAACTTCTTTATGAAAACTTAATTTGCATGAAAAATTACTTGATAACCAATAAATTATTATCCAATTATATTCAATATATAAGTGAGAAAAGTGAGAAAATATAATGGAATAAATTGATCCTGGAGGACTTAAGTTATACATATATTAAACAACTAGTCGGAAAGGCTACAGTCGAAGTCGACTATGAGAGACCCTTTACTTATTCTTCAAAATGCCTAAATAAATTTGTAAATAATATATAAATTTTTATTAAAAGAATAATCACCTAAAAAAAAGTGTGCCTCTGGTAGGTGTCGAACTCCAGAACCACACCGCAAGAGTTCGACACTCTAACCGTTGTGCCCTAGCCCTCGTGCCCTAACGAGGGGTACTATTTATATTTCGGGAATAGCAAATAGCAACAAACATTTTTAAATTCAAATGGCTTCATTGTTTTTCAAAATATTCCCCTTGATGATCAATACACTTTTGCATTCGCTCAAACCATTTTCATAGCAGATTTTCCATTCCTCTAGAGACACCTCCAAAACATGGTTTTTGAACACTTCAACTGCTTCTTCGGCGCTCGTAAATCGTTGACAGTGGCCACATGACCCACTCGGTCGAAGAAACCGGCAACCATTTGGTGTGCTTCTTTCGCGAACAACTTTTGTTGGATTTGGCTCGTCTTGGAATACCCACACGGACCAACTCACGGTATGTTACGTCGTGACGATCTTGCATTATCAGTTCACGCACTGCACCGATGTTTTTTTTGGCATTACAGCCGAATTTGGACGACCTTCACGGAAGTCCAGCGATATACTGTGGTTTTTGATGTTGTTTTATCGCCATACAAAATTTTAGCTATTGAATTTCTTAACCAAATTCGTTTTGTTACTGAAGTAAATACTGGCAAATAGGGCTTTTTGCCCTGAAAAGTGTACAAATTTACCCTTGAGCGCTCAGTAGTTTACCCATTAGGGTTTATTGGCCTGAAAAGTGTACAGTTTTACCCCTGAGCGCTCAGTAGCGCTATGCAGCGATCTTGTGTAAAACCTTCTTTCGCTTTTACACACGGACAGTCGGGATAATTCGTTATACGCCTACGGAAATACCTGCGGCAGGGTCAGCTACGAATTGCGCTCTCTTCCTGAGAACGTCACTGCTCGATTCAGCTAGGAACTCAGTCCTCTTTCATGCTGTGGGAATTCTTTCTTTTTAGGAATTCCCTATGCTCTCGGCGCCTGCAGAATTATCCGGTATCAGCGGCATGGAATTATGCGCAGCGTGCAGAAATCTAACACACAAACATTATCTATTATTATTATAATTTTATTTATTATTTATTAACAAACATTTTCTTATAAATACTTAATTTAAAATTAAATAATTAATCTATTTATTTAATTTTAAATTTTAAATAAGTATATAGTAATATTAACACTGAAACGAAACATAAAATAAAAGAAAATTAATTATTATTTACATACGTAATTATATTCTGCTTATTTTATAATTTACTTACTTTTTGTGTCCTGTCAGTTTTTCTAAAGACAATAAAAATATTTACATATATGGTATTGGATATATTTAATTAATAAAAACGTTTAAAAGATATTATTAGTACAGTCAACCATCTCTATTACGAGCTTCTGTACAACGACGTTTTCTTTAAGCTAGGTACACACGATGCAAACAATTTGCAGCAAGTTGTTTGCTGCAATCAAATTTGCACGTCTGAACACGAGTGCAACCATTTTGCTGCAAACAAAGAACTTGCAATAATTTTTTGCAGCAATATTTCTTGCTTGTCATCTGTATACTTTGTTTTACCGTTATCTTGGTTGCGTCAGTTGCTTGCTTGTGTTTGCATGTGCTGTTTGCTTTCAGTCGCAATATTGCAGCAAGCAAAGCAACATGTGGGATCGCGAGAAAACGATAAAATTAATAGAATTGTACGAGAATTATTCTGTTTTATGGGATGTCTCGTCAGCAGACTATAAAAATAAGCATAAAAAGCAAAAAGCTTATCGCGAAATTGCTGAAAAATTAGACAAAAGTGATGATGAAATAAAAACAAAAATTCATCATTTGCGCACTCAATTTTTGCAAGAGGTGCGCAGAGTGAAGCAAAAAAAGAGTGGCCAGAGTGGTACATCGGACAACTATACCAGCAAATGGGAGTTTTTCGATGCGCTTAAATTTATTAATAAAAATGACGACGGAAATAATTGTAAAATTCAAAATTTGGTAAGTAGTACAATTTATTGAACATATCGTAGTAATTACTTATTTTATATATGTTTATATTGCCATGACACTTCACCATCAGGCGTAACACAAATTTTTTAAATTCTTCACGTATATCTTTTGCTTCAGTAGAGTTTTGCGTACTTTTTTGAATTGGTATGCAGTTTCCTTCTAACGTCAGATCTTTACGCCAAGTATTTGGTACCACTTCTTCATCAACTTCATTGTCGAATGTTCCATTCGTAGCATATTTTTGTTTTGACTCTTTCTTGGCCATCAACCAGTTATGTAATGCGCAAATTGCAGAGACAACATCTATTGTCTTTTCTGGCACAAGTTCCAATGGCTTGCTTAAAACCCGAAATCTATTTGCCATTATGCCAAAAACATTCTCTACCACTCTTCTTGTTCTGGAAAGACGGTAGTTAAAAACACGATTTGAAGCTGGTTGATTTCTGAATGGATATGGTTTCATTATGTATCTTTTCAATGCGAATGCATCATCCGCTATAAGTAGTACATAGGGCACCTTTAGATCTCGACCTGGAAGTGGCTTCTCCTCAGGAACATTAAGTTGTTCATTTGGTAACGCATATGATAGACTACATGCGTTAAAAATTCCTCCATCAGAAATTCTTCCTTTGCCTCCTTCATCGAAGTAAATTATTTTACATGTAGTTTGCATCTGCTAACACCAATAGCACAACGCTATGCGTGCCCTTAGGCCGCACGCACACTGGGAGCTGAAAGCGGAGCTGACAGTTGAGCTTATAAGCAAGCTTATCAGCGCCGAAAAACAAACGCACTGCTTGTATGAGAGCGCACACACTGCTCAGCTAAGCTTTCAGTGTGCGCGCTTTCATACAAGCAGTGCGATTGTTTTTTGGCGCTGATAAGCTTGCTTATAAGCTCAGCTGTCAGCTCCGCTTTCAGCTCCCAGTGTGCGTGCGGCCTTATAGTTGAAGTAGGTACTACCACTGTTAGACGGAGCTTTCATAACTACGTGTTTTCCGTCTAATGCACCGATACAATGAGGAAAGTTCCAAATACTTTCAAAATCGGATGAAATTTTAAGCCACTCTCGTTTGTAGAATTGGGAAACTAAGAAAATTCAAATAAATTATTAATATTTTATTAACATTTTCATTTCATACTTTTTCACATATATTTAGGATCTAAGTGAAAGCGCCGTTAACACAATATTCTTAGGAGAGGCACCATGTTCAGCTAATTCGTCAATATCAACAGATGACGTACCAAGTACATCCAAAGCAAAAAAAAGAAAACGTGACGAGATAGAATTTAAGGACGAAGATCTGCTTATTAAAAAGGCAAGCGCTTTACTCGATAAGCCAGCGGATGACCATCAGGTGTTCGGTGATTTCGTTGCATCTGAGCTCAGATTGTTGAAATCACACCAAAATAGACTTCTGCTTCGCAGAAAAATTCAAAGAGCTATTTTGGAAGTATCGGAAAATGATAGCGAGGGCACTTTTACTTGTTCCACACCTAATATCGTGTACTCGTCTACCAATTCTCCAGTTTTTGCCATTTCAGATGGTAAAAAAAGTAAATGCATATATAATTTACATACTTACTTTAAGATATTCTCTTTTCAGGCATTCATATACAGCTCGAGACAAGACTCCGGCACAATGCTTGCAACCGTACTCACAGGAATGCGAAAAAGAAACATCAGAGAATGATATGATTCACCTGTAAACAATTTAATTACATCAATAAACATATTAATTAAAAGTTCATAAAAATGTTAATTATATTTAATACATACCCGTGGCTAAAAAACACAATGTCAGGGCTAATCGCTCATTTGGTGTAATCGCAGGACGCATTACAGTGTCTTGTTTAGTTATGAACTCTTCTTTTGTGAGTATTTTAAAGCTACAGTCTTGAGATTTGGCACACATGATGGGTATTTTGCGATCGACTTGTCCAGAAAATTTCATAACATTGCCACGCTCCCTTCGCCCACAAATTGAAAAAAAAAACAAAACAAGAAAAGCGACTACAAGGGGATTACATGGGGAGCAAATTTATTCAGCGCCCTGTATTGCCACAGGGTATATATGCTCTTTATTCGTTTTGTGTTCATTGAATCGAACAGCGGAAAGATACGGGTACTGGGTCTACACAGTCGAGCACACTCGGGTACCCTGTACTGTCGCATGCCCCGACTCTTCGGTTTGTTTAATATAAAAATTAATAAACCAATTTTAAATATTTGCGTAACTTTTATGATTATCTTCAATTTTCTAATTATTAAAAAAACAAATAACATTTTTGAATTAATTTTTTCGCGCTTTCAGCCCTGCCATTACGTCAGCAGTGAAAACTTGCCACAAAACAAACTTTCGTCAATGTCAGTATTTCAGTATTGGTTATTTATGTGCTGGCTGCACTTGGTCACACTGTTAGAATCTTTCGTAATCCGAATTGTTGTTGATATATAAATACATGTAAACGCGTTTTCCTCAGACGCTGTCAGAAAAGCGAAGGACAAACTAGGAGAGAGTGCTTTTGTGCTTTGTTTTTTTTTATTTTTTGTTGTAAAAGAGATTTATTTGTAATCAAATAGTAGCGACAGTTTTATTAAAAATAAACTAAGCACGTTTCGTGTGCGTGTGCGTGTATATGAGCTCCCGCTCCCGGTATCCAAAGCCCCGTGTGTGTGTGTGCGTGTGCATTTGTCTGCATGTAAAAATCTTATCGCCGCTTGCTTCTCTTCGCATTAATCAACACATTAACACCCACGCAAAAAACTTAAAGTAAACCAGCAGCAGCAGCAGTCATAAGAGAGGAAGAGGAAGACGCCTACGCATCGGCATGTCCTATACAGAACTGGAATCGGGCTATCAGGACTTGCGTCAATCTACGCAGAGCAGCGTCGGAGCTTCGCAGCTACAGCAGCAACAAAATCAACACACACAGCAGCAGCCGCTGGCATCGCATTCACATCGCGTGGGCTTCTATTTGGGCCACGATGGCAATGTATGCAGAAAACGAAAGTTTCAATAATTACATACTTACATATACGTACATCCTCTCTTAATTACACCCACTAACATGCATTTATACAAACATACATATGTGTTGCTCTTTGCAAATGTCAGGACGCTGTCAAAATCAATACAGTTTGTTGTTGTTGACCCTGACTTTGTCACGTTGCTGTTGTTGCTGCTTCACAGCAGCTCTGTCACAGCTGACTCCAGCATACCCTCTCAGTTAGTGTTGCCAAATCAGCTATTTATCCGCCACTTCTGTCTGGAGTTTACAAATTGCCGAACGCGGGAAAAGTTTCGAAATATACCGGCTGGTGTGAATTAAAAAAAGTGTTTGTGCAAATTGTTTAATAATAAACGTTAGTTTCTTTTTTGGTCTAACGAACGAATTACTATTTTATCTATTGTTTCCTATATTTGTCTAATAAATTAATTATTTCTAACGTGCAACATAAACAAAGTAAGGACTTTAATGAGTTTTAAAAAATCACATAATAATAAATAAGTGAACCCAAAACTACTAAAATTTGTATGAAAAATCGATGAATAGATTTTAAATTTTCCGAAAAATCGACAACACGATTTTTCCATTGGCGATTTTTAAAATTCGATGTTGAAATCGAAGTATAATTTGGATTTTCATTACTAATTAAAACAGGAGAATTTTATCCAATTGGAAAAAGGCTGACTTGGCAACACTGTTTAGTGTATATTCTTAGACCCTGAAAAGTTGGCATCACTGACTGTCACAGCTGACTGCAACATACTCTCTCTCTCAGTCATGCTCTCGCTCCCAATTTGTGCTTTTGCTATTCATACTTGAGCTTTTTATACCGAAACGAGCCGAACATTGAGTCATATTGTTAAGTGGAGAGCGAACGACAATAAAGTTGCACAAAGTTGCAAGTGATCCAGGAACATTCTCACGCTCACGCAAAAAATAACAAACTTATAACGTTTTTATACTCAGTCTCCTGCACTTCGAACTACATACATATATATATATATATGCAAAGAAAGGTACAAATAAACATATACCAAAATGGGCAATAGTTTTGAAAAATTCGCGGGCGGCGGCGTCGGTAATGATTACAATGTCAACTCGCGCCGTGTCTGGAGTAGACGCCGACGTCGCCTAGCAGCAGCAGCGTCATCGTCATCAGCTGTGGCCGCAGCAGCAGCAGCAGCATCGCCGTCCGATGGTTCATTGGGATGCAATGGCTCCAATGCAAACTCACGACGCTGGCTGACACATGTCAGTTCAACGCCGAACTTAGGTGGTGCGTGAGTGTGTTTGTGTTTGCTTGTGTGCGTGTGCTGTCAACAGTGTTGCCAGAATTTCAACGGTTAAAATAGTTAAAAGGTAGCTAGAAATAGCTACATATGTCGAATTTGGAATTAAGTTAAAAAAATATGGTCGCGGCGTGTAGTTGTTCAAAACATTCTACTTATATTTGTGGTCCATATCTATAAAATGTATTTTTAGAATTATGAAACTATAAGTTGTAATATTCATATGTAACCTAAAATAGCATTTATTGATTTGTGTAGTATTTTTACAATTGACAAAACGAGTTTTTGCCGTAACACAAATTTATCTCCAATAATTTAGTTATACCGCACAAAGAACTGTTGATTTTCAACAGTGTATTCATGTTATTTGGCAAATTGAAAATGTAGTTGAATCCATTTCCAAAAATAGCAAGAGATTTCAAGCTTTGCTTTGCTACAAAATAGCTAAAATGGCAACACTGGCTGTCAGCTGTTCTCTTATCCCTGTTGTTCTTCTCTCTTTCTCTCTGTTCCTCCTTCCGCAGAGACGACATCCGCAAATGACGCACTGGAGCCGCGCTCATCATCATTTACTTATGCGGTGAACATTTTTTTACTTTCAACAATATTTACGTTGCGTTTTGTTTAATTATGGATTGAGTGTTTTTTTTTTTTTGGCTGCGTTTTATTTTCTCTCTTATTGCTATCGTTTTTCGCATTTTATTTATTTTTTGCATATTAATTTGCTTGCCTTGTTTGCTCATTTGGCGCAACGCCTAATTAATTTGTCGGCACTCTGTGTACATACATACATACATACAACGTGTGTATGCTGTCGCTTAATTATCTTATTTTATTTGTTCTACATGTTTGCTTTCGATTTTCGCCAAATTACCGCCAACCATTTTCACTCGTTTAGTTACCAAATTTAGTTGCCAAATTGTCGTTGTCCGATTTGTTTCTGCAGTTTATTTCATTACTTGCGGTAAGCTTTGGTAGAGTTGAGTGATATTTAAGTCACTGATATTTGTCACAAGTATTTCAAAGGAATTGTCATTGCGGTGACACAACTGTGAATAGTATTAGTGACAAAATCACTGAATGATATTTTGTCACTGAATGTACTATATGTATATTTTTTTATCACTGGACGATATTTCGTACTGGAAAAGATTCATTTTAATATAGACTTTTTAAAGCTGTAGACGATACTATTGCAAATCGAAGTATTCGTTTAAACCATTAATTAGCAATTTGAGCACGATCCGTATATAAGTTTAAAATATTAAAGCTTCAAATATTAAAAGGGATTTTATATTTGTAGTCACAGTCACTGTTCTTTTTTTTTGTAATAGTCACAATTATTGATGTGACACAAATATCACCATACTATTGCTCATCTCTAGTAAGTTTACGAAGTAGCTGCATTTCGCTCGATTTGTAACGCATCCTTCTCAAGATTCCTTACGTCACAACGTAGGAGTGTGTTTTTGTGTTGGTAAAAAAACGCTGCATACTTTTCAGTGGCGCACATAAAATAAGTATACGTAAACTGACCGTTGGCTTTCAAATAATAATAAGACGACTTATAACAAAAGTGAATTTGTTAAATTTCGATATGTAAAGATAAAAGTTTTATTTTTTTTAAGAAGAATAGATATATATTTTAATATTTCATGAGGATTTTAAATGCATTTAGCGCAGTCTTACTGACATTCCATTGTCTTGGCAAAACCTTGCCGTTTAAGTCGCCTTAAACGTGTCGAACAGGTAGTAGACCTTTTGCGAGCAGTCTGCGGTTTCTCAGCAGTCTTTCGCTGTATCTGTTTGTGTGTCTTCCAATCTGCTCCTCTCAACTGAGTTGCAGTATTTGCAATACCTGGATACGTTTATATATAGTTGGATTTGGCTGCGATCCCCCAAATCTGCACTCCATAAAGCCATAATCGGCACACTACAGTGCGCCCTTTTACATCTATTAATGAGCCATCGCAGTTGTTGCATTCTGTGACCACAATTTTTAACCGTAGCTCTAAGATGTGGTCCAAAGGGTAAGGCACTTGTCCAGAGTGATGCCAAGAATTTGCTTGAAATATCTCTAAACTGAAGAAATCATTTGTCGGGAATTTTACCCACTTGCAGGTCGAATCTACTAAAACGCCATCTTACTGCTTAACTATGTTGTGTACAAATTACAGCTTCGTAGGTCTAACCGTTTGCTCTCCACAATGATCAGAAAGTAAATCATTCAGTAAGGACAAAGAGATTTATATATATAGATAGATAAATATATCGATATATATAAATGACTTTGGAGGATAGGGAAGCTGTTGCCAAAGAATCTGGATTTTTTTTAGACACTTTAAAAAAGTAGTACAAGGGTCTATTAAGTTTGTCACTAAAAAAAGCGCGTAACAGGTCTAAGGAAGTCTGGCAGACCCCATAAAGTATATATATTCTTGATCAGCATCAACAGCCGAGTCATGTCCGTCTGTCCGTCCGTCCGTCTGTCTGTAAAAGAGCCTAGATCTCTGAGACTCTAAGAGCTAGGGACACCAAATTTGGAATGTTGGTCTGTCTATGGGCTAAGCAGTAGCAGTTTGGGTTAAAATTTTACCACGACCACTTCCGCCCCCGTAAATCGAAAAGCCATAAATGCCGAGAATTATTAAAGCTAGAGTTCTGAATTTTGGCTTAAAGAACAAGCATCAGTGTTCCAATGTATCCTGCAAATTTTATCGAGATCGAATAATGAGTTCGCAGTTTATAAAAAAAAAAAACATTTTTGTAAACCTCATATAATGAGCAATTTGTAAGCTGACGCCTTGAATTTTTACACACAGGACAAACATTAAAGTCCTAACAAATCCAGGAAATTTCACCGGGATCGGATAGTTAACTCTGAAGTTATTCAATACACAATATTATGCAGGGTCGGGCCAGAGAAAGAAGAAAAGAACACTGAAGTTACAACGCACTATTTGAGTATTTGCACATTTTAGGCTATTAATTAAAAACTAATTAAAAACTTAAGATATTTGAATGTAGTTTTTCTTTAATACTTTCATATGCAAATAAGGAATACTCTAGAGTTTTACAGAGTAAGTAAAGGGTCTCTCATAGTCGGCTTCGACTGTGCCATAATGTTGTTTAATTAGTATTGAGATATAACTTTGATTTTGAAAATGAAAACTACTATGGTATTTAAGTTTGTTGGGTTTAATTAAAAGATGACGGATTATATTATACAGCTTAACTTATTTAATATCTAGTTTCGAGGTCGTGTGATTCTTGTTTTAATGAAAACACTTTATTTTGAACTGAATTGCAACGCTTTCTGAATTCGGAACATGTTTGCTCACAAACTAATGTCATTCACTTTGTTGTGTTTGTAAGTAGTACATAAGGTGCATTACTGGGTAAATCTCTTGCTTAGTAAATAGTGCACCTGTTGAATTTGCCATGCGTCATTTGCACACCTTCAGGAATGTTTACCTTAAAGCTGTTTCAACTGAAATGTTTGTCAAAATAAACGAGCTCTAATGAGCTTTATTTTAGTCGTTTCCCCAATGTAACGCTTGCTCTCTCTCTCTCTCTCTCTCTCTTTCTCTTTCTGTCTCCGCAACCGGACGTGTATGTTACGAGTATTTAAATTGTTGTTGTTCGTGTCGTTGTCGCTGTCAACAAAGATAACGTATTTAAACAATTGCACACAAAGAGCCCAATAAGAAATAACAACAAGAACAACAACAACAACAAGAATATAAAGAAAACGCTGCCGTCTTTGGCTTTGTCTCAAAGCTGAGAGAGTAATTAACATGATCAACGCAGAGAAGAGCAGACCGTTTGGCGCTCAAACATCGCGTCGCTGTTCGCTCAAATCGCTTCGATTCGTCTCGCTTTGTGCTAGAGATGGGCGCGTGAAACTCCGCTTATTGTGAACTTTTGCGTTATTCGTTTGTTTTTTTAAATTTCGTGCGATTTCAAGTGTGCGTCAGCAATTTTATTCTGTGTAACAACGTAGAAAAGTTAACAGCGCAGACGATCACTTTTAAATCGAAACTTTGTCGTCGTCTGTTGTCCAACAAAAAACCCATCGGTTTTTGTTCTCATAGATTCTGGTCACACTCTAAACAATTTCGTACAAAAATGCGTCAGACACTTTTGCGTATTTAAATCCATCGGTTAGCATCGGTCAAAAGTCTCACTATTTATTTCTGAGTGTTCACACGAGACCGACGGTTTTTTTTTTGAACTAAAAGTGTCGGTGAAAATATCTTCGTCTGCACCGAGGGTTTAAGAAAAGATTTCAGAACTATCGCAGAAATTACTTATAAACATTTCAAACTTCCAAGAGGTTAGCTTAATTTAAGCAATTACAATAGCATGCAATAACATGTTTATCATCTTTTTATTATTTTTACGAACACTAACGACAAAGTTCATGTTATTTTCTAGTCGATTCTTGACTATTTATAGATAAAAGAATACCATGTAGTGGAATAACATGTTTGTAATATTTGTTTTGCTAAAAGTTGTCGACTATCATTAAGTCCTATTATTCTATTAAGAAGTCTGATAGCTATCACAGCAGTTACTATTTAGCAAATAATTACGATAGCTAACAACAGGGGGAATAAGCTCGTGGTATTTCATAATCGGTCAGCCATTATTAACTTTAACAGATTCTACACATTGTGCTCTTTACATAAACCTAATAAAAAAATCGTTCTTTTGCATCATCGAAATAATCGTCGCTATTATCGACACGTGCGATGATTTCTATAAAACGTCAAGTTTGAGTTATAAATAGTACAATTTAATTATCGATATCAATACAATTAATAGCTATCGATAGTTTATCAAAAGTTTATATATATTTTTTCTTTTTTATCTAAATATTTCAAGTAATAAATAAAAAGCTACTATCGACCGGTTGCCTTGTTTTTAATAAAAGTTTATTATCACTCGATAATGCTTATAATTTATCTTCAATTATATCAAATGAAAAGTGACTTTTATTTTTGTCATTTATATCGTTGAATGGAAGACAAATCTTATTTGCAACTTTCAAGCGATACTTTTGTCGTGTCGCGTGCCGTCGAGTCTTTAATTTGCACATCTCTAGTCTATATCGGAGCGAAGCTGATAGCCGATAGCCATAGTCACAGTCGCTGCCGTGTCGCGGCCCACTGTTCAGTTTGTTGCGGTGCGCGGCGCGAAATGCTACCCAAAAAATAGAAAGAAATAAAATAATAACAAATAAAGCAGTAATACAAAATAACAACAAAACAACGCGCAATTCTTGTTGGAATTTTTACATGTGATATTACTAAATAAATAATAAAAAAAACAACACACGAACAATTTGTTATAAACATAATATAAACGTGCAACAATAACAATCATAGATTAATAGAACTTAAGCCAAAGAATTGAATGGAGTGGACATGGTTCAAGGACTGGTGGCGTCTCAAAAAGCTACGTTCGCGTCACCAACGTCACAAAAAGAAACTGGAGGCAGCTGCCGCTGCTGCTGCCGCCGCTGCCGTTGCATCCGCTGACAGCGTCACGCACTCGACAGATGAGACCAACGATGCGGAAGAAGGTCACGTAAAGACGAACGGCCAGGGAATGAAGAAGGAGCGCAGGCATAGCTTGGATACGCATACGCGACGTAGGCGCCGGGCACGCGATCGTCTGCCACGTAATCGGCTGAAGCAACGACGCGCTCAAAGCGTCGATGCCAAGGGAGTTGGAGAACAAAATAAAGAGGGAAAAGTGCCAGCTGGGTTGGAGGTGGAGATGGAGATGGAGGAGATGGAGGAGGAGGAGGAGGATGATGGCGAGTATGGGCCATTCAATGTTAGCGATTATACGGATTATGATTATCACAATGCCAACGGCGACGACGACGATGACAGCGACGATTTTTGCTATTGTGACGAGTGTCTCAACGTAAGGTTGGCCCTTATCGGGTTTTGAATGTGTGAATGTGTGTGTGTAAATATCTGGTTATGTGGGAGTGGCCCAAAATAAGTATTACCCGTTAATCAGTTGCGTCAACTAAAGTGCCGACAGCTGCTAATTGAAACAACAAATGAGCCAAAACGTAACACAAATCAGCTATGATAGAAAATACAAAAAAAAAAAAAAAACTGAGTCGGTCTTGGCTGGAAATTCTACAGCTAAAACCGTTTCAAACCGGCTCGAATTACCTTTTGGTAATTTAAAGGGCACAATCGGGTTTTTTCTTCATAATGACCCATTCAATAAACATGAAATTACATTTTGAGCGACATTTTCATTACATTTTTAATGAACAATTTAAAGCCGCTTAAATATATATTTCAATATAATCTAAAGTTACAAAGTTACATCTTACTTTAAATTTAAAGCTTACTTCAAACCGGTTTTTGATTGTAAACAATTGGAAAATATCTCCCAACGTAGATCAATAATTTTTTTTAATTAAATTAAATTATATTGAAACTCAAATTTAATTAAATTATAGTTATAAAAGTTAACAGAATATTTAACTCTGAACTTGACTTTGATCAAAATGTATTTAGTATTTGATTTGTATACCTTTTGCTCCAGATTTAAATAATTCAGGAAATACAATTTTGAATTCTTTATACCCTGTGCTTATTAAAAATGGGAAGAAAGGGTATAAAGATCTTATAAAGTATATATATTCTTGATCAGTATCAATAGCCGAGTCTATTGACACTTGTCCGTCCGTCTGTGTGTCATTCCGTCTGTCTATTTTTCCGTCTGTCTCAAATTCCGTCTGTCTCACCTTCCGTCTGTCTGTCCGTCCGTTCTGTCCGTTTGTCTGTCTGTCGGTCCTTCCGTCTGTCGGTCCTTCCGTCTGTCTGTATGAACGCGTCAATCACAGCAACTATAAGAGCTAAAGACTGCAAATTTGAAATGTAGATTCTTGAATGCCATACGCGACTATTGCAATTCATTTTGTTTTCAATGCGTTAACCGTTTCAAACCGGTTATCAATTAGTAAATATTTCACAAAGTAGAAAATTCGATTTTTAATTTAAATTAACTGGCTTTTGAAAGTCTCTAATCACTTTAAGCCCGATTATATGTACTGAAGATTCAGTAGATTCAATAAATATAGTATTATACTCTCAGTTATATTTTCAAACTGTTTCCGACTGTTTTAACATAGCAAACACTTCGTAAATATTTTTAAAGTGAAGCATTGCATGTTCTATGGAAATTTTTTTATTTTTTTTTACTATAAACCATTTTATGACCACCTCAAACCCGATTCAATAAATTAAAAATTCAATTTGAAATCGATTCTTAATTGAAACTAAATTAATATTTGATTTGCTAAGTAAAAACCGTTTCTATTTGGAGACATGGTGAAGTGTTTGGTTAATAACCGCTTTGTACCCGATACAATTAATCAAATATTAATCTGACAATATGAAATTTGAACTCTGAAATTAAATAGATTGTATCAATGCCCATTATTTATATAAGTTCATTGCTGTTGACAACTTTAAATTGATATTTCTTTATACAGTCGAACAACGCTATAATGATCGAATTAAAAGCAAATGTTTGTTTAACGTTTCAATTAATATAAATGCGCCCTAAATTGTTTCCTGTATGCTGAATTCTCTGAAAGTGTTAAATTTACTTTAAGTAATGTTTGAAGAGACCGTGAAGTTGCTTTCCCAAACAGACAATTGATTATATTGAATCATAAGTTTGGTTTGGAGTGACAATAAATCTCATAGATCGCAATTGAAATTACAAGAATTAGAATTCATAGAAGGGATGTTAAAATTCGTGTTTGGTTTCTGAAGGTGGATTACAAAGGGTCGCATTTGGGTTTTGAAGAAAGAACATTTGTACTGAGAGATCGTATTTGGTTTCAGAAAGACTTACAACAGATTTTAAAGGTCACATTTGGGCTGTAAATGGGTTATAATAAATTTTGTTTAGTCGCATTTGGGTTCCCAAAAAGAATGCCATTTATCTTACAGTTTTAACTAAACATTTTTTTTTCTTCTGAAAACATTTAATTGGAATAACGATTTTTTATGAAGCAATGACTTGTTTTCTTGTAGATCGCATAAATACCATCTCCAATCTCATCATAATCATAACAAAAACGGCCCTTTGAGATCTGCCAATAATTTAACATTACTAATCATTTCAAAAATCAAAAGCAACTAATAAAATATTGTTCGAAATTTATAACATATCTTTCCAAATCGGAGTAGAGCTGAGCAGAGGGGGAAGAGATGATCTGCTGTGTGAAACCAATTAATTAATTGATGAATTGATGAATTGCTGTATATCTGTATCGTATCATAATCAAAGATATCACAATTCTAATCCATAGGGCGAAACGGACTTTGGTGATAGCAATGACGGGATGGACTCGGATACGAGCACATCATCAAGCAACAGCAAGCAGGTGGTTGTTGGCATCTGTGCCATGGCCAAGAAGACGCAATCGAAGCCAATGAAGGAGATATTGACGCGTCTGGGGGAATTTGAGTTCATTAAACTGGTGACCTTTGAGGAGAATGTGATATTGCGTGAACCTGTACAGAATTGGCCCATTTGTGATTGCCTCGTCTCGTTTCACTCGAAGGGTTTTCCACTGGAGAAGGCCATCGAGTATGCACAGCTGCGTAATCCCTTTGTGCTCAATAATCTGCATATGCAGTATGATATCCAGGACAGACGACGTGTCTATGCCATTTTGGAGAAGGAGGGCATTGAGATACCCCGCTATGCAGTTCTCGATCGTGATTCGCCGGATCCAAAACGTGAGTAACGTATGCATGTAGTTGAAAGATTTGTTTGTAACCCTATTTTTTATTTTAACTTTTCTTGTAGATCATGAACTTATCGAATCGGAGGATCATGTCGAGGTCAATGGCATTACGTTCAATAAACCGTTTGTAGAGAAACCCGTCTCGGCCGAGGATCATAATATCTATATATATTATCCAACATCTGCTGGCGGTGGGAGCCAACGATTGTTTCGTAAAATTGGTAGCCGGAGTAGCGTTTACTCGCCGGAGTCGCGGGTACGAAAAACGGGCTCGTTCATCTATGAGGACTTTATGCCCACCGATGGTATGCAATCTACTTGCTCTCTATGCTCTCCCACTATGCAATCAATGTACTGATTTAGGTACTGCTAGCACTGCTCTAAGCTCTGGACTAGATAATCATTGTCAATTCCAGTAAATCCCTCACCAACCAACCAACCAACCGACCTTCCCACACAATCGCGCTTTCCCCTCGATATATATATATATATATATATGTGTATATAGTATAAGAGTATCATATACATATGCATATATTTTTTTGTAGATATCAAGTTGAATCAGAGCCTCCACCTTGAAACCACCCTCCAATCCCAAAAACCATACACTGTAAAGCATATAGCATTATGTCATTTAACCATTGTCTTGCGTCTCGCTCGCTCGCTCGTTCGCCCGTTCGCCGATCGTTGCTCGCTGCTCGCCGCTCATTGCCGAACTTCCCACAAAAGAATCGAAAAGTGGCCGCCAGTCGAACGCACTGAATCCAGCATTACCTTTACAACTTAGTATACTTTTCAGGCACCGATGTCAAGGTCTATACCGTTGGACCCGATTATGCCCATGCCGAGGCCCGGAAGAGTCCCGCCCTCGATGGTAAAGTGGAACGCGATAGCGAAGGCAAGGAAATCCGTTATCCGGTCATACTCAATCACTCGGAGAAGCTAATATCACGTAAAGTGTGTCTAGCCTTTAAACAAACCGTCTGCGGATTCGATTTATTACGCGCCAATGGCAAAAGTTACGTTTGCGATGTGAATGGATTTAGTTTTGTGAAGAACTCCAACAAATATTATGATGATTGCGCCAAAATCTTGGGAAATATGATACTGCGCGAATTGACACCGACTCTCCATATACCATGGTCGGTGCCATTTCAGCTAGACGATCCACCCATTGTGCCCACAACCTTTGGCAAGATGATGGAGCTCCGTTGCGTTGTTGCTGTCATCAGGCATGGCGATCGTACGCCGAAACAAAAGATGAAGGTTGAGGTGCGACATCCCAAGTGAGTAAAACTCGGAAGTTGGCAGTTAATCAGTTGAAAAAGCATAATTTTTAGCTTTGACCACGCGTGATAGAAAATTCGCATATTGGGCACCACTGCTTTAAAATAAAGTTTGAGACTAACTAAAGTTTTATAGTGTAATTAAATGTATAGCTTGGTAACCTCATAAATTCTATTTTATTAATATTTAAAGCTCTACCTAAAAACCTTAAGCAGCTTTAAAACCTCTTAGATGTAGAGACGTCATTAATGCGTTTCATTTTACTTAATTCTCTCAAATTCTTTACTGCTGAACCTACTACTACTTAAGCAAGCACATACAATTTAAAGGGATATTACAATATAAAGTTCCATTAAAGCTAATATATTAGATTTAATAAACTTTAATAACGCATAATGCTCTTAGGACTATTGAATTTCAATACAATTAAATAAATCTCAAAGCGTATAAAAGGTGTATAGTACTTTAAAAAGCTTTCTTATGAACAAAGACCTTAATCAAGTGACATTAAAAGCATAAAATCGCTATTAGCAAGCTAAAAGTTTTGGTAAATAAAGCTCTTAGAGGTGCAAACTTATGTTTTACCAATATTTTTAATCATTGTATTATTTGTATTAAATACTACATACAAAATGCACTAAAAGCTTATGACTTAAACCAAAGATTTAAGTAACCAAAATTGGTATTTGAGAAACTTATAAGAAGTTAATGCGAATAATCTTGCTTAAAAGCTAATGGCATGTTGAGGTTTTATACGTAAAGAAACTTGCTTAGCTATTTAAATATTTATTTATTATCTATAATTAAATTATATAATTATAATTATTAAATTATATTTATTTCTTCTTCTGCAGATTCTTTGAAATCTTTGAGAAATACGATGGCTATAAGCTTGGCCATGTGAAACTCAAGCGACCCAAGCAATTGCAGGAGATACTGGACATAGCACGCTTCTTGCTTAGCGAGATTCATACAAAGGCCCACGCTGAGATCGAGGAGAAGGAGAGTAAGCTGGAGCAGCTGAAGAATGTTCTGGAAATGTATGGACACTTTTCTGGTATCAATCGGAAGGTGCAAATGAAATATCAACCAAAGGGACGACCACGTGGTTCCAGCTCTGATGATGGTAAGTTCTCGTCCATTTTTTTAACTAAGCTAACCACACGCTAAGTCCTATCCGTTTCAGCTGAAACACCCGCCGAGCCCTCGCTGGTCCTGATCCTGAAATGGGGCGGTGAATTGACGCCCGCTGGACGCATCCAAGCCGAGGAACTGGGCCGTATCTTTCGCTGCATGTATCCGGGCGGTCAAGGACGTTCCGACTATTCGGGCACCCAGGGATTGGGTCTGTTGCGGTACGTTATATATGATAAACTTGAATTCAATTACTATTTAAATTTCAATTTTATATACGTTAAATCAACAGTTTGCACTCGACGTTCCGTCATGATCTTAAGATTTATGCCTCGGACGAGGGACGCGTTCAAATGACCGCCGCCGCCTTTGCCAAGGGTTTGCTTGCATTGGAGGGTGAATTGACCCCCATTTTGGTGCAGATGGTAAAGAGCGCCAATACGAACGGACTGCTAGACAATGATTGCGATTCGAGCAAATATCAGAATCTGTAAGTATCCCACAATTCGATCAATCGACCCCTAAATTTATCATTCAATTAATTATTCAATTGATCGTTTACTTTAACAATCGCTGAATGATCAAATGATCAAGACAAACTTTTGCGAATTCATCATACACACTTCTCGTTATTGATTAGACATAACGAGTTATTTTTTTTTACTAAAATTGATCTAGAAAAAATTCGACATTTACGAATTACCCAAAAATTTGAGCAGTTTTAATAGTTTGCAAATTGTTATAATAAAAGCACAGTGAACCGATTTAGTTCATCAAATATCGAAACTTATTAAAATGTCAATACGAATACATGACTTAGCATAGAGCTATAACAAACAAGCCGAAGAGTCGGAATGGGAGTGATAATAGGGGTGGGCGCGATAGCAAATTTGGTGTCTCTAGCTCTTATAGTATCTGAGATCTAGGCTCCCATACAGACAGACCGGCAGACGGACACGGCTATATCGATTCGGCTGTCAATGCTCATCAAGAATATTTATACTTTATGGGATCTGCCAGACTTCCTTCAACTTGTTACGCACACTTTGTTTAAATTAAAGAGTCCAAAAAGTGTTTTTAAAGCCTTATAGTGCTTTTACTTTGGAGCCTTAGTCGAGAACTTATGGCTTAAAGCATAGTATCCAGTAGCTCGAAATTCTGTTTGAAAGGTATCAACTCCATATAAAAAAAAGGGTTGCAAAGTAGGCTCAAAAAATTTTTGAGAGACTGTTTTGATAGTCGGTATCCAAAAAGCATTTACATTGGTTTAAAAAAATTGTAGGCCTTAGAAATCAGCTTTTGACTTTGAGTTTTCTGTCAAATTGTAATGCTGCATCAATAATAATTATAAATATAAATAAATAATGCTGGCGATAGCAATTGGTGTTAGTGCAGAGATGACCATAAATGGACGCACTTATGATACGAATGGCAAATTCCATTCGTTTTCTCCGCAATATAATTGATGGCGAAAATGCAGAAATCTCATGAGCAGTGTCTGTCCGGAATACATACTAGTATGTATTTTGTCGTCGGAAATTGACTTCATGAGGAGAATGAGATCTATCTGGATGCATATATATAAATTTATATTTTTCTTTTGGGTCAGGCAGCGCCTCATTTTTCTCGATTCAAGCTCCATTCAGCACATTCTGCAGCTTATCCATCCAATGCTTTCGATTTTGTCCAACCTCCAGTTGAAATAAAATTCATCCACGATAATTTAATTAGTTAATCTTTTAAATAATAAGAGTTTTGTAATAACTAGCGGTTTTATTTTGATTTTATATGAGCTATTTCCGTTCCCGCCATAATTTATTTGGCCAGAAATATCGATATATCGATAACTACTATTGACACATTTTTTGCCTTAGTGAGTGCCGGTAGAGCAAAGGTGCCTGCTACAACCTGCTAAAATCAAACGTAACTGAAGACCTTAAGGCAAAATGCCTAAGGGCTCGACTAAGGCTCCAGTGTATAAACACTATTATGGAGCGAAAGAAATTCAACCGTTTAATTGTGACTTTCAAATAGAATAGAAAGATACCAGAAATATTACTTGCATTTAAAAAACTGTTGACTGCTATTTATAATTAATCTTATATTATACGTATAGTCGTCAATTTCAAAAGAGTTTCAAGGTCTAAGAAAACTTAAAAAAATGAACTTAAAAGGTGTTAGAGCTAGTTTCACTTATTTTAAAAGGTAAATCATTATAAAAGACTGAACATGGAAAAAGTATACATTTTAGTACCTGTTTTACAAATACAACAACGCACTTTGTTTAGTTTGCAAACATAAAAACATTGTGTTTTTTATTTTTTTAGACCCTTTACTTTAAAAAAGTAAATAGGGTCTATTAAGTTTGTCAAAAAAAAAATGTGCGTAACAGGTCGAAGGAAGTCCGGCAGACCCCATAAAGTATATATATTCTTGATCAGCATCACCAGCCGAGTCGATATAGCCATGTCCGTCTGTCCGTCTGTCCTGCTGTCCTGCTGTATGAACGCCTAGATCTCAGAGACTATAAGAGCTAGGGTCACCAAATTTGGTGACAATACTCCTGTGACCCCCGAAAAGGTCAAGTTTGTTTTAGAATTTTGCCACGCCCCCTCCCGCCTCCAAAAAAAGAAAAACCCAAATAACTCGAGTAATTTAAAATATACAAGTTCCAAAATCGGCATACATAAAATTTACTTTCCTTCCGATGCGTACTGAAAATTTCATCAAAATCGGACAATAAACACCGGAGATTTGAAGCAAACAAATTATCGAATGTACAATGGCAGAAAATGTGCAGGCAGCAACTTAAGGCATTGAATTATTAATTGCACTTCTGTAGAAAACTAGTAATTGTCAAACTATTGAATACGGCCTCATTGGTGCAGTTGCTAGAATGTCGAATTCTTGCGCTGGGGTCTTGGGTTCGTCCCTGCCTGTGACACGTTTTTTTCTATTTTTAAAAATTGTTAAATAATAGACAATGGCTTCATTGGCGCAATGGTCTGGAGTTCGAGACCTACAAGAGGCACACTTTTTTCTGTTTTTATTGTTATATTTTAAATTTATAATTACAGTAATAAAATAAAATAAAACAATATTTTATTTTTATAAACAAATTCTACCATAAATGCCAATGTATTATATTTAATAAAGTATGTATGCATTGCATACATGTATATTAACATAACATTTGTATGTTAAGATTAACATTTGTATGTTAACGATTCAAGTTTAACATAAACGATTATATTCAATTAATCGGAAGCTAATCTGAGCAGCGTCAAATTTATTTTGGTTTATATATAAGTCTCTAAGTTTGTTACTGTTATTTAATTTTTAAAGAATAAGTAAAGGGTCTCTCATAGTCGATTTCGACTGTAGCCTTTCCGACTGGTTTTGTCTTACGTTGCTTGTTGCTCAATGGTTCTTAGATGATATAGAAACTTAAGTTAACGGAAACCATCATGTTAAAATATTTTTAAAAATAAAATACAAATATGAACATTTTTTATTTTGTCAAAACAATTACTTGACTAACTGCATATAGTATACGATTCTCGTGTAGTGAACGTGTGTTTTAATGAAAGCTGAAGGTGTGTCAAATCTCTTGGCGAGCAGTGTAGATGTTGGCCACTGTTGGGTGTATAATCTGAGATTATACTCTATAAACATAAAATATATAGAATGTTCTGAGTGTATGCCACTAATTGTATAAGAAATCGTAGTTTCATTAACTATCAATTTGTGATATTAATTATAAATACTAAGATAATTGTATCCTCATCATATTGATAATAATTTATTTGCTCTAAAAACTTCATAACAATTAAACTTATCTGCTATAGTTCTATGTAATGAATAGTTTTAGTTCTTTGTTCTTGACTCATTTACAAAGCTAGCCAATAACTGTTACTCTGTTTATAGGGAGTCCATTTTGTGAAAAAAAGATATGATTTCGTGTTAATGCTCGTAGTGTGTGTATAATCAATTTATGTCGCAACCAACTTATCTTTTTTACTGAACAAACGCTGAATAAACAAATCGACTGTTTAGTTCTGAACGCATATTTTTGCAAAGGAATCAAAATTGATCTTTAAAGATGTAAAAAAAAAAAACTTGGCTTAGATTTCTTTCTTAAAAGATATTAAAATATATCAATTCGTCGTATAGTATTGTACAAAAAGGGATCAATCTTGATATGCATTATTACATTATTATAAAATGTTGTATGCAATAATTTAACCAATTTTTAATATATCGCTAATTTTAATGTTTTTCTACTCTAAACAGTGCCAAGGGTCGCCTGCACGAGCTGATGCAGAATGATCGGGAGTTTACGAAGGAGGATCGTGAGCTAATAAATCCCTGCAACAGCAAATCGATAACGCAAGCATTGGACTTTGTTAAGAATCCCGTAGATTGTTGCCATCATGTGCATTTGCTGATACGCGAACTGTTGCACATTATAAGCATCAAGAAGGACGATCCAAAGACCAAGGACGCAATACTCTATCACGGCGAAACATGGGATCTAATGCGTTGTCGTTGGGAGAAGATTGAAAAGGATTTTAGCACCAAGTCCAAATTGTTTGATATTTCGAAAATTCCAGATATCTACGATTGTATCAAATACGATCTACAGCATAATCAGCATACACTACAGTACGATCAGGCCGAGGAGCTGTATATCTATGCGAAAAATTTGGCAGACATTGTTATACCGCAGGAGTACGGAATGACGCCACAGGAGAAACTGGCAATTGGCCAGGGAATTTGTTCGCCGCTTTTACGGAAAATCAAAGGCGATCTACAGCGTAATATCGATGAGGTCGAGGATGAGTTTATGAATCGACTTAATCCGCATTATAGTCACGGCGTTGCCAGTCCGCAGCGTCATGTGCGGACTCGTCTGTATTTTACCAGCGAATCGCATGTCCATTCGCTGTTAACCGTACTACGCTACGGCGGAATGCTTAATGTCGTTACGGACGAACAATGGCGTCGCGCAATGGACTACATTTCGATGGTGTCGGAGCTCAATTATATGTCACAAATAGTCATTATGCTGTATGAGGATCCCACCAAGGATCCCAGTTCCGAGGAACGCTTCCATGTCGAGTTACACTTCAGTCCGGGTGTCAATTGTTGCGTGCAAAAGAATTTGCCGCCTGGTCCAGGTTTTCGACCACACTCTCATGGCGACAACTCCTGCGGCGCAAGCTTACAGTCCAGCGAAGAGGCAAATCCATCCCGGATCGAGGAGGAGAACGATTACGCTTCAAACGATGAGCAGCAGGGCAAAAAGCGCACCGTAGGAGACTCAATATACATACTATATACACATATACAATATACAGCTTTATGATATCACATTTTTTATACTCGTTAATCGTAGCAGGGAGAAGTAGACAGAAAATATCTATTCGCTTGCTTAGCATCAATCCTTTTGTCCGTCTGTATGAATACCTAGATCTTAGACTCTTTAAGAGCTAGATTAACTCCCCTTTTCGTTCTTGCAATTCGATTAAAATGTCTAAGAATGAATGCATAGAATAACAAAATACCTGTCTAAATTGATTAACGCGTATCTCATAGTCGGGGTATCTCGACTGTTGTGCTCTAACTGATTGAAACTATAACTATTAACTCTCTTATCATCTGTAGTGCAATCTGGTTGGGAATCAACGCAATGCATCGGGCACAACGTTTGGATTCAATCGCTTGGAATTGCGTAGCAAACAGATCAAATCAAAACCAATACCAATTGGTGCACATCATACGGTCAGCGGTCATGAGGCAATGGATTTGGCCAAGCGGTTAAATGAGGAGCTTGCCTCACAGCAGCAACAACAACAGCAGATGCAAAGTCAACAACAACAACAACAACAACAGCAACAGCAGCAACAACAACAATTGCGACCAATTAGCCCCGATATTAGGGCCGTCAGTCCAGATTGTGAGCCGCGATCGCGTAGCTTTGATCAGCGTGGATCACCGTCAGCGAATCGGGGCAAGGAGGCTGGTATGTATGTTGGTTGGTGCTCGAATAAACATGGCTTATTGCCATGGCCATTGAGACAGTGTGGTCGCTGCTGGACCCACTCATTGGCCAGCTGGCCAATTTATTTTCCCATTTCAATTTCCAATTTTATTGTTGATTTAATATTGTCAACTCTTTGAATACTACTTTTTGCTACAACTACTATTATCACCTATTGTACTATTATTATTATTATTATTATTATTATAATAATCAATCATAATTGTCATTATTATTTCAAATTTTCACTCACTCAACTGACAAACCAATTGGCTTAACAACTAACTTGGCTATATGTTATCATCGTGCGTTTCTGTTTATTTCTTTATTTAACTATTTAATTTTTGTTATCCCTTGGTTTTGCATGCGAATTGTGTGCGCGTTTTGGCCGCGTTCTATTCCTCCAACTCCCCCTCTTCTCGAAACGCCTGTAACATTAATAGCCAACCATCTTCCCCCCCCCCCCTACCTCCCTGCAACCTAAATAAAATAATGATCTATCCCAAAAAAAAAAGGAAGAAAAAAACACACCCTTGTCTTGTGTTACTTTCATTTCCCAAATTATTTATTATGTTCAAATTATCAAATTACTAAGTTAAGTTATTGTCTTGAATTTATTAAGTATTATTGCTCAGCTCTAAATTCAAAGTTTTTTTCATTACAAGAAATCTAAAAAAAAAAAAAAAAGAAAGAAAAAACCAACAAGAAACAAACGTATGTAAAACACTGAGCCCAACATTTTTGATTTTCATTCTTACCACACAACACATCCAAAGCAAATGAATTAATTTTTATTAAACATACTACAATGAAGCCACATGAAATGTGGTGCTCTCCAATCGCTCATCGAGCTCCCTCCGCCCCATGTCTGGGACTTGGGAGGAAGCTCTCGTAGCTGGAGAGTTATCTTTCTTAGCTGTTGGGAAATTAATGAAAATCGATAGGCATCTGGCCGCGGAATCCCGTGTACTTGGCAATGCAATGCAGCCCGATACTTAGCCCAAAAAAAAAGAAATAAAAAAACACCTCTAGCCGAAGACCATGCCCTTGATACCTCTCTTGACCCAAGCGTTGTATATGGCCCAAACAGATGGGTGACAGCTAATGCTGCTACGCCCATAATTATTATGGGCGAGTTATTGCTGTCTCTCAACTGTTTTTGGTTTATATCACTTTGTAGAGTTGTTCTATCTCTGTCTTCCTCTCGCTTTGTGTGTGTGTGTGTGTCTCTCACTCTTTATCTAACTGTATGTATGTCGTCTTGTCTCTCTGTCTGTTTTGCTGCGTCTCTCTTTCTCTCTCTCTCTCTCTCTCTCTGTGTGTATCTATCTGACTCTTTCTATAAATATATGTTTAATGCATGAATCGAGGATAACTTCAATACAATTGATAACATAATATTATTTAAATTGAATTGTGGACAATTCTTAACTGTCAATGTTCGTTGTTTGTTGTTCGTTGTTCATTGTTCGTTGTTGTTGTTGTTCTTTGTTTTTGTTGTGCGCGCAAAATACCCCTCTACCCCACACAAAAGAAATAAATAAAAGAAAAAGAAACAAGACTAACCATAACATCAATAGCCTAAACTCGACGCTAACTACTCGTTGCCAACTAACCGGACTCATAAGACCAATTGCCTGCTGTTTATTCAACGCTGCCGACGCTCTACAACGTTTAAAACGATCCTGCAAAGCATTATCCTCTATATATTTTATAGTTTAATTCATATATGATCTGATCTCAACTGATCTGAGTGCGCAATAACACAAAAAAAAAAAAAAAAAAAAACAAAGTCATGTCAGTTCGAATTATTAACTAACTTTTTAGTCTTTAAAGTCTAGGATTAATTGCTGATGCAATAATTAATCAGATGAGAATACTTAGCTTTCTAAATTTCTACTTTAATATAGTGCCCTAATGCCATTTAAGATTATAGTTTCTTTATTTTTGTATATACTATAAGTTATATTTTGACTTGAGAAATATAAACCACTGAAATACTTGAATCGTTAATAAATATTGCTATTGAGTGTTGCCAACTTTATGGGCCAAATTAACATTTAAAAAAAGCTAGATAACATTTAAGAAAGCCTGACTTAAAACTATTTTAGTTTTAAAATTGCTTTTTTTATTAACAATCAAGCTAAAATAAGCAATTGTTAAGCTGAACATAACATTCTTCTTTCTCCGATTTGTACGATTGGTTTTTGTACCAAATGTAATTTCAATACTTTAAAGGCACTTCATAGTTATGGCAACAATTAAATGCACTACTAAATTGATATTTAGTAATCTTAATAATCTCATAATCAAAACAATTGGAAACACTCTTTGCATTTATCATGAATGCTATTTTTGTAATATTTGCAATAGTATTGTGCTTCATCGACTGGATCAATGGCAAGCCAAACCTTACATATAGAATCTCGCATCCAGTCATCTCGGAGTTTTTGCTTATAAGTATAAAACTTTAGGCATTTCTTTTTTAGAACACAAATTGTGAAATACATTGCTAGTGATGGAAAAGTATAGTTGGAGATAATGAAGAGGAAATATCGATGTCATTAACTGCTGCAAACTATTGATGAGATGAATTGAATTTTAATATGTTGCTAAAGTTTTTTGAAAGATAAAATAAAGCCATTTCAATATTCCATACAGCGAGAATTCCCGCTAGTCGCTGTCTCGCCATTTTTCTCGCGATAAGCATACGTAAGCCGTCAGAAGTGGCGGGAAAATAGTTGAATTGGCATATAGTATAAGTTTATGAAGATGTGATTGATCATTCAATGAATCTTAGTATATATATAAACAATATAAAAGGCAAATATTGATAATGAAGAGCTGAAAATTCTTCTTTCATTGTTAGTTGTTCCATTAGAAAGTTTTATTACACTCTTCAACACTGGAAATTAATGTATTTCAGTTGATCAAATAGTAGCATGTATAATGGCGATAAGTTTTTACCGAAATTAATAAGAAATAATTTAATATATTATATTCCAAGTATTTGAAATGCATAAGAATATAAATTACTTTAGTAAAATATTTATTTTAGAAATACACAATTGACAAATACGAAGAATACTTATGGGATATATAAATTAGTTCTGTTTCGAATGGTATAAAATTTAATTATGAAGATGTGATTGATCATTCAATGAATATTATATCGAACTTAACTATATAAATTAATAGAAAGTATAAAAAGCAAATCTTAACAATGAATAACTGAAAATTCTTCTTTCATTGTTAGTTGTTCCATTAGAAACTTTTATTACGCTCTTCAACACTGGAAATTAATGTATTTCAGTTGATCAAATAGTAACAAGTATAATGGCAATAAGTTTTAACCGATAATCATAATATGTATAATATAGTAGTAATGCAGCAATGTAGATTAAAAGTAAAATTCAATTCATTCCCAGCTTGACAGTGTTGGGTAACGCATCTGCCAACCGTTATTACAGTTTATTTAGTGTTCTAAAGTCAAATGTTCCAAATTGAAGTTTTACTTTTATAATCAAAATGCTTTGGAATATTTAAGTGCATGTTGAACGCTGCAAAATGGCATAAAACCCAATCCGTCTAATGAGATTATAATAGTTTCATAATTTAAATAACGTGACAATTTGACTGTCACGTAATTAAATGTCTTACAATTAAAAAGAGCTATACTATTATACGGAATATGGTATAGCAATTTTAAAAGAGAAATATTTTAATTGAAAGATTTTTTGAAATTGTTTGACACTACATCAAAAGCATAGTGTACATAATTTAAAGTTTTAAGCAATAAAACCTTCAACTTTCGATTAGAGTTTCAAGTATATTTAAATAACTTCTTAAACTCCTAAAATTGGTATTTTAGTTTAATATTTCCAACTGACAATGGGCGTTTTAAGTTTCTAGAAAAGACAACAAAACATTTTGTACAGAAATTAAATTGTTTTTTTTGGCAATTGAAAAATTTAGGGAAATTTTAATTTATTATCTTTTGTTGGGAATTTTCAATAATTTTTCTTAAGCGTTCTTCTAGATACTATGTATAAGGACACACACACACACACAGACATAAGTATGTGCGTATGTATGTGTGCTTGCAGGATGCGTTCAGTTTTCGGCTTGCCGTAAATTTCGTTTTCCTTTCTACTGTTGTTCTACTTCAACTTTTATGAGTATTTTTCGGCTAATTAGTTTTCTGTTTGTATACTCTATGACCTTATACACAAACACAACTACACACACACACACACACATACACGCACACACCGACAAATCTACATACAAAACTGCACACACATTTAATTGGCTGAAAAAAACTGAATAATTTGAACACTTACCTCCACTGTACAATCAATATCCACAAATCGTTGTCCCGCTTCCAATTTTTGACTAATCTACAATAAACAGCAACCTTTGACGAGATTGCCAATGCGCGTGTGGGCGTGGCAGCTGTGGGCGTTGCCGGTGGCAGCAGCAACAGCAGCAGCGGCAATCGTACAGCAATTCAAATACGTATCACAGACAGATTATCATTCTATAAAATTGATTCGTCGACCAATGAATTGCCATTGTCGGACATTGACTTTTCACTGACGCCGGGAACACCGCAATGCCTGAATGCAGGTGCTGCAACCGGTTGCAGTCGATCGCATAAGCGTCACAATCTATTGAGCATGCGTCGCATGGTCAGTGGCGATGATGCTGAATTTGAGGGTCTGCAGCATTTGCCACAAATCTCACCGATGGCCACCAACGAGCGGCCCTTGAGTTGCAATTGCAGTAGTGGCAATTTTTTTCCATTGGCAACAGCGCATGCACACTCCAAGAGTCTCATGCAACTGACAATTGTTGCGGCAACAACAGCAATAACAGCAACAACAGCAACAACAACTGCTGGTGCTGGTGCTGCTACTGGTGCTGCTGCTTTAACTAATCCTGTCACTTCGAGCAGTTTTGAGGATGACTTTCAGTTATCCAGCTCGGCGCCAGCAATACTGTTGAGTGGCGAGTTTGAACAGCGTTCAAGCAACAATAGCAAGAACAATGTCTGTCTGGCATCGCGTGTCAAGCCGTGCACAAATTCGCCCACTGCTTCAACACTGAAGCTGTGCATGGACATGGACATGACGCATGAATCGCGTCATCGACAATTGGAACGTGATCAACGCAAGGAGACAAGTCACTCATGTGGCCAGCTATCGATATTGATGGCAACAGCTCCGGCATCGGCGCCAGTGTTGATCGAGAATCCTTTTCGTTTTGCGACGACAGCAGCGGCGGCGGCGACAACAACAGTTGCCACACAATGTGGCAGCACATTTGTCAGCTGCTTTGCGCCCATTGCAGAGTATGTGCCGGCCACGCCTACTTCCACGCCCACAACCACCACAGCCATGTCCACAATTGAGGCGCAGTTGGTGTATAATATACCCACAGTTTTGATAACAGCCACAGCAGCAGTGACAAGCAATAGAACAGCAAATACAGCAACAACAACAAACGTAGCAACAATAACAACCACAACAACAAACGTAGCAATAACAACAACCCCAACAACAAACGTAGCAACCACAACAACAACAACAACAGTAGCAACAGCAACAACAGCTTTGTCTTATACCACAACAACAATGTCTTCTAATCAAACTTGTACTAACCAATTCAAACCAATTGATCCCTCCTCAATTGACGCAACACAACAACAACAACAACAACACAAAATAATCAACATAACGAACACAAATACAAATACAAAAAATACGTACACAACAATACCAACAACAACAACAACAACCACAACCACAACAACAACTACCACTACAACAACAACAACAACCACTACAATAAACATCACAACGCCCCCGTCTTGTTGTACAAATACAATCGCCACAGATAGCAACGTTTCGGTCTCGATATCGGCATCGATATCATCGGCCAATTCGTCAACATCGTCGCGTCGCCAAAGACACAGTATTGCCGGCCAGATGTCCTATATGAAAATGTTGGGTTTCGGTGGTTTTAGCAAAAAGATGGCAACCAGCGCGAATAGCCTTTTCAGTACGGCAGTTATAAGCGGCAGCTCATCGGCTCCCAATCTACGCGATATGATACCGGTATCATCATCCGGTGAGTAATACACAATATATATATATATGCACACACACACACACACACACGCACAGACACCTACCCATATACAACCAACCAATACCCCCATATACTACCACCCACAACAATCAATACCATCTTAATTATATAGTATATAAACTATATAAAAAAAACAAATACATCTACATCTCCAGCAAATTGGAAAAGTGAAAATGTGAATACCTCCACAAATTGCAAATCGAATTGCGAAAAAAATAGCCACAAGAAATCAAAGAATTATAGTTCTTAATGTTTTTATTTTTTATAAGTATTTCATTCATAAAACAATAAACTACAGACGTGTGCGAAATAATAAGTAGTACTACATAATTGATCCATAATGCCCAGATTTCTTTGTAATACAATTATTTTACAAAAATCTATTTTGTTTCCTGGTATTGTGTCGTGCATCCTTAAGATATTGCCTATAAGCTGTCAGATCTGTCAAAAAATAAATACAGTGTTCTGTAACAATATAATATCTTTGACGTATCAAATATAACCCTTTTTTTCTTGTTTTACTTATTAAGAGGGCGCACAGTGGTCGAAAAGGCTCATCTAGCGGCGTTTAATGAATACCTCTTAGGGTAAAAGCTTTTTTTTTTTTTTAAATATTTTTCATTAGTTGCAAATACAATTAGTTACAATGTAAAACAAAATAAAATATTTTTTTTTAGTTTACGTGAATTTTGTATTTTGTCAAAGCTGCAACTTTTTATCATAATTTCGACAATATTTATTTCAAAGATCAAATTATGAAATTTTTTTTTTAAATTTTGTGTTTCATTATTTAGACCTTTTACTTTAAACCAGTCGGAAAGGCTACAGTCGAAGTCGACTATGAGAGACCCTTTACTTATTCTTCTAAACGGAAATAAGAGTGACACTAATAGATAGTACCCCATAGCGCGTTGTTACTTCAACATGCTCTTCTTCTTCCTTTGGTCCGACACTCAGTAATATTGGGTTTTGAATAACTCCCGAGTTTATTGTCCGATCGTGATGAAACTTTCAGGATACATTAGGACCCCGATGCTTGTCCTGTGTGCCAAAATTCAAGGCTCCAGTTTTAAAATTGACCATTATATGGGATTTTAAGATTTTTTGAATATCTTTCGAGATTACTATCCGATCGCGATGAAATTTTCAGGATACATTAGGACCCTAATACCCGTCCTGTGTGCCAAAATTCAAGACTCTAGCTTTAATATTTTTCGTTTTATGGGCTTTCAAAAATTTTGTTCTCGATTTATGGAGGCGGAAGGGGGCGTGTAAAAATTTTAAAATAAACTTGATCTGCTTAGCCCATAGACGAACCACCATACCAAATTTGGTGACTCTAGCTCTTACAGTCTCTGAGATCTAGGTGTTCATACAGACAGACGGACAGACGGACATGGCTATATCGACTCGGCTGGTGATGCTGATCAAGAATATATATACTTTATGGGGTCTGCCGGACTTCCTTCGACCTGTTACGCACATTTTTTTTTTGACAAACTTAATAGACCCGTTTTACTTTTTTAAAGTAAAGGGTCTAAAAAGTAAATAGGATATATTAATTTTGTCAAAAAAAAATGTGCGTAACAGGTCAAAGGAAGTCCGGCAGACCCTATAAAGTATATATATTCTTGATCAGCATCAACAGCCGAGTCGATATAGCCGTATCCGTCTGTCCCTCCGTCCGTCCGTCTCTCCGTCTGTTCGTATGTCCGTCTGTCTTTATGAGCGCCTAGATCTCAGAGACTATAAGAGCTGGAGTCACCAAATTTGGTATGTAGGTTCGTCTATGGGCTAAGTAGATCAAGTTTATCTTAAAGTTTTGACACGCCCCCTTCCGCCTACGTAAATCGAAAACAAAATTTTTTTAAAACCCATAAAACGAAATATTAAAGCTGGAGTCCTGAATTTAGGCAAAAAGGACGAATATCAGAGTTCCAACGTATCCTGAAAATTTAATCGCGATCGGATAATAATCGCGGAAGTTATTCAAAACTTAATATTACTCAGTGTCGGCCCAAAGGAAGAAGAAGAGCATATTGACGTTACAATGCGTTATGGGAACTATTAGTGTTACTCTTATTTCCATTTTAAAGAATAAGTACAGGGTCTCTCCTAGTCGACTTCTACTGTAGCCTTTTCGACTGGTTTTATATATAATAATTTTGTTGTCCATATAAAATGTTTATTTTCTGCAGTAGGGAAATTATTCTGATTTTTCTAATTGTAACTCCAGTCTAAATTTTTAAGTATTCCTCAAAAGCATTACAAAGTAGATTTGTTTACCTCGCTATCCAACAAATATGTCATTATTTAAATGACGCGACGGGCTTTTGCTTAAACTCATTATTAGGAGATCCGAAGAAATTAATAATGAGTTCATCAGATCCTCCATTGCATAAGTGCGTGAAGTTTTACGACAATGCATTGCCCGAAACTTTCGGAAATCTTTATTCCTAGCCTCTAAGGCTTCTTCCGACATAATTCCAATAGGAAGTAGTACACATTCAATGACATCAGCTCCGTGAAGCAATATTCTATGTACCGAGCTGCAGATGCAGTACCAAGGATATTCACTTACAACAAGCCGATCAGTTGAGCGGGCGCGACAGTAGGAAACCCTGTGCAGGTCTTCAAAGAAAAGTATTTTCATTATATTAGGATTTAAATATATCGCTTAAAGTCGATTTTGCTTGTATCGAGTGTAGTAGGTAGCTTGCGATAGTCTGGCAACACTGGACTGCGGCTGTTGATTGTTTATGTTTAGTGGCACAGCGGCCGAAAGGCAAATCAAACATTTAAGAACAAACGCGTCCTTTCGTTCGTTATGCCGTCGCCGTGTCGCAGCGACTGCGCTGCTACTGCGCTGCATAAATTTGTTTCTTGAAGAACTTCTGAGTTCAATATCCGATCGTACTGAAATTTGTAGCATACATTGAGAGTAGGATACTTACCATGTGTGCCAAATCTCAAGTCTCTAGCTATAAAACTGCTCTTCGTATCAGCTTTTCCGAGTTGTGGGCGAAGGAGGCGGGGCATCGCGATGAAATTTTCAGGACACATTAAACCCAAGCTTTGTATCATGTGTGCCAAATCTCATGTCTCTAGCTTCAACATTGCTTATGTTATGGTGATTTTTCTAATTTTAAAACCAACGGGAATCGATATCGAAAATTGAAAAAAAAATTGATCTGCGTATGGTATTCATGAACCTACATTCCAAATTTGAAGTCTCTAGCTCTTATAGTTGCTGAGATCCACGCGTTCATACAGACGGACAGACGGACAGACGGACGGACGGACGGACAGACGGACAGGTGTAAATCGACTCGGCTATTGATACTGATCAAGAATATATATACTTTATAGGGTCGGAGTTGCTTCCTTCTGCCTGTTACATACATTCACACAACTTCATTATACCTTTTTTTGCCCATTTTTAAAGGGCACAGGGTATAAAAAATCAATTTCGGTCAGCCAGATCACTTAAATCGATCACTGTGGGGCGTTCCGAAATATTTTCAGCCTGACAATGAATAAGGCCTCCTTCGTAAACCAAACTTTGGTATTGTAATGTAACTCCGTCAAAATTTCAGCCATATCGATATTATAGTTATCGTTTTACAATCGATTAACTAAGTCGATATCAGTGCTTTTGTAAAAATTGGAAAAGTTTAATATTGTGCGGTCATAAGGTATTTGTTTTTAAAGCGCAATACGCCTACACAAATTAAAACCGAGATGGACACTGTCTATGGGGACCCTCTCCATTATTTGCCACTGTAAAGTTCTGGGCTGCTAAATTTAAGCATGGACGTACGATCTCAGAAGATAAGACTCGTCCGGGACCACTGATAAAAACATCGCCAAGATTCACCAAATTGTTTTGGACGATCCCCGAATTAAAGTAAGATAGAAAGCTGAGGTCACCACGATGTCTGAAGATCGCGTTTGCCATATTTTAAACAATGAATTGGACATGAGGCAGCTCACGGCACGTTGGGCGCCGCGTTTGCTCACTTTTGATCAAAAGCGCATTCGAATGAACTGAAGCAAGTCTCTCTTGGCGATGTTTACGCGTAATAAATCGGAGTTTTGGAGCCGACTCATAACTTCACTATACTCCAGAAACCAAATCCCAATTAAAACAGTAGATTGCTAAGGAGTATCCGCCACACAAAAATAGCGAAAACTGTTGTTTCAACTGGAAAAGTTTTAATTTTTGGGATAGTCGTAATGTTATATATACCGATTATCTGGAGAAAGGAAAAACGATTACGGGAGGCTACTACACATTACTTTTGGATGAGCTAATGATAGAAATAGCTGATAAACGGCACTACTTGCAGAAGAAAAAAATGTTACATCACCAGGATAGGATGCACCTTCCTATACATATGTACATCAGCAGTTGTCATGGCAAAAATCCATGAATTACGCTTTGAACTGCTTCAGCACACACCTTACTCTCCAGATCTAGCTCCAAATGACTTTTTTTGTTATTCCCTAAGCTCCAAATTGCGTTTGGCGGACAGAAATTTTGCTGAAATGAGGAGGCTATATCCTTTGTAGACAATCATTTTGAGGAGCAGAACGCCGATTATTTATTTGGACGGACTGAAGAGCGGTGGGAGCATCGTTGGGAGAAGTGTATTTACTTAGAAGGAGACTATGTTGAAAAATAAAATATAAAAATAATTTTAAAACTGTTGCACCACCGTCAGGCTGGAAACATTTCGCACCGTCCTCGTATGTCCGCGAGTATTTCTATACTGCTATGGCATTAACTGGTAACTTATTTGGATTAAGTTAACAAGCGGAACAGTCGGGACCCCGACCGTAATATACCCTGTGGGTCTACAGGAACCCGCTCAAATTCACTCCAGATGAAATTCTCTAGTAATTCTTTATTTTTTAATTTGTAAGCGAAGGGGGCGTGGCATCGTGATAAAATTTTCTGGAGAAATCGAGCTCAAGATACTCATCATGTGTGCTAAATCTCAAGTCTCTAGCTACAAAACTGATTTTGTTATGAGGTTTTTGAGCTAGAAAACTGCTTGCTTTATGAGGTTTTACTTAATTTGAGGGCGAAGGGGGCGTGGCATCGCGATTAAATTTTCTGGACACATTTACCCTAAGATTCTTATCATATGTGCCAAATCTCAAGTCTCTTACTGTAATATTGCTCTTGTTATAAGACTTTCCGTTATGTAGGCAATGGGGGCGTGGCATCGTGATACAATTTTCTGGACACATTGACCACAAAATATTTATCATATGTGCAAAATCTCAAGTCTCTAGCTTCAAAACTGCCCTTGGTATGAGGTTTTTGATCTACAAAACTGCTTGCTTTATAAGCTTTTACTTAAATTGTGGGCAAAGAGGGCGTGGCATCCAAAAAAAAAGATAAACTTGATCTGCCTGCAAAAATTTCCAGTGCTGGGACACCAAGTTCAAGCTTCTAGCTCTTACCATCTCTGAGATCCTTTCGTTCATACGGACGGACCGACGGACCGACGGACCGACAGACCGACAGACCGACGGACCGACGGACAGACGGACAGACGGACATGGCTATATCGACTCGGCTATTGATGCTGATCAAGAATATATATACTTTATTGGGACGGCCATGCTTCCTTCTGCCCGTTACATATTTTTAACAAACTTAATATACCCCCACAGGGTATAAAAATTAAGTGTTTAGAAAATGAGAACAATGCGAGAAATACGTTGATTTCTCATTGATGCTCTCGACGCATTTGTTTAGACGAAAATTCTTAGTCAGAAAAACATTAATTGTAAAATCTTGTATTTTTTTTCTTTTCGCCTAAAGTTGTCTTATCTATCAATAATCAATTGTATGACCAGTATTCTTGTTTTAATCAGTGTACATCCGTTTTTTTTTTATCAGTGTACATCAGTTTTAACACTTTCATTCTTATCCTTTCATATGAAAGATATTTCACCAATATTTCTGATTATTTTGACACATTTGGACTATTTAGAAGCCTTAAGCTCAGTGTCACCGTTAGTGAGTTTTCCATTTACATTATTCGCATCGGTTTTTGGTTTTATAGATTCTGATGAAACTCGGAACAATTTCATTTGACCTAATAGGCATTTGAGCGACGCAAAAATCTCAAAAAAAAAGAATAGACTTGTTGTATTTCTAGCGGTGTGCATAGGTGAAAAGTCGTCACTTTTTAATTATAAGCGATCGCACTACACTGACGGCTTTGTTTAAACAAAAAGTGTCGGTGAAAAGTGGTGCAGACCACTGAGGTTTCAACAATGTTGCATGTGGAGAATTGAATATTTGTTGTGATCCTCTACTTGCCATAATTCTTAAGCACTGGCCCTAGTGTATCTTAATTCTTGCTTGAAATTCCTCCAATGAATATCCATTAATGTGGAATTATGTTCTTATTATTTCGCACACATTTTATATATATATATATATGTAGATATTCAGTTATATATTTTCTTCAAAATTTCATATTTAACAGAAACTTGCAAAGCAACATGAAAATATATCTGTCAGCAAATGAATTAGATATTAAGTAAACATATTATTTTTAAAGATAAAGGTTAGATTGTACAGTAAATAGATTTCTTTTAAAGATATATATTTTTACACTTGTCATTGAAGAAAGTGTGGCAAACAGAGCTGTAAAAATTCCGATATTCGACATATAGAATATTCTCAATATTTTCAAGCAAAATATTTGATATATCGTTATTAAAATTGAATTAAAAAGGCAAAATATCTTATTTAAAATAATTAAAATAATTTATAAACGTTTTCTTGTAAAAGTAAAACAGTCAATTTTTTATGAGATCGTTAATTAAAAACATTGAGTAAAATTTTAAACTATTTCTTTAAATTTCTAAGACATTCATATTGCCAAGAGTTTTGTCAAGCTCCTTTTTACACGCAGTGTGTGTGTTAAATATTCAACATTTGTTTTTGTTCGATATATGTACATAATTGTGGGTAATTCCATAACGTTTTCGTCACTTTAAGTGGGTGGTGCTTAAAGTTTGAAATATAGCCCCAATTGCACAATATATTGGTCACATAATCGACATTTACCAAATTTTCCATCCGTTGGTTTTTATTTAAAAACTGCAAACCTTCAATTTTTTATGTCCATAATTTATTTAAACTAATTTTCGATATATCACGATATTGTGAAAAATATCGATAAGCAATAAAAAAATATGTCCATATGTACAGCTCTAGTAGCTTTTTTTCTTTTCAATTGTTTAGGTTTCTTAGTGTTTTTTTTTTTTTTTAGTGAACTTAGCACTTAGTTTTGTATGATTTAGAACGAATAGGAACAAAGTCTATATTTAAGTTATTTGATGACATTAAAAAAAAAAAAATGCTTTTCTTTTTACAGTTTACATGTTGTTCACAATCCAATCGAGAAAATTATTAAGACTGTGTGTGTGAACTATGTATAAAGTCTAGAGAGATAAGTATAAACAAGAAATCTGTTAGATGACATTATTTCTATGAAAGTACTATATTAAAAAGTTGAGATTTAGTAAATATACAAAGAATATACTAAAAATACCAACGTTATAATATTTTATCCAAAGAATTTATATTCATGTAGTATATACAGAATTTAGGCAAATTTCGATTAAATCACAAAATGTTCTGTAAAGAATTGAAACATGAGTTTGATTTTCAAAATTAAAAAAGAAATTAATACTATAATTTTGCGTTTCATAACTTGTAGAGATTGAATTTTAAATAATATTAAGACTTAAGAGTCTAATTACTAATTAAATTATTAATAATTATATAACTCTGTCAAGTGACACATCTGTAGATGATTTCTGTAGAATTGCTTTAATGTATAGCACTTGAAAAAGAAAGACACATAAACTGATGAGCATTTCGTGTGGTATTTTCCAGTCACATACAGACACACACACACACACACACACACATACACACACATACACACAAACACACACACACATACACACACACAGTCTCAAGCACAAAGCCACTCGCACAGTTAATAATACTTATAGTAATTATATTAAATGATATTTATGGGCAACACAATTTAACGCTGTAGATCCTACGTATTTAATACCGATTCCATTTTTTCCACTACCATTTCCACTTCCATTTCCATTTCCATTTCCAAAAACAAAAACCCCTCCTTAACCCCCACCATACCTCTCCGTTTCTCCTTCCATCAAGTTGAATACCTATATATAAAAAAAAAAAAAAAAATTCTATTTGTTGAATTTGATTTGTTGTGCTTAAACAATGTTAATTAGAATACGTATTTAGGATTTGGTGATGTGCCGCCGATACGACCACTGGAGACTCTGCACAATGCGCTGTCGCTGCGCAAGCTGGACAGCTTCCTGCAGGACATGATCCTTGCGCAGATCTTTAAGACGCCGACGGGCTCACCGCCACGCGTCCATGATGTACCCGGCGCCGCTAATAATACTAATAATAATAATAACAATAAATCACAGTCATTAACTGGCGCTAGTACAACATTATCAGCGGATACAATGGGTGTCGTCTCATCGATAATCGGCCGAACGGATATCCCGCTGGAATCGTCAACATTGCGATGTGTTGGACCATCGGATATGAATCCGAGTTCGGATATACAAATTGGCGGCAGTGAAGCAAATTCGGCAATCGCTTTGCGTCTGCCCAATTTGACAGCTAGCGAGGACGTCGAGGACTCCAACGATGAGGAGATGGTCAAAATTCTGGCATCGAAGAAACAGCGTAAGTTGCAACAGCGTCAGTCGGTGATCGGTTGGCGCACGTGAATGTAATCCTGTAAACTGTAATCTCTGAACTCATCTCTCATCTCTCATCATCTCAATTTTTAATACCGTTGCATGCTCAATGGATTATACAATTTGATTTCTAACTCGTATTGTTTCAAAATTGGCTAATATTAATTTATAATTCATATTTATTTGTTTTACTTTAATTAAAGGTTCATTTCGTTCATCTATAATGCATTTTAAATACTAGTATATATATTTTATATAATTTTTCTTCCTTTTTCTTATTTGTTTTTTTTTTAATTTTCAGAGGATTAAACCATCACATGATTGATATTTTGTTGAGTGTCTTAATATATTTAGATATATCACTGTGTATATACGATTATGTATAGAGTTCTATTATGATTGCTCTTAATTTTTCAATTTAAATTGTATATTAGACAATTTTATATGATTTCTCTTAATGTCATGCGATTCAAAATAATTGTATTTAAGAATAAAGATTTACATACACTCGCACTTTCGATATTTGACTTCCCTGCACGGCGACGCTATAACGAAAAAACATTTTTCTTTTTATCGCACGCATCTCGATATCTCTGGCTCTGTCTTTGTCTCTGTGTTTCTATTTCTATCTCGCTCGGTTATTTATCGTTTGCCTTGCCTTACAAGAAGCTTCAGCTCGTTAATCCCTGCGCTGAGCTTATTACTCTGTCTCTCTCTCTCTTTCTTTACCTCCACTCTCTTAAACTTTTGATTTGCACTAAATCACAAAATTTCTGATGCTAACTAAAAACTAACAATCTGAACAATTGAAACATAACTAAACATACTATGGCAAACAAGTTTGGCAAGAGCAGCCAAATAAGGACGTCGCTGTGGAGAGTGTGAATCAACAACAACAGCGTCAACCGCTGCACAGGTGAGAACGTATTTTCTTTCCCCGCAGATAAGGGGGGAAATAATGTCAAATATTAGTTTGGGGAAAAAGTAATCAATCAAAAATCACTAAATTTGTTTCTTAAACAAAAGTGTCTAGGGACTCAAGTAAATATAGTTGTGTGGTGAGCTGAAAATGAAAAAAATCTTCCTGACTTATATGAATTGTCAAAAGTTCTTGCGGTTCCACCCACTCAAGTTAGCGTCGAACGCCTCTTTTCTGGAGTCAGATTTTAAATGATTCCCTTAAGAAACAAATTGGATAATAACACATTAAATTCAATAATGTTGCTATAATGTTTTTATACCCTGTGCCCTTTAAAATTGGGCAAAAAAGGGTATAGTGAATTTGTGTGAATGTATGTAACAGGCAAATTGAGGCATCTCCGACACTATAAAGTATATATATTCTGAATCGGTATCAATAGACGAGTCGTTTGACAACTGTCCGTCTGTCTTTCCGTTTGTATGAACGCGTGGATCTCAGCAACTATAAGAGCTAGAGACTTCAAATTTAAAATGTAGGTTCCTGAATACTAACGCAGATCAAGTTTATTTTCACTTTTCGATACCCGTTGGTTTTAGAATTAGAAAAATCACCATAACATAAGCAATGTTAAAGCTAGAGATTTGAGATTTGGCAAACATGATAAAAAACTTGGGCTTAATGTGTCCTGCAATACAGTCAATACAGTCATGTCTGTATGTCCGTCGATCTGTCTGTCCGTCTGTCTGTCTGTATAAATAAAAGGATCTTAGAGATGGTAAGAGCTAGAAGCATAAACTTGATCTCTCAGCAATATCAAGTTTTTATAGCTAGAGACTTCAGATTTGACACAGATGATGATACATAATTGTTGGGTCGTATACACATAAAATCACGAATCACAAGAGAATTACATCGGGAGCGAATTCTCGCTACGACCTTAACTGCCAAAGGCTATATTACAGTGGGGTTCCCGACTATTTGGCTTGTTTTTTAAAATTAACAATTTTCTCAATTTACAGCCTATCGACCACCGTCGACATTGTGATGATTGATGAAACGGATCAGGATGATCTTCGCACCTTTGAGCCCATGAATCAGGATACCCTGCAATCAACTAACACTGCGGTCGTCGGTGCCAACATTTTGCTCACTGTCTGCGATGAACTGGAGCCAGGTAGTGCCTGCCTGACGCCAGTCAGCGGCATGGATCTGGATCTTGATCTGAGCATGGTGGCCAACAAGGGTTCCATGACGCTCTCTGTGGATGTAAGTGATTAATTAGCTAGTGGTTCGACCAGTCGAACGTTTACATTCAACATATGATTTATCTGCTATCGAGTTTTTGTTTAGCTGTTGTATTCGATATTCGAAATTCGAATTGAAACAAAGATTGACACATTAGTTTATTATACCCTGTGCCCATACAAAATTGACAAAAAAGAGTATAAGGAATTTGTGTGAATGTACATATGTAACAGGCAGATGTAGGCATCTCCGACAATATAAAGTATATATATTCTGAATCGGTATCAATAAACGAGTCGTTTGACACCTGTCCGTCTGTCTGTCCGTCCGTCTGTCCGTCGGTCTGTGCGTCCGTCTGTCCGTCCGTCTGTGCGTCCGTTTGTCAGTCCGTCTGTGCGTCCGTCTGTGCGTCCGTCTGTCCGTCCGTCTGTGCGTCCGTCTGTCCGTCCGTCTGTGCGTCCGTTTGTCAGTCCGTCTGTGCGTCCGTCTGTGCGTCCGTCTGTCCGTCCGTCTGTGCGTCCGTCTGTCCGTCCGTCTGTCCGTCCGTCTGTCCGTCCGTCTGTCCGTCCGTCTGTACGAACGCGTGGATCTCAGCAACTATAAGAGCTAGAGACTTCAAATTTGGAATGTAGGTGCCTGAATACCATATGCTGGTCAAGTTGAGAAATATGCTACAAATTTCATAGCGATTGACCCACAAATAAGGGGATATTAAGAAAATTGTTTTAAATTCATTATTTCATAATTCTTGGCCAGAGCGAGAGAGCATATGAAAATCGTAATTGCGCAAACGGAAGCGCATATGATAATCTGATGATTTGCGCTGGCGGCCGCTTTGACGCTGTTTGAGCATTTTGTCGGTGCAAAAAAGCTGAAGGATACACTTAAAACTATACATACCGTGAAAAGCTGACTGCTTCTGAACAATTTCATATAATATCACTAAGCAAGTGTCTCTGTCGCATTTTTCGGAATTTCGGAGGTGTCCGTGTCGCTGGCAGTTTCAGCTGTACAGTGGCAATGTATGAAATGGGATCTCTATAGGTTATTTGCTTAGTGATAATATGGGCATTTCCACCAAAAGGTCCACCGAGACCAAAACATTCAAAGTGTTTAAAAACAACTTGTTTAATTATAAAAATAGGGTGTATAGTCGATATTTTAATAGGAAAACAATGAAATTTAACTAATGTAACACAATTTCGTTTCTATTCATAAGCCATTTCGAGATATTGGGTTGCAACGTCGAACAAGTGCAACTTTTCTCATTTGGGCATTTCTAGCGTACATTTTGTTTTGATACAAATTCTCAGAATAAGTTATTATGCATTGTCTTATGGTACTCCAAATCTTTGGAAAGGTACAAAGAGTCAAAAAATAATGTATAAGAAAGAATGCGATTGCAAGTTACGATAATTTCGGCTTTGCATTATCGCATATTTCCGTTTCCCGTGCGACCGCGGCTTTATTTAATTAAAAAAAAAAACTAGAAATCATATTTGAGCACAACTATAACCATTTTAAAGAGACATCAATGCATAACATTTATCAGAAATTTGCGTGAATATATTGCCCAAACTTTCGCTGACATCTGAGATTAAATTGATCGCCACAAAAACCACTTCTATTTTTGTCCCGTGCGAATGCTTTGATTTTTTGTAAAAATCTACAATACGAATAGTTCCTCAAAATCGACCTTAGCACCAATTATAGGGCTAATCAAGAACTACTTTTAATTGGAAAAATAATTTTGAAAACCCGTCTTACTTTGACCTTCTTACCACTTACAATGTGTACGATTGTCCCGTGCGACCTCATGGAAATGCCCATATCTAGTTGCTATGACGCTGGATGCAAGTGGCTGTAAAATAAATATTAGCGATTGCTTACTTGCATATTTCTTAAGATAACACAGGTTAACTTAACAGTGTAATAAACTAGAACAATTTGCTGCAAGTTTCATAGAGATATTGACCCATGAATAAAGGAGATACTATTAAAGAATATGTTTTAAATCAATTATTACATATTTGAAATTGTTTTTATTAATTTAATTGTTTTTAATGTGTTTCACCTCTGCAGGGATTCGAGGACGATGAAGATGCCACGCTATCGGCAGCGACGACACCATCGCTGCCGCCCGATATGGAGCCCAGGCTGGAATTGTGCTACTGTTGTCCCTCGCATGCCGAACAGCCGCCGGAGGTGGCCGACGACGATCCCAGATATTGTTTTGCACTGCCCGTGCAAATAACTCAAGCGTCGCCGGAGCACACACGTCCGAGTGTGCGGCGTGCACACGATCCAATCTCGCCGCGCATGCAGAAACAGATCAGTTTGTTTGAATGCGGCCCCGAGGCGAATGCGCTGCATGCTTCGATCAATTTACCGGCGGCGGCACAACAATTGCGTCAGGATGCACGACTCCGCAAGTTCGAGAATCTCACACAGTCCACTTCAAATTCGAATTTTCCATTCGAAAGCAATACACTGAAGCGTGTGCCACTTGTGAGCACCAATGACGAGTATGCGAATGCATCGCATACGCAGAGTTGCATCAATCTGAAGAGTAGCGGAGCGGGTTCCGGTTCCGGTTCCCTCAACTATGGTTCGCCGCAGCATCATCAGCGGGAGAGGGAGCGTGAAAGGGAGCGGCAACAGTCAACTGTTGTCCCCATTATCAATTATAATCGATTGCCCAATGCACTGTCCGTCTGCTGTTCATTGGATACGAATGCTGGCTGCAGTACAGCGACGACATCAACGGCAGCAGGCGGACCAGGAGCAGTAGGTGGTGGAGAAATTGGCGGAGGGGGAGCAGCAGCAGCAACTACGGTGACAATGAACGCACCGCATCCTGGCGCACTCATTGTTAAGGAGCGTTTCATAGAGCCACCAAAGCGCGGTATTGTCCGTGGTTATCACGGCAAGACGCAGTCCATGGACGCCGATTTTCTGTTCAATGAGTTTCTATTGCTGCCGGCAATGGCGCCAACATTGGATGATGATCTGGATATTGAACAGGCAACGGATCGGCTGACGGAACTGGACTTGCCGCTGCCCAAATGAATATGCTTATAAATATACATATAAATATACCTATATATATATATATATATACATATATATATATATATATATATATATATATATATATATATATATTAATATAATCGAAATCTTTCTTTAGCTCTAAACTTAAATTGTCGTTGTTGTCGCATTTGTTGTTTTGCCTCAAAACTGAATAAAGATCTATTTTTCTGTCCTAAACAAAAGATGTTTTTGTCATAGAATATGGCTTAAATTTTATTGATTATACCCTGTAAGTGTAGAGTACTAGGTTATGTTGTCTTTGTTGTCATAAGGGAATGATAAGGGTACTGGGCATAAACAGTCGTGCAAGCTCGACTGTAGCAGCAAATACCACATTGTCGCACGCATACCGACTCTCAAGCTTCGTATAATATACTACATTTTAATATAAAAAACGTATTTTTTATTATTTAAGTATACACATTTTAAAATAATAAATAAATTAAAATTCCTTTAATTATAGAATAACTCTTATTTTAAAATTTTAATGAGCTATTGTTAAATTTATATGTTTTAAACTGAAAATAAAAAGTGATTGCATATTTATAAATACCAAAATATTTCAAAAGATACCAAACATTTATTTTAGAATTTTTTTGGAATGATTCAATTCCTAGTTATATAATAACTTTTATTTTAAATTTATATAATATTATAAATTCATAACATTATTATTTATTTAATGTATATTTTTATTTATGTATACATTTCAGAGTATCTAAAGGCTTGGTCACAGGGTATTTTGCGGCCGAGCACACTCTACTACACTCGTATTTGTTATTTAATCATTTTGTTATATTCTTGAGACGAGTATTTCACATCCCTAAATCGAACCGGGAATAACAAGGGATCAAATAACAAAAACGATCACTTTGTTTACGAACTAATATACGAGGGCGGTCCAAAAAGTTTCCAGCCTGACGGTGATGCAGCAGGTTTAAAATTTGTTCTATATTTTATTTTTCAACATAGTCTCCTTCTACGTCAATACACTTCTCCCAGCTATGCTTCCACCTCTTCAAGCTGTTCAAGAAATAATCGGCGACCTGCCTAAAAAGGATATAGCCTTCTCATTTAAGGAAAATTTCTGTCCGGCAACTGCTGATGTATGTGATGGTGCATTTTCCTGGTTATGAGTCGGCGCCAATACTCCGAGTTATTACGCGTAAGAATCGTCAAATCATTCGAACGCGCTTTTGATCAAAAGTGAGAAAACGCGGCGCCCAACGATCCGAGAGCTTTCTCATATCGAAGTCATTGTTTAAAATACATCGTGGTGACTTCAGCTATCTGTCTTAATTTAATTCGGTGATCGTCCACAACAATTTGGTGAATCTTGGCAATGTTTTTGTCAGTGATCACAGTTTTCGTCTCCATTGTCCGGCTGGAAACATTTCGGACCTCCCTCGTAACAATGCTGATTAAATCATCGTGCTCAACTTGAGTCAAATCGGGTCAAATTAAGGCATTATCACAAATATATATACAGTATGTTGTACTACAATGTATGCGATTGAGATTATT
>OY282582.1:39553808-39675382 GCA_958299025.2 Drosophila histrio
TATTAACGATGTGCAACATTAGACGTAGTGTTGCACGTTGTTTATACTTGTCTTCGGACGCTGTGTAAGTTTGTTGCTTAAGTCTTTCGTATTGATCGATGCTGCAGAACGCATTTTAAATGCTGTTGCTCTCGTTTTTTGCTGCTGATGCACGTTTTATTGTTGGTTTTTGTTGTTTTCATTTGCATCAGCAATTTTCATTTTTGGTGCGCACCTTTAACAACTGTAATTAGCATTTTTCCAAAGTTGCTAGCATATGGAAAAAGTTTCCACTCAATTTAGTTTTTTGCTTAATTTTGCGCGCCAAGTGAAAAGAAGAGAGACAGAGACAGAGACAGAGAGAGAGAGATACGCAGTTCAGCTGTAACAAGAGTAGAAGTGTGCCCATCGCATACACACACACACACACACACATATGCATATGATTAGCTTTATTTATACTTATATGTATATGCATTAGCTGTGCGCTGTTTGGCATTTGGTTGGGTGCGGGTGTCGGTTGTGCCCGAAAGTTTCGCCGTGGGGAAAGTTCTAGCTTAAAGCTATTTGACTTTGCCAATTCATGCAAATGCGCGAACAGCATATCAACAAAAACAACACAAACAAAATGTGGTAATATATAAATTTCGTTGAGAGTTGAGAGAGTTGAATATTTACCTTTTAAATCATCTAATAATAGAAATGCCTGAATCTCAATTAGCAACCGAAATCTTAACGAACTTAAAGAAATGCTTACAAGATATTTATGTATTCAATCTGTAGCAAAATATCACATATTATTTTGCCAACTTATTTTATATTGTTATTAATTGTTTGATTTATATCTTTAAGACTAAATTGTGTTGATATTTGCCTAATTAAGTAAACGTTTCAAATGTTATATTTCGTTAAAAGCTTCTGCCAGATTGAGCTCTTAATATGTTTGTAAATATTATAGAATAAGCCAGCGCAGTTGCTTGGTAAGTAAATTATTGAAATAAATTATCAATTTAAATTTTCATAGTTAATGAAGATCAAAACGAAGTTAAGGTAATTTTATCAATATCCATTTTATTCTTGAAATTCTTATTTCATTAAAAATGTGCTCGGGGTGTTCCTAAAAAAATGTTTTAGCAATCAAATATGATACGAATGAATGGTGAAACTAAACTATTAAGTTTCAATACGTTAATATATCTTAAAAATAAATATAAATACAAGGAAGTCTCGAAAGAAACACGTTGACTTTAAAATATATACTAGATAAATATTGAAAACCTCATAGATAGCAGAATTTGTGAAAAAACGGACAGATGGCTACTTATTTTATTGATAACTTTTATTAATAAAATAATTTACAAATATTTAACAAACATTTTTGCATCTTATCTTAAGTAAATTTAATATAGTAAATAAAATAAATTGGTAATTACAATTAATGAACTCAATAAGAAATCAACAATTTGGATGTAAACAAATTAATTTAATAAATATTTAATTTATGTAATGATTAATTTCTTATAGCATTTGTTTTTAATTTCTCTGTTTCTTTTAGACCTTCTCGTAACTTTATCCCACTTACTCTAAACGCATGTACTACTAACTATTATTTGCATGAACCTTTTCAAATTCTCCGTATTGATTACAATAGACTTCGTAGAGTTTTCAACGCAGAGGCCTTTTTCTTACTGCTTTTAAGAATCTTATTCTAAACTCTTTGGCAACTAATTGAACATAATCATACTTACATACTTGTTCCCTTATTGATTTGATTGGGATTTTTCTGGGATTTCCCTAAGTCCTGCAACAAATGTTGGATCAATTAAATAGTTATTTAAATACCCTCAGACTTAACTTAAATTTTTAAGACTTTGCGTCTACTCAGACCTAAGTTTTTAATCGCATATAATATAATTATTCGTATTATAATATATTTCAAATCATTCTTTGTCTAATAAACTATATTTTTACTTTCAAATCGAAGAGACAACATGAAGAATGTTTTGTTTACTGCCTTGCAAAATATTTTTGCATTATGATTAAGTGTGTAATGATTTAGCTATAAATTAACGTTTTATATAAATTTCAATACACATATCTATCAAGATTGCTGGATTCTCTTTACATTTGCTTGCTTAGCTTTTTGATGTTGATGGGGAATGCGTCAATTCACTAAAAACTAACAATAATATAGAAAAACTAAACTAATCATGGGAATTTAAATCATATATAAATTGTTTTCAATTATTAACTTTACAAAGTATCGCAAAAATTTCACAAAACAATCAGTTTTTGAACAATTTCTGTATGATCTGATCTGCTTACACAATTCATATATTTTTGAAGCTATTTGATGTCTTAACTACTTATGTTGTCCAATGCAATCATATTATTTAAGTATATACTTATGTATCGCAGTTATATACCTGTATCTTTAATTGTATGCAGTGTTAGTTAGTTGTCAGCTGTAGTAGATATACATACCATGCATATGCATTAGACAAGCGTGTTGACTTCAACTTCATCTTTGGCTTTGCCTAATTCCATTTGCATAATAGAAAATCATAGAAAATCTGTTAACATATGTATGTTGTGTGTGTGTATGTGTGTGTTTGGTTTTGGCATGTTTATGGCAGAAATAACAACAAAAGTCGAAAATTGAAATTGAATTTTAGCTCGATTTCGAACTTGGTCGCTTTGCTGCTGATTTTGACCAGTTGCCAGCTTCACTTTCTTTTTCACTCGAAAATTTGACTGAAAATCGATGAGTGCTGATAGCAGTTGCTGTTGTTGTTGTTGTTGTCGTTGTTGTTTTTTTTTTGTCTGCTGTTGTTGGAGAAGCTATGCATATTTAATAGATTTCGTTGTTGTTGTTTTTGCTTCAGCACCCGCGCCATGGGAAAGCAGCTGAAGTGGGCAGCACATTCAGCTTGATGATGATGACATCTACAGAGAGCGAGAGAGCGTGAGGGAGTGAGAAAGAGCCAGTAAGTGAGAGAGAGAGACAGAGAGAGAGAGAGAGAGAGCGGGAGACAGCTGCCCGTATCCTGTTTTCCAATTTTTCGAAACAAGCACATTATGTGTTCGCTCATAATTACTTCTGCCAAAACAATTGGCAAGCGTCTAAGTTCATTAATCATTTGGCTTGCCAACTGACCAGACGGGTTTCACATCATCATCATCAACATCATCATCATCATCTTCTGCTGCTGCTGCGTCTGCGTCTTTGTCAATTGCGCGCTAATTACGCACGAGAAGGCGCTATACGGACATGGCAAATTGCGCATACGCCTCGTGCGCCACGCCAACAAGTTAGAAATGTTGAGTTGTTATCGTTTTCTTTCTCTTCCTCTCCTTCTATATCTTTCTCTTTCCCACTCGCTCTCTCTCTCTTTCTCTGTCTCTCTCTTGCCACACACATGCTAAACAGTCTGTCTACCTGTTGTTGTGCGCGTGTGTGTAAAGTTTATGAAAGAATCCAATGAAGAGTGAAAGCAGTCAAAGTCGAAGCCGGTAAAAAGTGTAAGTTGTTGCCGGCGAAAGATCATTGGCATATTTACATGCATTACCAGCTCTTTGTCACTGTCTGCGTGTATGTTTTGGGTCACTCTGGTTTCTGGCATTTTTTTGAGGCTTGGCTTCATGGAATTGTCAAGCGATTAATCAACACCAACTGAGATATTTGCCATTTGCCTTTTGCCACTTGGCATTTAGCGTATTTGCCCATGATATCATATCTGCCTATAATCATATCAACTGCTTCCAACAACTGTAGCTCAAACAAAATTCCATTCATTGTTATCCAGTCAATTTGTTAGCTAACTTGTTCGTTGTTCCGTTAAGTTTTGGCATCTCTTTTGTTAGATTGTCTTAAGGTGACAGCATTGTACAGTTAGAATACGCAAAATATCTGTCAATAGGAATGATATAATGCGATCAGTTAGTTAAATAAGCTGGTCATACTATTAGCACATGTAAAAGCTGACTAAAAGGGAATCAAAGTGACTATAAGCTGATTTCAGTTTCTCAAGGAAGTAGTCGCAATGTGTAACCATAATGAATAAGCTGGGAGAAAAATAGGTGGAGAGCATATAAATTAGATTAAAATTGAGAAATTTTAGTCAGTAAGCATGGTATGCACTTATAACTAACAACAATTGTATAACTAAAGAACTAAAGAGTGGAGAGGGTAAGTTATTTGTTTTGAAATTCGATTTTCCCAAAGCCCATTATGGGAGGAAAAAGTTTTTCGAAACTGAAAATTGTAATCAGCTGTAGGTTTCGAAAGGAATACAACATATCAGATACAAGGGCTGTTTAGAAAGTCTTTACAAAACCCACGAATTTTATATATATATATTTCTATTAAATACTTATTTTTAGACCCTTTACTTTAAAAAAGAAAGGCGGGTCTATTAAGTTTGTCAAAAAAAAAATGTGCGTAACAGGTCGAAGGAAGTCCGGCAGACCCCATAAAGTATATTCTTGAACAGCATCACCAGCCGAGTCGATATAGCCATGTCCGTCTGTCCGTCCGTCCGTCTGTCTGTATGAGCGCCTAGATCTCAGAGACTATGAGAGCTAGAGTCACAAAATTTAGTATGGTGGTTCGTTTATGGGCTAAGCAGATCAAGTTTATGTCAACATTTTGACACGCCCCCTTCCGCCTCCGTAATTGGAAAACAAAATTTTGAAATCCAATAAAACCAAAAATGTTAAAACTAGAATCCTGAATTTTGATACACATGACGAAAATCATGGTTTCAATGTATCCTGAAAATTTCATCACGATAGGATAATAATCTCTGAAGTTATTAAAAATAAACTTTACATCCCATATAATGGTCAATTTTAAAACTGGAGCCTTGAATTTTGGCACACAGGACAAGCATCAGTGTCCTAATGTATCCTGAATATTTCATCACGATCGGATAATAAACTCGGGAGTTATTCAAAACTCAATATTACTCAGTGTCGGGTCAAAGGAAGAAGAAGAGCATATTGACGAGATTCGCTATATATAAGCTCGACTGTAAAAAAGAAGGCAGGTGATCTTTCTGCAGATACTGAAAACTTATATAGTACAAGTTTGACAGTTTAAAGCCGACCGCCATACCATACTATTCCATACTCATACCATGTCTCAAAAGATCACCTAAAAAGGTCAAAGAATTGCATTTATATTTATTGACACCAATTAGCTTTATCTACAACAACGACAACAACAACAACAGCACTTCAGTCATTGTGTTGTGTTTCAGCTTGCAATCCCTAACCAAATTAAGAAAGCCGGTGAAAAATGGAAAAAATATGATTGCAGCATAATTGGCACATAATTATTATAAAGGTAAGGTAAGTATTGTTGGATTGCTTAACTAGGTAAAATATGCATATATATGTACGTGTATTTAATATTATTAATTGGTTGTTGGCTATCATGTAACTTGCAGCAGCTTGCAACTTGTTGCAACTGCAAATAGTACAACAGAAATGTGCAATTTTAATGCATCGATTGGATTATTTATTCTGCTTATCATGCTGTGTCTGTGTTTGTCTATCTGCCTTTTGCAATGTTGAGTGGATAAACAAATAATAAAAAATGAAAAAAAAAAAACACACACACACAGGGAAAAAACAATTTATGAGCGCCAAAAACGAAAGACTTAAGACACAAACTTGTCGCTTGCAATCGCTGCAACGGCAGCTTACATAAATACCCAAAGCTCGCGCGCTTAGGATAAGCAGGCGACCAACAACAATAACAACAAGCGGTTAAAAAGCAGCGGCAACAACAAGAAAATGAAACCAGTCACCGTTGTTGCTTGCCACTTGTTGCCTGGCTGCAAGGAGGAGGGTTTTTGTTTTTTTTTTCATTTTTCGTCTCAGTATCCGGGCACTTGCTGTGCACTTGCGTAAATCTCGTTGACCACTTTCGATGCCGCTTGTCGTTCAGCATTCTTGTTTGGTTTCGCATTGCAAAATCGAATCGAGGCATTTTGATATAGTACATAAGTTCAATTTTGACGGCGACGCGTGCCACATTGTTGCAAGAGTCTGCTGGGCTTTCACATACTAGTATATACATGCATACATAAGCCCACACACTAATGAAGTTGAACGCTCTACTTAAGGTGCCGCTGACTGCACTTACTCGCACTTACTATACATTTAATTACTCAATTTACGTTTGGGTTCGCTTCGTCCAAATGGCCTATAAGTTTTTTTTTAGTTTTAGTTTTAGTTTTCGTTTTTTGTTTTTCGTTCAACTTCTTTTATGAGGCTTGAAAAATCCGTTTATCGTTTGAGCAGTTGCAACAGTTACAACAGTTACAATGGTGGTAATCCCCACTCTTTAGATCTATTAAATGGGTATAACGAACTCTAGCCCGACTGCTTACATAAGCACTTGACAAAACGCATCCAAATGCTTTGCTTGTGACACGTTTTTCTATCACGTTGCCAAGCGAAACAACAAGAACACTCGTCAAATTCAAAACAACAACAACAACAACAACAACAATTTCAATTAACATAAAGACAAACATTACAAAAATAACAACGACGAGCCAAACGCGATTTAAGTTGAAGTTAAACGGGTTTCAGTTTCGCACACAAAAATACTTTCAATTTACTTTATGTGTGCAGCTGATAGAAAAACAAAAAAAAAAACGAGACTCAACAAAATATGATTAAACATTTGCTTTGAATACTGTTTTCAGAATGATAGCTCAATATATAGTATTGTGTGGAACTTTTGAAGAGTTCGTTTAACATTTTCCAAATACAAATCATAGGTTTATTGTTAGGCAACTGACTTTTGGATCTGTGAAGCGACTCTGTCGATAACTAGTACATTTATATTAAAGATCAAATTTATATTTATGCATTTATGAAAAGAGTTCATAAATGTTTCCTACTTTGTAGCGAAATTAAAAACTGCTTCTGAAGTAATAGAACTGCTTCCGAAGCAATGACCAAATTTGTAATCTAAATAATAGTCTTTAAGTTACTTACCTATAACTATAGGCCTTAGCTTTTCAAAGGGTTATAATAATAATACAAAATTTTAGTTAAGCAAATGTTTTCTCTCATTTAGCTCAGAGAAATTTTGAAAACAATTCAAATGGTTTCGGGAACGCCCTCTAATTGTTTGGCACAACACACAACTTCATGATGCTTTTTACTCAATTAATGCTGAACTGCTTGCAAGTAAATTCAAATAATCACATAGTGTATGAAAAACGCATTTCAAAAAAGTCGAAAAACTTGAATTTTGTGCAAATTTGTTGTTTCGAAAAGCTCGCAAAGTGAGCAGTTAAAGCTATGCTCGAAATTCAAATTTAAATTCAAATTCAAATATACTATATTATGACTTTATTGATACAAATAGCAGAGACATATGTGTGTGTGTGTGTGTGTGTGTGTGTGTGTGTGAGATAGATAGATATACATTTATCAGAGGGTTGTCTCAAGAGTTTCGAAAAGTGGTAGATAACGCACTTAAGCTTTTGAATTGGTTTCACATTTCGTCTTAAGAATGTTTGCTGACGTCACAGCGACTGCTGTGGAGTGCAGCATTATGAAGATGATGATGATGCCGATGATGAGTGAGAAGAAGAAGAAGAAGCTGCGAGGCTAAAAGGTTCAATTCGAAAGCAGCAGATGTTGTTGTTGTTGTTGCTGTTGTTGTTGTTTTTGCCGTGCGCATGCGCTGCACGCTCATTACCGTTTGTTGTCGGCACTTCTTTAAACGCAGATTTACGCGAACAGGTTGTAAAGTTAACGTCGGCAGCAGCAGTAGAAGCAGCAGCAGCAACAACAATGCGACGACATACATACAGTGGCTTCTTTTGACTATTTATTTTGCAAAAAATCATATGGGCATTCCCACCAAAAGGTCCACCGAGACCAAAACATTCAAAGTGTTTAAAAACAACTTGTTTAATTATAAAAATAGGGTGTATAGTCGATATTTTAATAGGAAAACAATGAACTTTAACTAATGTAACAAAATTTCGTCTATATTCATAACCCATTTCGAGATATTGGGTTGTAACGTCGAACAAGTGCAACTTTTCTCATTTGGGCATTTCTAGTGTACATTTTGTTTTGATACAAATTCTCAGAATAAGTTATTATGCATTGTCTTATGGTACTTCAAATCTTTGGAAAGGTACAAAGTGTCAAAAAATAATATATACGAAAGTATGCGATTGCAAGTTACGATAATTTCGGCTTTGCATTATCGCATATTTTCGTGTCCCGTGCGACATGTTTAAAAAAAAACTAGAAATCATATTTGAGCAAAACTATAACCATTTTAAAGAGACATCAATGCATAACATTTATCAGAAATTTGCGTGAATATATTGCCCAAACTTTCGCTGACATCTGAGATTAAATTGATCGCCACAAAATCCACTTCTATTTTTGTCCCGTGCGAATGCCTTGATTTTTTGTAAAAATCTACAATACGAATAGTTACTCAAAATCGACCTTAGCACCAATTATAGGGCTAATCAAGAACTACTTTTAATTGGAAAAATAAATTTGAAAATCCGTCTCACTTTGACTTTTTTACCACTTACAATGTGTACAATTGTCCCGTGCGACCTCATGGAAATGCCCATATGTTCTAAATGAAAATTACCTTTAGCTTTCAAAAAAAGTGTAAGATATTTCAAATCGAAGTAAAGAGAATTTGTCTACACGTTGTCAAAGTTGAATTTTGTTTTCTAGCGAATTTTCACCATAGAAATGCAATTTATAAAAAATAATTTGAATCGAATACGAGTTTATTCAATATAAATCTTACTATTTACGAAAAGTAAAGCCAATTAAGCTTTAAAACAACTTTTACTTTAAAACTAAAATACTTAACTTAAAATCGCGTAAAACCATTTGAATCAAATGTACAAATGATAATAATTTCTAAAAAATCAAAGTAATCAAAGTAGATAAATGGTTTATAAGGGTATTCGCCAATGTTGATGATAAATTGAACACGGAAGCTGTAAATTACAACTGAGCGAAGAAAATGAAATTCATAAGTAATCATTATATTCAAGTTTATCTTTTATTTGCTCAAAAATAATTGGTATTGTGTAAGTTTAATTAAACTACTTAAGACTTATCATTATCATTGAAGAAAATCTTTAAAGTCATAATTTTAATAATCATTGCGATAGAGAAAAAAGTATTTCGAAAGTTAATAAATTGCACAAATACAATAACTTTGGTGTAATTAACTTTTTCTTCTAGTTCCATTCTAACTGACTGATTTTGTATACCCCATGGGGATATATTAAGTTTGTTAAAACTATATGGCATGCAAAAAGAAAGGTGGCCGACCCTATAAAGTATATATATGCTTGATCAGCATTAATCGCCCATATATAGCCGATATAGCCATGTCTGTCTGTTCGCCTGTCCACCAGTCTGTCTGTCCGTCCGTTCATTCGTATAAACGAAAGGATCTCAGAATGTTAAGAGCTAGGTCTTCTAGCACTACAAATATTTGCAGGCAGATCATCTTTAACTTTGATTGTCACGCCCCCTTCGCCCACAAATCAAGAAAAAGTTCATATAAAAGACAATTTTGTAGCTAGAAACTCGAGATGTGTACTACCTTGGTGTCGATGTGTTCAGAAAGTTGCATCATGATGCCACGCCTCCTTCGCCTCTTCGTACCTGTAGAGCCACTGGGTATATTACGCTCGCTGTCCCGACTGTCCGACTTGTTGAATTTAAAATTAATGATTTTCTATTTTTGCCACGCGAGTCTCGTATGTGAGCCACTGTGCGACATACCAAATCCCAAGTAAAGCTCAAAGCGCAGCTTTAGCGGCGACGGCGACGGCGACGTCGACAAACCGAAAAAAAATAGTTACGTTCGCGCAGTCGCAGTCGCCGTCTCCGCTCAGTCAGCGACGAACGCGCCAAGCGATCGCAACGCAAAACGCAAAACGCAAAACTCAAAGCGAAAACAACAAATAACAAGAAAACAACAACAATAACAACAGCAACAACAACAACAACAAGCAAATAAATACGACAGCGAACGATTTGAAAAGGAAGAGCGAACCGAAGCGAACAAGTGTCTTGTGCTTTTTAACAGTCAGTGCGGCTTAACGGTAGTGTGTGTGTTTGTGTGTCTGTGCCTAAAATCTCTCCCTCTCCCTCTTTCTCTCTCTCACTCTCTGTTTTATTAATATTATTATATTTTTTTTTTTGGTTTTACGAACACTCGCGTTTCATTGATCGAACGCAGCATCTGCAAGAAATGCGTGTGTCTCTCCATCTCTTTGACTGAGTGTGAGATTACTTGTATTATTATTTTTTTTTTTTGGTTTTTCTTTTATATTTTGGTTGTTGTGCTTATTAGTGTGCGTGCGAGTGTGTGTGTGTGTGTTAAAGTGAAATGGAATTTGTTGAATTTTAATTGCACGCAGCTTCAGAGCTGAGATCAACGGAGAAACAGAAACAGACATTTCATTCAACTTGCTAATGAAAAAAACAACAACAATCACAACAACAATCACAACAACGACAACCAAGAGAAAATTGCTGATAAATAACAAACAGCAATAACAATAACAATAACAACAAACAATCACCGCCGGCAAATATCATCAAAACAAAAGAAAACGTCAGCCTCTTCAATTAACGTAAGTTGTTGGAAAAATTGTATTAAATAAATACGAAATACAAAATAATGATTACAAACATATGTACGTATGTATGTATGCATGCATAGCTGCCTCCAATGGCTGTCAAACTGTGCAGCCGGCAAAAAATACATTTAAATACATTTAAGTTCATCGCAGAGATTAAGCGACACACATTTAAAACAAGTGTAAATAAACTCATTTTAAGATTTTAACATTCTTGTCGCGAAACTCGCAGACAACAGTCGCTACGACATACTTAAATCTAGTGCAGATAAACTCATTTTAAGATAATTAAAATGAAACGTTAACTGATATTTCTACTTTATTTTCTGACTGTGCCTAATATTCAGAAATTAATTTATTATTAGATGGATCAAGGTAAATGCTTGCTGATTAAGCTTATATACTCACAATTTCAGATATAAGTACATAGTATATTAAATAATTAAATAAATTTATTGTTCAGAAGGTTTTGGAATAGTCTATAGATGATTAGACCCTTTACTTTAGAAAAGTTTAAGGGTTTATTAAGTTTGTCAAAAGAAAAATGGAATCTAAGGAAGTCTGGCACAACAGCCGAGTCAACACAGCCATGTCAGTCTGTCCGTCTGTCCGGCCGTCTGTATGAGCGCCTAGATCTCAGAGACTATAAGAGCTAGAGACACCAAATTTGGTATGTGGGTTCATCTACACGCTTAGAAGAACCAGTTTGTGTTAAAATATTGACACGACCCCTTCCGCAAACGTAAATTAAAAAAAAAATTAGTAAAGTGCCATAAATCGAGAATTATTAAAATGAAACTTCTAAATTTTGGCACAGAGAACAAGCATTATAGACCCAACGTATCCTGAATATTTCATCAGAATCGTATAGTAAACTTGGAAGTTATTCAAAAAACAACATTAAGCAGCGACGGGCCAAGGGAAGAAGAAGAGACCACTGACATTATAATGCACTATTCGGGTATTTGCCCATTTTAGGGAATTAATTAAAACCCCAAGAACTAAACAAGATATTTGGATCTAGTGTTTCTTTATACTATTATATGAAAATAAGAAATAATCGAGAGTTTTATAGAATTAGTAAAGGGTCTCTCATAGTCGGCCTCGACTGTAGCATATCGCATTCCCTAATATCGCTACCCCCCCCCCGATTTTTCGGCTTGTTTTTATTTATTTTTGATTTTTGGCATTATTTTGTAATATGCAGACTTCTTCCGGTTTTCATTGATTGAATTTATTTGATGAATTGAAATCCGAACAACTTAAAACGATATATGATATAAATGTATAAATATGAAAAGATTAATTGTATAAATTACTTTAATAATCTAACAGCGATGTGGCATTATTAGAAATATTATAAATAATTCATTTGATTTATGAAAGATTTCTTAGTCATCTAACCTACACATATTATTTTATTTACTCCGACCTGTTCTAATTGCCTTAAATATTCTTGAAAATGAATGTGAATTAATATTAAAGTGAAGGGAAATTGTTTGGGTAATTCGCACAAAATTTAAAGGAAATTCTGTCAATATTTTCGAATTAAAATTCGCAGCTTAAAAGTGAAAAATGGAACAGAACTTGATAGATTACGAGCATTTTAACAAAATAAGCTTAAGGTGGTCACGTGTAGCTATAGCTGCATTAAGTAGTCTCCGTTTACAATTTTATATTATTATATTAAATAAATAAATAAAAGAATACAATGTCTACTTCTTTAATTAGAGCGAATTTTAAGTGAAATAATTAAGTAGGAAATACAATCATAAAAAATGCATTAATTGAGCATTATTTTATATACATAAATATTCATATACTATTTATATTGAAGAGTTCTTATGTGTAAATCAACTTTTTTATATTTATTCACTATATTTTCAGCTTATCAATATCATAATTATTTATTTATTGGATAGTAACTACAGCGTCAGCGTGTAATCCCTCACAAAGTGTTTTAAATATATGTAGTATTGTGAAACAATTCAAACAAATATTCTTCAATGATTACGTGATTTTAAACGTCAGACATCTCTTGAGATTAGGTAAATCACTATATCACTATACTCACAGACTGACTCTCGGAATATCAACAGGTTTAAGATCGTATTGATTGTGTTTCGACTGCCAGACTAGAAATAATAAAAAGGGAATGGCAAACTGCATGAATAAACTACAAGTTCTCTTATGTGCTTCTTATATCGTATCAATAGTATAAATGTCTGTTTGTATGCGTATTAGTGGCGATCAATGTTCATCGATCATTTAGTTGTTGTATTCAGTTAGTGTGTGTCTGTTGAGTTTGAAGTTTATAGTCTGTGGCAGCGACTGTTTGTCTGCCACTTGTCTGGTGCTCATTGCAGTGTTTTACAGTCTTTCGAGTCTGGCTCTAAGTCTGCGACTGTGGCTGGGGCTGGGCACACACAAATTTAGGCCAAAAACGAAACAGAAAACTTCCAAGCTGGCCACAAGCAAGCGAATAACAACCAAAAATAAAAAAAAAACCAGTGCAGTTTCTTTCAAAAGTCATGTCAATTTTTTTTTTTTTTGGCCATAAAGCAAAACAATTATTAGAGTAGTACAACAACAGAAACAATAGCAACAATTTGAGCACAAGCCACATAAAGTCAGAGTTGTATACAGTCGTAGATAATGTATAAGTAGTATAAGCTACAAAATGGAAAGTACTCGTATTTATACACAATTGCCATAATAATACTTTTCAGTTAACGCTTTTTTTTTTGGAACTTGCGCTGATCTAAATAACTTAAGCCATTCAGTTGAATAGTAAATCTTTGATGTCTTTGAATATTCAAAGTTTGTGTTAATTTCATTTTTTTCCCCCTCTAAACTTGTATCTGTTAAATTGAACTGTAAAGCATTCCACATTAAACAAACACATCCAAATTGTACTAGATAAATTATTTTTAGACCCTTTACTTTAAAAAAGTAAAACGGGTCTATTAAGTTTGTCAAAAAAAAAATGTGCGTAACAGGTCGAAGGAAGTCCGGCAGACCCCATAAAGTATATATATTCTTGATCAGTATCAACAGCCGAGTCGATATAGCCATGTCCGTCTGTCCGTCTGTCCGTCTGTCCGTCTGTCCGTCTGTGCTGGCGTATGAGCGCCTAGATCTCAGAGACTATAAGAGCTAGGGTCACCAAATTTTGTGACAATACTCCTAAGGGCTGCACAAAGGTCAAGTTTGTTTTAGAATTTTGCCACGCCCCCTTCCGCCTCCATAAATCGAGAACAAAATTTTTGAAAGCCCATTAAACAAAAAATATTAAAGTTAGAGTCCTGAATTTTGGCACACAGGACGGGTATCAGGGTCCTAACGTATCCTGTAAATTTCATCGCGATCGGATAATAATCTTGGAAGATATTCAAAAAAAACGAAAAATCCCATATAATGGTCAATTTTAAAACTGGAGCCTTGAATTTTTGCACACAGGACAAGCATCGGGGTCCTAATGTATCCTGAAAGTTTCATCACGATCGGACAATAAACTCGGGAGTTATTCAAAACCCAATATTACTGAGTGTCGGACCAAAGGAAGAAGAAGAGCATGTTGACGTAACAACGCGCTATGGGGTACTATCTATTAGTGTCACTCTTATTTCCGTTTAGAAGAATAAGTAAAGGGTCTCTCATAGTCGACTTCGACTGTAGCCTTTCCGACTGGTTATATTCTTCAATAGTTGTAGGATATAGAATTTTGTATTTGAATTCCACAAACAATATCTGTCAGTTATTAATATTTTAATATAACAACAGTTTGTTTTCTAATAATGAAAAAAGAAGTTCAACTTACAATCGTGTTTTTCATTAATGCAAGTGTCCTGCATTTTGGCATACAGAACAAGCATCAGTGCTCCAATGTATCTTGAAAACTTTGTCGAGATCGGATAATAAATTCGGAGTTTATTCAAAAAACAATTTTTGTAAACCCCATATAATGAGCAATTTTATAGCTGACGCCTTAAATTTTTACACACAGGACAAACATCAAAGTCCAAATGTATTCTGGAAATTTCATTGGGATTGGATAGTTAACTCAGAAGTTATACAAAACACAATATGTCGCAGTGTCGGGTTAAAGGAAGAAGAAGACTTCACTGACGTCACAACGCAATAATGGGTATTTGCCCATTTTAGGGAATTAATTAAAACCTCAAGAACAAAACAAGATATTTGGATCTAGTTTTTCTTAATACTATCGTTTGAAAATAAGAAATAGTCGAGAGTTTTATAGAATAAGTAAGGGGTCTCTCATAGTCGGCCTCGACTGTAGCATATTGCATTCCCCACTATCGCTTCCGTCCCGACTTTTCGGATTGTTTAAATAATAAACATTAGTTTTGGAGCTATACATTTTTGAATTAGGAAAAATATGTTATTTTGTGCCAAAAGTTTAACGATTTTTTTACATTAAAATTCAAAGAAAATTCGATAAATATCTCAACTTCTTCTTGACTTTCTTAATTACGTTTTTTTATATTAATTGGGCAACATTGCTATTGATGAAGAAACGATAAAAAAAAATAGTGACAATTAAAAGCTAGACACGTTTCACTCGATATTGATGACTTCCTTGCGGTATGCTCTACGCAATTCGGACTTTAAAGTTACAGATAGTAGTAAGTAGCTCAACCCGAAAGTATTAGGTAAAATCGGATTTGCTTGAGGCTACAATTTGGCTGTTGCCTAGTGTTATCCGCCATGATTTGGTAATCGCTAAACGTAAAATCATCACATTAAATGTTAGTTATTAGTTTGTTGCTCATAAACGATGATATAACTTTACATATGGATAATATGAAGTTGCGATAACACATTTAAAATAACACAAAATGTAAATCGCATAAGTTTTCGGACAATGGTTGAGTAAATAATTACCAATAAATAAAATAATTATAATATATATTGACAAAAATCATTGAACTATGCATAATAAATAAGTAAAACAAATAATGTCTGATAGGTGAATGCCTGTGTTTTAAAAATGACAGTTGGAAATGCCCCAAATAACAGTCAAAGACTGTTAAGTTAATGAGTCAGTTGATTTATGATAGATGCCCAGTATTTTAGACAACTTTATTTAAGCTGTTTTAAGTTGTTTCAAAAAAAAACAAGCATTTGGAAAAAATAAAACAATTAAAACCATTTCAATTGTAGTACAAAAATCAAGTGAATTTGACTAAAAAGCCATTTCAGTTTATTTTTAGTTATTATTTCACAATTTCCTGGAACATTACAGACTATACAATTCTAAATATAATTATATACTTCTCGAGTGTGTTGGAGGTCATAAAAATATTTTAAAACTTGCACCCTAGTGAGTTAAAGTCTAATTATACTACATTAGAAAGGTCACCAGCTGCTCTAAGAATTCTTAAATTATTTAATTTTATTATTTAATCATCTGTTCCAATTACAATTTGTTACTATGTTTATTAATAGTATATAATAATTTGATGAGATTTCCTTCAAGTCGCCGCCTTTTGATTTAATAATAGGATTTAATATATAGTATTTTTAACGGTTCAAAGTCAGTAGTTGACTGTCAATTGACTGGACAGTCAATTGATGTTGTTTTTGTCTGTGCAACTTGCAATAGTTTGCAACTTAATGTTGCCCTTGTTATTGTTATTATTGTTGTTGTTGTTGTTGATTTCATGGAATATAGCGCATAAATTGCAATCACAACAAAAAATGATGAAAAAGAGAAATGAATAACTTTTCGGGGCATTCCGACGAAATATTCCCCAATTACCCAGAAATTGCATAATGCACGTGTTGGAGTATCTAAAATTGTGGGACTCACACTTATTATAATAATCATTTCATTTTTTATTTATTAGGTCTGTTTTAATGGACAGGAAATGCTGCAGAAATTGCATGCAGCGAAAGTTTTTCCTTGAAGTGCGCAATAATAAATAAAATTGCGAAGAAGGAAAACTTGAACAACAAAAAAAAAAAAAAAAAAAAACGACACACGCGGAATAAAGCGTTGAACTGCCCACTGGGCAATTGAAAGTGAAAGGGGGAAGGCGGACAGGAGGAGGGCAGGTGGGAAGGTGGGAAGGTGGGGAGGCGGGAAGGTGGCAAGGCGACGTGGCACAACACTGACAAGTGCTGGCCAATTTAATGATATGCAGCAAGGAGGCAAGACTAGCAAAATTGGCCACAAGGTTTCCAAGTGCCTCGAATTGGCCAGACAACTTGTTGCCACAAGATTGTGGAGTGTGCCTCATTGGTTACCAGTTTGCTCAGTGCGTTGCACTCGACTCGACTCGACTCGACTCGACTTGATTTTCATTTTCATCTCACATTTTCTTCACTGGCAATGCGTGTGGCAGCTGCAACCAACTCCATTTTCTATGGCAATTAAATTGTATTAAGTCATTTTAAATGTTAATTTCATTCAACCAAACGACGACCTTGCCCCGCCTATAATTGTAATTGTTCACAGATCTAAATAAAAGCGAAAAATAAAAAAAACTCAGATGGCAAATACGAATACGTGTGTGACTGTGAATGAATGCGTGCAATGATTGTTGTTTAACCAGATTAGGCAGTTGGCTATAAAATGCGAATACAAAGACGAATTCAAATACGAAAACATATCTCGGGTTCGTTTCGAATACAGTTTGAGAGTCATTGCGGCTGTGCGAATGTTAATAAACTGTAATTGTTACAAATTGCATAACTCTCTTTTACAAACCAAAGTCAATGTAATAAACATCTGTCAATTATTTTAATCAAATCATATTTAAGTTAGTATATCCACCATAAAGTTCAATCAATTAACTTAGTGTTTACTTTTCTGCAATTTACAATTTTCCCATCAATTAAAACAATTAATCAATTGCATATTTTATTAAATGAAAACTATAAATTGTCCTCATATTTTTCCCATATTAATTTAACTCAAAAAAAAATTATTATCAGTCTGAGTCCAAATTTTTACAATAAGGAAAACTTAAAGATAACGAACTTATTGGATTTTATCACAGATTCTGTTGGAATTATTTAAACATTTAATAATTATTTATATCTGTAGAATGTTTTTATTTATCTTTGACTGTTGTTGATTCGTTGTCTTGTTAATTTGCTAATTCCCATACAGATCTATATACAGACAGGCTGACTGATAAAAGACGTATAGTTAAGTTTCTTAATGTATTCATCATCCTGTATTTGTATTATCTCAGATATTTAACTCTACATATTTACTGGACGACAATCAATAACAGTGACGACAACAACAATAACATCAAGAACAACAACCTGTAGCTTAATATTTTTGTTTCACCAAAGAGTTGTTAATTGTTGAGGGTACATGAGTTGATTTATAATCCCATTTCGTATTATAACTTGATAGAAATTAATGCACAACACTTTGACTGCCTTATACATTGGTATTATATAAGCTCAACAACAACTAAATAATTGTCATTGGCTTTGCCTTAAAGATAACATAATTCCCCCAAAACTAAACAAACTTAAAGCGAAATAAAAAAAATGTGAGCAACAACTGTTAAAATGTTGGCTAGACGACGCAGTGTGTCGTTGCCATTGGCCAAAATTAACAGCCACGTACTAAATTCCTTAAGAAAACACAACAACACAGCGACAATAAATTAAAGAAAAAAAAAGATAAATATAAAATACAAAATCTGTGCCCAAAAAACAGACGCACGTTTTCAATTGAAGGCTGCTGGGGCAGCTTTAACCCATTGTTGCCGTAACATGGCAAATAGCAGCCAAAATTGCTGAACAGCTGTGACATAATTGACAACAACAACAGCAACTGCAACAATTACAAGAGCAGCAACAAGTAGACAATGCAAATTGTCAGCGATTGCATTTTGGGACTTAAATGTTTTGACATTTCAACTTGTGGCATGGCAAACGCACGTGTGTGCTTGATTTTGTCTGTATGTGTGTGTGTCAGTCAGTCAACTTCAACAGCAATTCATTTGTGTGCATTAAATGCCTGCATGAAATTAACATTCAAGCGGAGCAACTTAACGGCGACCAGTTCAACTCTTCAGATTCCACAGACAGTGCGGGTGCAGCAGCAATAACAACAACAACAACAACAACAACAACAACAACTGCAGCACCAGCAACAACATCACTGTTAGAACTTACAACTTACCATGTAAATGGTAAATCAAATAAAACATAACATTAAATTAATTGTTAGAGCAAAACGATACGAAAGACTTAGGCAACGAACTTGACAAACTCGATTGTCAATTCGAAGTTAATGTTCTGATTGGCAAACAGAGCGCATGCCAATTGGAGTGCAGTTAGTGGACAATTTGAGCACTCAGTTAACTGACAGTTAACTGTTTGCCACGCCCAGTTGGCCGTCTACCCACCTGCCCTCCCCCACACATACTTAGTATAAACACGCATACCAAAGATTGTCTCGAATGAAGTTGTTTTTGCCTGTTGATGATGCAACCAATGCAACGACGCAGCAACTCAAGTGTTTGCTCTGTTGTTGTTGTAGTGTCACATTTCACAGTTATTTGTTAAATATTGTTATTGTTGTTGTTGTTGTTGTTGTTGTTGTTGGTAATGTTGATGCTACACGTGCTTTTGATATTTTAATTTAACTCGTTGGCTGTCACGGCAGGCGACGTTTTAATTACCCTAAGGTGCCTCTGCAACTGCCACAACTGCATAATATACTATCACATACACTCACACACACACACACACACATGTTGTTGCCACAATTATAATAGCTAGATTGTAAGTTGTGGGTGCACATGCAGGAAATCAACAGGCGGGAAGTCAGAGTCGTTCACTCGTTCACTCGCTCACTCATTCACTCATTCAGTCAGTTAGTCAGTCAGTCAGCGCCTGGGAATTTTCACAAGCCTATTGACAAATTCTATGCTGTAAACAATATGCGCTATGGGATCTCAGTACAACAGCCACATTATGCAACAAAATGAGGATCTAGTTTGCGAGTTAAACTAATTAACTTTTATAATAAACATATAATTAGTTTTTATATGCATATAAAATAATTATTCAACTAAAACAGACAATAAAATGAATCAATTAGTTTTAGTGTAATTACTATTTTATCAAGTGATCACTCTAGTATCTAGAATCTATATTGTAAATAGCATTAGGTAATAACTGATGGATTAAATAAGTTAGAAAAGGTTTTCAAGTTTCTTATAGCCAATAGACAAGGCTAAGAAGTCTGCTCCAAATATGAGTAGCTTGATAGTCTATCGAGCGGATTTTTATGTTATTAGAAAGTCGAAGATTAGAGGAAATTAGAAAATGAATTGCACGCAAATGCTTTTAGTTTGATTTCGGCTTAAAATTCAATGATTTCAAATATTAATGTACTATAACAACATCTAATTGTAATATGGACAAAACATAGTTGATATTTGTAGTATATTAATTATTGTAATAAATATTTCCAATCGAACGAAATCAACTACATATATTTATAGGATTCTGTCGACATTTGGCAGATGAATCTATCAAAATAAACACAATAAACTGAATAGCTCACTTTCCCAATCTATTTTCCCTTAAGGATAAACTTTCCTTTATATGGATTCAATTCCGTTGATTAATGAAAGTGTGTTATGATTATAGATCAGCTTGCACACATATTAGAAGATTTTCCATGTATGTTCTTAAATTTAGATCTTGAAAATTAGGTTTAAGAATGAATAAAAAATTGCATAGAAGAGTCAACCACTACTTTTTTCTCCCATGGGAATGAAACTTTCTAAAACCCTGATTAACTTAATAAATAGAAACTTCAGTAAATATTATAACTTGCTCATTGTTTACAAACTTACAAGCTTGATTTAGAGTTAGCTCATTTAATCAACTTAACTTTGAAACGCTGCTTTTAGTTTAAACTGAAAGTTAGCAAATTCATTTAATATGTATAATTAGTTAATTAACTATTGATGACAATCTAATCCCACAAAAATCAGAGCTGTCACATAAAACGACAATTTATATGATTGGAATCGTCAGGTCTAATGCCTGGTAGTCGAATCTGGGCATCTGTCTAGACACAGTTGATGCAGTTGTGCAATTTGGCAACCAAAAACAACAACAACAACAGCAACAACAACAAGAGCAACCACAGCAAACTGTGCATTTAATTGCCAAGTCGCAGCATGCAGCTGGCCAAACAGATTGTGGATAGATTATGGCTATAGTGAAGGGATGGTGGGAGGGTGGGCGAGACGGGGAGAGCGGAGAGGGCGGTACGTTGATGACTGTTGCGTGGGCAGCCGTCTTCACAATATGCGACACTTGCATTTGACTCTGCCCATTGATTCAATGCATAATTTAAGCCAACACACGAGCTGTCAAAATTTGGGTAGCCAATTTACAATTTCAATTTTCTTGCCCATTTATGCATGTGCGACTGTGTGTGTGTGTGCGGGCGGGAATTGCAGGCTTTATGGGCGTGGTAGTTGCTAAATTCAAGCACAACACCAACACAATCACACACACACACACACACACAACTCGTACAATTAAACATGCCACAATTAGGCAGTCGCGCTGAGTTCGTTGCCTAAGTCTTTCGATGCAAGTCGATCCAAAAATTATTCGAATCTTTCGAAAGTGTTTGCGGTTGTTGCCGTTGTTGTTGTTGTTGTTGCAGTTGGTTGGCAGTTTTTTTTTTTTATTTTGGCTTTGTTCCGCTGCAAAAGGCAGTCCAATCGATATGAGGAAATCCTACGACAGCCCCCGTTCAACTTAAAAATAGTTTTGTAAATTAATTGCAGCAAATTACGCGCAGCAATTTTTTCCTCTTTTAAAACCAAATTTGTTGGTTGTTTTTTTTTTTTTTTTGGCGTCCAACGACAAGTGAAAGTGACGTCGACGCAGCAACTTGGGTCCAGTTTTGCGGATGAAGCTGTTGATGCTGTTGACTTTGTTGACTCTTGTTGTTGTTGTCGTTGTCATTGTTGTTGTTGCTGCGGCAAAGCCGGCGTAATTTTACTTTCAGGAAAAACTCATCGACAACTGCATTGAGCATTGACAAGCGGCTTTAACACCCTCTCCCCCCTCCCTCTGCACACCCCCCTTTCACAATTTTCTATGCTGCTGCGGTTTCCGTTTTTGTTATCTGTCTGCCCTTTCGTTGCTGCCGAAAAAAAAAGTGAAGTCGCAGCAGCAACAACAACAACAACAATAACTAGAAAACTTTGTTAAACCTGTTGCTTGGCATTTTGTTGTTGTCGTTCACAGTGCAGAGATATTTTCATTTTTAATACCCTGCAGAAGAAAACTTTCTTGGTTTCCAAGCGACCTTAAAGACAGATTATACTTCAAAATATATTTTCTTTAAATAATTATAATCATTGTATATTACATGTTGTATATATTATTTATATTTAACAACAATGCACAAAATAACAACAAATAAATAAAGCTAATAATTATATTTTAATTTACTTTTATATTTATATTTATATTTGCATTTATAGAAATTCGTTTCATAGAAATTATAAACGTTAAGATGTTCATCAGTTATTGCGTTCGTCTCTTAGTTACAGGGCATCTACGAGTCAATCATTTGCATACGTCTACATTTATTTTCTTGCTGATTTATCGACATTTTGAATGCTGCATTTTTTCAGCGGTTTTTGTGGTTTTAGCGCTTGGGCGGCTTTTAAGCGCAACCGCAGCAACAGCAGCTGCCCAAAAAGGCGGCGAGTGTGGGAAATGTGGGCAAATGGGTGTGCCAGAGAGACATGGCCCAAAATCAAAGTGACAACAACTGTTTTGTCTATGCTAATTGACGATTTACACACACACACACACACATTCACATGTCTCTATCTGTTTGTATAAGTGCCTAGTCAATTACGTCTAATTGCTGTCAAGGCGACAATAACAACAACATCTAATTAGAGAACGGACATTGGAAAGTGTTATTGTTGTTGTCATTGGATATTTATATTGTCAATTGTCAGCATAAAAAAAAAATTATACGTTTTGACTGCATTAAAATACCAAATAAACAACCAACAACCAATGACAGGCATTTTATTTACGAGTATTAGATGAAAATATATACAAGTTTTAGTTGAAAGCCTTGACGACGGCTCTTGACACTTTTCACTCGTGTATCAGTTCTCGAATCCTCACATGAAACCGCATTAAATGCCAAAAACGTGCAGAAAAATTCCGAACAGTTTAGATACTTAAATGATGTTTATTGATTAATTTAAAAACAATTCAACATGGTTAGAAATTTTCATACAAAACATATATAATTATACGAATAATTAAAATTAGTTTCCATTTATATAGAATTTCAAGCATAAATTGTTTAAATGAAAAGCCAAAAGCTAGCAGAATATACCTAATAGGGGATAAATAATACATTTCTTTTTTCTTCTTTATTAATAAATATTTGAATAATATATATATTTTTTTTTTTATATTATTAATAGATCCGCTTAAATAGAATTTTAATTATTTCTGTTTTTTCTTTAACAATAAATATTTGAAAAATATTTATATATATTTTTTTATGTTATTTATAGATCAGCTAAAATAGAATTTTAATTATAATAGTATATATTTAAATGATGGTCTAAAATAGAGTCCCATATACTAGTTTTCCAATTGTTCACTGTTGAAATGAAATGAAATACAAAGAAAAACTTAAATACGAAGATTGTTAAGCAGTAGCATTGTTGGTATTTCTAATTGGTAAACAGCAGGTGGCATATTAAACGGCATATGGCGTATAGTATGCAGCATACTGGGGCAGGGGCAGCTCATGTGACCTCCCGTGCTACACGCCATCCCCACTCCCACGGCCGCCCCCTACTACGCCACATACGAGTGGCAACTGTCGCGATTTATTCAGTTTCAGCTAGTACACATACTTTTTTTTGTTTAATTGCCAACAAAGTGCGAACCGGTTAGCTGTTCAGAACAAACTGCAAATCTAGGAGGCTGGAAAATGTCAAGGCAATACCAACATCAACACCAACAACGACAACGACAACAATAACATTGCAAACAACAAACCATAAGCTATCACAATGTGAGCGAGTTGACAAATGTTATTGGTTTCATTTTTTATATCGTTTCTTTTCATTTCATTTCATTTCAATTCGTTTCAATGGAAATCAGAACACAAAAGATTTATATTCAGCGGAAATTCAAAAAGATTCTTGAGTTGCCAAATAGACTGATTGATGGCTTGACGGGGTGATTATTGAGCAAATTATCAGTCACAATTGCCAAACATATCAATAGATCAAACGACGCTTATCGCATACGATTTCTATTCATAAACCCAACATGAAATTAGACAACAAACTCGACTTGAATATACTCTATAATTCGATATTTTCCATTTGATATTTAATTGTTTTATCAATGCTATATTATTATTTATAGTGTAATTGTTTGTTACGAGCTTCATTTTCCTAAATTTGACATTTTAAACTTTAAAAAGTACAACAAGATATAGTTAAGATTAGTCAAGATAAGTTTGTCAAAAAAAGGCGGGTAACGGGGAAAAGAAAACCTGACTTCTTCTTTTTGATATTATAAATATGTCTATGCATGTTACATTCTTCATTATAGTAATGTTAAAAAGTCTGACCATTCGTTGAGAATAGTTTGACTATAATATGTCCTGTGTCTTTTACACTTCCTTCTCATTATTAACATAGTTATTTTTTTCTACTTATATTATTTGTGGTGTAATTCTTTATTCCGACTACTTTTGTCTAAGATATATTGTGTACATAGTGCATTAGCTTAAAGATATTCAAAATTTTCCCTTAATACTATAATTCCTTATGGTATTTTTAAGGTATTCAAACCGTATCCAAATGCGATCCCGTTTACCGGTATTAACCGAATAAAATTGAGACCGTAAGCAAAACATACTTTTTTTAATATACCGAAACTACAAATAAGCCAAAATAAGCTGTTTGGATTCATGTATAATGGTTAGTTTCGGTTCAATAAAAGTACTTTATAGCGGTTTAGCCGGTTATCGAAAGCCGAAAGGTATCCATTATCAAAAACCGATACGGAAACCGATATTCGTTTCGATTCTCTATCATTATTGTTACTTTTGAAGGTATGTCTTACTTAGATCTGAAAGAATATCAGAAAACTGATTTAATGCTAACAACAAGAATACAAACCGCTTTTGAACTGAACCTCAAAGAACTGGATCATCTTGAAAATTATCTGCAACTCTCTCTCTCTCTCTGTATCCGAACCGAAACACCGAAAATAGGACTCGAAATAGGATTCGATTCGGAATATATAAAATAATTATATAATTACGTTCATCTTGATTTGGAAAAGTTACAAAATAATAAAGATATGATAATATTAAGTTTTATTAAAGCCTTTGCTTAAAAAATTAAGGAAAAATTAACGTAATAATTGAGAAAATAACAAAATTGTGTTGCATTTAATTGAACCAAGGTTCGACCCAAAACTCAATGGCTCGAACCATTGAACAGCAACATCTTGAAAAATGTTAAGGTCTTCAGCCTTGGTAAATAATGCCAATGATATGAACTTTGCCGCAAACTAATCAACCCATTAGGCGGTTGATGATTTTACAGAGTACACACGTATTTTAGAAACCCAATAAAGCGTTAAAGTCTATGGCAAGAAACTCTTGATTTGCCCAGCGGCATTTGGTTCGCTAACCTATTGTATTTGTTTTAATCATTTTCGGCATTTATTTTATTTTATTCTCCAGCACTCCGCCAATGTGCCAACAGTGACATCAGCAGCAGCAGCAACATGACAGAGACAGGCAACAATCCGCACCAGGCGATAATCAGCAATGGCAACAGCAACAGCAACGAATTCAATGGCAGACACTCGGCCTCGCCGGCACGCACCATAGATTCACATGATTCCACCACGGGCAGCATGGACACAATTGTGGATCGCAGTTTGAGTCGCGAGGAGTTGTTGCAGGTGTCCAATACCATTGAGCAGAGCACAAATGCCACAAATGGCGGTGGCAGTTTAACCAACTCACAAATTGCAATGCTTCAACATGATTCACAGCAACAGCTGCAACAACCGCAACAGCAAGAGTTGCAGCAACAACAGCAGCAGCAACAGGAACAGGAACAGGATGCACGCCAGCAATTGGATGCACAGAGTCATATATATTCGAGTCCCGTTTACGATGAGAAACCAACGCCCCCATTGAAACTAACAGCGGCAACATTGTTGGCCAATGTTATGCATACAAGCGATGGCCGCAACGATGATGCGGCCAAGAAACCGAAACTGATTAGCCATCAGGAGTTCAAGCAACAGCTGGAGGAGGCCATGGCCATGCGTAGTCCACCTGGTTTGCCGGCCAAGAGTGTCAGCAATACGATTGATTCGCGCATTAGCAAGAAACAGCGCTGTCCGCCGGAGTTTATCAAATACAAGGGTGGGAGCGGCAGCAGCGATGGTGCCGCCGCCGATGGCTCCACAATGTCAGCGAAGGTGCGGCGCAAACGTCGCGCCAGCAATGAATGCTGCTCCGCCTTCCCCCTGCAAATTGTGCTGGGGACATTGCAACTGGTTTTGGCCATATCACTGGTGGCGCTCGGCTCGCTGTTGATTGTACGCGACGCGGCCTTGTCAATGGCCGGCTGTGGCATTTGGACGGGACTTATTGCCGCCGTCACCGGCTCATTGGGCGTGGTCAGCATGCGTAAAACGCAGACGGCCTTTCTGGCGCTCAGTTTGGTTTGCATTGCCAGCAGTACGCTGGCGTTGGCCATTTCTGGTGTGGGCCTGTCGCGTGACCTCAATCGCATGGCCGAGCAAAAGGGTGAACAGGTAAGAGTACAGCAAAAGCAGCCAACACAATGGACTTTTCACTTTAGCTATTGTTATTGCTTTTGCAGTTTGACCTGATGAATGCCAATAGTGAAGTTTCAGCTGCTTGCGGTTTAATATTTGCCCTATTTTTGCACTTTGTGGTTAGCATTGTTTCGGTTTACCGCTGCGCCCTCCAGATTTGCACAAAGTAAGTACATTTATTACTTTTTAAACCAATCAATTTCAAATATTGCGCGGCACAAACTCGCTATCGATATTTCTATTGTTGCCACCGATACATTTGATAGTTGCATATTTTGCCGCTAGTAGCGCTGTCGACTGTTAACTGTAACATAAACTGTGCATAAACGATAAGTATCGCATGCAAATCAGCGCACATATGTTAAACAAATTTTAAACCGTTATATTTAATTTAAAAGTATTGTCAGCAAAAGTCTTGATGTCTCAAAACTGCTGGTTTTTCCTTCTAGAAGTAAAATCAGTGAGGCTTGCAATGAGCACACTTTCAAATATGTATGTGCAACAAGTTAAAAATAAAATAATTGATAACATAAGCAAGTCATTATTATAATAAGTTATTATTATAATAATTGTTATATATAGCCTGGCTTGAATTTAGCATGACGTTCACATTTACTTATGAATTGCATCTGAAGTAGCTTTAGTGCAAATGTTAACTGACTGCTTAACAGTCGATTGATTTACATCGATATATCGTGTTAGAATTAGAGAGAAATTCGATATATATATGTTTCGATGTTGTTGCACATCACTAGCACGCACTAAAACCAAAAGAAAAAAAAAACTAAAATAATAAGAAAGAGAAACAAAGTGAAAAGCATAAAAGCGAAAGCAGAAGAAACGCAGCAACAGCAGCAGCAAGCAGCGAGCAGCGCAAAGCTCACACCTACGCTGTTTTGGCAGCTTTCCGCGACAAACGCGACAAACAACAGTAACAGTTATAGCAGCAGATAGAACAAGTCAAAGGCAAGGCATCAAAACGCCCACGAACGTGTACGTGCAATTGAACGCCAACAGGGCAGCAACAGTCATGCCACTGGCTGACTCAAACAGGGATCTACGACAGCAGCAGCAGCAGCAACAACTCGACGCCAACAGCAGTAGCAGCAGCAGCAACAACAACAATGCCGAGCAGACGCAGCTGGACAATGCCAGTGCGGCGACAGCGGACGGAACAACAACATCAGCAGCAACAACAACAACAACAGCGGCAGCAACAGCAGCAGCAACAACAACAATGGGTTTACAGCTACGTCAACGCATGCAGATTACCTCCTCCGGTTGCAGCAGTTTGGCGGTGACCCCCATGGAGCACACGCCCACTGATGAGGAAAGTGGTGCTGTGACAACAGTGACGTCATCACAGCGTCGCCAGCAACAACAACAACAACAGCAGCAACAACAACAACTGCAAGCAGCACTCGAACAACATCACATAACACCCAGTAAAACACCCGAACAAATGGAATTAAGTGATTCGGAATCATATGGAGCCGCAAGTTATGATGAATTTGAATTGCGTGAAGTTGTCAAAGAAGGACACGACAAGGCCGATCCCTCACAATTCGAACTGTTGCGCGTCCTTGGCGAAGGCAGTTTTGGCAAAGTGTTTCTGGTGCGCAAGATATTGGGCAAAGATGCGGGCACACTCTACGCGATGAAGGTGCTAAAGAAGGCCACACTCAAGGTGAAGGATCGTGTGCGCAGCACAAACGAGCGTAAAATACTGGCTGATGTGGGACATGCGTTTATAGTGCGTTTGCATTATGCCTTCCAGACGCCGGGTAAATTGTATTTAATATTGGATTTTTTACGTGGCGGCGATTTGTTTACACGCCTCTCCAAGGAGGTCATGTTCACCGAGGAGGATGTCAAATTCTATTTGGCCGAGCTTGCGCTGGCATTGAATCATTTGCACACACTTGGCATCATCTATCGCGACCTGAAGCCAGAGAATATACTGTTGGATGAGCACGGTCATATTGCGTTGACCGATTTTGGGCTATCGAAGCAGCCATTGGATGGCTCCAAAACGTACAGTTTTTGTGGCACTGTCGAGTATATGGCACCGGAAATTGTTAATCGCAAGGGACATGATTTTGCCGCCGACTGGTGGTCATTTGGTGTTCTCATGTACGAGATGTTGACGGGGAATTTGCCATTTCACGGCCAGACACGCCAGGAGACGATGAATCAAATATTACGCTCCAAACTGGGCATGCCAGAGAATCTATCACCGGAGGCGCAGTCACTGCTGCGTGCGCTCTTCAAGCGCAATCCATTGAATCGCCTTGGAGCGGGCGCCCAAGGAATATTGGACATTAAAGCGCATTGTTTCTTTGCCACAATCGATTGGGTGCGATTGGAGCGCAAGTTGGTGCGTCCACCGTTCATACCGGCGGTCAGTCGAGACGATGCCTTCTACTTTGATGTAGAATACACGTCTAAGTCGCCGCGAGATTCACCCGGCGGTCCGATTTCCGCATCGGCGCATGAGATCTTTCGTGGCTTCAGTTTTGTGGCGCCAGTGCTGCTGGAGAATAGCGGGAACAGTGGCTCCAACAATGTCAGCCCACTGCACACGGTTTTGCCAGCCAGCTCGGTTACGGCAGTTACAGCAGTTCCTGGACCGCGCAGTTTACCCGGCGTATTGCCGGGTAATTTCCTTACCGAATACAATCTGTTGCAGGAACTGGGACGCGGCACGTTCTCGGTGTGTCGCCTGTGCGAGCATCGATCGTCCAAGAAGCATTATGCTGTGAAGATCATTGAGAAGGCAGCAGTGGCCGCCGCGTCGTCTGCAACGGCCGATTGTTGGGAGGAGGTCGAGATAATGTTACGCTATGGCAATCATCCCAATATTGTTACGCTCTATTCAGTTTACGAGGACACAAGCAGTGCGTATCTTGTCATGGAGCTGCTCAAGGGCGGCGAGCTGCTCGATCGCATCCTGGCCGTGGGCCAAATGTGCGAGAGCGAAGCCAGCGCCGTGCTCCGGACAATTGCCGCTGCCGTCGCTTACCTGCACGAGCACGGCGTCGTCCATCGTGACCTGAAGCCCTCGAATATGATCTATGCGAGTATGCGACAAACGCCCGAGACACTAAAACTCTGCGATTTAGGTGAGTCGAGGAGTCGCAACTTTATCTTTCTGCCAGCCCAAAATTTGACAAACTTTGTGACACAGCAGCAAGAAAGGATTTCTTCCATTTATATACAAGACTACAACGAGTTCTTTGGCATTTTCGAAGTTGAAAGACTACAGAATTGGCCATTAACACTATATGCATCCATCACATTTCATAAAGATCAAGATTTGTTCAAGACTTTCTCACTTTTCTCATTCCAATCAGACTGTAATTACTCAACAAAAACAGACATACAGACAACAGATAGAAGCAAATTTGCTTACATTCTTTTTAATTCAATCGTAAACCTTTCCAAGTTTTTTGTAAAGTAGGCAGAAGATATATACTCTGTACTCTGTCTCTTTAAATCTTCCTTGTATTGTTGTTTAAAAATATCTTAAGTTTAGAAAATATTTGTATGTATATTCTTTGCGTAAGAGTTGAGTTTTAGCTCTTCATCTCTCTGTCTTTACCCTTGCTTACTTATCTGTAAGCATTACTTCTTTTAGTCGTCTTCGTAATCGTTTCTATGTGTTTATAAATATAGAAAATATAGATTTACTGTAGGACAAGGCGAAAGCTATTGTCTAAATATCCGTCTAACTTATATTTGTCCTTCTCTCTGTCTTTTATTAGCATTTAATTCTATGTAATTCTTTGTTGTGTCTTCTTCGTAATTGTTTCTATTTTTTTATATATTTTAAATTGCATTCTCTGTAAGAGAGATCCATTTTAATCAAAACGTGTAAATATAAAATTTACATTAACTGTCTAAAAGGTTTTATCAAGCATTAGGTTTTTTCTTCTAACTTTCTCTTTCACACTCTGTATCACTCTTTCTCCGTCTCTCTCTCCCTCTTTCTCTCTCACAAGCATTTAATTCACGCCAATTATTTTTTGAGTCGCAATCGCAAACGTCTTTATTTACTATATTTAAATTACATTTATCTCCCTTTCAAGAACATTACATTTTTGATATTTCTTCTTTGTAGCATTTCCTAAAATATTTCTACGTTTCCATAAATATACTACAAAATTACATTCTTTGTATATTATAAATAAGTTATTTAAGCATACGATTTTGTCACTCGCGTTTCATATCTCATGATCATAGAATTCTCGCCAATTTTTCTTTGTGTTTCATCCGTAAACGTTATACATAACGTAAATGTGAAAGTTTAATTCTCTGTATATAAATTAGTTGTTTAAGTATAACATTTTGCTCTTCTATCTCCCTCTCTTTATCTCTTTTTTATGAGCATTACATTCTTAACAAATCTTTTTTGTAGCATCTCATTTTTAAATTTACAAATTACATTCTCTGTGTATTTAAAGCTAGTTATTCAATCATAAGATTTCACTCTTTTATCTGTCGCTCTCCCCTCTCTCGTATGCATTGACCTATCGCCAGTTCTTCGTTGTGTCGCATTCGTGAACGTTACACATGACGTTAAATTTTGTGTATCAAAACTAGTTGTTTACGTATAACATTTCACCTTCTATCTTCCTTTCTCATGAACATTAAATTTCTTTGTAAGCAACTCCTTAAACGTTTCTACGTTTTCTAAACTAGTATAGACATTACATTCTTTGTATATTAGGGCATGAGCATGAAATTCTCGCCAGTTCTTTTTTGTTTCGCATTCGTAAACATTTTATTGGCTGCACTTTTATTTGTTTTTAGTTTTATTGCAAAAGCGAAAAACGATACGCATAAATCGTTGTTGGTTTGTCAAATTGTGAGCTCTTGGCTGAAAGAGAAATGTGCATAGATTACAGGTGTGAGTCATAGCAATCGTATCATAATATCAATCTGATTACAGGATTTGCCAAGCAACTGCGCGCTGATAACGGCCTGCTGATGACGCCCTGCTATACGGCAAACTTTGTGGCACCCGAGGTGCTGAAGCGTCAGGGCTACGATCTGGCCTGTGACATTTGGTCGCTGGGCGTGCTGCTGTACATAATGTTGTCGGGTCGGACGCCGTTTGCCAGTACACCGAACGATTCGCCGGATGTTATACTGAAGAGGATTGGATCTGGACACATTGATTTTAGCAGCAGTCGCTGGTCGCTGATAAGTGCACCGGTCAAGGAACTGTTGCGTCAAATGCTGCACATTGTGCCCGAGAATCGTCCGACGGTGGCACAAATAATTGAGCACAGTTGGGTGCGGGATCAGTTTGCTGGCAATGTGCAGTTAACCGAATATAGTATGCATTCAACCGTTGGCCCAACAACCGGTGCCCAACAGCTATCACTTGGGGCACAGCAGCAGCAACAGAGTCACAATTCGATGGCGTTGCGCGGTGCTGTCGATGCCACATTTCGGGCCATTGCCATACCGCAGGCGGCAAATGTGGGACCGGTGGAGTTATCGATGCTGGCCAAGCGGCGTGCCAAAGATCGCGCCAATCTGCATTCCTAATTGTGGGCAGGGCTGTGCCCGAGACGCCAGGCCAAACGGCAGCTAATTCAATTAGTTTATACACTCTATAGTATTCTAATGCATTGCTGTGCATTTTCGCAATGATTTTTGGAAGTGGCATGCCACAGTCAATCCACGCCAACACCAGCAGCACCATTAACACTACCATTACCACAATCAAAGCAACAACGACGACAACAATTGTCTCTTAAAGCGGCTGCGATGCCGTAGCACAAAGTTGCGTTTGGTTTAAGCAAATGTGGATATGGAATATGGGATAGGAATTTGTATGCTGATGCGGATGCGGATGCGAATGTGGAGTATCTTCCGGGCAAAGCGATAACTTTTTAGTATTTGAAGTGTATTTGAAGTGTTAGTTATTTATTTTATAATAATACCCAAGAGGAAAAACAAAAACACAAAAGAACCGATGCGATGTTGCAATGATACGATATATACAACTAAAAAAAAAAACAAAAAAGAAAAGGCAAAGCGGCAGCTTCTAGCATATGCTTATTTACATATATACATCTATATATATATATACCTAAAACTCTACATATAAATATATATATATATATAAATGTATAAAAATATATTTAATGCCTATGTACATGTGTGCGATCTTCCCGAAGCCCTGCGAACCCAGATGTCGAATCTCAGCTGGCTTACCAGACGAGAATCGAAATAAAAACAAAATCAACTTTAAATGTTGGCCAAAACCCGTGCTAAAAAAAAAAGAAAAAGAAAATTATATACACACACATATAAGTATATAGTATACATGCATATATATATATATATTTTAAAAACAAAAAAAGAAATGATGAACCGTGAATATTTTAATTATCTTAGCTAAATTTTTTGACATCACGTGTTATTGTTGTTAAATTAATTAATAATTAAATTAAATTAATAATTAATGAAACAAACCAAAATAACCAAATCGGAAAATTATATAAAAAAATAACAAAAAAAAAAACAAAAAATAAGAGAAATACCTTTTAAATCTATACGTATTGTCGAAGATTTTTTATTTGATTTCAGTTTCTTGCTTGTAAACTTTTGCTATGGGCACATCCAACAGTTCTATATGTCAATTTGCAGAAATATTACCAAAATAACGTTGTAGTTGGTAATAAATTGCATTTACGTTTCTTAACATCTGTAAATATCTATATATATATATATAGTATATATATAAATATCTATAACTATGTGTGATAACGCATTGTTACTCATTTGTATTTATACTGTAACAAACAAGAAGAAAAGAAACGGAGACTTCCAGAGACTACAGGGCGGGGCAAAAGTAATCATCCTATTGGAAAACATTGCGCAATAAAATGTTATCAATTATTCCTCGTTCTTGCGGAATAAACCGAGTCATGGCTAGTCGATTTGTATTTCTGCGTTTGTTTACACTACAAATGTCAAAACCATATTGACATTTGTCCCCATTTGCAAAAGTTACAGCGTTTTCCAATAGGGGGTGACTACTTTTGCTCCATCCTGTACTTTAGTTCGAAACAGCGCGTTCGATAAATGAAAACATTTCAAACGATATTTGCACATAAGTACTATTTCGCATACAATTTAACTTTGTTGTTGATGATAAATGTTGTTGTTGTTGCCTTAACAAAAACTGGCATTGCCACCGCGCCCTCCCTAGCGATCACGCCCCCTGGGCATTATGTGTGCGTCTGCTTCTGTATTTTTTTTTTTTTTTTGGTATTTTTGGAAAGCGAAACGCATTAGGTACTCCCTCCCAAAAAATGTAGCTTATAGTATACGAGATATACACATACGAGAGAATGTATGTATAAGTAGTATCTCTTTGAGCACAATTTTGTTGGAATGCCAGAACAATTATGAGAAGAAGAAAAATGTGATTTTATATGCAAGTACCGCTAAGAACAAATAAATCAATAACTGATCTTTCTATCCACATACAGTACTATATTGCTAAGTAAATACATCAGTGAGGCAGAGTCAAGTCACGATCGATCATACATACAACATCAATTTCCCAGCTTTATACATAAGGTTCTACTATTGTTATCTCACTGTATTATAGATGTCTGAAGGGGATAAATGAAGAACAAATAAAGCAAATCAATTTGAAATAATGCAAAAGACAAAAGAAAATGAAAATGAAAATGACAATTCCTTTAATGTTGTCTGTGTGTGTGTGTGTTTGTTGTATCTGTAACAATTTATAGATACAATTATGATATTATATGCTATATCACATTATAAGTATTAGTGTTTTATGTATGTTTGTGTGTCGTTTGTTATTTTCTCACTCTGTTTTAGCCCTTTTTCAATTATTATAATACTTATGTACTATGTAGTGGGAGGTTAGGTTAAGTTCGCTTTGTATTGGTTAGTTAACCTAACCTCACTTAATCTACCATGTAATGTTAATTATGAATTCTAAAGATCGTTGATTGATGGATGCGTGTTGTGTGTAAACATTTTTGCGCTGTGCTACTGAACTTATGCTAACAACAAAAAACAATAATAAATGTTAGTTAAATAATTCCAAATTTTATGACAGATTGCGATTTCGAAGTGCTGTCTCCTTATATACTAATACTTATTATAAACACATGTATACATATGTATAAAAGTAAATTAGTTAGCTGATTCTGAACATATTCGAAACGGTTTGTTATAAATGCTGTGCACATACTCAAAACACACACACACACACACACACCCACGCGAAACTGTCGAAGAAATAACTTCATTCCGCACAAAAACACACATGGATGCTACATATATTTTCTTAGTAGATTTTTACAGCTTCCAAAGAAACATAAACAAACAGAAAACCAAATGAAAAGCTACACATGAAATATGCAAAAGATAAACTCTCTTTAAATGTAATTAATTGATTCTAAATTCTAATAAAATTCATTGAATAAACTATGAAATGATAATGAAACTATTTATAAATACGTATATAATATGCAAGCAAAAAACCCTCAATAAAAATTCAAAGTTATGATGCAATTTTATGGCTTGACTAACTAATGAAATCTACTACAAGTATTTTTGGGGTGCTGAAAATTCTATTAAATTGTGAAATGTTGCGAATTATAAATATATAAAAGGTATAAACATATCTATGTATTAATACGCTAATCAAATTGAAGCCCTTTCTTAAAGGCCGTTTATTAAACGTTTTTTGTTAACTTGTTTTTTTGATTGAAAGGTTAAAATGAAACTCAGTGACGTAGAAAGGAAGAAGAAGAGAACACCGACGCTTGTTCGCTTGTGTATACATTTTACAGAACAAGTACAGGTCGAATGACCGTCTTGTTTTATTTTAGAATGGTTTATGTTGTTGCTCGTCGCAAAAATTTGATATCAGAAATTTAGAGACCTGAATATGTTTTCGTTATTAGACTTCTGGCTCGTGTAGTTTATTAATTTAGCAAGTGGTTAAGTAATAAACTATCAGTGCAATAGAAGTGCTTCTTCGTAAGGCATACGAAAATGGCATACTTATGTTAATTTACATGTAAATACTATACAACAAAGTACGCGATAAGCTCCTCTTGCATTCTAGTTTAATGCAAAATATGTAATTTTCTTACTAAAGTAAATAACTTTACTCGCAGTGTGGACAATTGTTTAATGAACTATCTAAAGTTGTCATTTCGATTTTACTATACTATATATACATATATATATAACTACATGAACATGTAGACCAACAAATATACAATACTGCAATTGTGAACGATGTTTATGACCCCGATACTGTCTCGGCTAATAATGCGCAATTTTGGTTTTGAAGGTTTCATTATGGAAATTTCTGTGTTAAAGATGAACTTCGTGCCAGGAGACCCGTCGTCGAGAATTTTAATAAGATCGTGGCGATTACTGAAGCAGACCGGCATGTCAGCAGCTGAAGCGCCGCCCAAGAGCTTAACATTGAACACAAAACTGTTTAAAGAGCTGAATTTAGAAAATAGCTAGATGTATGGGTGCCTAAGAAAAATATAATGGGTATAATATCCATCTGCAAATCCTTGGCCAAACCGTCGATGAAAAATGAGTTACATACGACAATGTTGTAAGAAAACGATTCTAGTCAAAGCGCGGTGAATTACCTCAAACGCTAGCCAAACCAAGACTAATAGCCAGGAAGGGTATGTTGTGCTTTTTGGTAGTATTGGAGGGAAATCATCTACCATAAGCTGCTGCCATATGAGCAAACACTCAACTTGGACCTCTATTATCAGCAATTAGACCGTTTAAAGACTGCAATTGACCAGAAGCGACCAAAATTGGCCAATAGGAAAGGTATTGTGTTCCAACAGGTCAACGTTAGAACACACACATCAATAATGCCGTGCATAATACTATAAACTTAGTTGGGAAGCCGTAATGCATTCACCGGATAGTCCGGATCTATCACCAAGCGATTATCATCTATTTTTGTCCTTACAACATTTTCTTAACGACAAAAACATTAATTCAATTGAGGACTGCGAAAGTATATAGGTCGCGCTTTTTAACAACAATGATCAGAGCATTCTTCAGAGTGGAATTTAAAAATTATCCTCAAAATGACAACAAATCATTTAACAAAACGGAACATATTTGACATAAATCGGATCACCCAAGCCGTATTAAATTAACTTTGAAAATTGTGTAAGAAAAAATGGATTTATTTTCGCTCAAACTAATATTCTTTTCTATATTGAGTAGAAATTTTATATCTAGCATTCTCTTCATGTGAAAATCGAAAGATTTCTTCTTTTTACTCCAAGGTGGTAATGAATTGAGAAGTGCAAGCGCGTTTTCTACAAAATCTTCATAATAATAAGTTATTACAGTCTTCAAGTGACTGAACGTTATGTTTACTTTGCTAGATTCTTTTTAAAGTACATATTTCTGGAACTTAACAAAATTATGAAAATAGTAGGAATAGTAGTAGTACAAAGATCGAAATCGAATTCATTTCTTACTTAGATACTTACTTACTTTAATAAATTTGGTTTCGAGATTTGTACTTGTTAATTTCAATTGTCCAAGTTTTGAGTTAAATTTTTTTTTGTTTTACCCAATTTTGGTATTCTTAGTATTACTTCTTAAGTTCCTGAAAGATTGAACGAGCTAACCGTTTGATTTGTTTTTTGTTTGTTTTTTATAGATCACAACACAGTGAATTACGCGATGTCATTATCAAGTCAAATGCATCGGGATTGGCTTTGGATCAACAAAAGGTAGATCAGTATATAAAGGCGATGTCATTAAATGGTAGTGAAAAGGTAAATCGGTTAACACACACACACACACACACACAGAGAGACTTGCAAATTCATAACAAACATTGTTTCAGGTGAATAACGAGAAACTGGCTGCCATGTGGATGTATGCCACGCACATGGGCAGTCTGCCACCTCCAACCGTGCGCAAACTTACGCCGCCATCCCGTTCCATTATGCTCATACCGGCCACAGCCGCCGGCAATGGGGTAAGTTAGACCGCTTACGTATTTGGTCGTAGCCAGAAATATATTTATTTTTATATTGTCATTGGTAAACAAGAAAATCCCTTCTTCTTTTGAGAAAAAAAAGATACTTTTTCTATCCCAATTAAATGTATTCACCTAATTGATTGCATGTTTAATAATTAAAATATAATACAAATGTAAATATTCCCAAAAAAAGTGTGTGTTTATTTAATTAAACAGATAACCTTATTAGATAAAAACTAATATGTTTATTAAATTAAATAGATAACCTCAATTTTGTAGTCTCACCATTGACGCTCTTCGTGAAAATGCAATGATTAAACTTTTTATAAAAAAAAGTTATGATTTTGAGAAAAGTTTCTTGCATCCAGTATGTTTTAAATTTTTGAAAATAGATAGTATATTTTAAGACAAAATGATGTAATATACTATGAGCATTTTCACAATGGTCAAAAATGTAAAATTGATCAAAAACTCACATCTAGTGATTGTGTTTTCCAGAAACGTATTTAAATGTTTTAAGTTTGAGCAATTAACACATCAAGTAATTTATTATAAAAAGCAAATTGAGTTTTTCTATACTTTTTACTGTTTCATAAATACTATTTGCTTCCAAAAGGGAAAGAATATATTTTCTAATGATTTTTCTTGTTGCAACAACAGGATAATCGAAATGCAAAGAAAACACTTTAATCCTGATAAATATGTGGGTTAATTACATAAAAAGTTTATTTTAACATTGACAAATTCTCAATAAAATCATAGAGAAATTAAGGTAACGTAACGAGAAAAGACTTTTCAATTCTATCAACTGCAATATTAACTAACATTATTTAAAATCATACTGAGCAGAGTTTTACGAGTATACCAAAACTAAATGTTTTTCCAATTGCAAACAGTGTACTGCTTTGGGTTTTTACAAGTCAAAGACGAAAACAACTTTTGTTATTGTAATGTCACCTTATCGTTTATTTGTGCTTATATCTTTCAATCAAAATGGCCGATTGTTTTTTTTTTTTATTTATTTATACTAAATGTAGCTTAACTTAATTGACATTTAACTATAAAACAAACTATTTAATAATTTGAATGTTGTCCTCTTTTTGTCACATTTTGTCGTACGACTGTCACGTCTCATTTTAAAAACTGTTGATGACTGCACAATGGGGAATATTCAAATTGATTTTGATGTTTTTGAGCTGTCCTAAGCACATTATTAAAATTTCTCTCCTTGGCCGAGCATACTTAATAATTGTCGTTTAGTTTGTAGCCCAGATCTGGCTACGTTCATGTTCATATATTTTTATTGTATACAAGGACATACAAAAAGAGTTAGTATTAAATTGTTGCCTTGTACACTTCAGATGCCACCACCGCCACCCACACGTCTGCCACCACCACCGCCGCCAGGAATGGGAGCTGGGATGCTGCTCCCGGTGCCGCCGCCGCAGTATCGCGGCATGACGATGCCGTACATGCGGCCGGGGTCAGTGCTTTATGCGCATCCGGCCAGTCTGACGGGCACTTATCGCACACACAAGAGCACCAAGTCGGCGGAGATGAATGGCCAGCGTCGGCGTCGTCGTGCCGGCAAATCGGATGCAAATCGACGTCAGCGCCGTAAATCCGAGGCGGATGTGTTGGACGGTGCGCCAAACTTTCAATATACGGGCCTGGATCGCGCCATAGCAGATAGTTTCCTGGCGCGCCAGGAGCAGTCTCAGGCGGGCAGCCATATTGACTACTCCTCGTCAACATCATCGGCAAACAGCGATGCCTATGGACATCATCAGGCAGTCTCCTCCAAGTCCAAGATTGTGTGCCGCGATGTGGTGATGTAAGCTAATCCCATCTCATTCAATTCCATGTCCTGCAGCCTTTGCCATCCAGTTTGGCAAGATGTTCAACGACTTTTGTAAATAGTTTCACTAAGGACGCGCCAAACGGCTGTCCAATTTTCGTTTCTATTTTTTTTTTAATATATATATATACATATATTATACACACATACATATGGATGTTAATTTGTTATGCATCGTACATATGTAAATACTTACAAACATAATATAGTTTTAGTCATTTCTTGCATATATGTATGAAACAAATAAAGATACTCGAATAAAGTTTGTGGTTGATCATTGTCGTAACTTTGGAAAATGTAGCAAAGACTATATTTAAAATGAGCAAAAGGTTATAACTGATCTGTGCAAATGTATGTAACGGGCATAAGAAGCCATCTCCAAACCTATAAAGTATTATATTCCAGATCAATATCAAATACGCTTCTTCGCCTATATAAGCGCGTCGATCTCTGAGACTATAAGAGCTAGGGACTTCAAGTTTGATATGTAGGCTTCTGTATACTTTATGCAGATCGCGTTTTTATTTTACATGGTAAATGTCACGCGCCTTTCTCCCGCATACTGAAAATATCCATAAGAAATTAACAATAACACACATTATAAGTATTTTTGTCGCGATCCGATAGTAACTTTAAAGAAATCTACTCGAAAAGCAGAAGATAATACTGACACTACAACGTACAGAGCTTGCGACGTGTTTGGTCGTGTGGGTATGTGCTTCATTGTGCTCATAATTATGTATGTACATAGTACGTATTGAAGTGTAAGCTCTTTAAATTTGGATATGACATTCTCGAGTAATGATAGAAAATGCAAGCTTAATTCTGAGAAAAATAAGTAAAATAAAAATGGTATATTTAAAAAAATTTAAACATTAGATTTACCATTTTTAGAGTGTTTTTTTCTCTTATGATAAAAAACAAGCCGAAGAGTCGGTGCGGCAGCGATAGTAGGGAACGAAATGCTACAGTCGCAGCCGACTGTGAAAGACCCTACACTTATTCTGTAAGACTCTCGACTATTACTTATTTGCATATAATAGTATTAAGAAACCAGTCGGAATGGCTACACTCGAAGTCGACTATGAGACCCTTCTTTACTTATTCTTCAAAAAGGAAATAATAGTAACAAACTTACATATATATAAACCTATATAAATTTGTCGCGGCTCAAATTAGCTTTCGAATAATAAAATATAATCGTTACCCAGGGAAAACCACGGGCAGGTTACTATGGATATTAAGGGGTGATTTCACAAAAAAACACAACCATTTTTAGGGACCTACGAGTCGAATTGAGTTATAAACAATGCAAAAAAATTGATCCAAATATCTTGTTTAATTCTTCAGGTTTTAACTAGTTTCCTAAAATGGGCAAACACCCTCTGTTCTCTTCCTCTCCCTTTGGCCCGACACTGCGTAATATTGTGTTTTGAATAACTTTCGAGTTTACTATCCGATCGCGATGAAATTTTCAGGATACATTGGGACCCTGATGCTTGTCCTGCATGCCAAACTTCAAGGATCTAGCTTTAAAAGTACTCATTATATGGGATTTAAAAAAAATTGTTTTTTGAATAAACTCCGAACTTTTTTATCTGATCGCGATGAAATTTTCAGGATACATTGGGACCCTGATGCTTGTCATGTATGCCAAAATTGAAAACTCTAGCTCGTTTTATGCGATTTCAAAAATATCGATTTCGATTTACGGGGGCAGAAGTAGGCGTGGCAACATTTTAGCACAAACTGGTTCTGCTGAACTCATAGACCCACGGACCCACATACCAAATTTAGTGTCCCTAGCTCTTATAGTCTCTGAGATATATTCGCTCATACAGAAGGACGGACAGACGGACAGCCGAACATGACATGAATATATACTTTATGCGATCTGACAGACTTACTTAGACCTGTTACACACTTTAAACAAACTTAATATACCTCCACAGGGTATAATAAAGATTACAATTTAGCCATTACTTAGTGTTCTTTGATGAAAACCTTATTACATCGTTGTGTTTTTTTTAGCTGCGGCATCGGCACGCAGATCATTTTATTTTGCTCAATCAACATATGTATTTGCTTGTGTTCATTTTGCTTTACTTTATAACTCCAGATTTCCTTGTTGTATATGTTGGTGTAGAGCTCACTTGAAGAATTTGACTGTAGAACACTGAAAAAAAGTTGATCAAGGTCATGAGGGAAAATGTTTTTGCAAGCATTGTTAATTTAACATTAATGCGACACACAAAAGTTCTTTCAAAATTGTAAATGAACTTCATTTGTGCATGTCATGCAGGAAACTACAGACAACATTGGTGTGTCTAGCTCTTATAGTCTATGAGATTTGGGTGCACATACGGACAGATGAATGGGACTAACTCGACTCGACTTCTTATACATATATATATAATGTCGGAGTTATGTCCTTAAGCCTGTTACATACATTTGCACAAAGCCATTATACCCTTTTGCTTCATTTGCAATGAGCGCAGGTTATTAAAATAAACTAAAACATAAAATATCTTCTTAACTGGCTTTCTTGCGAATCATCTAGCTTTTTTAAAATGTTCTTATTGTTTTATTGGGCCCTGAAGTGTTGACAACACTGAATTGAACTTTAAAACAAAATCATTGGTTCATCAGATAATCGCTTTATCAGCTAATAGGCTGAGAGGTCCTCGTCCCTGTGGTTATCCGGCTGAATACCAGCGATGTACATAGTTGAGATCTACTGAATGACAAATCGAGAGATACAGATAGTATAAAAACTTTTTCAACTGAGAACGTACTCACTATCATTGTCGCCACAATAATGTCATCCACATGCAACTCGCTATCGGAGCGCTGTCCATAGATTCTGACATGAGCGGACGGTTCCTGATCGCTGGCCAGACACTGTCGTTAGTTACTGACGTATTCAGGTATTCAGGCCAAATAAGATGCCGATGTACCTCATTGCTATCTGATTCGCCGTCTAAGCGGGCAGTATTTTCTGCAGCCGCAAATTAAATAAATACACCCAGTAAATGATTATTGTATAATGCAAGTTCTTTGATTCTTTTAGTTTCATCGTCGTTTCGCCTCTCCGTTCTAAGCGTCTCAGTAATACAAAAAAAAATAAATTTATATTTATATAATAATATTTGCATGTGATCTATGTAGCATTTAGTAAGGACACGCCGCTTCTTCACTCCATTGTTGTTTTTGCCCTCGCGATTGTTCCTCTGTTTGTGGATGCTGTTGTTGATGTTGTGGTTGTTGTTGTTGTTGTTGTTAATGTGTCTGCTTCGCTGTTGCTGTTGTTGTGGTTGTGGTAGCTGTTGGTGTTGTTGACTTCTCGGTAAGGGCTGGAATCGATAGAATTAAATAATCATTTCCACTGTCAACTGCTTAACTGGCGGCTACTCACTTTCAGCTTGCAGTTCACTCGCATCCAGTTGAACTTGCTGCATTGCCTCGTTCACTGTTTCCAGGTGTGCCTGCAGTGGCGCCTTATCATTCTTCGCATTCTCAGACTTACGTTGCCTTTCCTCTTTATTTTTCTGTTTTTTCTGCGCTGGCAGCTGCTCCACTTGCACCTCCACTTGCTGCTGCTGCTGTTGTTGCTGTTGCGGCTGCTCTTCTACAACATTCGCCTCCTCGGTAAAGATGCCATTGAGCACATTAACTGCCTCCTGGGCGACATTGGTCTCAGCTCTCTTGGGCACTTGATCTTTCACTTGCTGTGCGTACGTTTGCGTCCATTCAACGTGCTCCTTGTAATACTGATACAGCGGAATCACAATCACCGAAATATCATCAACCGTGGCCGGTCCCTTGCTATCAGATAAACGCCAGTGGCCCAAATGATTTGTTTTGCCACGTGCGCGCGCCACAAGTTCCTGGGCGGCCATTGTGTAGCGATGCCTCTCTGCTTGATAACGTGACAAGATTTGGAAGACGGTGCGTGCCACAGCCTCGTTCTCGGATACATCCCATAGGCCATCGGTGGCCATCACGAGTACGCCATAGTCACCATCTTCATTGTGCTCATCGGGTATGCTGACCACCTGGCTGAGATCACGCTGTCGCACGTCGGGATGCGGTGTTAAAAATGGTTTGATCGGTGTCCTAGTATTTATTGCAAACAGTTGATGATCACCGAATCCACGAGTCACGCCCAGCGTGCCCAGCAAGCGACTGCGCTTGCCCTCGCCATAAACCACGGGCAGACGCAGATCCCGTCTTGTCACTGTCTTATATGTCCAGCCCTTCATGCTGCCCTTGCGGCACAGTATGCGCTGGCCCATATCTTTGATCTGTGGCCGTTTCGCATACTCCATGGCCACATATGCATCCCCAATTAGGCTTGGCTGCAAAAGTGCCAGGCTCTCCAATCGCTCGCGTTCTGTTTCCGGCGTATGATCGAACGAAAAGGGTGTAGAGTAACTGAGTGTATCTGAGTCCTCTGACGGATCTGTCTCAATAACAGCCTCATCACCATCTGTTGTAATTGTTGTTGTTGTGGTTGTTGCAGCTGCTGTTGTTGCTTTTGTGGTTGGTGTTGCGGTAGTTGGTGTTGTGGTCTTCGGTGGCGATCGTCGCTGGCAAAGCACAGCTCGACTGTCGCCAGCATTGGCCACATACATTTTGCCATCGATGAAGAGTACCACACAGGCTGTGCATCCGCCTGCATTGCGATACCGAGCACTGTCGTGATCCAATAGTTCATCCATATCAAAGAAGGCAGCCTCCAGAGCCCCAATGATCAGTTCGTCCTTTGACACGCTGCGGTGAAAGTATACGGGATGTGGAAACGCCGGATTCACCTCAGCCTTTTCATCCTCGTTGTGTGGATCGCGTGGCAACAACAACTCAATGCAGTCCACCAGCTTCTCATGAAGAATGTGCGATAATTGATACGAGGCGGCCAAGGCGGCGCCAAAGCCAGCATGTCCATCGAAAATGCCAAAATACGTGTACGGCAGATCGGGATGAATGTGATCTGGATCCGATAGCACTTGTCTGCAAATAATATTTCAGTTCGTTAGTCTTGGCACATTTGTATAATAAATAATAGACTGATATTTCAATTCACACATTTAACTTTATATAAAATCAATAAAAAATAATAAATAAATACGACATTATACAGCCAGCTGTAGTATTTTAATAACTAAATGATAAATATAACTAAAATGTTTATTATCAATGAAATATTGTGACTCGCACACTATCAAACATTGAACTTGTGTGCGAAGTCAATGTGATACCCGCTTTGCGAGTTGAAAAGCTGCCGAAAGCTCGCTTCGTGAAATAGACGAAGTATCTCACACTATGCGTGTGTCGAAAGTGACGCAAGCAGAATATTAAGTTTATGTTTAAGCCACGCGTGTTAGGAAATTCGCATTTTATTCCATTTTTAAGCGAAATGTTACCTCAACATGCCTGTCAGTAGGGTACCCTGAGCCTGAGGATTTCACACCCTTGCAGAGACTGAATTCAATTTTCGACTATTAAAACTATATGATATGGTAGTCAGATTTTAATCAGGATACATAAAACAATGTCATATATACAAATCTGTGAATTTGGTTGAAATAACTTGAGAAACAAAAAAGGGTTTCAGTTTTATATATTTATTTACATCCTAGCGACTCAAGGTTAACTTATATTTAAAGCACTAGTCACAATAACTGTTGGGTATACAACCGGAGATTTCGTAATTACAGCGGTATCGCTCAATTCTTAATTTTAAATTTTTATTTTATATATATTTTTTTTGGAAGTTTTCCAGGCTTTTCTTAAAACAATTTGCATATTAAACTTTAATTTTCGACAGATCTTTCCTATGATAGCTATTTAATACAGTAAACCGATTGGGACAGTATGTAAAAGATAAGACAAGATACGCGGTTGGGCTGATAAATAGTGGGCCTACCAAAGAAAACATGATTTGTTTTCCATTATTTTAATTTCCACCATAGTCTCCTTTTAGACGTATGCACTTAAACCAACGGTCCTCCATAAAATAGGACTTGTACAGGTCCTTAAAATAGGCGTTCGTTTCACCGACTAGCTGTTAATTTGACTGAAATTTCTTTCCACCAAGCCATTTTATTTTTAATTTGGAAAGAGATAATGGTGACACAGGGTGACAAATCTGGTGAATAGGGGGGGATAGGGCAGAATTTCGTAGTGTAATTCACACAATTTCATTATGGCGATAACCCTTTTGTGAGCGGGAGCATTGTTATTGTCAAATGTTAGAATTGTATTCTCCAGTAATTGTTCTCCATTTTTAGGCGCCGTTTCACCGGTTGAAATCCACTGCTTTGACTCTTTCTTGCTCTCTGGTCTATGGTGATGTATCCAAGTCTCGTCGACAGTCACAAAACGACGCAAAAAATCTTATTTGCGCTAAAGGATGTCAAACTTTCCTTCGAATTTATCAACCGGTTGCGTTTGTTTTCCTCTAAGAGCTTTCCCACCTTGACGAAAGCTTACTCATATTTGGATATTCGTGTAAAAGGTTTCCAACACGTTCAAGACAAATGTTCCGGGCCTTGGCAATCTCTAGCAGCTTGAATCGGCGATCATCCAATCTTAACTCGTGAACTTTATCTACCATTTCTTGTGTTGTTACCTCTCCCGGACGATCCTCGTCAAAAATGCTTGTCCGCCCGTGCCTAAATTCAGCAATCCAATATTTAATGGTTGAAAACGTTGGAGCTGATTCTTCCGAAATTTTGCTCAAATTATATTTAATATCCTCGTTGGATTTCCTTATTAAAAACAGAAATCTAATAACATCCGATGTTCAATTTTACTCAATTTGACGGCAATGCAAAAGTGACCATGCAAAACAATTCCCGCCAAAATTACCAGTGTTGACAAAACAACCTGAAACTTTCTCAGAAATCAGCTGATAAAAAGCACTAATCAAATAAAATATTTATGTATGGCTAGAAATTCAAATTGTTTGGTAAGGTCGATTACTTATCAGCCCGCTCTCGTACACACTATACTCGTATATGAGTTTGGTTGAGATAATTCAATAAAGCGTTACACATTTATGCAAGGATATAAAATCAAGCCAGATACTGTTTATGCCCAATAACTATATCTTTCCCTCAGTTCGATTCAATCAAAACAAAAAGAAAAATAAAATAAAATAATAATAATATGAATAATGAAGATGACAACATTCTTAATGGAGCGAAATGGCGCAATTTGACAGCCGACTTTCAAGAGGTAATGTGACCGACCATTCCGCTAACGGGAGTTGTTCGAACCCCTCATAGTATTGTAGTTTTAATATTACCTTTAAAAATTCAATATTTTTTCTTTTCGTATAAACATTTCTTAATTCAAAATAAACAAATTATTATACAGATATGATAATAAAAAAAAAAATTAATTAAGAAACAAATAAAAAGTATAAATGTATATTGACGACAGCGGGGTTCGAACCGTGATCTTCTTGCAAACAGCAAATAATATTAAATTTAATATCTTCTCTGTTTGTTAACTGATTGTAATACAAATTTCAAAACAAGTCCGCTGAGGTGCACAAATCATGACTGTTGCTTCCAAATTGCATTTGAAAATTATTTTTACCGATTTGTATGAGCGAAAGGGAGCGTGGAAAAATTCAAAAGAAAACTTGATCTGCCTGCACGCTATAGAAGCATTGTCGAGTCGACTTTTGTTACCGTTCATGAATATATATATATGTATATAATTTCGATGTCTAATTCTGCCATATACATACTTATAAGCCTAAGTAGACTATTGGATACTGGGCTAATTAGTAATTTGTAGTAGCAATGATTACAGTAAGTTGTGAAATTGAAACTCGTTGCTGCTTACCGACTAAAGGCCGCCTGATCCTCGTTCCACTTGGACTTGCCGGAATTGATGCACTCTGCGTAGCCGGTGTCCCAGGGCAGTATGCTGATGTTGCGCGGAACGATAATCGGTCGAATGCGATGATCGCTCGAGGCGCGCAGCTCGTCTTTGGTTAGCAGCTCCAGGAAGAGGGGCCGCGAATATCGGAACTTGTCTTGCAGATGATTCTGCGCTGGCGGCGTGTACGGCGTTATAGCCGACATAATGCTGGCTTTGAAGTTATTCAGCATGATTGGGCGCGTGTCGTGTGGAATGTGTGGAGGGAGGAATGCACTGGAGGTGGGCTCCTATGCAGTTTTTGTTTCCTTCTATTAGCTTTACTCTTGCAGTCTCACTCACTCCCACTGACGTGGCGTGGTTTTTTTTCTCCGTCTTTGCGACTCGTCCCTTTATCGCTGTTATCTCAGCACTGCGGTGAACAAGTCGTCATAATATAATGTAAAAATAAATATGAAAACAAATAAACGCAGTTGGATTTGTTTTATCTGTCTAATTTAATTTCTTTGTTTGCTATGATTAGGAATCGATTGCCACGATTTTCACAATATCGATTGGTGCTGTTGTTGTTGCTGTTACTGTTATTGTTGTTCCACTATCGACTGGTGTTCTCTATTCTCTATTCTTTATTATTATTATTTAATATGCATTCAAGCAATTTGTATTTTATGTCGTTCAACATGAACCCAGCATGTCAACGACCAATTTGTTTGTATTGTATTGTGTCCACTGTGCGAAACATAAACAACAACAAACACATCCCTTGTACTTGTATTTGTATTTGTGTTTATCGTTGTAAAAATCAATATTTCGCAGTTACAGTTATTGTCGGATTGGGAACGGCACGCATCAACGGCTTGATATTTAGTTTAATGTAAAAGGCATTCGGCACTGGTTCTGTGAACTTAGATTTTGTTTAAGCCGATTTAATTTTTCTCTTGCTGACGAATTAGTAGGAAAAAACAATAGAAGAAGAAGACAGCTGCAAGCCATTTAGCGATGGTTAGACCATACATAAATATATATATATCGCACTATCGATACATTTAGTACAATATTGCGATAGACCGTGGATATTTCGAATCATAGATGGCGCCAAAGATGCCGTCCACAGACAAGTTTTAAAATTTAAATGCACTTCGTAACAGTTTATTTAGTGGGTCGCATTATAATTTCTATGTTCTTAGTAATAAATTGAAGTTTAAATAAATTAATAAAATTTTATCTCTGTTAGTACTTAAAAATCTATGTATTTTTCGTTGTTCAATGATAAGAGAATTTCTTTAATTTCTACTTTTTTAATGCAAATTGCAAAAATGGAATGAAACTATTATGAAACATAATTAATACATATACACAGAGTGACTAAATCAAGTATTTCGGACTTAACACGACACATTTCATACTTGATTTCTCACTAAAAATGAATAAAGTACGATTTTTTAAGTCGAAAATCTTAAGCATTATAGTATTTTCAAACTTAAAAATTAGTTCAAAACGTACTTGTAAATGGTACAATTTAAACTTATTCTGAGTGCTTTAAATGATGTAACTGAGTACAATAGTACCTTAAATAAGAACATGATCTATGCATATTATAGACTTAAATCAAAATCGTGTAAACTTAATTTGTAAGTCTAAAATATTTTTGAAATAACACGCAACACCTAAGGCTGTCCAATAAAATTGTCAAAATTATCAGAGTATGTGTTAAAGTCTTTCAGAAAGTGTGAAAGTAAGTGAAGACTGACTACAGAAATTTATCATGATGAATATAGTCTTAATTCATGCTGTTAAAATCCGTTTTGAGCTTAAGTTCCGAATATATGTCAAGAGTTTCCATACTCATTTGTTGTAAATCTTCAGTTATACTTGATTTAAAGTTTATTTCTCTTAAATCGAGATTATGTGCACTTGGTTTAAGCATTTTAACACTCATTTTCAGTACTTTGTACTTGTATCAAGTATAGAATTAAAGAGTGGAAATTACTTAATTCAAGTTCATTTAAACTTAATATTAGTACGGCTTTTTCGCTCGGTGTAATTAAACTGAGTAATGTTTATCTCATAGTCAAGAATGTCAGAACAGAAAACAAATGAAAATTCTTAAAAACGGTTCGCCAACCCAAACCAAATCTTGTTCTTTGATTCGGACATCGATGCGAACCTTCTTCAACATTTTGGAGGTTTTTAGCCTTGATTTTAATGGACCACATACAGACAAAATGTGGGCCGAAAGTTTAGTTTGTATCTGTACAAAAACCCATAAATGTTGACATTCGCCCTGTCGTGATTTAGTATTTGTTTTATCGAACACACAATTGTTATCGATATGAACAGCTGATGCTAATGTAAAAGTGAGCGCAAAATTTAAATATCAAAAAACATCTGAGTTTTTGGTGAAATCACGATAATGAAATACTCCATATTATTGCTACAATATTTAATTAATTTATATATCGGCATTTAATAATTATAATTCTACTAATCACTGTAAGGTATTTATTAAAATCAAGCTTGTTATAGACCAAAAATCTGTTAATTTAGAGTTACACATTTGGTCGTGGGAATCCATATATCAGGTACTTTCAAATGTGAACGAATGAGTCAAATGTTGTTAATGAACACATTCCGGTGTCAACACCACCGCCAGGGATGAGAACAGGGATGGAGACAGTGCCTTTTGCGCATCCGGCCAGTCTGACGGGCACTTATCGTACATACAGGAGCACCAAGAACGGCGGAGATGAATGACCGAGGCGGATGTGCTGGACGGTGCGCGTAACTTTCAATATACCGGCCTGGATAGCAGATAGTTTCCTGCCGCGTCAGGAGCAGTCTCTGGCGGGCAGCCACATTGACTACTCCTCGTCGACATCCTCGGCACACAGCGATGCCTATGGACATCATCAGGCAGTCTCCTCCAAGTCCAAGATTTTTTGCCGCGATGTGGTGATGTAAGCTAGTCCCATCCCATTCCATTCTAGCCATTGCCATTCACTTTGGCAAGATATTCAACGACTTTTGTAAATAGTTTCTCCAAGGACGCGCCAAGCGACAATTCAATTTCCGTTTTGCTTTTTAAGACTCTGTACTTTAAAATCGTTGTAAGGTTATATTAAAAGTGCTTAACAGGCAGAAGGAAGCCTGCCAGACCCTATAAAGTATATATATTTATCAGCATTGACAACTAAGTCGTTTAAGCCATGTCCGACTGTCCGTCTGTCCGTCTGTCGGTATAATTACCTAGATCTCTTAAAATATAAGAGTTAAAGATATCAAATTTGGTATGTAGGTTCATAGATGTTATATCCAAAGCACAAACAGTTTGATTTAGAATTTTGTTACGAAATTTTAGAAATTAAACCAAATGAGAAATTTAAAAGCTAGAGCCTTAAATTTTGGCACACATGATAAAAATAGGTACTCGATGTGTCCTTAAAAATGTCCTCGTGAATAAGTACAGGGTCTTTCACAGTCGCTCTCGACTACAACCTTTCCGGCTAGTTTTAATATATTTACATATATAGAACGTTCATTGTCAAGCTCGAATCAAAACTCGAACCAAATCTCCGGTTTAATAAACCATATAACGGCTGGTCGTTAAAAATCGCAATTAAATATTCAATGGATGGGAAATTTTTCAAATAAAATTTGAATTGAAAGGAAATAAATAAATACATATAAGCTGGCACTTGAGTCGATTCAATTGCTATTAATAATTGATTTAAAGCTTGAACTTTAAACTATTTCTAAATTGTATTGGAAAAAAAAAAATTAAAATTCAATTGTTTAAAAAAAAATAGTTTAGCTAAAATGTAAACAATTGTCAACATGGTTTTAATGGTAATTGAAATGATCAACTATTTTAATCACGTAATTGTTTCTAGCTTGAAAACACAAGTATTTAAAGCTAATTTTTTTTAGTTAAGCAAAATTTGATTAAAAAAAACTAATCAGCTTATTTTATATATACTTATTTTTATGTCAAAGTCCTATAAAAGCTCATATTTAGTTCTTGTTTAGTTATTTAGTTCTTGTTTATATTTAGTTATTGTTTTATGATTTTTTATGTCTTTTTAGTTACGTTAATTGCGAACTATTTGTGTCAAAGTACAGTCGATTTAATCTTCATCTTCCATTTTTCCACAGTCCTTGAAAAAGATCAATAACGTACATTTTAGGATTATTATCATCATTAAGATTCGTCAAAATTTGGTTTGAGCTTCGTTCCGTTTAAGAAAACGTTCGATTTGAATATGTACATAACTAAATGTGCGTTAATGTACATACATCATCATATGTAAATACATACATTGCTTTAGTAAGCAACCCCAAGAAATCGCTGAGGAATTATAAATAAATATTCACCGGGTGTCAAGGAATCCCTAGGACACTTCTATACAAAATACTAGGTCGACTGAAAAGTTAGTTTCGTTTCTATTAGAGGCCGCCACTATAATTAAATCTGATTTCATCGACTACCTTAAAAAAGGAAAAACAATCAATAGCGACTATTATGTAGCATTATTGGAGCGTTTGAAGGAAGAAATCTCGGAAAAACGGTCCCAATTGCAAAAGAAGAAAGTGCTGTTTCACCAGGACAATGCACCGTATCACAAATCCATGAAAACGATGGCAAACTTGCATGAACTGGGCTTCGAATTGCACCCGCATCCTCCATATTCTCCTGAACTGGCCCCCAGCGACTTTTTCCTGTTCTCAGATCTCCGATGAAGAGGTAATCTCGTCGAAACTGAGGCCCATTTTGAGGCAAAGGACGAAGTGTACTACAAAATGGTATCCAAAAGTTTGAAGATCGCAATACTCGCTATAACGAATTTTGACAAAAAAAATGAGTTTTTCCATCAAACGATACGAACTTATCAATGTTTTTTTTTTTTTTTTACCAATAATATAGCTTTTAGTAAATTTTTTGCATATATGAAACGAATAAAGTATATTCGTATAAACATAGAAAATTGGGTTATGTAATTAGTTCATCAGTTCACAGGTTCATCAGTTGATCAGTTCACCGGTTTGTCGGTTCATCAGTTAATCGGCTTTTAGAAATCCTCATCGCTGTGATGATCCGGCTTGTTGGCCGTTTTGGGACGCAACGGCAACTCTCCCGTCAGCTTTGATATGCTGATATCATCGATGGAGTTGAGATCGACTGTATGATAAACAGAGAAAGAGAGAGACAGAGAGAGAGAGAGAGAGAGAGAGTATTAAAACTTGTTTAGTTTGGATCAGTTATGACTTTTTCACCGACACTTTTTCATTGTCGGTGAATTTGCCATTCACATTATTTGCATGGGCTGGTTTTGTTCTTAGAAAATCGGGTCACACTTTAAACAATTTCATATAAAAATGCTTCAATTTAGTAGACACAAAAAAACGTGAAACGTGTTTTTTAACAAAAAGTGTCGGTGAACTGAGATTTTGTGTTGTCTTTTCTGTTTTTCAAGGTGAGTCAACTCACTCATATTGCTCACTTGTGTAAAGTCTGAGATGTAGGTGTTCATGCGGATAGTCGGACGGATACGGCTATATTAACTCGGCTATTGATGTTGATCAAGAATGTATATACTTTATAGGGTCTCGGAGATGCCTTCTTGTCTCTGATACATAGATTTCAACGAACACGATACTATACCGTATACGAGTAAAGAGCACAACAATTCTTAAGAATGTAAAAGGTCATAAATATTGTTTTACCTTAAATTAAAACAAGCCGTGTATTCTACCCTGCGCTACAGTCGATTGTGCTCGACTGTTTAATCCCAGTCAATCAAAACAAAAAAAAAAATAATAATAATATTGTCAAACCCGTTGCAAACAGCTACAATTTGAACTCTGTAACAAATTGTAATTAAGTTAATTAATTTAGTAAATGCAGACACAGATCGAATTTTGGCAAACTCAAAGGTGGAGATGTGTGTTAAAAATTGCATTGAGATTGAATAATAAACTTCAACGATTTCAAAGATGAAATTGTTCTTAAAGTAGCGAAATGGCAGCGGCATAAAAAACTGCAATTTGACAGTTAATTTTCAAGAGGGAGATATTCGAATCCCGCTTCAGGCATCATCATATTGTAGTTCTTTTAAAATATTTAAATTTTTCTTTCTTTTCATTTTTAAATTTGTTAATTCAAAATAAAGAAATAATTATACAAATATGATAATAAATATAAAGAATAATTTATGAAAAACAAGTGAACTTTTTGCAAACAACAAATTTATATTAAATTATCAATATCTATATAAATTATATCTTTTCTTTTTGTTAACCGATTGTAGTAACATTTCCGAATTATCCGAATTGTGGGGGCGCGAGGGAAATGTCAATATTCTAAAAAAATCTAATATTACAAATTATTCTAAATTTCAAAATATATACTTGGTCTGCCTGCACTCTATTGTAGTATTGTCAGAAATTTGGTTAGTCTAGCTCTTATAGTCTTTGAGATATAGATGGACAGACGGACAGACAGATGGACAGACGAACAGTCGGACAGACGGACATGGCTATATCGACTCGACTCGACTGTTGATACTGATCACTCATATATATAAATATACTACATAGGGTCAGAGATGTCTACCACTGGCTGTTACATACATTGGCACAAACATATAAGACTTAGTATCCAATTGGGTACTCCCTTAAATATGCTACTAATTGATTTAGCATACAACAAGCTGAACTGACCACTGAGAGCAATTGCAATGTTACTTGTTGCCTTGCTCCGTTTTGCTGACCAACTCTTTCATGTTGTTTTGTTGACTCAATCGTGGGTTAGCCCAGAGTTTTACTCACAGTCATCGTCGCCGGTGCCGACATTGCCGCTGAGTCCACTCAGTCCCATGATGTCACCCACATCCAACTCGCTGTCGGTGCTGCCAAAGCTGCTGTCGTCGCCGTCGGCGTCGGCGTCGCGTCTGTTCAGCATGCTGCTGCCAGGCCCGTCGCGTCCGTTGCGTTCGCTGCGTCCATTGCGCGTCGGCGGCGCGCCGCTTGTGGCAGCCGCTGTTGCCCGTCGACTGCGTCCGGTGGTGGGACGCAGACGGGAGGTGGCGGTGCCTGGTCGTTTGCCGGCTGCCGCCGCATTGGCGGCTGCCTTGCTGCGTCGCAGCATTAGATCCTCGTCACGTATGTCGGGTATCTCTGAGTCCAGGCCGAAGGTGCCTTGACCTTGGAGTGCCACATCTACATTGCCATCATTGGCAACATTGTCGTCGTTGTTGTCGTCGTCGTCGTCGTCATCATCATCGTCGTCGTCGTCCTCGATGAGACCTTCGGGTATAAAGGGCATAGAGTTCTCGGCCGGCTTCTGCAGCAACGGCGACGAAATGGGCGTGGCACGTCGCTTGGTGCGCGCCTCCAGCTGGGAACGCAGTGCGTCGCGCACGTGAAGGCGTAGAAAGTAGCGCTGAAACAATTGCTGCAGTTCCTTCTCGCACTCCTCGAACTCGGCCATGTGCGCCGGCCGAATCTTCTGCAGCGCCTCCAGGCGCTGCTTGGTCCGCTCCAGCTCTGCCCGCTTGCGCTGCAGCTTCGATTGCAGGGCATTGAGCTCGACCCGGGCATTCTCCAGCTGGGCACGACTTGACTGCAACTTGAGCTGGCTGGCCTGGATGGCGTTCTTCATGGTGCGCTCCACGCTGAGCAGTTCCATGGGTCGCTGGGCCTGGGCGAGACGCGCCTCCTTGTTCAGCAGCTCCTTGGACAGCAGATCGAACAAGGCGGCACCGCGCTGTGTTAGATCCGACGAGAGCTCACGGGCACGACGCAGCTCGTCCATTTTGTCGCCAATGTCCACCTGATTGAGGCTACGATATTGCTCTCGCTCCCGCTCCTCGTCCCGCTCCTCGGCCTCCGTCTGGCCGGGTGCAATCAGCAGACGGGTTATCTTCTGCAACTCCATCGCGCTGACGGCAGCAGCGGCGTATAGTTTGCGCGGATTCAATCGTATGCCCGATTTGGTCACAAAGAACTCGGTGGCGGAGCGTATGAGGAGCACACGTTGATCCTCCGTCTCAACGTCGCCGGCGAGCACGGCGCCCGGCTCCAGCAGGCCGGCGAGCCACTGCAACAGCTCGGCGACAATATGAAAGCTGGCCAGACTGCCATGATGCGTGGCCAGCGATTGCAGCGGAAAGACGCGCGGAAAGCCCAACAGCTTGAGATGCTCCCCCAGATCTGCAGGCGAATTTGTCGGAATAATATTGCATGTAACTGCTGGCAGCACTCACCTCGCACATCCTTAAAGGACATCCTGCACACAACAATTCGAGCTGCGCACTCGACACCTCATCCAATAGTATGTGCATTTTTTTTCCAAGCCTATTTGTTGTGGTTCTCCTGTTGGCTTCGCTTTTGTTTATGCCAGCGACCTGACCACCGCGTTGCCAGGCAACCAACCAACCAACCAACCAACCAACCAACCAACCAACCATCCAGCCAACCAACCACCCACCAATTCAACCCACCACCACCTGCCACCCCAGCTGCCAGTGTCAACCGAATGGTCAGCAATTAGTCTGCACGATAGCTCATAACAATACCGCATTTAAATACCAATAATGAATTATTGTTTGCATCGAATGAAAACATGTTTTTAAATGTCTACCAGTTCCATTGTGACAACCGACAGGGACAATGGACTGCATCGGACGGCTAGTGTGTACAGTGGCACCTGCCTATGTAAATCGTGCTTATAAATATTAGATTATTATTATTTTTTTGATTATATCAATCGGTATATTTACAAATTTGTAAAATCTGCACATCAGTTTGAGAGCATGTAAACTCAGTAAAAATGCATGTTTCTCGGTTATTTTTCACTTCATTTAGATTCACTTTCTTATTGAAAAGTCATAATTTAAGCATTAAACGATATCTTAAAATAAATGTTTACCATTTTTTAAACTTTAAATTTTACATATTTCCCCAACTGGTTCTCTATACAAACCGTTGTTTTTATTATTATTTGAATTGTCTTTGAACTCTTTCTCTTTTTAGAACCCCTTTTGTACCATCTCACATCCTTTGCAATTATTCGCAAACTCATCTAAGATGAGATCTACCAAATCAGCTTTTTTCGGAGACTTGTCTAGATAATCCTTGAAATAATGTATTTATCAGGCATGTTCTACAAATCTCTAACAATCCCAAAAGCACCGAAGAACCAATTATCGATTTTTGGTTGCTCTCAATTTAAAATTATTGAATTAAAGTAAATTTATATATAAATTTAAAAAAAAATAAATCACAGTATACGTTTTAAATTAATTTCTTTGTGTATTAAATATTCTACAATTTAGAAATAATTAATTATACGTGAGTCAATTGGAGAAATAAATCTGACAACGATATTTGGGGTGAAAGCTAGTTTCACCAAAGTCGTAGACTAAATTGGTTAACTTTATATCATTTCATGAATACGAGGACGTTCCATAATGATTCCAACCTGACGGTGATGCTATAGTTTTAAAACTTTTTTGGATATTTTATTTTTCAACATAATCTCGTTCTAAGTCAATACACTTCTTCCAGCGATGCTCCCACCTCTTCAGCCCGTCCGAAAAATAATCGGCTTTGTGCTCCTCAAAATCTACAAAGGTTTAGTCAACAAAGGGTTTAGTCTCCCCATTTGGGATAATTGCTGTCCGCCAAGCGCAACTTTGAGTTTTGACAATAAAAATCAGTCACTTGAAGACTTGCTACAGTTCATTCCAACGCGCTTTTCATCAAAAGTGAGCAAACGCGGCGCCCAACGTGCGGAGAGTTTACTCATGTCCAATCCGTTGTCTAAAATATGGCTAACGCGGTCTTTACACATCTTGGTGATATCAGCTAACTCTCTTACTTTAATTCGGCGATCGTTCACAACAATTTGGTGAATTTGGGCGATGTTTTCGTCAGAGGTCATAGTTTTTGGGCGTCCCGGACGTGTCTCATATTCTGAGCTCGTAAGTCCAAGCTTAAATTCAGCAGCCCAGAACTTAACAGTGGCAAATGATGGGGAAAAGTCCCTATAGACAGTGTTCATCTCAGTTTTGATTTGTATAGGCGTATTGGCCTTCAAAACTCTTCTTATGACCGCACGATATTTACCCTTTCCAATTTTTGCAGGAGCACTGATATCGACTTAGTTAATCGATTGCTTACCGATAACTATAACATCGATAAGGCTGAAATACTGGCGGAAACACAGATGCCTAATCAGAATATCCAAAATTGGTTAACGTAGGAGGTCGTCTACCTTGTCAGGCTGGAAATATTTCGCATCGCCCTCGTAGTATCACAATTTGAGTTATTTTTGAATAGCTTTCCAACAATAAAAAGTCGAAGGTTCGAACCTTGTTTAACAATTTGTGTGCTGACTTCGGGAGATACATGTTTATCTAATAACATTATCTCACTTTCTACTAACTCATGTACTGTCAATCACACTTTGCATGATCCCTTTCGAGTACTCTATGCTGAAACCAAAAGTTTTCATCGAGTATGCGACTCAGATTCTTTTTGCCAACTATAAAGATTTTCATTCTAAAATATTTTCACCCGTAGATACTTCTTTTAGTACAGATGGGGTTTATCCCAATGTTTGTAACAATTGTAAGATTACTTACATTTTTTGAATACTCCAAGACGAAGAAAAGGACAGCGAAGCAAGTAGAGTTAGCTTAGTTCACGCGTGTTGGGGAATTCGCATTTTAGGCACCACTGATTTAAGGATTAAATTAAAGAAGAATATTTTACGAAGTGATTCGAACTTTAAAAAAAATTTAGTTCCGACAATATTTTAAATTGAAGTAGACATTTGCTAATCATTGCGCTAAATACTACAAAACTCCGATCTTTGCGTACTTTTGAGTGAATGTGCTCTGTGAAATTTGTTCGCTCGCTCCTTTAAAGATTAAATGTAATTAATTTGCATTGTTCCTTGTGCTTTTTTTTTAGGTGTGCGTTAAAAACATGCAGACATGTAAATGCAATGTTGTGGGACTACTCGATGAAGGGAAGCAATGAAATGAATGGTTGTTGGGTGGGAGGGAGGGTTTTGTTAGGTTATAGACTCATTCGTATATTTGTTCGTGTGTTGCAGAATTAATTAAAATTGTTAACAGCACGCAAAACACGCTGCCAGGCAAAGCAGTCACAGTCACAGTTACAGTTACAGTTACATTTACAGTCAGATTCCCCCAGCGACCGCAGAGTACAAACATGTACAAATGTACATATATGTCTTTACAAGTGGCCTCCGTTTTAGCCAATATTTACTTTAACAGCAAGCTATATCCAAGCTACAAGGCTAGGCAACAATACTTAGAAACTGGGGAAAGTGTGTCGTATTGTTGCCACTTTTGGACATTGCAGCTAACTAAAATATAAAATGACATTAATTATGCATGCTTAACTTATTGAATTTATGATCGGACTGCCAAGTTTTTATATATAAATAAAGAAAAGTATGTTAACTATAAATAAATATATAATTACGTTTAAATCATTCAACACTTTGGAGGTTGTTTGGCTAAGAGGTTCGATCCATAATGAAAGAGTTTGGTTCAATTTTCAAGAACACCAGAATCCAAGGTTATGGTTAGCACCTTGATAAATTTAAAACTTCCGTTTTATTTTAATAAATGCATTATTTACTAACATTCATTTATTGTCTTCAAAACGAGCATTTATCTTCAATCTATATGATTTATTTAACTTTAAATTTAAATTGCGAAAATAATATTTCCATTTAGGATTGGTTAAAGTAATTTATGCAGAAGAATTTACTATTTAAGCGAGTTGCTGTCTTAACTTTTGGCCGGATATTGCGGAAGTAAAAATCCCCGAACTGTTCCGATTTCCATTTTCGGCCAATATTCTCGTACTGAATTCACTCCGAAAAGTTAATCAAACTTTTTTACATACTTAGCAAAAATGCAAAGTGAAAACATAAATTATATTTAGTACTTTAATGTCGTAGGATCGATATTGAATCATCACATATACATATAATTAATAATTTATTTAATTTCCAAGTTTCTTAGTCGTCTGGCCTAAAAATTTGATCGGATTTGCTTTGACCTTCTCTGAATTTCTCAAGTATTCGAGCAAAATAATGGGAATTATAGTAGGGAAATTTTGTGAATAATCTGAGGGCAATTTTTTAAATGCAATTTGTAAAAAAATCAGTCGGAAAGGCTACAGTCGAAGTTGACTATGAGAGACCCTTTACTTATTCTTCAAAATGGAAATAAGAGAAACAATAATAGTTCCCATAATGCGTTGTAATGTCAATATGCTCTTCTTCTTCCTTTGGTCCGACACTAAGTAATATTGAGTTTTGAACAACTTCTGAGATTATTATCCGATCGCTATGAAATTCTCAGGATACGTTAGGACCCTGATACTCGTTCTGTGTGCCAAATTCAGGACTCTAGCTTTAATATTTTTCGTTATATGGGATTTCAAAAATTTTGTTCTCGATTTACGGAGGCGGAAGGGGGCGTGTCAAAATTTTAAGATAAACTTGATCTGCTTAGCCCATAGACGAACCAACATACCAAATTTGGTGACTCTAGCTCTTATAGTCTCTGAGATCTAGGTGTTCATACAGACAGACGGACATGGCTATATCGACTCGGCTGGTGATGCTGATCAAGAATATATATACTTTATGGGGTCTGCCGGACTTCCTTCGACCTGTTACGCACATTTTTTTTTTTTTGACAAACTTAATAGACCCGTTTTACTTTTTTAAAGTAAAGGGTCTAATAAGCGTGAATAATGCCAAATTCAGTGCTGTGTATTTCCAAAACGAGCTAAGGTTTGGTATCCTACTTATTGTTCGTGTTATTTGTAGTCGTGTTCGTCTGTCTGTCCGTCCGTCCGTCTGTCTGTTCGTATGAACGAAAGGATCTCAGAGATGGTAAGAGCTAGAAGCTTGAACTTGATCTCCCAGCACTTCTTATATTTGCACGCTGAACAAGTTTATTTGAAATTTTCGATATCAAGTCGGGACTTGTTTTAAAATTAGAAAACTCACCATAACATAAGCAATGTTAAAGCTAGAGACTTGAGCTTTGGCACACATGATTAGTACTCTGTTGTCGATGTGTCCAGAAATTTACGAATTACATTTTACTAAAGACTGACGTCTCATTTAGTTTCAAATTCACAGATTTTTTTTTTACCAGAAAATTGCAGCCAAATGATCCACTGTGCATTGGCATCATCAAAAGTCGGATGGATGATTCGTCAGAACGTACGATTAATTGAATTATTCAGCAATTGTATTAACTGTACACAACTTCGGCAAAAGCAATAATAGCAACCACACAATGTCAATAGGAACAACAATGATAACGAACCTCTTTGGCAACCAATAATAAAAACGATGGAAACGTCATGACCACGAAATGAACGAACAATAATCGTGTTCCATGTCCGAGGATAGCAGATTACAAATGTTAATGTATGTTTGTGGCTCTTGTACTGAATAATTATGTGACCTTGGTATGTCAGCGCATTGGACGAATCGAAAGAATAATCATATAGTTGGCCATCTAAGTATGTGCGAGTTTTGTTTAGCGCTCTCCTGACATGTCAAAGTTCAATGCCCAAAAGCCACAGCAGGGAGTTCTTCAACTGCTTCCTCCACCATCGCCAGCCAGCACCACGATTTCTCCAACAACGACGATGATGAGCAATTAAAACGAACGCTTTATCAAAACAGTTTGGATACACCAGTGCTGCCAAAAAAATTATTGAGTGAACTCTGCGCAGTGCTGCCCATTGTGAACCACACATAAGGAACTAGTTCCTTACCCAGTTTATGTTCTTATATACAGATTGCTTTAATAATATTGATAGACAGAAATATAACCAGTCGGAAAGGCTACAGTCGAAGTCGACTATGAGAGACCCTTTACTTATTCTTCAAAATGGAAATAAGAGTAACACTAATAGTTCCCATAACGCGTTGTAATGTCAATATGCTCTTCTTCTTCCTTTGGCCCGATACTAAGTAATATTAAGTCTTGAATAACATCCGAGTTTGTTCTCCGATCGCGATGAAATTTTCAGGGTCTAAAAAAGTTTACCAAGGTTTCACACTGCAACCGCAAATGTTAACCTAACGTAACCGATTGCAATTTGAAATTGTTACTGAGATCAAAACCGAAACTCAACTTTTAATTTTAACAGAATTTCCCAACTAAATTCACTTACATTTTCTACGGATTACCTAGAGAAATTAGCTTTATACTTATAGAAACCTTGCAGGTCAAAAAGGTCACAAGGACAGCGCTACTAAATTTTCCATCCATTATCACAAATACTTGCGGATATTATACAAGGTCACAACAAATCCGATAAACTTTATAGGGTAGATAGATGATTTAAAACTGTTTTATAAATCAAAATAGACATAAATATATATCTGATAATGCAAAATTGCTAGTTTAACATTAATTTGTCTTAAAAAATTCATGTTTTCACTTTGCATTTATGCCAAGTTTGTACAAATAATCAACTTAACTTTTTTTTAATTGAAATCACCAGCTGAATGTGAATTAAATTCCTTAAAAAATTATCAAAAGTTAACATTGGAACAGCGTTGAATCCGTACACTGCAAAAAAATCACCTTAACAACACAGTTGAAAAATATGATCCCGAGCCAAACCTCATGCAGCCCACACGAGGATCTCTATGTAAGTAAAGAAATATTTGCAATCCCCTAAGAAACAAGTTGGAAACAAGTCAAACATTAATATCAATAATCTTTTTAAGCTGTCTGTCCGTCGGTTCGTCCGTATGAACGAAAGGATCTCAGAGATGGTAAGAGCTAGAAGCTTGAACTTGGTCTCTAACCACTACTTATATTTGCAGTAGATCTCCCAAAAATCGGAAAACCTCATAGCAACAGCATTTTTATAGCCAGAGACTTGAGATTTGATACACATAATGAATATTTAGGGGTCGATGTTTAGAGAAAATTTCATCACGATGCCACGCCCACTTCGCCCACAAATTGAAAAAATAAATTGAATTACAAGAGTATTACATCGGGAGTGAATTTAAGTGAGGTCCTGTACTGCCACAGGGTATATTACGGTCGGGGTCACGACTAATTCGGCTTCTTTTTAAGCTATGGGTCGAAAATCAACATAAGTATCATACCATCTTACAGATTTTGTATTTAGATTACACAATTGGAATAATATCGAACTACTATATTATACAACTGTCATAGACGATTGGTCAAAAATTGAGTACAAATACCGTTTATTTCTTGTAAATATGATTTGAAACAGAAGATAAACTTACTGTTTTGATATTAAAGAACTTTTATTAAATAAACGAATATTCGTTGCTAAAATATAATATATAATTAAACAATTGCTAGAAAACTACATTTTTAACAATTTTGTAAATTTATATTATTGTAAATCGACATCATACCAACATTTTAAAACTGAAACATAAAAATTAAAACCGAAAACCAAAGAGACACTCTGACCGAAATTATACTGATACCGATATTCGTTTCGGTTTGATTCGCTGATTAATACAAATTGTAATTATAATACAAAATTAATACAAATAATGATGATTTATTTCACTTGAACTTTCCTATAAATGAACTACTAAGGAACCAGAAAATTCTCCTTATTATATATGTAGAAACTTCACTATACAAATATTCTGTAGGAAAGGAAACTGCTGACAATTTTCTTAGTTATGAGAATTTGCTCTCTTTGTTCCTTTACTTAATATTAGCCCAGCAATAAAATTATGTTTGAATCAATTCTATATGCTGAGAAAAATATGTATGCGTTTCGGTATGTTCATCAATTTGAACTAGTTCGCAAGGTGAACTTATTGCTCATCGCATTTAACGTTCAGGCTTTAATAAAGAATTCGTATGAGGAAAATTAGTTGTGCTGCGTTTACTTCAACACACACACACACACCCAAACAAGAGACTTATAATACATTTTGACAGCAAATTGTTACACTATGGGAAATTAAAGAGTTAAATTCAAAATAATTTAATAGAAATTCAATTTAAATGTTCCCAGTTGTGTTCTGAAACTGGGGAAAAAATCAATTTCGGAATGAGTCTCATCAAGTTTTGCTTTATAGAACATTTCAGTAATGTTTTAAGTATCCCCTTTTCATTATTTAAGTGTATTTTTGTAAGTCTGCTCTAGCAAGCTAAGTTCAACATTTGGCCGTAGTCTCCGTCATGGCGGGAAAAATGCGTAAATTTTCCGAAAGAGAAATTATTATAAATCAAAACGTCACAAGTTGTTAACGAGTCAAATGGCGACGCCCTTTCATGACCCTTTAGAGACTTGAGCTCTTAACATAATACAAATAAATATATAAATAAATCAAGACAAAACGCCCCTTTTGGCCAGAGTATTCAAGGCGTGTCACATCGAATCCTTATATCAATTTAATCGGGCATAAAATTTGCCGTACTTTCAAGCGAGTGAGAAAAATACAATTTGTTGAAATAATAACTCATACTGCGTGTCGGCCCCCTTGTTGCGTTATCCTTAAAGCCAAGGCTTACCATAACACATCCATACGTCCATTTATTCACACCCACCACACACACACACACACACACACACTCGCCTGGGGGCAGCCCAAGAGAATTGTGTCTAAATTTAGCTGCCAGTTGCCAGTCTTGTTTGCCCAGTGAAATCAATTCCCTTTCAATGTGAGCTCTCTATTTTGGTTTTCGATAACGCATTCCCATAAGTGCATTGTCCATAAAAAAGCACTTCATTTATTCGCATTCTAATTGGTTTCACAGTCGAAAAGGAATACAGAGTGTAGAAAAATAAGTAAAAATAGCACTTAAAGTATTTAAAGTATTAATGATATTTAAGAATTATTTGAGACCTTATAAGCAATTAATTTTAATTAGATTTGACTAAACTCGCGTTGTGGACTTTACATTCGTTTTATTTACGTTATACGTCATCCGATTTTGATTCTATTGGTGCTATGATTGAGATATATATGTATATCATAAAACACATTCAAAGTGTTGGTATTCCATAAAACTGTCAAATGGTATAAAAACAATTGTCATAACTGGCACACGAAAAAATGAATGTTCATGCTGAAAGTTCCATGTTACAACAAATTTTACAGAATTTTTGCGTAATAAACAAAATAAAACCTTACGTAATGGAATGCAAAATATTCTGGGACATATATATGTATACATGAAAGAGTTTTTATTGGGTTCAAAAATTCCTCCGTTCGTTTAATATTTCACTTTTTTTTCACCTTTTAGTTGCAGTAATTGAGCAAAGAATAACCTTGATTTTTAACAAAACAAATGGGCAACATGTTTATTTAAGACTGAGTTTCGAGGCATTTCACTGAACAGGTTAATATGGGAAGAAGAATGATAATGAGATTAGATACCAGGATTATTTTTATTTTATTAGCCACTTTCGGTCATATGTTGTTGTGTTGTTATTTATGCCCTTGCAGCGGGATTATATGTTTATTGAGTCACGAAATGTGTAATGAATTAAAGGCGATATGACAGAGCCCATTAAGTATGTGTTTTAGGATGATTAGCTGAGTCAAAATAGCCATATCCGTCCATTTGTCTCAGTTTTGCAGCTATCCTGATGAATCTTTATACAGGTCTGTCTTTTTTTTTGCAGAATCGGATCACTAAATCATACAGCTGCCATAGATATCTCAAACAATCTCACAGATTATGCAGCTAGCATAGGAACCATTAGTTCAAAATTGTATACAGGGCTTTGATAGGGTATAAACTCATTAGTGTGGCAAAGATATTCTTAGCTTCTTGTTTTGCTTGATAAAAGTTAGACATTTAAAACTTAAAACATTTGTTAATTAACATTTTCTTTATATTTTCAACACACTGTAATGCTGGACATGTGTACCAAAATGCAATGCTCTTTTAATGAAATTTCTATAAATTTGTTTTCGATTTTCGTGGGCGGAAGGGGGCGTGACAAAGTTTCAAAACAAACACGTTCTGCTAAGTCTATAGGCGAACCCACACAGCAAGTTTGGTATCTCTAGCACTTAAAGTCTTTGAGATTTTGGTGATTGTAGCGACGGACGGACAGATGGACAGAACGCCATGGCATTATCGACTCGACTGTTGCTGCAGATCAGATCTGAAGAACAAAGAAGTTACTTGAATTTTACTTTACTTTGAGACTGGTCAGTCAATTTATGATATATGTATCTCCCAGGAACAACTATGCTATGTTTAATGGCTTAAGAGTTGTCTTAAACTGGTTAACAAACTAATAACGTATGTTTAATATATTATATATTAAAATTTGTATTATACAATGCTTATCAGCTTAAGAGTTGAAGCTGATTCGTGAAGAAATCAAAGGGAAATATATACAGACATAGATAGTCAGTAATGTTTAGAGTGGGTCGGAAGATGTGTGTGCCACAAGTGATATTGCAGCTCAGTCTAAAGTCGAAAGTCCAAAGTCTACACTTGGAGTATACTCGTAGTCTCAACAAAGGGAAGCAGCAACAATGGTGACAGCTTCAGTAGTCACTTTTGTTATGGCTTAGGCATGACACTCAATAAGGTTGACTGACTGTCAGGTGATATGTATGTATGTCTGAACACCCTCGTTCTGCTACTACATACATACATACACACCCCACGACATTCCAGTGGCAGACAACTTATTGATGCCACACAGCGTTGCACTTAAACGGAAACCGGATAATTTGCTGTCAGGATGATGCTGTTGATGATGTTGTTGGTGTTGTCGTTGCTGGTGCTCGAGTCCTTGTCGCAGTCGTTCCTTCTGCCAACTGATTTATCCACATCCTGTGACGTGCAATGGCCAAAGTGGCCTCACTACGTAATTTGCGTTTCGTTTCATGTCATTTGGCGTCTCGAGTGAAGTGCACATTTCCTAATTAAACAGCCAATGGTCGACCTAATGAGTATATCCTCTACAATTTTACCACAAAGTGAATACGGTACGCAATGGTTTCATTTTCACTTTCTTTTCATTTTGATTGAGGTTTTCTTTTCAGTAGTTCAGTTGAATAAGTTCGTTGTTTAAATGGATTCGAGTTTCAGGCACTTGTTTCCGATACCAGAAGCGTTTTGTATTAAAAACTGTTTGTGTTGTGTTTTTTTGCAATTTGCCCAGACGAAAAGGCGTGGCGAGTTTTTGAAACAAAAAAAACTTTGATGTTCATGGGCCACCAAATTTGAAGTTTTCAGCTTTAACGCTGTAAGTGTCAGACGTTCTTATTGAACTGCAAAGGCGGAAAGGGGCGCAGACAATATTTGAAATAAACTTCAACTGTTCCACTTTCATAGAAGTCTGTGTGTGAAATTTGGGTGCTCTAGATTTAATAGTCACTATAGTATACTAAGTGTTCAACTGGTGCTCGACTGTTGATGCTGATCAAAAATATATAGTATACTTTGTGGGGTCGGAGATATGCCACCATCTCCCTGTTACTTATACTTATTAACGAGTATAAATACAAATCTTGGATAAGAAAATACGATTATTTTTCAGGCTTGTTCTACAAATCTGTAAGAACCCAAAGCAGCTGTCGGTGTTTCTAAAACTGCTTTCAATTACTTTTAAATGTCGTATTAAATTTTGCAACATCTAGATAAAATGTAAGCTAATATTGAATAAAATGATGTTGTGTTGTTTAAAAAGTTTCAAAAATTGAATTGATTTGGCAGCCGATAGAAAGGATCTCTCACATTTCTGAAACATTTACATTTCGATCGGTTGTTTGTCATCCAAATCAATATATCTAGTAAAATATCTAGGTATTATGAACTTTGCGTTAAATCAAATTCGTGTATTTTAATCCCTAGTTAATAACAACTACTATAAAAAACGTATAAACTATTTAAGTTAAATGAGCGGTAAAGTTTACTCAATTAAAACTTTTTAATGACTCTAAATGTTTGGTTCTTTAGTTTTGATTAAGTTTCAAACGGCAGGGGAATGTGCAATAAATTAAAGTTTTACTTAACAACAAATACTATTCCAAGTAGCGTAGTATTAAATCGACAATTCAACGCCTCATCTGCAGCTGCTGTTAACCATCTGCTGGAGTCATAAACCCAATGAAATCATTATCAAGGATGAGATGATTTATCCTCCTTCTAACTATCGATTACTTGGACTGGTCATTGCTCTCTTCAGCACAAGCACTTAAAGACTCTCGTCAAGACAGACTCGTGTCCAGTGTTGAGGCTATAAAAGTCTTTCTTTTTCCCCCTCCTAAATTGAATTGCCAGGTCCCCCCATTGTGGGCAACTTTCGGCGCTTAGCTTTGATTTTAGTTGATTTTGTTTGGGTGTTGTTCTTGGTACCGCAGTCACTTGAAAATTAATTTAGATCCAAAGCCGCAGGCAATTGAGGTAAGTGCGATAAATGTGCCACAGCTCAGAGCTTTGACCGTGTGGAATTTAAGGGAGGGGGGGGGGGGAATGACATGCAGCTTCTGTCCACAGTTGCATTGTAAATATTCTAGGTAAATTCGGTGGTCGTCCAATCGCTGTTAATTGAATTTATCACCATCATCATAATGAGCATCATTGTGGTCATCATTATTAATGATCATTCTCCTTGCTTGTTGTTGCTTGTTTTTGCCTTTTTGCCCAAATTGTGCGTTATAATTTAATTTGAACACCTCCCGCATTTTCACGCCCCAACCAGGCTTGCCACTTTAAATGTGGGCGTACCTGGGCGTGGCAAGCGGCAAGCACTGCTCGTTTTTGAATGCTGCAGCATTCATCAGCCACAGGATTTTCGACAACTTCGCCGTGCAACAGAGAGGCAGCAACTTTTTCAATTGTTGTTTTGTTGTTTTGCACAATGCTTCGACACTCAACACCCAACACTCAACACCCAACACCCAGAATTCCAACAACAACGATAGGATGACGACGACAACTTTCGCAAACCGCTTCATTTTGACATGATGAAGTAAATTGCAATTAACACATACACACACACACACATAGACACACACACACACACACACACACACACACACACACACACAGCGTTAAACTTTTGTCCTTGTTGGACAACTTTTTGGAAACCATTGGAGTCCATTGTTATTTGCCTAGCAGATCCTTTGGCCAGTTGAGTAATAGTCGCTTTCGACTGGTCATACATTTTTCAACATTTTTCCCCATTTCTATTTAACCGTAATATGTGCAACTGTTAATAAACATTTCTCACATTAAATGTAAAAAACGTTGTTTTGATTAATTATATAATTTATTTGTTTAATAAGTTATTTAATATAATAAAAATTGAAAAAATTAATTAAATTAAAATTAAATTTCTATAAATCAGCATTTTAATTGTAATTCGATGGCTTAAATTTATCAAATTTATGTTAGAAATTTCATAAAATCAAGTAAGAAAGCTCTAGTAGGAAGTGCACAACTATCATATACCGAACTTCCAGGCTCTTAGATACCCTATACTATATAGTTTTCAATGATGAATAATAAAGTACACATACAGTCAGTCACGAATGGGAATACACATTGAATAGAAATACACTTTTACACAATGATTATCCAATGTGTAAACTCATAGATTTCATACTGTATATATGTATTTGTAGTGGAAAGAGGATAGAATCCACAAGCCCACAACTCGTAGCTCGCCTCGAATCATGAGCATCGTCATCATTTGAGGCCTCCTCCATATGCTGAGCTGAAGTTTTTGCTGCCGTTTGCCTAATTCAATTTTAATCTACTTGGTTGGGTTAACACACCCATACCCCAGGTCACAACCCCGTCCCCCTTCCAATGTCCAAGAACATGCCACAAATCGCAGCACGCACGCAGCAGGCAGTCAAAATGTCGTTTCAGACCTCTGCAATTTGCCTCCTTTGTTAAAGCATTTGCCTATGCTTTAAGTGCTGTCCGTGTGGCACACTAACACACTAACACACTAACTCACTCACTCACTAACTCACACACACCGACACACAGACTCCGATTGACAGTTATTTGATGCCTTCAATGTGTGACTGATGAAAACGCATCAATTTCATTGCTAATTGGTTTCGTTTTTAGCGTTTGCTGCATTGAAAACAGCAACGGTCAATGAATTGAATGCAACATGGAATGTATGCCACAGTACAAATATACAATATCTAAACACACACACACACATACGCATGTACAAATTGCTTGTGGGAAGTGTGAGTGAGGCAAGAGTTCGTATCAATTTCATAAACTAAAAAGTTTATTTTAAATTTTTCGCTTTTTAAATTTTAGAAATAGAGTGAGAATTAATTAAAGTCGACTTCGATTGACGGCTTATCGACAGTAAATAAATACAATTGTTTCATGTATGCTAATTTATATAACAATTAATTAATACATTTTTCACTTGTGTGGTGGGTTTTATGTAGTACATGCATAATTTCCATTCATTTTTCCACTTGGAAACTTAACATTAATACATTAATGTACATTAAATACAAATTGTTTATGTGTTGCAGTATTTATAAATAATATTAATAATAAATAAGAAAAATAAATAATAAATAATAAATAATAAATAGTAAATAATAAATAATAAATAATAAATAATAAATAATAAATAATAAATAATAAATAATAAATAAAAAATAATAAATAATAAATAATAAATAATAAATAATAAATAATAAATAATAAATAATAAATAATAAATAATAAATAATAAATAATAAATAATAAATAATAAATAATAAATAATAAATAATAAATAATAAATAATAAATAATAAATAATAAATAATAAATAATAAATAATAAATAATAAATAATAAATAATAAATAATAAATAATAAATAATAAATAATAAATAATAAATAATAAATAATAAATAATAAATAATAAATAATAAATAATAAATAATAAATAATAAATAATAAATAATAAATAATAAATAATAAATAATAAATAATAAATAATAAATAATAAATAATAAATAATAAATAATAAATAATAAATAATAAATAATAAATAATAAATAATAAATAATAAATAATAAATAATAAATAATAAATAATAAATAATAAATAATAAATAATAAATAATAAATAATAAATAATAAATAATAAATAATAAATAATAAATAATAAATAATAAATAATAAATAATAAATAATAAATAATAAATAATAAATAATAAATAATAAATAATAAATAATAAATAATAAATAATAAATAATAAATAATAAATAATAAATAATAAATAATAAATAATAAATAATAAATAATAAATAATAAATAATAAATAATAAATAATAAATAATAAATAATAAATAATAAATAATAAATAATAAATAATAAATAATAAATAATAAATAATAAATAATAAATAATAAATAATAAATAATAAATAATAAATAATAAATAATAAATAATAAATAATAAATAATAAATAATAAATAATAAATAATAAATAATAAATAATAAATAATAAATAATAAATAATAAATAATAAATAATAAATAATAAATAATAAATAATAAATAATAAATAATAAATAATAAATAATAAATAATAAATAATAAATAATAAATAATAAATAATAAATAATAAATAATAAATAATAAATAATAAATAATAAATAATAAATAATAAATAATAAATAATAAATAATAAATAATAAATAATAAATAATAAATAATAAATAATAAATAATAAATAATAAATAATAAATAATAAATAATAAATAATAAATAATAAATAATAAATAATAAATAATAAATAATAAATAATAAATAATAAATAATAAATAATAAATAATAAATAATAAATAATAAATAATAAATAATAAATAATAAATAATAAATAATAAATAATAAATAATAAATAATAAATAATAAATAATAAATAATAAATAATAAATAATAAATAATAAATAATAAATAATAAATAATAAATAATAAATAATAAATAATAAATAATAAATAATAAATAATAAATAATAAATAATAAATAATAAATAATAAATAATAAATAATAAATAATAAATAATAAATAATAAATAATAAATAATAAATAATAAATAATAAATAATAAATAATAAATAATAAATAATAAATAATAAATAATAAATAATAAATAATAAATAATAAATAATAAATAATAAATAATAAATAATAAATAATAAATAATAAATAATAAATAATAAATAATAAATAATAAATAATAAATAATAAATAATAAATAATAAATAATAAATAATAAATAATAAATAATAAATAATAAATAATAAATAATAAATAATAAATAATAAATAATAAATAATAAATAATAAATAATAAATAATAAATAATAAATAATAAATAATAAATAATAAATAATAAATAATAAATAATAAATAATAAATAATAAATAATAAATAATAAATAATAAATAATAAATAATAAATAATAAATAATAAATAATAAATAATAAATAATAAATAATAAATAATAAAAATAAATAATAAATAATAAATAATAAATAATAAATAATAAATAATAAATAATAAATAATAAATAATAAATAATAAATAATAAATAATAAATAATAAATAATAAATAATAAATAATAAATAATAAATAATAAATAATAAATAATAAATAATAAATAATAAATAATAAATAATAAATAATAAATAATAAATAATAAATAATAAATAATAAATAATAAATAATAAATAATAAATAATAAATAATAAATAATAAATAATAAATAATAAATAATAAATAATAAATAATAAATAATAAATAATAAATAATAAATAATAAATAATAAATAATAAATAATAAATAATAAATAATAAATAATAAATAATAAATAATAAATAATAAATAATAAATAATAAATAATAAATAATAAATAATAAATAATAAATAATAAATAATAAATAATAAATAATAAATAATAAATAATAAATAATAAATAATAAATAATAAATAATAAATAATAAATAATAAATAATAAATAATAAATAATAAATAAAAATAATAAATAATAAATAATAAATAATAAATAATAAATAATAAATAATAAATAATAAATAATAAATAATAAATAATAAATAATAAATAATAAATAATAAATAATAAATAATAAATAATAAATAATAAATAATAAATAATAAATAATAAATAATAAATAATAAATAATAAATAATAAATAATAAATAATAAATAATAAATAATAAATAATAAATAATAAATAATAAATAATAAATAATAAATAATAAAATAATAAATAATAAATAATAAATAATAAATAATAAATAATAAATAATAAATAATAAATAATAAATAATAAATAATAAATAATAAATAATAAATAATAAATAATAAATAATAAATAATAAATAATAAATAATAAACAATAAATAATAAATAATAAATAATAAATAATAAATAATAAATAATAAATAATAAATAATAAATAATAAATAATAAATAATAAATAATAAATAATAAATAATAAATAATAAATAATAAATAATAAATAATAAATAATAAATAATAAATAATAAATAATAAATAATAAATAATAAATAATAAATAATAAATAATAAATAATAAATAATAAATAATAAATAATAAATAATAAATAATAAATAATAAATAATAAATAATAAATAATAAATAATAAATAATAAATAATAAATAATAAATAATAAATAATAAATAATAAATAATAAATAATAAATAATAAATAATAAATAATAAATAATAAATAATAAATAATAAATAATAAATAATAAATAATAAATAATAAATAATAAATAATAAATAATAAATAATAAATAATAAATAATAAATAATAAATAATAAATAATAAATAATAAATAATAAATAATAAATAATAAATAATAAATAATAAATAATAAATAATAAATAATAAATAATAAATAATAAATAATAAATAATAAATAATAAATAATAAATAATAAATAATAAATAATAAATAATAAATAATAAATAATAAATAATAAATAATAAATAATAAATAATAAATAATAAATAATAAATAATAAATAATAAATAATAAATAATAAATAATAAATAATAAATAATAAATAATAAATAATAAATAATAAATAATAAATAATAAATAATAAATAATAAATAATAAATAATAAATAATAAATAATAAATAATAAATAATAAATAATAAATAATAAATAATAAATAATAAATAATAAATAATAAATAATAAATAATAAATAATAAATAATAAATAATAAATAATAAATAATAAATAATAAATAATAAATAATAAATAATAAATAATAAATAATAAATAATAAATAATAAATAATAAATAATAAATAATAAATAATAAATAATAAATAATAAATAATAAATAATAAATAATAAATAATAAATAATAAATAATAAATAATAAATAATAAATAATAAATAATAAATAATAAATAATAAATAATAAATAATAAATAATAAATAATAAATAATAAATAATAAATAATAAATAATAAATAATAAATAATAAATAATAAATAATAAATAATAAATAATAAATAATAAATAATAAATAATAAATAATAAATAATAAATAATAAATAATAAATAATAAATAATAAATAATAAATAATAAATAATAAATAATAAATAATAAATAATAAATAATAAATAATAAATAATAAATAATAAATAATAAATAATAAATAATAAATAATAAATAATAAATAATAAATAATAAATAATAAATAATAAATAATAAATAATAAATAATAAATAATAAATAATAAATAATAAATAATAAATAATAAATAATAAATAATAAATAATAAATAATAAATAATAAATAATAAATAATAAATAATAAATAATAAATAATAAATAATAAATAATAAATAATAAATAATAAATAATAAATAATAAATAATAAATAATAAATAATAAATAATAAATAATAAATAATAAATAATAAATAATAAATAATAAATAATAAATAATAAATAATAAATAATAAATAATAAATAATAAATAATAAATAATAAATAATAAATAATAAATAATAAATAATAAATAATAAATAATAAATAATAAATAATAAATAATAAATAATAAATTATAAATAATAAATAATATATATTAATATTATAATAAATTTTGTAAAAAAAGGTTTAGTCATAGCAAAATGTTAAAACTTTCAAGGGTTTTTTTTTGTTATGTGGGGTCCCATATGTATGTTAAAATCTCATAAAAGTTGGGCTTGATAAAGCTCACAAAACAGTTCATTATGTTTCCTAGTGCTAAGCAGTTTTATTACGGTGATTATTATTCCTTAGTACTGACAACTTATGTAAATAAATAATTCAGATGGTGAAATAACAAGGGCTGATAACTTAGTCTGCCAACTTGCTTAATTATTTATATTATTATTTGTACGTTTAATGCTGCCAACTTGCTCATTAGACCCTAGACCTACCCACTTAATTTTCAGATTTGCCAATTTTCGTGTTTGTACCAAATTTTCCAAGTTCCCATTGCCGTGAGCATCGAGACAGACATTTTATCTAATTTCCACAATTACTTCACATACATATTTCTAGTTTATTAGTTTGATCTACGCCGCAAGGCCCCAAGGGAAAATCACCATATGAAAAGCTGTAAAGCTGGGAAGCCAACGAACCAAGCAAATATACGAGTACACAAATTTTTGTGAATGTAATTTACGGGAAGAACACGTGAGATTCATTTGGGCACCGTTGACTTCTGTGCCGTGTACCGTAAGGCTGTCCAGTGTTGGGCAGTGCAATGAATAAATATGATGCGACAGAAATGTGAGGCGAAAACATGGGCAAACGAACTCTGGCACAGAGCACATTCTCGTACGAGGACAAGTGTCTATATATGTATATGTATAACTAGCTCTTAGGGCTTGACCAAAGACTGTGGGCGACGTGAACACTGTTTTTTTTCTTTCTTGTTAACTTTGGGCACGTCTGTAGTCCCATCCCCCGCTGGATGCTCTAAGCTCGTATATGCTCTCAGTTAACCGCACGTCGCAGTCATCCATTTTGGAGAGGGAGTCAACAGACAAACAACTGCAAACGACGACATCAAACACTTGTCTCCTTAAATGTATTTTGTTATTGTTTGGACTTTTCGATTGCCTGCCTGGTCAGCGTCCTCTGTCTGTGTTCCATTGTGTGTGCCCTGGCGAATTGTAAATATTAATGAGGGTTATTCCATCCTCCTAATAAAATGACAAACAAACTCTAGACTCCCCACTCTAAAGGTGTTCAATATTTCTACATCTACAAAAAGTTGAATCAATTCTCTAAAGTATTTGAAAATCGACAAATTCGTTAGCGAAAATGAAGTGCGGAACATCATTTTAATTCCGTATTCTGTTGCAGAGTGGACAGTTCCATTAAGCTTAAACTTCAATTCGGAATATTAAATGCTTAAAGGGAACTTTTAACATAAATAAATAAAATATTATTCTTATGAATATTGGACATATTGTTGAAAAATTTAAAAAAAAAAAAAGCTTTAGGTTTTTGCTTTAGTTACTTACGTGGCATCTATCTAAGTAAATACTTGACCTTTGTGGAGGGCTCAGGAGAATTGTCACCAAATTTGGGGACTCTAGCTCTTATAGTCTCAGAGATCTTGGTGTTCATACAGAAGGACAGACGGACGGACAGACAGACGAACGGACGGACGGACAGACGGACATGGCTACATAATCTCGGCTGATGATGCTGATCAAATGATACATTTTTAAAGAAAAGGGTCGAAAAATTACTTATAACGTATTTTACTTACGAAATTTTGAGATGATCTACTAGAAAAATCAAAAAAAAAAATCTTTAGGATTGTTGCTTAAGTTTCCTAATTGAGTTCACGCAAATTTAAATAAGTTGTCCAAATAATAAATAATATCTTTAAGTTTAGAAAAACAATATTATGTGGTATTTGGTATGGTATTCGTCTGTTATTTGGCATTGCGTCTATTCAGAAGTTTCAGTGTACTACACTTAAATATGGGAATGCTCGTTTTATTTGTTGGTCAGCTTCAATTTTAGTTTGGGCCCTCTTCTGGGGCTTAATATTCGCTTTTCGTTGTTATCGTTGTAGTTGTTGTTTTTCTGTTGTTTTGTTTTTTTTTTTGTTCTTGTGTGCGGTTTTCTCTTGTGATTGCAACCTTAACAAATTTTTATGCTTGTGTGTCAGTAGCCCCCGCGGCGCTGACCTTGAACTTGCTTCTAGTCTGCCTGCTGCGAGGGGCATGCAACCAGCATCATTCTAGCTTTGCTGTTGCCACTGTTGCATGCAGCTCGTTTCGACTTGTTCTCATGCGTCCTGTTTGGTATTCCAAATTAATTTTTTCTTTGTTTTTGTAAGCCCATCACATGCATGAAGAGACTTCATAATTTGACTACATTATGTACAGGATTCAATGTACAAAAGAATATACTTCATTAACTAAGTTTGGCAATTATTAAATATTTAATTATTTACACAGTTATGATCTATGATTTTATTTATAATATATTTCATATATTATTTATATAAAACAAATAAATTACTAGATTTGTTTGTAAGTATATATATATCTATCTAGAAATCTTTCCTATTTTCACTTGGAAAGTGATGAATTATTTCTAAATAGCATGCATCGATTATTATGTTGATTTCATAGTCAATGTCGAAAACAATGACTTTTACTTTGTTGTGTCGTCAATTAATCAATTCAAAGCTGTTCTCTATGGTCACTTTAAACCGTTACTCAGTAGACTTATGGGGTTCTTTAGATAAGTTAGTCAATAAACTTCCTAGTATCTTATATCTGTCATATTACTTTCTTATATTATCATAACTCTTCTTTGTAGATTTAATGTTGAGATACATATTGGTTATGTCGAATCCATAGAAAAATCATTGGAGTTTTAGCAATTAATCAAAGCACAGCTGTCCTCCATCTTCATCCCAGAAGGTTTCCCTTAATGTGATTAGAATTTTCCCAATATCGAAACTATGTAATAATATTATTATACTCTTATGTTCTATGTACCATGTACTATGTAATATGTTTAAAATCCATCTTCTGTGTTCACTTAAAAACTATCACAAAAGAGTTATCACTTCCTTCTTAATATCTAAATATTATGAATAATAATCTTTTTATTAATACTGAACTGTTCAGCATGGTCACTTACATTGCTGTCAAATCAGTTTTTAGTGGGCTTTTACATTTTGATAGTTCCATTGAGGAAAAAGGCATAAGGAGTGATAATAATTCGTTCAATCGCCAAAACAATTTAGTATAATAAGGAAAGTGGGGAAGATATGGAGCTGTAAGTGTAGGCGACTGAGTCTTGTGACTGACAAACTTTTGCTTGGTCCCTTTGCCTGGCTTTTGTTCGTTTTCGGATAATGCCTACATAGTATTTCATGTTAATCAATTGGTCACCTTAATTGTTTTGTCGTGGGGTGTCTATTAAGAGAGAGTTCCAAAAATAATTACGGAGGCGTATCAAAGGACAAAAAAATAAGCCACAAAGAGTCACGAGCACGCACACAAATCGTTGGCATCAATTTAATACAACTTCTGAGAATTGGCCGAGGAAGGTGTTTGATAAGGAGGAGGGTTTCTTTGTGGTAGGTCTAATAGCAGGAAATTAAAAAACAGTGGGCTTCTAGCTTGAACCTTGACCCTAATTCGGCTACGTTTAATTTCGAGTTGACTTTAACTTTGTATTATGCTTTTAGAATTTCCTGTTGCTTATACATACTATATACAAAATACACACACACACACACACACTCACTCACATGCAACATGTGTTCATGGACAGCAAAAAATGGCGTCGCACACACTCATACATACACAGAGTGAATGAGAGAAATATTTGTGCACGAATGAAATGAATTGGAATTCACGCATACCGTCAAATGACGCCTCATCGCATATAGTACATAAAATTCGATCGTTTTGCATTGCTTTTACTTATTTGTTTGGGGTTTTTTGCATTTCAGTATCATTGTACAATATTGAATGCTCGAGTGAGCGTTGAAATGCAAGAATGGGGCAGATAAATTAATAAATATTCCGTTGCACAGGCTGCCAGCAAAATATTTCTTTCAGTTGTTAATAAATGAAAATATTTTTGGTAAAATCTGCATTGAGTTAACTCTTTAATGTTTTTCACAGTTCTATATAATTTAATTTTCAGTATGGCATTCGGTTTATTAGTAGTGTAAAAAATAAATATATATAATCTTTTTACTTTTCTGTAATTACTTTACTTTACTTTAAAATTATATGTATTTTGTATATTTGCATAAATGTAATGTAATGTAAAGAAATATTTTTACTTAAACTTAACAACACGGTCAATTTAGTACTGTAGTTGATCCAAATATGAATCGGAAAACAATCAATCAAAAAACCTATGAATAGAGGGAAGGAGGTTCCTTCTTATAAGAGATGGGCACGGGCTTCCTCGATTAATTTAAACTTTCTCCACACATCACTTCTACCGTCCTCTGTAGAATCGAATTGTATTCTTAACTATTTTCTATAAACTGCGTCTTGAATTTTTTCTTTGCTCAGTTTTCCGCGTCACTTTGTCCATTTCTTCTTCTTATTCACGTACTTGAAATAAAGCTTGATAAACATATAGATAAGTAGCATATCAATTAAAGAGATGTGTCAATAATATTAGCAGTGACTTATTATAGAAATATGTTTATCATTCGGTATGCAAAGTATGTGTTAAGTCGTGACTTTTCGGTCCTACCGGGCTTCGTGCTTTTTGTTTAAGTCCGAGCCAGCACGATATATATTTTTATTAAGAATTATTTTTGTTGAAACATATAATAGACACTTCTTTAAAGCACAGGGTCTTAATTTAAAAAAATAAAACATAATCATAATATTAATAGTAACCATCTGAATCCCTGAAAACCCTCAACTAAATATAAGAAAACATATATAAATGTGCAATCATTATAATTAAATAAAAAATAATGATGGATTAGTGTCCTCTTTCTTAAACAAACTTTATATACTTATATACAATTATTACTTTTCATTATGTTCATTACTAAAATATTTATTACGCATATGTATGTTAAATCCACAACTCCCAACAAATGTACGCTTTTAATAATAATGACAACAATTACTAAAGTCATACTTGAGTCTATAACAAATTGAAGCTTTTGCAGTAAGCTAAGAGAGTCTGTGTTTAAGACCTTATACACATACTCGTATTTAGTAAGTATAGATGTGGGGAGATGGCGCTTTGTGTGTGTGTGGTAGTTGAAAATTTCACAAAATTTTATAGCATACTTTTATGCGCGCTGCATAATAAATACGCATACGCCGCTTGTGCCCGACAGCTATAAATGTAATTGTAGCCTGCAAGTGTGTAAGTGTGTGTGTGAGTGTGGGTGCAAGTGAAGAAAAACTTGATGGTTTATTATAAAATTTATGTATGTATGACTTTAATATTTCAATGCGCTTAATGTGCACAGGAAAAATGATGACAAACCAATCAACAGGGAGAGAGACAGCTATAAAAGACAACATGTACTCGAAGACACATACCACAAAGTGTGTGTATTCCCGTTGCTGTCCTTGTCATCATCAAGCATCAACATTATGCCCTGGGCGCACTAATCTTTGTCTATTTCCGTAACTGCACTAAGCTCGAGTTATGGTGCACATGACGAGCTGATGACGTTAATGCTGTTGCTCGTGTTGCTGCCGCTGCTGCTGCTGCTGGCTGTTGAGGTTGAGGAAGCCTGTCATCATCACGTGGTGAGTGGTAAAGTAAATGCGTCGAGTCGAGTCGAAAATAATCTGGCAATGATGACAATTGATAGGCGGCAACTGAAGGGCAAGTTCACATTTAATTGGGATATATGTGCATACTCTTACCACTCGACTAACTGTGCGTCATACAGTGTCCTGTATCCTGTGACCTGTGACATGCGACCAGGAGGGGGGGGGGGGGTGGTTAGCGAGCACTACACATTCTTCAGGCGGCAGCAATTTAGAGCAATTAGAAATTTGCAACTCAAAGTGTAATTTAAACATTCGTAGCTTAATTAAATCTGTCATTCTTTCATTCCCTATCTCCATTTCTCTTTTATTCGCTCTACATTTAGTCGAGTCGCACATAATTTAATTTCGTACTGCGTCAACTTTGCACTGAACAATTCAACCGACAGAAGGACAAATCCACAAATGAAAGCAAACATATTCTTGTCGCTGCAGTTGCATTTAGTCGTCGCTGTAACATTTCATTTTCAGCTTTTACTCGCATCATTTTTCAAAGCGCAACCTTGCAACGACGAAATATGAGCGTGCATCAGCCATTGTGCAACGTACAACAGATCTTGGCATTGCCAATTATCGAGTGCAATGCGAGGCGAGGTGAGGCGTGCAACATGTGCCGCCGACTCCCATTTGCCCAGACCCGCCACGCATCTACGATTTCCATTCACAGTTGATGTCGAACCTGTTGCACAGCAATCGAAGCTTTCTGATTCGCATTCGCATCGTTTCAGATTTATCAAAAGAACAGACGTAATTAAGGTGTCTCTTGTCATTTTCCATGTACACTCAGAGCAAATTTCTACAGCATTTATTAGTTACAATGAAGACCTCTAAAACGTTTTCTCAATAAATTCATAAATTAGCATATTCAATTATTTCGGTAGCAGTCAGCATTATATTAAGGACTAATGAGACTTCAATTTAGTCATCATTAAATCCTATCAAACGATTATTCCAGTTCAATAATCGATACGCATATGTTATTATATGTAAGTTAAAATATAAAAGTATTATAATAAGGTAATAAATTTAGTAAAAACATGGAGGAAATATATAAAAGACATGTAGACAGATTTAAACAAACTACAGTTTATTTAAATTCCACATAGTGGCATGAAAATTATAGTATACTAATTAAATTAAATTAAATAAAAACATTGAAGTAATTTGCAAAACATGTAGACACATTTTAACAATTCGCTGTATATTTAATTCCTATGAAGTAAGATTTAAATTATATTTTAATCATGTAATAAACTAAATTAAAACATAAAGCAAATACAGATGACATGTAAACCAGGTTTTAATGAATCCAAGTTTATTTTATTTCTATAAAGTGTATGATATTCAAATTATTTTGAAATAATGTGATAAAAGAAATACAAATATTTTGGTAGATATGTATACATACATAATCATGGAAATACAAACATAATCATGGAAATACTCAAAAGATTTTGAATGTTTTTTTTTTTTGTCAAATTATGTGCTAGCGAACTCGAGGTCAATTTATTGTTGATATGACAGATTTATCAACATTCAACAAAACACAAAAATACTTGCAGAAAGGTAAGGAGCTAGGCTTGGTATACAGCTGTTTCATCAGATGCCAATCTTGCTCATCAGTACCATTTAAGCCAGTTTACCCAACGATCCAAGCTTGTTCTCTATGTTGTACAGCTAGAACATGTTGAGAATTCTAAGGGAGTAAGATAGAAAAAACGCCTTAGGGTTAAGCAGTCTGTTGCGTTTTTGGTTACAGTTAGGCAATTCTTGGCAAGTTTTTTGAAAAAATAAAAATTTTTGTAATAATAATAAGATGATAAAACACTTAAATCTAAGAAATATAAAAATGTAATCTGTCTTTGAAATTATATTGCTTTTTAATACGTTTATAATAAATAAATAAAAATGGTATTGGTCATTTTGTGATATAATATTAAATAATTTGTTTAACAGACAATATAAAACTAATTCTCTGTTTTATTTGAATTTAATGATAGAAAAATGTATTTAAATCAATAAGAACTTAAAAGCACTTTTACCGAAGATTGTTGCTGTGTACGATCCTGATTGTTCAGATTGTTCTTCTACAATACAATTACTTGGCTGTTCATCCTTCAATTTGACCCAATTGCAATGCAGTGCGTGAGGCGAAAGCAGGAATAAATAAGAAAAAAGCAACAGACACAATAACAACAATAACAACAGCAACAACAACAACAACAGGAACTAACAAAATGCCATTTTTTAAATTGGTGTAAAATTAATTTACTGTGTCGGCCGGAGGGACTTGGACTTGGAGTCGAGCTCGGAGCGCGTAGCAAGCTCTAATTGACAGCGGGATGTACCAAGAATTATTGCCCTCAATATGTTGGTCGTCCTCAGAGGCGCATTGAACTAGCACCCCGACGGGGGAGTGGGGTAAAAACTAAGGGGTGGGCGGGGGGCGGTGCTTGCTGGGCGATAGACGCCGACAAACTGCACTTAATTCGACAGCTTCGAAGATTTATAAACTTTTGTCAGCCTGACAAACGCTGATGGATGGATCAATGCGTCAATCTGTGGGTGCTGACTAGTCATGTGAGCCCCACCAAGTCCTGTCCATTGCTGTTATCCTCTGGATTCTGAAGCCAACTGGAAAATGGGCCCTTGAAGTTGTCACTTTGTCATATCTAATCAAAAACCCAAATATGATATTCGCCATTAAGTTCATAATTTTTGATCATAATCATAATTACAGTCCAAATTAGCAGCATCCGCTGCAGCGGTCACGTCCTTTTCCTCCTCCAACGCCTTCTGTTCGACCCGTTAATCCTGCCGCCCGCTAATGAGTTTTATTTTGAGGTTCGCCAGCGGAAATGAACTTAGTTCCGTAAATAATTAACTTCATTCGGTGATTAGATAAGAAATACCCTTTCGCTTGGGGATTACTCAAATATTGACAAACTTTGATTTTAAATACCAATCCGAATGCAAATGCAAGTATTTACATTTTGTGTGACGAGCAGATTTCCTAACTATTATTATATACTAAAAGCTGGTTTATGTCAATAGTCTAATACAAATTGATCAAATTATTTTTGTATTTGAATACTAGTTTCGTACCAAATTTGATATCAGAAGTTTTTGGGCTTTGAATATACGCTTTCGTCATTAGATGGATACCCTGTTGAGGGCTTAGAAAATGATGCAAACTGTAATAAAAGTGTGTGAATAAAATGACATATAATAGGCAACATCATAATATATTGCTAAACACTTCAAGTCTTCATAAGCAAGAAAAACATTAACATTATTTAAAGTAGATTTGAATTTAAATAACAGAGTAGCAATTTAAAACTGCTCATAAAGCAAGGGATAAACAACCTGTTTAACAGTATGTTAACTGTGATTCTGTGTTAGCCCTTAGTGGTGTTAGTAAAAAACACACTGTTTGACTCGAAATGGCACTGTACGTTAACAGAGCGCAGTAGCGCATGCATAAACGACTGTAAGCGGAGAGCAGTGCTATCGATAATATCGCGCCATTTCAAACCATTCTGTGTCATCGATAATTCAGAAGCATAAACGAAGCCGAATGAGGCGGACGTGTGACGCTCGCGCGCGCATCATTTTGCATCAGTGCCGCAAAATGCGCGCGTGTTTCAGTTTCAGTTTGTGTTGTCATTTGTTGCTGGTGGCCAAGTGAATTTTGCATATTTATTTTGCTCGTTTTAAATCTCGATCAATATGTACTTAATGTTAATACAAATATAAACAATTTTATTCAATCAAACAAGCTAAACAAATTCAAAAAATAAAAGAAAACTAATAAAACTGAACGTGGCCGCTGAGGGACGTGCGATAAGAACAACAATAACAATTGGCCGCCACTGCTCTCGACTGCAGCGACAACAACAACAACAACAACAAAAACAAGCAAAGTGTGTGTTTTTATTTTAGCTGCATTCTTGTGAGCGTCGCTGCATCAGCAGCGTCAACAGCAGCGCAGCGACAGCGGCATCGGCGTTGAAAGTTTGGAGTCCAACGGCTCCCAAAACGTGGCTTAAAAAGTAATTATCTATATAATTAATACATAATAATAATAATAATTGCACTTATTACTGCATTTGTTCGTGTTGTTTGCCCATTTTTTTTACTGTGTTTGTGCTGTGCTGTGTTTACCTGTTAATTAGTTTACCTGCGACACGCTTTGTTTTTGTTTTGTGTTATTGGTGAGTTGATCTGTTTTTTTTTTTCTTTCTCTTTTTGTTTGTGCAGCGAAGTTGAAATAGTGAGAGACAAACAAACAGAAAACTACAAATGTTTCTCTTTTCGCATTCACATTCGCATTTTCAGTATTTGTTTTGTTTTGTTTTGTTGCATCTATTCTACGCAGCACCAGCAACAACAACAACAACAGGAGAAGATCGTCCGCTCTCAACTCTCAGCTCTCTCTCTCTCTCTTTCTTTAAACACCACACTCTCTTTGGCTGTTTGGTCACTTTTCGATTTTTTTGCGGCTTTAAAGTTTTATTAGCTCATCTTAAGCTTTGAGATCTTTCGATAACTGTATCTCTCAATAAGTTCGAAAAGCATTTAATATTTTTGTTTTTATACCCTGTATTTTATTATACCCAGTAGAGGTATATTAAGTTTCTTAAAAGTATGTAACTGACAGCACGAAGTCTAGTATTCTTGATCAGCATCTCAATAGCCGAGTCGATATGGTCTTGTCCGTCTGTTCGTCTGACTGTCTGTAAGTCTGTCTGTCTGTCCGACTGCCCGTCTGTCTGTCCGACTGCCCGTCTGTCTGTCCGACTGCCCGTCTGTCTGTCCGACTGCCCGTCTGTCTGTCCGTCCGTATGAACGAAAGTATCTCAGAGATGGCAAGAGCTAGAAGCTTGAATTTGATCTTCCAGCACTGCTAAAATTTGCAGAGCAGATCAAGTTTATTTGGCATACATGATAAGTATCTTGCTGTCTACGAGACTAGAAAATTGCATTACGATGCCACACCCCCATCGCCCACATGAATAGAATTTTTGTAGACTTTAGTTCAGTTGAGTCAATATAATTTTGATAAATTTCGAAAGAACGAGTAGATAATGGGATTCCAAATAACTAGATGGCTTACAATCAGGAACTTAGTGCGTTATCGGTTATCATACTGTGTATATTTAAGAATCCCCTTCCAATTATCTTAAGTTGTTGATGCTTTAAAAGCAATTTTTTGTTTCGTCATATTGATCATTTTAATGATACATATTTTCTTTTATGAACTGGCTTAAATAACTTAAAATTAAGCTTCTTTTTTTTATAAAAATCCTTTGAAAACATCGAACAAACATTGAGGCATCGGAAGTGTATGCCCGACAGCGATGTTTTCATCCAAATTTACATGCCTACCCTGTACTGTCACAGGGTATATTATGGTCGGGCTCCCGCCTGTCCGGCTTGTTTTTTTTTGGCGAAACAAACTGCAGTTTTCAGGCAATCTCTCCCTTTGCTTCTACCCAAAGATTGGACAGGTCTGCATTCAGGCAACTGGCCATAAACATTTCCTTTTTGGCCAAATCCATTAAATGCAGTTTTATGGTTGCCTCGTGCGTTGCAGTCGTTAACAATGCCATGCCACGCCTTGCCGCCCAAAATTTTTAGTGGCGCCTGCGACACTTGACCATAAAACATGCAACTAGCCAACAACAGACAAAGCCAACGAGCCACAATGCGACGCCACAGCATGCAGCAAGTGGCAAGTGGCAATCTTATCGATACATACTATATCGAAATTGTATCTGGCAGATGCGCGTAAGCTGCCAAAACTGTATCTGTGCGAGGCAATAAGTCTGCGGCCCCAATTGCAACTTGTTCATTTTTGTATTTTGACCACCATTTATGCCAAGGCTCTGCCCCATCCCCACCAGGACCCGCTCGCAATAAGTAAAATGTATTCTGTTCAACGGTATTAAGCGTTTAATTGCCCAAATCCTCGGTGATGGCCTTAAGGAATCACCTTGTGATTCTATAATATATGAAAAGCCGGAGAGATCTTAGAAACTCTAGGCAGTCTCTCATATCAATATCAATTATTGAAACTTAATATATTCTGTATTTACATTTCAATTAATCAGCTATGTCTAGAAATGTTCGTAAAGATCAAATATATCAAGTCAAGTCCACTTGAAAAATAAACAAAATCAGCATACAGCTTTATTATCATTTGAATGCTTCTGACTTATTTGTGTTTGTTTTTAATTAGATTTCCAATTCGTTGAATATCTTGTAAATTATCTTTTAGATATGGAATTTAATGTATAGATTTATTTTCTTTAAATGATGTTTCCTTAAATAATTTGGCAGTGTTATTGGTAATAATTAATTAATACAGATTTCCTCAGTTTTTTACTCAACAACTTTGTCATAAACAAAAAATTATTCTTTTTGAAATGGTTTTTTTTTATTATTGTAAAGGCTTTAAATTCGTATAATTTTAATAAAATAAAGTTTAAAATGTACTCGCAAATGTTGATATGTTTATTTCTCATCTCTTCTCACCCTGATTGAATTTTTCTTTCAAATGTTACTTCTTGTAAATATTTGAGCTTCGAATTTTTAGACGAAAATTCTTAGTATTGTCAGAAAAATATAAATATTTTCCAAAAGAACAAACATAATTTCGAAATTGTATATTTTTGATATATTTTGGAGACCATTTTACATTATAAATAAATAGTATTTTAGCGGACTCGAGGTAAATTTACTGTCGATATGAAACAGTATCAAAATACAACAAAATACAGCTGTTTCAGGAGATGTCAATCTCCCTCATCGGTACCATTGTGAATCTGTCTTGCGTCGTTAGAACGAGTTGAGAATTTTAAGCGAGCAAAATAGAAAAACGCCTGAGAGTTGAGCTCAGTTTTGTTGTGTGCTGTTGTAGTTGACGTTATATTTTGTATTTCTCTTAAAGTTGACTTATTTAACTCACAAATTCTTAAAACTAATCTTCTTAATTGTATAAACCCACAAACCTGGCCCAATAAAAATGGGCAAAAAGGGTATAATGAATTTGTGTGAATGTATGTAACAGGCAGAAGGTGGCATCTCCGACCATATAAAGTATATATATTCTGAATCAGTATCAATAGCCTAGTCGATTCACACCTGTCTGTCTGTCTGTCCGTCCGTCTGTCTGTCCGTCTGTCCGTCTGTCCGTTCGTCTGTATGAACGCGTGGATCTCAGCAACTATAAGCGCTAGAGACTTGAAATTTGGCATGCAGGTTCTTGAGTACCATACGCTGATCAAGTTTATTTTCCATTTTCGATATCAAGCCCCGTTTGTTTTAAAATTAGAAAAATCATCATAGCATAAGCAATGTTAAAGCTAGAGACTTGAGATTTGGCACACATGATAAGAGACTTGGGCTTAATGTGTCCAGAAAATTAAATTGCGATGCCACGCCCCCTTCGCACACAATTGGAAATATCTGATAACAAGAGCAGTTTCATAGCGTGTTTTCTCAAAATACTTTTGTCTTAAGACCTGCACAGGGTATCCTACTGTCACGCCCGCTCGACTGATCGGCTTGTTTTCAGTGCAGTAGTTAAATGCATGGGAAACATTTGCTTTAAATCAAATATTCGTACACTTTCAAATGTACTTGCAATTGTTGATGAGTTTCTTTTTAATATTTCTTCTCTTCCTTTACTTAACTTTTTTCTCATCTTGATACCTTTTTTAACTTTAATTTAGATGTTGAATGCATCTAAGCCATTCACTCGCACACTTTAAAATGTACTCGCAAGTACTGATATATTTGTTTTTCTTCTTGTCTTTGAATATCTAATCTAGTATTCGGTAAAGTCAAGCAAAGTTAATGTTGAGAAACTTATGTGTTTCTCTTAGTGTGTGAGCTTTTACTTATACATACTAAGTAAGGCATGTATCTATGTGAGTGCATGTGGAGCTATGTGCAATCTTGTCTAGAATTTCAATACCACATAAAACGCTTGACGTTTGACAATCCAACCGTAAAGGCGTACAAAGTGGGCGGGCTTGTGGCGTGAGGTTAAACTGGAGTGATGATGGGACTGACTGGCTGGGCGTTGGGAGGGTGCGCACAACACTTTGCACGTACTCTAAGCATATGCGACTAGCTGTTAACTTGCGTAAGCATCTCAATATCAGGTTATGATGCTTGAGTTATTTTATGGCAATGCAACTCGATGCTATTTTGAGTGGATCTTCATTATCTGTAAATCATACGTCCGACAACTACTATTGTCACCATTACAATAGAAAGTGCTCGTATTCAATTCCATTGTATATATAAGTAGAATAGTTCAAGTTGAACTTAAATGACAAGGTATCTAAAAATTTGCTGAAAATAAAATTAGAGTTTAACATACAACTGTTAATACACATAGCATTTAACATAGCATACAAATGTAAAAATAACTCGCTAAATGTTATACAAATAACATAAGCAAATAAATATAAAGATACTTAAAGAGACGCTGTAAAACTAGTTAGATTGTTGCTATTCTTATACAGTAAGAATTATAGATATAAATGTATCTTTACTTGAGTATCTCTACTCAAGCTGAAGGTAGCATGTAAATTTCTTGGAATAGAATACAGAAATTGAGCTTCGTTGAATTGAGTTTATTATCATTGAAGTTTGCTGTTTGTGATTATGGGAATTCCCCCGCTTGATAACCAGCGTCAATGATCAATTGGAGCTTAACTCTTCGGGGGAATACCCAGGGAATTCCCTGACCAGCCAGTTATGCATTTAATTAGTGTCATTCAATATTAATGCCAGTAACTGTCTCAAAGTCAGGGGATTCTCCCGGACAGTGTGCGATTGTATTCTGAAATGCACTTCTGAGAAATTAACTCACTTTCTGCCTGTTTAGTCCTTGCCAAAGTTTGCAGCATTCTAAATGGCCAAGTGACAATGCCAAAAAAAAAAACAACTGAAAAAGTCGGTGACAACTTGTTTTTTGGACTTTTAAGGGTCATTTCTCGTGTTGACTGAACTCAACCACAGGAAAATGTTCTGGCTTTCATCTTAGTATATTTGGGGTAGGGAAATATGAGTAAAAACTTATTAATTAAAACATACAACAAGTATCATTTGGCTAATGAACATTTCGCTCCAATTTGTTGGGACTACGCTTGTTGTTGTTGCCGCTGCTGATGTTGAACTTTTGTATGATTTTTTTTTTAAATTACTCGTATAAAAATTTATGATTTATACACACACACACACACACACACATATATTAACTGAGCGACGCACGCGTTTAAGACCAGTTTCAGATTCCGAGTTTGTCGCTGAAAATCTCTCGAAAAGTTTCCGAAGCGTGAAGTCGCAGCGACGGCGACACCGACGCCGACGCCGACGTCAACTGCGACTGAGACAGAGACTGCAAGAACAGCTGTTCCGCTTCGAACTTGAGGCAAAGTCAAGCTGGTTTTGTTGTTGCTTGTGTTTGCCTGTTCTCGATCAGCGATCAACGTTGCCGTCGAGTTGTCCAGTCGCTTAGATCGTTGGATGTCGCTTTTTGGTGTGATTCAGTTTGCGATTTAGTTTTCAACATACTCTTGGTTGGCATCAGAGTCTGTGCGATTATAACAAGTGCTTTGAAACTCAAGTGAATTGTGCGTATTGGTATTGTTTGATCTACTGTTTTGCACTGTGTGCAGCTCACTCTAAAGCTTTGCTATTAAATTCAATTGTGTGCATTGGTAATTGTGCATTAGTATTAGTGAGCTTTGAAGTGAAGAGCTTTGCTTGATATACTGTGTTCTGTGTGCTTTAAAAGCTCTACCATCAGTGCAGCTCAATTGAGTGCTTAGAAACAAAAGTAAACTGTGTGTGTTTTGGCAGATGTGTATTAGTATTAGCGAGCTTTAGTCCAACGAGCTTTGCTTGATCTGCTGCATACTGTGTGCTTTCAAAACTATACCATCTGTGCAGCTCACTCAAAAGCTTTTCAAGAATACTTCGATAAATATGTGTATTGTTAAATGTGTATAGGTATTAGTGAGCTTTAATCAAGCAAGGCTTTGATGGGCTTTCATTTCATAGAGAGTAAAATATAAATAAGTTATTTAAGTATCATTCGTTGTAAATAAATGGCACTCCATCTTGTAGTGTTATAAGATTTAATGATTTTCCCATTAATATATATAAACAAAAAATTATTCATTCAAAATGATTCGCAAACGAAGCTCAAAGTCCAACAATCGTTTAATTCTTAAATAAAAACAAATTACTAAGATAAATGAATAATATAAACACAGCAACTCTGAAGCCCACTGAGTTAATTCTTTAACAAGAATAATACAACTAATAAAAAGTTAATTGCAATCATAAAGTTGGCAATAACTTAGCAAAACTCAAGCTGTGCCAATCCAGATGAACAAGTCTGTGGAAAAACATTAAGTGTTGGTCCAAATAACGAAAGGAAATAACTCATGTAACATGTAATCGAAGTGACGAACATGTAATTTTCTAAATATGAATAATTGAAATCCAAATCCGAACTCAAAATATCAAGTTGAAAAGATCATTGAACTCTAGACTTGTAGCGTTATTTCAATAGAATTCGGAATAATTGCAACTTCAGCGCAATAAGATCAAAGTTTGATTAGATCTCGCGAGAACTGTAAAAACCGTATGATGTGATTATAAATATTTATAAGTTAAATTCGGAGACAGAGTATTCGATATTTGTTGTTCTAACTACTACTATTTATTGAACTGACCAGACATGATAAGTATTTTTGTTTTATTTTAGCTCTGTTTTTTGTTTTTGGCTTGATGTTAGTTTTGTTGTTCTAACCCAATTGCCCGGAGCCGGGCCACCTCACAAACTGAATCTAAATCTGACTGCGATTGCGACTACGACTTTGAATCAAGGTGACGTAATGCCAACGCCTAAAGTGGCTTTTATACGCTTCAACAGATCAAGTATCAATTACAATCATTCAGAAAAAGCCGATGGCAAACAATTTTGTGGGTCATGGATTTGACTTAGTTGAACTTACTTCATGCTCCTCCCAAGGAATTGACCCCAAATGTTGTGCTAAGAACACGAGTTGCCAAAATTGAAAGTAAACAAAAGCAAAAGCCAAATAATTACATTAAACTTTACCATTGACATAAATACTATATACATATATATATTTGTATCTATATATATGTATATATACATAAATGTATCTGCACCTGTGTGGAGAGTTTTATGCAACGGCAAAAGTTCTTCTCGCCTATTTCAAGTTGTTTGAAAATAAATTATAATTAACTATAAATAGCTGAGATGAACATTTTAAGAACTGCCTTGGCCACTTGGCGACGGCTTTTCTCATCGCCAAAGATACTTTATCAACTTGTTGCTGCTGCTGCTGCTGTTGTTGTTGTTGTTGTTGTCAGCTGCTTTCCGATAATGATAATATCGGGTTACCCAAAGTTTTCTGTTTCATGTTGCTGATTGCGCTTCTGTTTCACACACTGCGGACACCTTTTGCGCTCAGGTGTTCAATTAATCAAAAAAAAAAAAAAAAAAAAAATCATCGAAGAAAGCAAGCGAAAAAGTAAGAATAAGAAAAATCAGCAGCTGTCAGAATAGCATATTTAGGATTAATTGTACGAGCTTCGCCAGATGGGCTTACAGATAAGCCAAAACGGTAGCATTAGCGTTTTGGTATGCCAAATGTAAATAAACAAATTTCGTACATCACAAGGAGAGCAATTTGTTAATAGCAAACAACAACATCATCAATATCAACAACTACGAGTAGTAGTAGTAGTAGTAGTAGTACAATTACAATGTTATCGTCACGGGCATTGCGCAATATCAACAAAAAGATCAACATCAAATCAATTTGTCCATAGCGTCAATTCTAATGAATACGCTTCTCCATCGTCATCCCTGAATGTTAATCCATCTGTAGCTGTATCTGTTTTTGATTATTCCAAATATATTTTGCATACGTTAATACATCAATAACACATTTATAGCACATAGTTAGTAATAGTTGGAAAAATGCTCTGGTCGAGTGTGTCAGACTAAAAGATACTCGGTGTCCAGTTTATTGTATTGATGTCGAAGTTAAAAGTTTTATTGTTCCATGAATATATTTCTACCCTTGCAGAGGGTATTATAATGTTGTTCTGAAAAGTGAAACGCATGAAAAAGGACCCATGTCCAACCCTATAAAGTATAAATACTCTTGATCAGCATCAACAGCCGAGTCGATATAGTCATGTCCGTCTGTCCGTCGGTCCGTCTGTTTCTATGCAAACTAGTCTATCAGCATTAGAGCTATCTATATGAAACTTGGTTCACTATATCCTGTAGCTGTCATATGAACTATCGGTCGAAAATCATACTTTAGTATAACAAACTATTTTAATTTTCGACATACCTCAACCAATCCTATGGATTATGCATTTGGTCATGTCTACATCCTGACAAAATTTGATATAAATCAGACAACTACATTATATAGCTGTCATTGGAACAATTGATATAAAATTCGCTGTTGTTACTCAAGATTTCTCCACCAAACTTACTGATTCTGTGTTTGAAGATATCTTTTAAATTCTGACAAAATTTGTCTAGAATCGGATATCATCTAGTTACCATATAAATTGAATACAAGGGTATGAAAGCTTTGGCGTGCCAAAAATAACAAGGGAGACTGGCTCCCGCCCGACTCTTCGACTTGTTTTCTTTTCAATTTGCTTAAATAGACAGAAGAATGGCAAAAAATATAAATTAAACTTGAGTAACTTATGATAGTCTACACCAGCTACACTACGTCGAAGTATTTGTCAATACCAAATATTAGTTTATTTGATTATTCGCATATCTTTCGACACCAAATTGAAGTGCATTTGAATCTCTGTAAGTACTTATATCAGTCCAATAATTTTCATCACAAATTTGTATATCAGAAGTTGGATATACACTTTCTTTAACAGATGGATACCTCATCATATAAGATAAATATATGCGTAGATTTTTTTGAAAAAGAACAAAATTAATTTTCATTAAAAAAAAGGAATATTTCTGTTGTATTTAGCGACCTTTTTGTCCAAGCTCGATCCAAGCTTGTTCTCTATGTTATGCTGCTAAAACCAGTTGAGAATTCTAAGGGAGCAACATAGAAAAAAACAGATGAAAGTTGATCTCGACTCTTTTATGCGTACATACATAATAATGTCAAAGATTCATCCTTTCATCCGTCATTTACAATTCCATAGCTTCAGATAAAAAAATAAATCTTGTGTTAATTTTCTACTTACAATTATTATTAATATCGTTTTCTGAGTCCCTTTGAAATTATCACAATATTGTATATGATTTGCTTATAAAATTAATTAAAGTAAAATCCGAAAAATTCACGGTTTAATGATTTTTACTGCTTTGATAATTAATTTTGTATTATTTAATTGATTGTTGGTGTTAATTAGTCCGTTTTGTAATAAATACGTATCACAGTAAACGTATTTCTTTATAAATTTATTTCACATAATTAACTTGTAAATTGCTGTTATAGGCGAATAATTAAATTACTATTATTAATATTGTTTTGCAAACCTTTAATAATTAACTGGACTAATTGTTTGGTTCATGTTCATGATTAAAATAACGAATTCTAATATTTTGAAGCCTAAAGGATTGAACATAAAAGTTCGCCATTACCATTGAAATTAAATTCTAAAACTATATACGTTTTTGTTGGCATTGGTTATTGGTTATTGGTTGAATAAATGAACAGTCTAGTAGTTGTGGCTAAAACTTTTTCATAGTCACAATGTAAAATTCTGCAGAATATTAAATTACAAATTACACGAATACTAACAACGTTTATTATCATATACTACATAGAACGCATAGACTACATACTTACTACAGGAATTCATCAGTTTTAAATAACCACAGAAAATTATAATGTTGCCCTAGATTATTAGGATTAGTATGATAAGTCATTAAATATTTATTAAATATTTACTAGAAATACAATATGATTGATACACTTCCGTCCGGCTGTTGTTCACTGTGGTACTACATTTTGTTTCTCTTTATGAACCAAAACTCGAACCAAAGTCTGAGTGGTTCATAGATCATATCAATAAGATTTTAATATTCGAATTAATAGATCACTTGATCACGTGACCTTGGCAAAGAATTTGAGGTGCTAATTGTTAGTACTATTTAGTTGCTGAAGTCGGCAAGGGTATTTGGATTTCGGCTCGTTGCTAATTGCATTTTCATTTGCTCTTGTTTGTGTTTTGTGTTTATATTTGCTAGTATTGTTGTTGTTGTTTTGCGTCTTTTATTGCTGCTGCTGCTCGTGGTGCTGCTGTTTTTTGCCTATTTGCACTTTGGCGCGTATTTATCTTTCAACTTTTCGACTTTGTGCCTAAAGTTCATGAGCACGCGAACCGCCAATGCTGTGTCGAACCAATCCGCAACCCATAACCACCCGCTACTCCTCCCCGGTTGGCGGTGTAAACAAATGTTTAAAAATGAATTTTTCAATTTTCATTCAACGGTACTACATAAACAACAATAGCCAAGCGCCATGGCAATGACAGTGCTTCGTTCGGGGAGTTTCAAGTTCGAGTTTCGGGTCTATGGCCGAGCTTAACTAATATATATATATATATATATAATCAAGATAATCAAGGTCAAGGGCTAAAAAAGGGTTTTCTTATTAGCATAAACTCAAAAAAATTGCGACTTTTGTCTGAGATTTAAGGCAAAAGTATCATTAAAATTCAATTGCTTGCTTTACAGATAAACCGCCTTTTGATATACTCGTAATAATACATTTTGGGGAAACATCTGCTATCTGTGATTAATGGATTAGCACTAATAAAACTTTTTTTATTGCTCCATTTATTATAATAAACGGCATAGGTTTTTTTTCTTTTTTCTATCTTCGGCTCTTTATAATCTTTTCATGATAAAAGGTGTTGAAAAAGTTTTCCATTTGCATGTGATCATAATTTCACTTGCCATTTCTTAATTCTGTATGTCTTTCACAGCATCTGCTGTGATCTTGAGATCATAAAAATCCATTGCCTTCAAAAAAAAAAAAAAAAAAAGAACAATTGTTATTTTAGTAATATTATTCGCTGAGTTTGAAAGAATCAGACGAAACTCATAAAAATACCTGACATTTGTTTATGCGATTAACTCGACGATTTCGTAAATTTCGTAAATTTCGTCAATTTCTTTTCCATCCGGTCTACCGATACCCGTATAACGGTTGAATTACGCTTTTCAATGATCCCCTAGACTAATGAATCATTTTGAATTCATTTCATTGATTTTGATACACTTACGGAATGCATTGAGTCATCGAGCACGATTCAAAGTAATGCACATGTTTCTATATTTTAACTGACCCTCGGTTCTTATTTTAAGTCTGAAACTAAAGAATATTTCCCATGCCAACTGATACGTTGAGATCGATAAATAATTTATGCACCTATAATTACAATTATTTATACTGACTATCGCTCTAATTTATACGATTTGTCTTGTAATGCTGGAATTCTGAATAAATAAATAATTTAAAATTTGAAATTTAAATAAAACAATGTATTGCAAATCATTCAAAGAACCACTTATATCTTATTAAAAACAATTGAATTATTATATAGTTTTCTATCGCGAAATTCGTCCATAATATTGATTCATTAATTTCTTGACTTAACCCGAGATACATAAGTAGATTGCCGTTAAACTAAACTATCCAAATTAAAGTTACCAAAATATAAATAATATTAAAAAAATATATCTTTAAGTCAATATCAATGCAAGCTAATGTTTATTTACTTGCCGAATAATATATTTAATTATTTTATTATTTATTTATGTATTGCATAACATTATTTAATTATTTATTCAAATATCAAATACAGGGTATCAAATCAAATTTCATAATTAACTAATGCGATAGTATTGCAAAAGCTGAAGACAAAACTTACATCAAATGAGTAGAGTAGAATTGTTATAAAAATTAATAATTAAGTTTTTGGTACATTTGTACCAAATTTGATATATTTTTAATTTGTTGATGCATTGGATCACTATCAAATTTAATGTTTTTTAGACCCTTTTCCTTAAAAAAGTATAAAGAGTCTATTAAGTTCGTCAAGAAAAAATGTGTGTCAGAGGTCTAAGGAAGTCTGGCAGACCCCATAAAATATATCTATACTTGATCAGCATATACAGTCGAGTTGATTTAGCCATCTGTCCGTCTGTCCGTCCGTCTGTCCGTCCGTCCGTCCGTCTGTCCGTCCGTCTGTCCGTCCGTCTGTCCGTCCGTCTGTCCGTCCGTCTGTCCATCCGTCTGTATGAGCGCCTAGATCTCAGAGACTAGAAGAGCTAGAGACACCAAATTTGGTATGTTGGTCCGTCTATGGGCTAAGCAAAACCAGTTTGTGTGGGGCTGCAAAAAGTGGGCGTGGCATCGCTTTAGTGCTAAATACTATCATACTATCAAATAAGAAATAGTCGAGTGTCTTACAGAATTACTAAAGGGTCTCTCATAGTCGGCTTCGACTGTAGCATATCGTTCCCAACTATCGCTCCCGCCCCGACTTTTCGGCTTGCTTTAAATTTAAAAAAAAAATTATTCAAGTATTGAAGCGATAGGTTTTTAATACTTTGTATGTGATGGATAAATAAACAAGTGAATTTTTAAATCAAATCCTAACAACTAGAAAAACAAACAAAATTAATTATGATTAAAAAGATTAATAATGATTTAATTTTGTATTGATGCATCTTTCAAGCGATGTCCAAATACCAATATGTTTTGTTTAGAATTACTTGTTCGCCTTCAAAAAGGAATTTTTTATGAAATAGCCCATTTTAATATCAAATTAAGAAGCAAATAAGATAAATTATTTTGGTGATATAAAAAACTGCTACATTATGCAAAATATTGTCAAGTAACGAAACAATATTAATGTCAAAATTATTATCGATAGGTTTGATTGTAATGCAGTCATACTTGGCCTTTTTCAGATAATGCAATTACAGAGGGTATAACACATGTGGTAGTCTAATTGGTTCGCATTTAGGTCGTCTTTATTGCTATTTACATAGTTAAATATCCAATTAAATATAGAGCCCAGGCTAATAGTATCTCATACAGCCTTCGACAGCTAAACGTTCTTTGCAGTTAGTTGTTGAATTAAGTATTTGCGGTCTTGGCTCATACTTAATGCACATTTTACATTGTTCAGTTGTGATATTAGTAGGTAGTATTATTATATTAAGCCTTTAGCTCTAGCCCTTCAAGGGCTTGTTGTAGTATGCATAATTATGAGCTGATAATGTTGTGCTAAGCGATAACCAAAAGCTTTATTAACAACGGGCATGGAAATGAAAATGGCGATGGAATTGAAATAGAAATGGAAATAGAGACGTTGCTGTTGTCGTATCTCTCGGCAGCAGCTGCGTCGACTATTGTTCTTAGTCTGTTGTACTTGGCTTTGCCTAGCTTAGTGTATGATTAGTAAATACAAACAAAACCCACACATAGTACATAGACAACCAGACATGCACACAATTGACTGAAAGACAATGAGAGAAATTGCTGCTGCAGCTGCTGCGCCTGCGTCGTTGTCGTTGGAAATGGTTTAAAATATTTATTAATATTATTGTATTAGTTTTATTGTTGTTGTTGCTGTTGTTGTTGTTGTTGGTGCTGTTGGTGACTTTGACTGTTTGCTGTGCGATAATAAATAATAAATAAAATCAGTTCAGTGGCAAAGTCGACAATTCATTGTGCATACACATGTGGACAGATACAAACATATATACATGTATGTATATATATATATATTTATATATCAGTGTTGCCGTTTACTTTTTAAAAACCCACCAAAATCCACAAGATTGACACTTAAAATGTAAACATATTTAATCACTTCAAATATTAATATTATCATAGCGTAGTTGAGGGCATTTAAATTGTAATCTAAGGGCCGATTTTTCAATGTCAGACAGACTGTCACTTAAAGGCAATTTCGTTTTTTCAATATCCCAATAACGTTATGTGTCACATAAATGCTATATGGAATTTCTATTGACAGACATTGCTGCAAAGAAATACAACTAGTTAATGAGTGGGGGCGGGAACGCTATGCTAGAGTCAAAGACGACTGTGAAAGACCCTTTACTTATTCTGAAAAACTCTCGACTATTCCTTATTTGCATATGATAGTATTAAAAGCACAAAAGCGGTGTCATGCCCACCTTTCCAGCCTCATATTCTATTGATAATATAAGACCAATGCAAAAAACTTGATCCAAGTATCTTGTTTAGTTTTAAATAAGTCCCTTGCAATGGACAAATATATATAATATAATATAGTGCGCTGTAACGTCAGTGTTTTCTGCTTCTTCCTTTGGCCCGACACTGCGTTATATTGTGTTTTGAATAACTTCCGAGCTTATTATCCGATTGTGATGAAATTTTTAGGATACGTTGGGACTCTGATACTCGTCCTGTATGCCAAAATTCTCATTTTATGATATTTAAAAAATTTCGTTTACGCGAGCACAAGGGGTCGTGGCAAAATTTTAACACAAACTGGTTCTGCTTAGCTCATAGACGGAACAACATACCAAATTTGGTGTCTCTAGCTCTTATAGTCTCTGAGATCTAGGCGCTCATATAGACGGACGGACGGACAGACGGACGGACGGACAGACGGACGGACAGACGGACGGACGGACGGACAGACGGACATGGCTATAACGACTCAGCTGTTGATGCTGATCTAGAATATATATACTTTATGGAGTCTGCCAGATTTCCTTAGACCTGTTACGCACATTTCTTTTTTAAAGTAAAGGGTCTTATTACAGAATTTAAATTGCCTATGGAAGACTTTATCTGTATTAAATCTATGTTTTTGCGTTCCATAATATACTGATATGAACTAAATATTAATATAGAAATAATGTAGTACAATGCAAAGATTTAAATGACTTTATTTGATTTTCATTTCACGATATTAACTACAATATTCTTACTATGTCTGCATTCGATTACGGCCATTTAATTGTAGTAATTTCAATTTTATGCTGCATCTTCGTAATTACACTAGATCTCAGTCCATAAGAGCTCATGTATATACTTTAAAAGATTCGAGACTTTATAGCACAAAGGTCAGATATTAAGTGATTGGTCTACGAAGCACTGTTGGATAATGGGAAATGTTCTATAAGGAGAGCAAGCATTTATATTTCAAAGTATTTTCAAATAAATATTAGTCTATAAAGAAAACACTTAGATTTAATTTTTACCAAAAAAAAAAACCCCTAATCTAGTGGGGAAAACCACTAAAAACGTCAACACTGGTATATATACATATGTATCTTTGTATGTGTGCGCCTGTTTCTATCTGTGTGCGCTTCGATTTCTGTTTCCCTTTCTGTTCGCTTCTCAAATGCCCAAACTAATGCCGCATATCAAATATTAATAACAAATTTATGCATAATCATAACAGAAGCCGCAGCACATTACAAAATGTCTGTGCAAAGTGCGACAAAAGCCACAACAACAACAACAACAACAATTGCAACAATAACAATTGAAAGCACTCAACTGAATAGATACCCTGTGCACAATTGTAATATATCTGATTGCATATTTAAAAGGATTTTCTCAGTTTCCTGCCAGCATTCGGAAATTGTATTATTATTTGGAAATTGTTCGTTGATTGCAAGGCTTAAGCCTATTTCCTACGATTGGGTGGACAAAATGTCAATGTATTCGATTAGCTTTGAATTAATGAATTGCCAGTTAGTGCTTTTGGTAACAGTCGTCCTGTCTATGCAGAGAAGTGCTTAGAGCACCAGATACTTGGTTAGTTTTTCTCCTTTTGTCAGCATCTACACACAGTGTGTTTTAATGGGGTATCTCACTTCACTTTCAACAAGCCCAAGTGTAAATCAGTGTGACCAATAGTTTACAAATTAAAACATACCAAAGTTGACATATATAAAAATAATGGATTACTTTTTCCCTAACATAATATATATTTTATGGACTTGGTCACGTTTTCTTCTGCCTATTACATACTTTTAACAAACTTAATATGTCTCCATAGGGTACACAATTAATGAGATAACTTATACCGATCAAGCTGATTGCAGACGCAAATTAACAAAGATATTTAACACGACTTTTATTTAATGTGGCCAGCAACAGAAAAACAAAGCTGGGAGAGAAGTCGAATTGGAGTCCTATAAACAAAATCACAATTTGACTGATGACTAACTGTCAGCTCATTGATATACATAGACACAGATCAAATTCGGCATAAACAAAGCTTACTATTTTGGCATAGCTATTTGTTTCCTTAACAAACTGAACTTGAATGAATTGATTGAAGTTCTGTAAACAAACTTGCCATTTGTCAGATGTCTGACTGCAGCTGCGTTAAACAACAAATAAAATCAGCCTGAAAGCCTCAGTTGCTCTGGCTACATTATTGTACAATAGAATAACTTCAAAGCTACAATTAATAAATAAATAATAATAAATAATAATAAATTAACAAAACAAATTATATTCTCTGGTTACTAACCGATTGCAATGAATGATTTTAGAAAACGTTCTCTATAGTATGTTAAAACTTAAAACTATAGATTTAAATATGCTATGGTAATTAGATACGATAAAACTTGAGACTGTAGCCATAAATTTGCTATTGTTATTAGAATTTTTCGATTTGTAAAGCGTGGAAAATAGAACATATCTAGTTGCACACTATCGTACACAAAGAAAATAAAACAACGTATATCTTTTTTCTATATTATTCAACTATTTGATCTCCAATTTTACACCAATCACAGTGTGTACATCTAAGTCTAAATTTTTATATGGACAAAATAATATTATCGTGAAATCATGATAAACTCAAATTTCCAGCCATATTTAATACAAATACGTTTCACGTTTCTTTCTATGGTATTTATTATTAAATGAATCAAAAATTATATTTAGTTGCAGTTTGTTTCCTATTTAAATTAAGACTTTTTTAATTTCCTAATATCTACTTTCAGTTAATGTAAAATTAAGTGAATACAGGAAATTATCCTGTGAAAGACAGTCTTAATTTTATAGTGCCCATCAAACTGATATTCATTGACTAGAGTTGGGATTTTTAGTTCAATTTACTGAACAAGTTCAATCGTTCATTTCAAAGTCGTGAACTAAATCAGTCATTTTGTTCAGTTGTTCAGTTATTCAATTGTTCAGTTGTTTAGTGGTTCAGTTGTTTAGTGATTCAATTGTTCAGTTGTTTAGTGGTTCAGTTGTTCAGTTGTTCAGTTGTTCATTTGCTCAGCTGTTCAGTTGTTCATGAACGATAAAAAGGTCTTTCTATTCAGTTGTTCAATTCGGTCAATTTATTGAATTTGTCTGCATTTAAATGAATTTATTTTTAATATATGACAAATGCTACTTGGCGTTAGTATTCCATTTAAATTTTTTTGTTTTATTTCTATTTTTGTTAAGGTAAATATCTAGATCTATACATTACAAATATACACAAATGTTAAACTTTTGATGTATTAGTAATAAAGAAATTCTATATAATTACGGCACTTAGTGTATTCTAAATGTACTTATGTAAACAATTCTAAGAAATTGAAGCTGACCAACTGAACAAAATGAACGATATATATATTCCATAAAGAACTGAATAAGTTCATTCATTCATTTTAATGACCCGTTCATTTGAACTTATTCAAAACGAATCGAGACAACTTTATTGCTGACAAGCTAGAATCGATTGAGAATTCTAAATTAGTTATGAAATATATTTATATACATTTTTATACCCTGTGCCCATTAAAAATGGGCAAAAAAGGGTATAATGAATTTGTGTGAATGTATGTAACAGGCAGAAGGAGGCATCTCCGACCTTATAAAGCTTATATATTCTTGATCAGTATCAATAGCCGAGTTGATTAACACCTGTCCGTCTGTCTGTCCGTCCGTCCGTCCGTCCGTCCGTCCGTCAGTCCGTCTGTCCGTCCGTCTGTATGAACGCGTGGATCTCAGCAACTATAAGAGCTAGAGACATCAAATTTGGAATGTAGGTTTCTGAATACCATACGCAAATCAAGTTTATTTTCAATTTTCGATATCAAGTCCCGTTGGTTTTAAAATTGTAAAAATCACCAAACCATAAGCAATGTTAAAGCTAGAGACTTGAGATTTGGCACACATGATAAAAAGCTTGGGCTTAATGTTTCCTGAAAATTTCATAGCGATGCCACGCCCCCTTCGCCCATAACTCGAAAAAGCTGATAACAAGAGCAGTTTTATAGTTACAGACTTGAGATTTGGCACAGATGGTAAGTATCCTACTCTCAATGTGGCCTACACAATTTCAGTTCGATCGGATATTGAGCTCGGAAGTTATTCAAGAAACAAATTTATGCAGCGCAGTCGCAGCGCAGTCGCTGCGCCGCGGCGATGGTATAACGAACGAAAAGACGAATTTGTTGATATATGTTTGATTTATAATGAAAATACTTTTCTTTAATGACCTGCACAGGGTTTCCTACTGATCGGCTTGTTTAAATTATATTATATTTATTTTTTTATATATATATTGGCCAAATATTTAAATACACCTAAAAAGCATTCATTTTAGTTTAATAAAAAATTAAATGAAAAACATTCAATTGAAATACAATTTAATTAGCTTTTGCATATTCTTAAATTCATTTTAATATTTCGTAGTAACTTTGACATTTAAAAAAGTTTTCAGTCAAATCATATTGTTTTTTAGCTAATTTTAATATGACTTTTGGCGTTTCAAAAATTTAATATACAATTATTAAATTATTCAACGCAACGTAATATTATTATACATAATCGTTTAGTCTATCATAGCCTGTGTATGTGCATTTTAAACTTGGGTTAATGGGCTAAACATTTAATATCAATTACAATTTTGGAAGTGCGACCAGTGTGCACTGTCTGAAATGTCGTGTGATTCGTTCGTAGTATTTGCGAGTGAATTCCATGCGGTTGTCGATAATCGTACTCGAACTCGTATCGAGGCGCCAGCGAATCAGCAAACAAATGCATTTTGTCAAATGACATAATCCCTATAAATATTGTACAAACAATATGGGCTCAAGTTCTGCTGCTGTTGTTGCTGCTGCTGCTGCTTATAAAATGGGACAAGAGCGAGGGAACAAGTGAAAGGGAAAAGGGCAGGGGGCGGGGTGGTCAGGCATTAAGTGTGTCTCTGTGTAAGAATGCGGTCTGTAGGCGTGACAAGCGAGCCCGATACAAATTAATTACAGCGTAGACGCAGCACAGACAGTGACGTCGACGTCGACGTCGACGTCAGCTGCGACTGCAACTGCGACGCGTGGGGAGCTTCGGCTTCGGCTTCAGCTTCAGTTGACATTGGCCAATGCAACAGCGACAGCAGCAGACGAAGCTCCTCAAGTGCCAGTGTAATTCGAGATGCAGCATTCAGAGTCTGCGATCTTGAGAGCACAGCTGCCATGCAACACCAACAACACCAACAACAACACCAACAATAACAGCAACACCAACAACAACAACAACAATGCATTTTAAGTGCAGGAAGTAAAGCAATTTTTTTTTCTTTTTGAAGTCGTTGCTTGGACTCAAACAAGTTGTAATAAATAATTATGATAATATTGCATTTATGTGACGTCAGAGGCAAAATGAGATTCTAAAGAATGAAGTTGAAATACTCTCACAGATTGTTCCTTTATCAGTTATTACTTAGTATTGCTAAACGACTTTGACTTATTTTACTAAGCTTACGTGTCGGACAGACAACGGTGGAGTGAACCGAACTGTGAGAGACCCTGTACTTATTCTGCTATAACTTGTACACACGCAAAAAACACACAAGCTTTTTCTCTGAGATTTTGGTAATCATGTGGACGGACGTACAGACAGCCGGACGGACAGACAGACAGACGGACAGATACGGCTATACGACTATAAGCTGATCAAGAATATATGTACTTTATGCAGTCTGCCAGATTTCTTAACATATTCATATACCTACCATATTTTTACAGCTCCCATGGCAACTGTAGGTCACAGTGGTTCGATTTTAGAGAAATTTCGTCTAAAATTATATGACATACAATCAATGCGGACGACAGATCGGGCTAGTAACGATGCATTCGGCATAGCGCAAAAAGCTATTTTAAGGTATAAAGAAGCTTCACTTTTTTACGTAATGTGCAGGAAGTCAAACAGTTTTTTGTTTAGACCCTGTACATTAAGGAGTTATCAATAATCTATTACGTTTGTCTGGTTTAATTTTAAATAGTTCATATATTATATTTAATATATTTCGACACAAAACTTGATATAAAAAATTTTGGGTCTTGAATATGCTTTCGTCACTAGAATTTTAGCTCGCGTTGGGTAAAATTACTGTACTGTAGAAACCAATTAATTCGTTTATACATATTACATACTTAAACCTCATATCTGTAGCAACTTTAAAGGTAATGTGCAGGAAGTCAAACAGTTTTTTGTTTAGACCCTGTACACTAAGGAGTTATCAATAATCTATTACGTTTGTCTGGTTTAATTTAAAATAGTTCATATATTATATTTAATATATTTCGACACAAAATTTGATATAAAAAATTTTGGGTCTTGAATATGCTTTCGTCACTAGAATTTTAGCTCGCGTTGGGTAAAATTACTGTACTGTAGAAACCAATTAATTCGTTTATACATATTACATACTTAAACCTCATATCTGTAGCACCTTAAAGGTGTGATTTTGATAAAACTTGGTCAGAAAACTAAGATTTCCATAGATTAATAAAATATATATCCACAAAAACCAATAAGTTTTTCATACAACAACTCACTTGGAACTGAACTTTCCCATGACAACTTTATTTTATAATATTCTTATTCCGACCGACAATGATTGTGATTATTAAAGCTTTTTTTTTTTTTGTATGTTTACACAAAAATCAGGAAGATCATTAATGTGACAGCTATATATTCTACATATGTATATAGATATCTTGGTCCTGTCTGTTGATCAACGAAGATCCCAAGTTGTAAGAGCTAGATGGCTGTAATATTCGAACATCAGATCGATCTTTTGCCCACATACGAGCTGTGTATACCAAACAGCTTAGTAAATAGTTTGTATACAAATAAATACTTATTCAACTAATCACGCTTGTTGATAATATGTGTACTTAATGGACTTTGACACATCTTTTTTCAATGTGTTACTTATCGAATGACAAAACTATAATAGCCTAATGTAAGCGTATAAAAATTGTACATAAGACATGGGTAAATGGAACTGAGACGGAGGTTGAGTCTGGGAATATACAATAAGCATTAAGCTGAGACTTGCCAGCAAACTGATGAGAGTTGGAAGATGCAAACTGTACGATTCGAGATGTGAGCTGAGAGTTAAGAGCTGCGACTGCGACTGCGACAGCAACTGCGACTGCGACTGCGATGACAATGCAAATACTACGACAGTAACAGGAAGGAAACGCTTGCTGTTAATACCCCCCACCCGGGAGCACTTGCGAGCAATTGCAATTTGGAGGCGATGAAGGCAACACCTACAACAAATTCCGCTGCTGGCAATGATGCTGCCGCAGTTGTTGCATCCGCAGTTGTTGTTGTGATACTTGCCGTTAAGAATGCGCCCAATTTAAGTATTAAACTACTTGAATTATTTGCTCAAGCTTATCCTTTCATAGTCGTTGTTTTTGCGCAATTATCTTAAAAGTTTCAGCAACGGTCTTACACACACACACACACACACACAGTGCTTTTTTAAGCCTTAAACAGTTTCAGGGGAATCTCATTACGCAAAAGATGAAATGCACTTGAATGCAATGTTCCAGAAATTTACAGAAATACCTCGTATATTCTCTCTCCATGATAGCTTAGTAATATTATTCTTTGCCCTTAGCAATGCAAAATTCAAAGAATTGTCTTTTATTCTTTAGCTTTCATAATTCAAATTAAATTCAAATTAAATTTTTCAGAGTAATTTATACGAGTAGAAAGGCACGCTACTATCATAATTTTAAAGACTTTTTATTCTAGTATAAACTTACAATCAGCTTGAAATGACTTTATTGAAATACTACATGTCTATAGTAAAGCAACAACAACAACTTTCAATGGATAACAGATGGGAACAGCAGTTTGTTGCATTAAATATTATTATTAATATTATAATTTCTCGGGGTTGCTGATTTCAAATCTGAAGTCAGATTGTTTGTATCAGCTTCCGTTATCTATATTTTATTAAGAAAATCATATAAAAACCAATCACTACTAATCAAAACAATAAGATTTTCTTGCTTAACATTTACCTACGAAATCTGGTTTTTAATGCTCCAACAATAGTCCGCAAAAATTCAGACTTTAAATTTCTCTGTGCTTAGATTATAAAACTTTTTAGATTTACTTTTTGTATTTAAAACAATCACCATCAATCACCATTGTTAGAGCTTTGACAAATTCTTTCATAAGCCCTAGTTTGATATGCTAAGGTTACAGTATTACTCGATCGCTGGGCACAAGGAATTTGTTTATCACACTCAATTTTCCCGGAACCATAGCTTTTTTCGAAGGCAAATCCTTTTTAACCCAGTACAAGCTTTTCAACTAGTGCAAAAATATGTCTGACAGCTGTATCTCAAAAACAAAATAAAACTAAAGATGTTACAGAAAAAATGAAGATAGATTTAAAATCAGAGAACTCAAACAGGCATAAAATTCTATGCAACAAATAAAAAAAACAGTTTAAATTTGATTCCTTGTGTAATCCAGTGATGTATGATTTTTGAACTGAATATTAATATTTACTTAACGTAAATTGAAAGTCGAAATTAACCATTAAAAACATATACAGATATCATGTCACAGTATTATAAAACTAACTTTCTAAAGTCTACATTTTTTTTTTCATATTTTGCTAGATTCGAATTGAAAACATTTTCACAACAAATTGAATCCATAAACTATGTAAAAAGTCGCTCGCAAAATGAATAAAATATATTCAATCTCGCTTTACCATAAAAAAATCTCAATAGCTCCTTAAAGTCTAGAATAATTTGGTATGACGAATTGCAATATTTGTGTTCGTTACACTTATCGGATTCTTCGAATAAACTTTTTTCAACTTTATTGACCTCAAGTTGCAGTCAAGATTTTAGCATATCGTTATGGCTTACATAACATAAGCTGGTTTATTGTGTGTGTGTGTGTGTGTGTGTGTGTGTGTGTATTGGTTGTGCTATGCTAAGTTAAAGCTCTTGGGGAATTGCTATAGATGTAATAGATTTGTTGGCTGAACATTTCATTGTGTCAACTTTGTCGTTTGGCTTTATTATTATTTTGTGGCATTTTGTTATTTGCTTTGCGGCAGTTTCTTTGTAGTTGTTGTTGTTGTTGTTGTTGTTGCTGTTGCCATTTTGCAGTTTGTTGCATGGAAAAAAAAGCACACAAAAGGCAACAACAATCAAGTAAGGAATGTACATTTTTTTTTTCACTCATTTCTCTCATTGCTCCGTTGATTTCTCAACTTTGTCTCGCGGCGAATTTTTTTCGCTGTTCACTAGCTCAAATTTCGTTGTTTTTGGCGTAAAATAACATGGACACACAATACACAGACAGACAATCACACAGCAATCTTAACATATTTGACATGTGGCGACATTCAAATTTCAAGCTTCATAAAATACTTCAACAACTGTTCAGAGCTTCAATTGGAAAACATTTCACAATACACAAACAATTCTTGGAAATTTATTTTCAGCACTCTCGAACTTGCTGATTGTTGTTGAACTTACAGTTCGAACTTTGAAATGCATTTCATAATCCCAATTCGCTTTTTTTTTTGTTTTTGGTTGACATTACGTGCATCACGCATACGCCCCAGCCACCAAAAATAAAAAACAAACCAAAACGATGCCCACAAAATGTCTCACAAGCAAGTTTTCAACCTGACTCTTACAATCGACCATCTACAACCGACCAATCAACTTTATTTAGACGATTAACACAAATGCGCTCATTACCAGAGCACGAGCTGGTACCGCTTCAGTATCAGTATCAGTATCAGTATCAACTTCTGCTTCTGCTTCTGCTTCTGCTTTGACATCAACTCCAGCATCAGTAGTAGAGATCAAAGACTTAAAGCCGACTCCGTCTATGGCATGTTTAAGAGTAGAAAAACTGTCAGTACCAAAAGAAAAAACGCTTATAGTCGACTTTGGACTTTAATTTACACAAGCGTGAAATTCTGAGTTTTAAATCAATCCAGCTGCTTTTTTACCTCTGCCCTTCACACTGACTAACGATACGTATTTGAATAACTTTTCGGAAACTATCAGGATACAGAATTAATATGTTAAAATATGCGTGTAACCATTTTGAAGACTTCATGCATGAGATTGTAATCGATTCGGCTGAGGGAGAATCTATTGATGATGAAAAAACAATATGTACATTTTATAGAGTCGTATAATAGTCTCAACGCTCTATCGACTGTTTGTCAAGCCTTAAATGACTTTAATGAAATTAATCTATGGAGCTTTTTTATGTGATTATTTGACCAAATAAGTTGGCAAACTACAACTACAATTATATAGAAACAAATATGCAAAAAAAAATTCTACACTTTTATATGAGATAAATTCTATTGAAAGACTTTCACTGGTTATGCAGAAATATGTATGCATGTTATAGTATTTTCGCCCTTACAAAACATTTGTCAATTGAGCTTTAAAAGCACATAAAATCTTTGTCGTATTGTGTAATTATTTTAATAAGCTTATAAGCATTAACTGATTACATAGATCCATACGATGATGAAGATAAGTTTCTTTTTAACTTATTTTGTCTGACATTAACTGAGCTCACTGATGATTTCCTGTAAGAATGTCGACAATTTATAAAATGAACACAAAAAATTTGGAAATAAAATTTAGGAAAACAAAACTGGAAAGTTTTCTTAGGAAATACAAAATAGAGAAGGCAAAAATTAAAAAAAACAAATTGGGATGGCAAAAATTAGTAAAATGTCGATATGCAATGGCACTTTTTTCAACTTTTGCTTAATACAATGAATAAATATTCAAAAATACTCTTAAAAAGAAATCAGTAAAATATAATACCATTGATTTAGAATTATCTAGAATCAGAGAGTTTCTACTTAAAAATATTTTGTATTTAACTAACATTTATAACGTTTTCTTAGACAGACTGTGTGAGCAGGAACATCGCTCACTACCGTTAGCAAGTAACTCGCCCATTGAAATAAATATGTACGAGGGCGGTCCAAAATGTTTGCAGCCTGACATTGATGCAACAGTTTTGAAATTTGTTTTATATATTATTATTCACTTCCCCAGCGATGCTCCCACCTCTTCAGCCCGTCCCGAAAAATAATCGGCGTCCTGCTCTTTAAAATTATTGACTACAAAGGATATATAGCCTCCTCGTTTAAGTTAAATTTCTGTTCAATTTTAAGCTAAGGGAATAAAAAGAAGTCACTTGAAGACTTGCTATAGTTCATTTTAACTCGCTTTTGATCAAAAGTGAGCAAACGCGGCGCCCAACGTGCCGACAGTTTACTCATGTCCAATTCGTTGTTGAAAATATGGCAAATGCGGTCTTTAGACAGCTTGATGGTCTCAGCTATCGTTCTTACTTTAAATCGGCAATCATCCAAAACTATTTAGCGAATTTTGGCTATATTGTCGTCAGTGGTCAGCAGGTTTGGGTGTCCGGGACGTGTCTCCTCTTCTAAGCTCATACGTTCACACTTAAATTCAACAGCCCAGAACTTAACAGTGGCAAATGATGGGGAAGAGTCCCCATCCCCGAGCACTGATATCGACTTAGTTAATCGATTGTTCAACGATAACTATTATATCGATAAGGCTGAAATTCTGTCGGAAACACATTAAAAGATGCCTCTTATCATAATACAACAGTTTGGTTAACGTAGGAGGTCGTCTTTCTTGTCAAGTTGAAAACATTTCGGTCCCCCCCTCGTATATTACTTTTCGAAGGAAAATTCAACCAGAGACAGAAAATCAAAGCTGTTTTTTTCCTAATATTAGTAATTGTTATTTGTACTGTGAATGTTTTTTTCTTATTTAAATATGCTACATTTTGTGCTCGTAATATTTTTGTTTGTTCAAATACAACGGAGTTTACTAATATTAACTGATTGTATTCAAATCAACAGCTTGAAAAGCTCATTAATAATATTGTGATATTTATTGCCAACACTGACTTCAAGTGCACTTTAAATATGAATATCGTACTTAAAGTTTGCTAGTCTCCCACATGGTTGGCCTTTTAAAATATGCAATTTCAATGTGTCACTTTCAGCCAGTGTCATTGTTGTTTAAATGCGTCTAATTCGGTTGCGTCTGATATGGGCAATATTTGCATTTGCGACAATATCAACATTAATAATAAAAACATAGAGAACAATAGACAACAACAGATCATTATAGCCTTTGGACTATTATCATAATCATCTCATTTCCCATTTCGATTGTTATTTCAATTTATTTGCTGCGTGTGCCCACCTACTGTTTACGCAGTGAGAGTGTCATTGTATATGTATGTATGTATATATTTCGTATGTATATATCTTGTCTCCCTCTCTGTCTCTCTCTATGTATATATCTTTCTCTTACTGTCGTGTTTGCCGCGTGTGCGTGGATGAACTCTGTGGTTGTGTCTCATTTGGAGCGGAAGCACAACAGCAATGATGTTATTAATGCACATTATTCCTCATGATTATCATCGCCATGCTTATTATGCTGATTATGGTTTCCTCTCAGCTCCTCGCTGTTTTAACCTGTGGGATTACCACTTCATCCGCTCTGTTTAATATTTCAGTTTTCAATGGAACTTTGGTGATATTAAATGAAATTAATTTATTAAAACTTGATACTTAATCAATTTAATGAAGAAAATAACAGCTTTTTGTCGTGACAAAAGGGAGCTGAGGGGCAGCATTTGACAATTAAATGTTAATTAAAGTTAGCGCATTTTAATGGCGGCATAAATCAAAGACAATCAATGCGAATCAGAGTATATCGAATCAATGTTTCATAAATAAAAGGCTCAGACCAAAAACCGATCACACCACGGAGACGCCAAAAGCGAAATAACAAGACCAACAGACGGCGTCGACGCCGACGCAGACGCCGACGCCGCAGCCAACGTTGACGCAAACGTCAGCGTCGTGCGAAATTTATCACCCAAAAGATTCTTGAACTCGACATGCCGTAAGGTCGACAACTTGGCACGTTAACTGCCAACTGTCAGCCCCCCCGCCCCCCGCCCTCCTCAATACGTTGCGCCTTTCCCAGCACAGTCCCCCCCCCCCCCCGGGGATGCCGCAGATCTGTGATTCAATGATTGATGAATGATTGATGTCTTGTTAGCCTAGACTTGCCTATATGCACTAACTAATCTCTAGTTCTCTGTTCTTCTCTTGCAGCCATGTGGCGATGAGCCAAACAGCTGGAAATATGTTGTGCCACTTGTTGCATGCCGTGTCCATGCAGCAGCAACATCAGCAGCAACAACGAACTCGCATCAAATGCATTGATCCGTTTTCAGCATGTTACCCATACGCCATGTGTTGCCTGGATGCAACTGAAGCATGTTGCAGCAACTGCAGCAGCAGCTGCCTTAGCTCGCGGTTAAGACTCATTGATTAATTGAACTGTCACTATTGCCACAGCAACAACAACGATTACTTTAAGCAACAACAGTAACTACAGCAAGAAAAGCAACCAATCAAAGTTGGACAGAAAACAACGCAAAATGTCTGAGGTAAGTTAAGGCTAAGCTATTTTCATTTATTCAATTTAAATCAATTTGTAAAGCTTCAATGATATCAATGAAATAAGACAGACAAACTGATAGAAACAGAGAGAGACAGAAATAAACTGAGAATTTTCATCTAGTATTTCCATATTCATGAATTTCCTATTGTAATTTTTTATTCCTGACGCAAGACAAAGCTATGTTTGTACACATTTTGTGACAAAAATTAGAATACCATCTCAAGGGTGTAAAAAGATTTTAGATTTCAAAGGTTAAGGTTTAAACGCATTTGTTGCCAGTCGGATCGGGTGTTAATTTAAATTGTCGAATTAGTTTAAGGGACCCGAATAAATAAAATCGTGTCTTACAAAGGATTGTCAAACATTATTATTATTAGATTCTATTAGATGTGTTAGACTACCCAGGTCATTGAGTATATTATAATAGTTACTTTTCACGACGAGATATATTCAGTTCGTTAAATTGTTTATACATACATTCCGATACATTGTTACACATTCCTGCCTGTATTAAATCCCTTAAGATCTGAATGGTCCGTTGAAATCACGCTCATAAGATACTTCATATCTTTACTACTACATTTTTTTAAGTTGTGTTAGGATTTTAAATAATTATAGTACGACTTACAACGAAATAAAGCTTCTTTACAGGCTGAGCAGCTGTTATGACAAATGTTAATTTATAGTTTTACAGCCGAAAATCAGACAAATTGATATGTGAAAAAAGTAAATGTTTCAGCTCGTGTTAAGCGCCTTTTGCCTTATCCCACACAGAACAAATATGTATATAATTTGGCAAATATGTACAGATACAAAATGATCTAACGTAAATTGTATTATGGGCAATCATATAATCAATCATATAACCAAGTGTGACCATATGTATCCAAGTGTTTCCAGTTTCCAAAAACAAAACAATACAAATATAATAGAATTTCCCACTGATAAACCGCAAACTCGATAGTCATCACAAACAGCTGATACAAATTGAACATGAATATTATTTTTGATTTAATGAACGAATTGGTTTTTATTTAGACCCAGACGGTTACATGTTATTGCTATCACATATTTCTTCCGATTCTAGATGGTTCTTGTGTCCTTTAAATAATATATGCCTATACTTGCAAATAACCAAACAGATACAAATCATAACAAGGCAATCAACTGTTTTATTTTGAGCTTGCCAAATTATGTGAATCGCTTATGAAAAAGTATGGACATATTAAAATAAATAAAATACTCAGTTGGTCCATTACATTCTTGTACTGTATGAATTTGTTAAATGATGTCTGCTTTCACATTATCAGCAAAGTTTGGTTAGAAATAAGTTTCTTTAAGATAGAATACTGGGAAGTTCAGACATCATTTGTAAATTTCATTTCATCTGTATTCTGAATGGAATGGGTTTAGATTTAGATAAAAGAGATAAAAGACAAAATAGTTCGCCTCTAAATTCCACAAAAAAATTACTTAAGTCTTGTTTCCAATACGACTTTAAGATAATATTAGGTAAAAGTAATGTCTAAATTCTTGGCATAATTGTGATACTCTCGTTAGCATTGCTGATGTGTCCCCAAAATGTTAAGAAGCGACACACAAATACACACACACACACACACAATAATCAGTCGCTAAGTCTACAGTCGAGCATGCTCGACTGTTATATTCCCAGTACCCGCAATATCCCATCCGTTCGATTCAAGTAAAACAGTATAAATTAAAAAAAAATTAAATTAAATTAATAGCAAAGAACTACGATTAGAGCTGTGCATAATAAGGCAGTTCGGCTCATTAGCTGAGTATATGTATAAGTAAAGACGTAGATCAAATTTGACATACTCACAGCTTCCTTTTTTGGCGATGTTTACTGAAAATTTAATTGAGATCGTATAATAAACACCAAAACTTAAATTTGGCAGACGGATTCTGTAGGCTCATTGGCTTAGTAGATAGCACGCACGACTCTTGCGCTAGCGGAGGGTCGTGGGTTCGAACCCCGCTTCAGATATAATCGTTTTTAAACTTTTTATTTCAATATTAACAAATAATTATACCAACATAATAATAAATAACCAGTCGAAGTCGACTATAAGAGATACTTTACTTAAACTTCAAAAAGGAAATAAGAGTGACACTAATAGTACTGATAGTACATAGCGCGTTGTAACGCGTCAATATGCTCTTCTTCTTCTTTTGGCCCGACACTGAGTAATACTGAGTTTTGAATAACTTCCGAGTTTATTGACCATTATATGCGATTTGAAGTTTTTTTTATCTAACTTCCGAGATTATTATCCGATCGTAATGAAATTTTCAGGATACATTGAGACCCAGGACTCTATCTATAATATTTTTCGTTTTATGGGATTTTAAAAATTTTGTTTTCCATTTACGGAGGCGGAAGGGGTGTGTCAAAATTTTAAGATAAACTTTATCTGCTTAGCCCATAGACCAAATTTGGTGACTCTAGCTCTTATAGTCTCTGAGATCTAGGCGCTCATACAGACAGATGGACAGACGGACATGACTCGGCTGGTGATGCTGATCAAGAATATATAGACTTCATGGGGTCTGCCGAACTTCCTTCGACCTGTTACGCATTTTTTTTTTTTTTTGACAAACTTAATAGACCCATTTTACTATTTTAAAGTAAAGGGTATAAAAATAATAAATTAATAATAAAAATCATATATCAAAGCCATAACTTTATAATTGCTCTTATAAATGAGCTTTTTTGGGAATCTTTAGGGGCAGAAGACAATGATGCGGTCAGTGTAAATATGCTATAAAAGAATATGGTTCCCAAATTTGGTTGCTCTAGCTCCTATAGTCTCTGAGATCCAGGTGCTCAAACGAACGGACGACTCGACTGTTGATACTGTTCAAGAACGTAAATACTTTATGGGGTCGAAGATGTCTCCTTTTGCCTATCACATACATATGTACATTTGCACAAACTTATAAGCCTTAATACGCTAGGGGTACAGGGTTAACAGCAATATGTTGTGGCAGCAACATGGCCTGTTGTATGCTTCTTTCTTTGGCCCCGCATAAACATTTGAATTTTGGGTCAGTGACGTCGTCGTCGTCGTCGTCGTCATCGTCTCGTGTCTCATGTTTATGTATGCGACACATACACGGTGGCACGCACACTTGAAGAAGTGGCAGCAGGGGCAGCAACAGGCGGCGCCTTTGGCTCTCCAAACAGCTGTCGCTATTCACGATACAAATATTGACCTAATTTGCACCTGTTTACAAATTCATTTGACTCGCTCTCTGCGTGTGTGTGTGTGTGTGTGTGTGTGTGTGTGTGTGTGTGTGTGTGTGTGTGTGTGTGTGTGTGTGTGTGTGTGTGTGTAAGACCCAGAACACATATATCCTTACATCCAGTGGGGCTTGGACTTTGCGTTTTTGGCGCATGATTTATGCAACAAAGCGTGGCAATGCGAATAACGCTCTGAAAAAAGAGCTAACAGCTTTTAAGTGGGTCAAAACATGTTCATGTTCCAGTCACCCACCCCCCCCCCTCCCCTCCACTCACCACTCTCCCAACCGCAGGATATTCTGGCGCATTGGGGGATTCAAGGATTGGTGGGTTAACGGGTCAGTGTTGCACTCATTGTTGTTACCATTCGTTGTTGGCCAAATTTACATTTTCTGTGCACTGCACAGTGCAAAAAAAAATTGAAGTACTCGTATTTCGTACACAAATTTTGCCGAAATTTTGAAAGTTAAAATAATCTAGATTTCATAGAAATATACAAATTAATAAGAAGGTTAAAAATAATAATAAAGTTAAAACTGAAATGCATCCTAAACATAAATAATTTATTTTTGTGAAATTAGTGTTTTTCTTCACATACAAATCTTTTAAAACATTTAAAAATATGATAGATCTAGCATATAATAAGCTAAACTAGCAGCACTGCTTAAAACTTCATTTCAAGCTTGATTTCTGACTAAGATAGAATTTGCTAAAGTCAAGAATTTCGATATTATATTATGTATAGTGTCTTTATGTCCGAAAACTTATTTATTTTCGTATTTTCAAATTTGAATGTGCATATTTAAATCAAAATTGTGTGAACTTAATTTGATAGCATAAAATGTTTGTAATATTTAAACATCTCGCAACACATCAGGCAACATAATAATATTTTCCAAATTAGCAGCGGCATTAAGTGCTTTCACTAAGTGTAAAATTAAGTGAAGACTGCCTACAGAAAAAGAACCAGATAAATAATGACTTCATTTCTAAGTGCCCAGGGATCACAAATAAGAACTATAAGTTTCAAAATCGAAACTAAATAAAATGGCATGGATGAATGGGAAAATGTCAGATATTCTACTTGTGGTCGAAGGATAAACTAGAAACAGTATACACTTTTATTTTCAATTTTTATTCTTAATCTATGTAAGACAATTATGAAATAATAATCAAATACATTTCAATTTTTAAATTGCAAATCATAGAATAATCTATTTTCAATTTGCATTATTGTTTGAAACTTTTTTTTTAAAATTTTTTTGCTGTTTTATTTATGCGATTAATTTTTTTTATTTGGAATACATAATTCAAGTTTATTTCAACTTAACTTTAGCAGGGCTTTTTTCGCTCTGTGCAATAACTAGTTGGGTCTAAAGCCTCAGACTCTGAGCCAATGGCCAACAACTATATAATGGAAAACCAGAAAATGCTTTCAATCACCTGCTGCAATCAGATAAGCCCAAACAAGGATACACGCAATCGAATGTAATGCTTGAACGAGTTGGGAATTATAAGTGAAATGCATGTAAATGCGAGTATTCATAGATCAGCGACTTGTGCACTCAAATGCATTTGAGTTACATCAAGTGTGAGATTTTACGTTAAGTAAATTCTGGGCAAAAGCATCCTCAGAGAGTCAGATGAGAACGTAAATGTCAAAGTGAATGTGGATGTGGATGTGGATGTGAAAGCAAAAGCGAAAGTAAAAGCAATCTAAATGAAAGCCCTTTTCAACTAAATCGAATTCTGTAAGTTGAACGAATGTGGTTGCTGCGTTTCTCCGAGATACTCGTATGATTTTCAGTCTGTGACAAGAGCTGCAAGTGAAGGACCGAAATTGGCCAAAACATTTTAGACGACCAAAGGGAGAAGCAACTACTATTGGGAAGTATCTCAAGTTATCTTTGTGTGTGTGCGCTATCTTAATGACATACAATAAAATTCACAAATGTCTATGGCATGTGGCATGAAGCTTTAAATTAACTGACTCAAGCCACAAAATTGTCACAGTTGTGGCGGCTTCTGGTTTTGTGCCTTCTCTTTGTGGTATTAGGCTTAAGTAAACGATTATGATAATGCTAACGATGATGATGCTTCTGATTTGTGGTAATTAGAGCAGTAAATTAAGCACAGTCTTAACGTGTCTCATTCCTCGACAGTTCGATTGTTTCAATCTGTTTCCCGGGCATTGATTTCATTGATTGATGTGTTTTTAATGATGGTGGCAGGCAGGTGGAAAAACTGGCAAAGCAGCCACTTGTATCATTAATGACCCTTCTCCCTCACCTTCCTTTTCTTCTACAGCTTATAACACCCTCCTCCCATCGGAACAGCTGTCGGCAAAGGTAAACAAATTGGCAACTCAGCGCGTCTCGATTGCAATAAACTAAATGAAAAATAAATAGCCATGCGATAAATGTTAGAGTAGAAAACCTAAACGACTGAGATGGCAGGTGCCAAGGAGGGGCGTGGCAAAGGGGGCGTTGCTCAGTGTTGTGTATGTATGTGTGTGTGTGTGTGTGTGTGTGTGTTGGTTTGAGTAACTGCCACTGACGATGCCTCGGAAATTGACATAGCACTAAAGTTACGACGAGCAAACAAAATGGGCAACAGGCAAACAAACAAATGACAAGCAGCAACAACAAGAACAACAACAAACAGCAAACAACAAGCAACAGCAATAGTATTAGTAGTAGTAGTAGTAGTAGTAGTAGTAACAACAGGAGAGACTAACACATGGGAATGTCGGTTGACAGTTGTTGTTTATGAGTCGCCTGCAAGTATGCTATGAAAAATATTGTAATCATAAACTATGCCAACGCAAACCAACAACAACTGGCACTGCAAAAGTAACTCTGAGAAAGCGCCACGGGAATTGTGCCAATTCGGTGGGGCAGACGCTTTTGACTTGGGTTCGGGATTGGAATTGGAATTGGAATTGGGATTGGGTCTGGACTTTGGAATTGGACTAGTGACTTGGCCTGGCGTTGTCAGCTGGGCTTGTCCTTGCGGTCAAGCTGGGCAAATAAACTTGTCGCTGTCCAAATGCAAAACAAACCACACCAACAACAACAGCAGCATTACAAATAACCGCAAACAGTCAAAGTGAACCTTGATATGTGATATGACAAAGATTAAATACTCTTTAACCATATGGGCATATGGCCGAGTTGCATATATGCAATATAACGATTATAGTACTTGTATATTTCGAAATACTTAATGAGAATTGTAAGTGTTTTGAATTAAATGTACATATTGCATATTTGCATATGGTTTATTTTTGTCACTTTGTCTCAGTTGCATAAATTTGCACAAATACAATTGCTTTTTGATTTGTGGGTGAAGGGAAGTGGTATCCAAAATTAAAGATAAACTTCATCTGCCTGCCAATATCACCAGTGTTGGGAGACCAAGTTCAAGCTTCTAGCTCTGAACATCTCTGAGATCCTTTTGTTCATATGGACGGACGGACGGGCGGACAGACAGACAGACAGTCCGACGGACAGACGGACATGGCTATATTGACTCGGCTATTGATGCTGATCCAGAATATGTATACTTTATGGGATTCATTCAATATTCAAACTGAATATATTCAGCATTATTTTGAAAATTTAAAAAAATAATAGAAACTCAAAACAAGATTTTAGAGCTTTTATAAAGAAATTTGTGTGTTTAGAAGTGAATTTGCTTTTAAAAATCAAGAAATAATTAGAGACAATTGAGAAAATCAACAAATTAGTTGGTATTGGTATTCAAACCAAAACCTTGAATTCCGTGGCTTTTAAAACCAGTTTGCGAACCAAAACGAAATCTTACTCTATAGTTTGAACCATAGAACCCAACCTTCTTAAAAATATTTAAGATTTCCTGCCTTTCATTATATATATTGCAAATTATACTTAACTAAAACTTCAATCATAACTGATCCAGAAATGTCCTATAGCACTCTTCTTAAAGAAGCGACGTTGTTAAACCACAAGAATGTACTAAATAATAAAATTCAATTGTAGTTTTTATTTATTTTATTTTCTACCTGTAAATATAAGATTTACAAATCATTAGCTTATGATATCTTTAGGCAGATTCAAGTTATACTGTTTCTCACTTCAAGAGATGATTTCCTTTAAGGACTTTTTAAAAACTACAGTTAAAGACAGTTAAATCCAGCGATTATTTTAACATTAAAATATATGTAGCTTAAAAAATAGCATTTTTAAGTTATAAATTATTCTTTTATAAATCCCAATTATCACAAAAGCACTGACAAAATCATTATACCCTGTTTTGTAAGCATTTTAAAGTGTAATTTGTCTGTTAAAGCTCATCGGAGGTATGCGCTCATTGCTCTAACTGTGTAGGATTGTCATTAGAATTCCAAATGCCAGTAATGTAGAGAGAGATGGCAATAGAAAGAAGAATAGAAAGAGAGAGCAACAAATATACGTTAAACGTAAATATATGTACATATACTATGTGTGCGTGCAACTGAAAATGACTTCATATTATCAATGAACCCGTACAATAGCATTAAAACTACAGTCGCAGTAACTTCAAATACTTAAAATGTTTTAAGAATTTTAATAATATTAAAGATGCCATAATCTATAAATAGTATTAATAATTAAATACAATTGGCGTATCCTCTGAAGACCAAAATAACAACAAGAAAAAAGGAGACTTCTAAAAGTGACCATTTTTGATTGCAATTGTTTGTGAACAAAGCGAAGAAAGAAAATATCCCAGCAAAGTTACATGTATTTAATAGAGTTACTATATAATAAAGTGATTTTCTGGTCACGTACGACAACTAAAAAATATTTTGTATAACTCGGATCCAATGTAATCCAACTCTTTTCAAATTTTAATAACATATTGATTTAGCAAAAATTCGCAATTGCAAACTCTCATACTTAAAAGTTATCTAACTATGACATTTGTGATAATTACAGGTCATTTGATACAGAAGTTTTTAATCTTCGTAGTTTCATAACTATGTCAACACAAAACTAAATTGATTTGTCTCATAAATGATAAGAAATTGATAATGCGCGACTATGAGATGATCTGTATAATTTAAAATTGTTCGCAAAACTTTAAAAGCAAGCAGGAAGACAAGGAAATGATAGTTATCTTATTGATTGCACGGAAACTCAAGCTAAGCTGACTTTAAGAGGAAAGGACACTCACATTAAATGTCAATAATTGCAGGATGTCAAAGCCAAGTCAACTCAAGTTTCCTTTGTCAATGTCGTTAGCACTGACTGATGCTGTTGCTGTCGTTGTTGCTGTTGCAACGACTTATTATAAATTCATGACTTTGAAGTTGCCATAGGGGCAGAGCCAGTGGCAAGGTCGAGGTCAGAATGGGGGCGTTAATGGGCAGTTGCTGTGAATAACTGGCGAATATCAACGGAATTCACAACAACTCGACAGGACTCTAAAAGAACGAACCAGTCCGAGCCATTTGCAAATGCCCCCTAAAGTATGCTAAGCAAATTGCTGCAAATTTAAAAGAAAACTGCGTAAATCAAACTGAAATTTACAACTGGGTTCCACGAATCTCAGTAGATTTTGATGACAATAGCTTTTGATAACAATCAAACGAATTGTCGGGGCTCCTGAAACGATAAAGCTTTCATTTCGAATTCACAACAAACGGTTGACAAAGTCAGCACCGTCAATTTATATAAAAATTCCCTATAATTTATAAATTATTATAAATTAATTAAAGATGCATTTTTTGGCTTTTTCTTGAATTTAAATATACATTATGCTGCTCGGTTGATTTTCCATCGGTTTAATTAAACTTTAAATAGTACTATAAAATGTAACAATTTTTTAATTGTTGTCATGTATTTCAGATGGTAATATATTATCATTTGTTTTGATATCATTATTATTGACATTGAATTGAATACAAGCTTAAAATTTAATCAATTGTTGGAACATATGTTGGGAGAGTTAAAAACAATAGAAGGCCGTTAAAAAAACACCGACCAATTCTTTTGGGTTGGTAGATTTGTAAAACATGCCTGTGAATTCATTTCCCGTTCAAGTCAACTGCATTAAAGAGACTGATGGGCATCAAAATGGTATAGCTGAATTTT